>CM050165.1:142933561-144133561 GCA_027410445.1 Discoglossus pictus | reverse complement strand
ACAGGGGGGAAAGACACAGGGGGGGAGAGAGGGTAAAAACACAGGGGGGGAGGAAACACAAGGAAGGGAGAGGAGGGAGAGGGAGAGAAAAAGGGGAGTGAGAGGAGGGGGAAGAGACACAGGGAAGGAGGGGGGAGACACACAGGGGAGGGCGAGGAGGAGGGAAGAGAGAAAGGGTAGGGAGGAGACACACATGGGTGAGAGAGGATGGGGTAGACACACAGAGGAGGGGGGAGAGACAGATGGGAGGGGGAAGAGACACAGGAGAGGGAAATGGGGGAACAGACACAAGGGAGGAGGAAAGAGACACAGGGGGGTAAGAGACATGGGGAAAGAGACACAGGGTGGAAAAAGAGACACAGGGGAGGGAGAGGGGTGCAAGAGACACAGGGGAGGGAGAGGTGGGGAAGACACAGGGGGGGGAGAGGGGGTAAAAACACAGGGGGGAGGAGACACAAAGGAGGGAGAGGAGGGGGGGAAAGGAGACAAAGGAGGGAGAGGAGGGGGGGAATTGAGATACAAGGGAGGAAGTAGACAGAGGGAGAGACTCGCAAGGCGCTCAACGCGAGGCCAGTAAAGTAGAGGGGAAGAGGCTCCCATTGTGTGCCAAACAGCATTGCCAGGATTTCCATTTTATTGCTAGTAGTTTATAATACTGATTTATACAAAATTGATCCATTGTCATATTATTACTGCATAGCTCACAATTACAAAGGTTAATATTGTTAAAAAATAATGTTTTAACAGTTGTTGAAATACAAGTTGCATGTTAAAAAAATAAATACATTTATTATAATGTTGGTACTTCTTTATAGAAAACTAAAAGGTTAAGAGTTGCAGAGATTCACACTGTGTGACAAACAGCTTTCCCAGCCTTAACATTTTATTGCCGTCATTTTTGATGGGCAAGTCGCTAGTATACATATATATAAGAGGTTAAGACACTTTGAATAGTTTATAACCATTTGTAAATGTTATGTGCACTTTTATTTCTTCATTATAATGGCTCTTCATTATAGGGGAATTTAGTACAGTCTGTTTATAATTTTTTTAGAGGATTCAGTTAGGAGAGACTGTCAAGTCATGCTTATTATTTATGGGGGCAGCAAATTAGGGGATTTGTTAAGATCTTTTACCTTTCACGCTTCATTTACATATGAATTCCTTTCAGGAGGTTATTCTGTCCGAGTGTGTGTGGTCAGTACTTCATCCATTAAGTGTCCAGTGCGTCCAGTTGCATTCAGACAGAACAGGCAATTCTACTCTATTTTTCTATTCAAGGAGGTTTCACTTGTAATTATTTGGTCACCATAGCTAGGTGCTTGTCACGATTACTTATTTTCTGTTGTCGGTGTAGTGCTATCACATTTTAGCTTGACATCATTGCTTGTCATTTATGTACACGTTGTATCACAATCCTCAGCCCATTGAGGGCATCACATGATCAAATTTCATCCCCAATATTATCGCTTGCCTTCTCTACCACAAACCTGACACTCTCAACCCATCGAGGGTTTCACCCTCAACCCCACCACCTGTCTGTAACATTTTAGTCAGTATTATGGAATGGTCATCATTTCACATCTTCTTTGTGCTCTTCTTTTTATTTGTTGGCATTATCGCCCCCGCCTTCATAATCTCCTTCTTTGTTAGTTTATTGACTATCTTACCGTTGTCTTCAGGCCATTATTATATTAGACTTGGTACTATTTTGCTTCTCTCTCATGTACACATTATAACAACTCACAGCCCATCAAGGGCATCACATTTCAGAATTAATTTGCTATTATTATTTTTTGCCTTCTGGACTCACAAACCCGACACTCTCAGCCCATCGAGGGCTTCACCCACCCTCTTCTTCCTCTTCAGTAATTATTTCATTGCCAATACACAGTAATTCACTACTTTCGCCCTGTAGGATATCGTGGCTGAGTCAGTGGTTTCTGAACCAGGAACTCCTCCATCAGTGGCAATTTCTTCTCCAACTGGCGAGCCGTCTAATCCCGTTAGCCCAGAATCACCAAGGTATTGGACCATCCCGGGCCTTGTGCGAGAGTTGAACACTCGCTGTATTCCTTTTCCAGCTGATGGAAAATGGAGCTTTACAGATTATTACAAAATGCACAAAGGCCAAGCTCAGGGCCAGAAAACCTGTTACCTGATCAGTTCCTGAAGTCCTTCCTCACAACCTCCTCTACTTGCATTGCCAGCATCACAGGCTGAATGTGGTGAGACCGGTCAGCCTCCCCCTATTATTATGCCATCACATTATTTATCTCCTAATCTAAGGAGAGACATAATAGAGGGCAAGGAGGTTAATTTAGTGTCCATTCTTATGTCCTCTTCAGATTCACCAGAGCCCGTACATGAACACAGGGGGATATCTATGTCACGGTTAAGTCAAAAGATCTGAGATTGCCACAGAAACTTACCGTGACAGAATTTGTCTTAGCATTTGGTATTTATAGGGATGTGGTATGCTCAGTTTTTCCTCAGCAGCGTAAGGAACTTGATGAAAACTTGCATTAGTGGATCTGGCCTAAATATAGGGTGGTTATGAGTTTTATGACTATCAACGCTCATTTGGCGCTAAAGCAGCGGCCACTTGGCACCAATTCCATTATCAAGTCAATTGGTCAGTACTAGATCATTATTTATTTTGTAGGCACTTTGGGGGACTGAGATTTCCGGTTTGTCAGTATTGCCTTTCACTATTTCATAATTCCATTTTTTATCCCAGTTAAATGCCACCCCCTGTCAATACCACTAGTTCTACTGTCTCTGTTGACTAATCAATCCCATCCAGCCTGTGACCGCCTTGGCTGACCAGTGCTCTATTTAGGCTCTACGCCTATCACATATATATTTGTCAGTGTTGGGAACGCTTACGATGTTGGTCACACTTTGCGAGCCTCGTAAAGTGAGGTGAGCTGTCGATCACATTGGCTGCAATGAACGCTGAAGGCTAGGCGAGCAGTTGAGGTAGGCGGGACTTATGCGGCAGTTTCACTCGACTGCGAGCCTTGCGCGTAACTCTAAAAACCCGGAAAACAAACAAAATAATTTAACAAAAATAATAACACACTCACACACAGCACAGGGGGGCAGCCAGGACCCTGGGAGTGTGGTTACAAGCAAATTTGAGCCATATTTGGGGGTTTTCGTCAATACAAAATCGGCTAAGCGAGGAAAAAAATGGGGGACGGCTTAAACATTCTGAAACTGGATGAAAACGAGGCTGAGCAAAGCCAGGCACAATGGCAAAGACCGTAACACACACCAACAAAGCCAGGCACGTGGGATTTGAAAATAAAACCAACGGCAGTCAGATTGAAACGTGCAAACATTCAGTAGACACACCGAGGAGAAAGACACAGGGAAGGGGCAGAGGGGAGATGGTGGAAAGAGACACATGACATTCCCAAGCACAAAACTTGTAGGTTAACGAAACCTGCAATGAGCCCCCTGTATAGTAGGTGGGAGTAAAGTGTTGTAATCAGCGCCGAAGGTGCTGATCGCAGGGCTCACGAAGAGCACCGTGAGCGGGAGAGGCTTGCAGTGAGCACCAAAGGCGCTCATTGAGAGCCTCGCAATCAGCTCCAAAGGTGATCAGTGCAAAGCAGGAAAGTTGAAGTACACGTGGGGAGAGGCTCGCAATGAGCGCAGAAGGTGCTCAAAGGAGCAAAAGCCTCACATTTTATGGCAAACAGCATTGCCAGCCTTACAATTTTAATCCCGTCATTTTTTACGGGCAATTTCCTAGTTTGTAATAATTTAAATTCTGGAGGCTGTACCTTTTTAGATTGTTGCCTCCTACATGTGTGCGCTAATTGCCACCAAGCTCACACTAAGATCATCTGCCCAAAGCTGAATACTAAATGACAATAATTAAATCTAGATTTTTACCTTTTTGTCTGATTATCCCTCTAAACAAATTGTCACTTATCTGCTTTCTGGGTTCTCTAATGGATCGTGACAGACCTAATTTCTGTGGACATCACCAAAGGCTATCTAATTGGCCCCTTTGCCATCCTACCTTTTCCTTTCTGGCGTATAAACCCTATAGGTGTAGCCATGGCGAAATATTCTTTTACAAAATGGTTAATCATAGACAGCTCAAACCCCATGGTTTGCCTACACCAAGTCTTAATTCATGAATTCCTTCAGAACAATTTTCTTTACAATATGCAAGGTTTGATCATGCCACAAGCATCATAGCCTTGGTCCAAGATACTGGCTCTCTAAAATAGATTTAAAGGATGCCTTCAAGCAGATCCCCATACACCCTGATGTGTGGCACTTACATGGTATCGAGTGCATTTTTCTACAAGGCTAACATTTGGTTCTTGTAGCAGTCCGAAAATTAACTGTTTCTCTTGCTCAGGGTAGAATTGCCTATTTCTCCCTGTGAGGGGCACAAGTGAGCTAAAAGTGGCTGCTCTCGGAGTGGGTTATCATGTCCATAGAACTAACCTATTAAGGTTAGTTCGTTCTCTGATTGAGCACCTCTAACTTTGTTTTTGGTATATGCAAATTACGGTTAGGGATTAGTCTCCCTAAGTATGATGGGGGACTCCAGACATGGACCCCTTGTTCACTGTGCCTTAGGGAATTCAGCTACACCTAACTGACGAGTCCCAATGGAGGCCAAAATGTACATCTGGGGTTTGCTGTTTCTCCTTTTCAGGGTAGAGTTGCCTGGTATTTCAGGGCTGGGTTACTCTTTTAATTGGGAACAGACTGATATATTACAGGATATTTCTCCTTGTGTAGGGCACAAGTGAGCTAAAAGAGGTTTCTCTCAGAGTGGGTTATCATGTCCATAGAACTAAACTATTAAGGTTAGTTTGTTCTCTGATTGAGCACCTCTAACTTTGTTTTTTATTTATGCAAATGACACTTAGGGATTAGTCTTCCTAAGGGTTATGGGGGACTCCAGACATGAACCCCTTGCTCTTTGTGCCTTTGGGAGTTCAGCCACACCTCACTGATGAGGCCCAATGAATCCCCAAACATACGTCTGGGGTTTCTGTTTCTCCTGTTCAGGGTAGAGTTGCCTGGTATTTCAAGGCTGGGCCACTCTTTTGTGTGGGACCAGACTGATATACTACAGGAAATTTCTCGCTGTGAATGGCACAAGTGAGCTAAAAGAGGTTGCTTTCGGAGTGGGTTATTATGTCCATAGAACTAACCTATTAAATTTAGTTTGTTCTCTGATTGAGCACCTCTAATTTTTTTTAATTTATTTATGTACTTTAGACTAACATTTCATGTTTTAAGCATGCTTCTTGCAGCTTCTGTCTCAACAGGATGTGTCTTTGTAAACTAATGAGCAGGGGAATGCATTAGCTAATTTATCTACTACCTTCTCATTGTTCAGATACAGACTTCCTGTATTCAAATTCTCATCCCACCTTAGGAAGAAGGCCAATGGAAACTAAAAATGGCAAATTCCACAGCTGCATTATTGCATGTAAAAGTAATAGATAAAAGATACATTATTATTTTTTTACATACTAAAAACATGTTGCTTATTTTCACGTGTAGTTCCTCAAAAGTGGCCAATTTACTGCCACATTAAATTCCAGCCCAGAGCTTAAGAGTTGCAGAGAAATTAGAACAGGCTGCAAGATACGGGCTTGAGAGGCAAACCCGTAAACCATACTTAGCTCGTCGGATGTGCGGCCAATGGCAAAAGAGAACGTCAGAATTACTTCACTGGAAAATGAAGGTGGGATTTCCAAAGTCCTACTGTGTTCAATTACGAGTCACGATCAGACCCACATTCCAGATATAATGCAATATTTATAAAGCCGTAAATATCATATTCTATCACATGTGAGTTACAGTATATGTATTAACAAACTGATTGCCAGGATCGATATAACACAAAAATTATACATAAAATAAAGTATTTTTCTGGGGCGTTTTGCGAGCTACAGCATGTTGTGTGTTTAATTCTAAGACCTAACATCACTTTCACTTTTAATAAAAGTACAGTAGTGCGGGGATATGTGCATTTAAAGTGCTACGGATTGGACTTTACCCCCATTGTGGGTCCTCTCCAGCACTCGTTGGCTTCTTGGCTCCATATGCTAGTTACAAGTTTGAATGCAAGGGATTTTGCTGCAATTTAATAGCTCAATTGGAACATAGTGGTTACGGGCTTGAAAGAACAAAGGATTTGCGGCCACAAAGTTACATGTTCCACGTCCCGTAGGCTTTTTTCGGCCCTGCTGTGTCTTATCCCGCAAATCGTCTACGGGTTGCTTTAAGAGGCTAATTTAATAGCCTTTAGTCCTGCAAGCTGACAGCCCCATTAAATTGCTAAAAATTTATGATTTGTAGCTCGCAGGACTTAAGGCTATTAAATTAACCAATTAAAGCAATTGGTAATTGGGCCCCGTAGGTGCCACCTCCATTTTCCAGTGACATAATTCTGACGATCTACCTTTGGCTTTAGCCCAACTCGTAACTGCGAGTTAGACTAATTGATCATGTTCATGGCTGCACATCCGACGAGCAAAGTCTGGTTTACGGATTTGCCTCTCAAGCCTGTAACTCACAGAATGTTCTAATTTAATAGCCATGTAAATCCGCAACTCTTCAAGCTCGCAGCTGTTGCGAGCTTCACGTTGCACTTACGGGGCTCAAAATTAATGTGGCTGTATGTTATGAGCTACGATTCCTAAAAGTGTAGCAATTTAATGGAGCTGTTATTTTTTTGACCACTGTGGTCGTTGAACAAATTAATCATAATCAACTGCTGGGTTCCATAAACAGGGGCATCGAAGAACATGATGGGAACAAGCATAAAATATATATTGATAAATAAATAAAATGGTGTAAATCTGTATCTCAGGATATAAATATATTATCCATTAGCTACAATAGAAGAATACTGCATAGAAAAATATCACATGTATCAGGATGCTTTTATCTAACATTCAAGTGCACAATTTAGAGTTCACAAAGTTGATATGCCTCTTTTTGTTTCATGCTTAAGATACATTTTCTCAATTGCAATGGTAGATTGATATAAAATTGTCATAGAAATTGTGTCCTGAAAGTTCAAACAAGAAAACAGCCTTTTGTTGGACAAAAATAGAAAAGGAGCAAAACAGAAATATAAATTGTATTCTTGCATATACTTTACATTTTTTATATATATATATATATATATATATATATATATATATATATATATATAAAGATATAGATATATAAAGATAGCTAAACATATAAATCATTAAACAGATCAGGTGGTAAATATATATAATAAGGAACATGATTTTTAAAGTATATAAATAGGAAGGCTTCATATTATATTATCATAAAAATACGATTTTAAGATTAATTCAATCTTACAGTGAACCTTTAAGATGAAACAATGTATGGGAGCCTTCAGTTACCCAAGAACGATAACTGTTATACAAAATTCCAATTTGGTCACAAGGGAAAACGCGGTCACTGCAAAACATCTCCATGGTGAGGTTCATAAGAGTATAGAAACATAACTTTATGAATATATTTATTATTTATAAGTACACAGTATATATGAACACAATAAATATAAATAAAGATGAAATTATATTTTGTACATGTGATGAATACTAAAATAAGACAAGAGTAACCACAAGATCCTACAATTCATTTATAACTACAAGGGGAATTCATATGGTCTAGTCATGTGTCATGTGCATTTTGGAGCCTGAGCTCTCGGATGATCATGAATTACACAGTGCAAGAACAGAGTCTAGATATACCAATGTACCATATACCCCAAGCACTTAGAGACACCATCTAATGCACTTTGTTTAGAAAGAAAAGAGAGAGCAATGGAGTGTGTAACTCTTTAATTATTTAGATGCAGCTATTTTTTTACCTCTTCGATTATTATATGTGATAATAACAACAATAATAACAATAATGAGGATAATGTGCTGAGTGAAGATCATTAATATTAACCAAAAATGTCCTATAATAAATAGACATTATTTAAAAAAATAAAGAAATGCAGAAGAGATTCTAACTAATCCATTCCTAAATGTATCATTTCTATTCTAAAATATTATAAAAGATTTTGCCATGTACTATTTGTGTAAAATCCTCAAAAATGTAGACATTTTGGGCATTAAATATTTAATCTAAAATTTCATCCATTATATGGAATATTTAAAAAAATGTTTTGCAAACATTGGAAAATCTTAACTGGGATCAGTTGTGTATATAGATTATTTGCTGCTCTAGGCATCACAAGCTAATGTGGCCCCGTCTAATACTGTTAGGGCAGAATTACAATATTTAATTTAGATTTCTCTGTCTCTATATATATATATATATATATATATATATATATTATAATATGGTGTACAAACCTACACCCTGTGACAATAAACCTTCCCCCATCCCTCTCCAGTGACCATCATGGTCATGAGCAAATTTGGATAATTAATGAATTTTTAGACCTCATTAGGTTTTACTGTTATTTCATAATGACAATATTTTTATAATTTGGTGAGTAGAAATAAATGTGTTAAGAGACGTTTTCATATTTATATATAATATATTAACAGCGATATTGTAAGATACAAAGTACATAAAACTTCTAAAAGATAGTAATATTTGCACAAGAATGTTTTAAATACTTAATTGGATTACATTAGTAGCCCTTATTATAAATATTTTTTTAATACTTAAATGTATTACCATAGTAACCATTATACATAGAAAAGAAACATTAATTATGATAATTTTCCTCATTTAAAATGAGCTGCTGTAATTTAGATAATTTTAAAGACTAAGGCCCTCATTCTATTACCGGCCGTAAATCAGCCGTAAGGCTGCGATTCCTTGCGGGGGTTCTGTTAACTCGCGATTCTATTATACGGCCCCGCAAGGATCTCCTCTTACGGCCGGCCGCATATCTTGGAACCGGCCGTAATCTCAGAAATCTAAAAACGCAAAAATAAATTCAAGCCTGCACTGTACAGCTCTGTAAATGCTAGGGATCATATTGGGGGACATGAGGATTAAAAGAAACCCACTCTCAAGCTTGCACATCAGCCCAAACCCGAGTTCAACTTAACTGTTTATTTTCCGGCTGCGGCGTGGGTGTGTCTGAGGTGCTCCAAGCACTCTGGACTTTTTACATGGATATTTTACGGATATTAAAAATAAAATATTTTACGGGTTTGAGTATAGGATAATTATGTGCTATTTTTTCTAACACCTAAAATCCCTTTATAGTCTTCTCAAAGTGCAGGATGGCTTTATTTGGGCTATTTTATGTGCTTAATTGGTGCTAGCGGGACCTCTTTCCTGCAAGTAAGCTGCGGTTAGTTTTTAGCCTTGCAGAGAGGGTTCCCGGAGCAATTGAATTGCAAATAGGAATTTCTTACGGCCGAAACTCTTGCGGCCGTTTTAGATCAAAGGCTTTCCTCTGGCGCGAGCGGCCGCAAGAGATAGCAAGGCACCGGCCGCAAGCCTGCCGGAGTCCCCGGCCGTAAGGGAATAGAATAGCCAAATAGCTTGCGGCCGGTCCTTGCGGCCCCGCAACGGCTGCGGCCGCTAATAGAATGAGGCCCTAAGTACAGGGTATACACCCAATTTTATTAGTTAGATATACATGGTTTTATCTTCTTTATTTGATTACATAATTAAATTTCTATTTATAGCTTATCATCTGGATATAAAATGATAGTTTTTACAATTGGTTTTTATAATAATACCAAATTAATATCTCTGCTTCATGATTTTTTTTTAATTATATATTTAAGAACCAAACCAATGTATTTACTATGTATTTACCATGTATTTATAGATTTTTTAATGTTTAATTTTCCTTTTCAGTGAAATGTACATGATAGGTTATACAGTGTTTTCAGTACAGACAGCTAATATATATTTACTATTAACCAACTAGTATGGAATCATAAACTGTTGACATTTTAGTGACATTACAACCATATGGAATTGACACATACTTCCCTGCTGTTCTTATTAATGAATGTTGGCATACATATGAGGTGTCATTGCTGTTATTCAGTTCCTGATAAAGTGACCATTTATCACAATATATACAAAATTGCTTCACATGGCCAATGATTTTGCATTAAAGAAAAGTGATCATAGTCCAGTCTCATTTTGAACTAATTTGCAAAAGTAATATTATTTATTGCGAGCCAACAAAGACACTTCATTTTCTAAAAGGTACATTTTAATAGTATAAGGACATCATCATAGTATACAGCCTGAGACAAATCACTAGCAGCTAAAAATACAGAAAATTAATTGGCAGCCTTTAAAATATGTCTAAATGCACATACATATAAGCACATACCATGCAGAAATAAAAGTAAAAGAAAAACCTGTTTAGTTTAACAATGATTTAAAAACAAGATAAGGAAAAAGAAGACATAAAATTATAGAATAAATAGGAAACACAGCAGTTTAACTGTACAAGTAGTAGACCAGGGGCCTTATTAAATTCCAACAGCTATCGATTTAACTTAATAAGCCCGCAATTACTTGCCGAAAGCCAAATCTGTAACCTTGTAAGCATAGGTAGCATTTTGGGGCATGATTATGATCAATTAAGCAAGGCCGTAACTACCAATTTAGAAAGAGCCAATAGTAAATGAGACCGTCATCATGACATCAGTAAAACATGGAGTTTAAACGTCAATCAATTAGTGTTTAGACGTCCGATATGCAAACTGGCTCTCAATCAAGTGATTTAAAAATCAATAAAAATTAATGAAGAAACTGTTATAGTCCATGTGGGTGGCCCGATATGTATTAACTCCTTGATTCCTGAGATTGATATAACATGGAAATTAAAGGTACAAAAAAATCGCTTTCCCGTATTTTAAAGTCCAGTATTGTGTTTTTATTGGCATTTATAGTGTTACAAACAGATGTTTAACCCCCTTGCGAGTCCTCTCTAGTAGTAGAATTTTTTGCTACATTTGCCATTTATGGGTTTGAAGGCAATTGCGGACTTGTGCAATTGTTTCAATTAAATTACAATTTGTGATTTTAGCGATTGTAACATTTGCAGGCTTGAAAGATCAAAGACTTAGATGGGTTGGAGTTACGATTTTGACAACCGCTGGAATTTTCAGCCTGTAGCTCACAAATAGATTGCGGGTAGCTAGAGGAGGCCAATTGAATATCAGTAACTTTTGCAGGCTACATTAAGGGCTTCAGTAATTGCGATATTGGCAATTTAATAGGGCCCCCGAGCTTGCCAAAACGCAACTAGATTGGGTAAAATGGGAAATGAAAAAGAAAATGTGAAAAGGGTAAAGCTAAACTGTGACAAACATGAACATTTCCTTAGCCACAAACCACAACGGGATACTTGAAATGGCATCAGAAGTAGCTCAGAGCCCATCAAATCCTGTGAACAAGACACCAGACATCATGGTCGTACAGCCATGTGGGTTGCTAAGATGGTGGTTTTATGAGTTTATTACCTTTGTTAGAGGTCAAGATTTACAATGTGTGAGGATCTGGAAATACGTTCATTAGATATCAAAGTATATGGTTGCAAGTTGTCATGAGATAGAGCCAGAAACTCCCAAAGGTTGTCAAAAATAAGAATTTAGAATAATTGTTGTTCCATTCCATGACTCCTCAGACTGCTCACCAGTCTGTCCATTTGGATTCACAGAAAGCATTAGAGAGTGGGTGTTAGTTGTGTTTATTTACTCCCCTTTACCTTTTTACCTGTAATATGCTATGTAAGTTGTCTGTAATCTGTAATGTGAAATTATGCTTCATTAAACTCCATGTAATAGCTTTGTTTGGCTGATTGTTTTAGAACTCATATACATAATAAGATATCAAACAATATTGTTATAATGATACCAGTTTGGTGATTTTGGTAGACTATTGTAGAACTGTTTTGCTTGAGTATAACGTCACAAAACCCAAAAAAGTTTTTATATATATAAGTGTAAAAAAGACTAAAAAAAGAAAATATTGGAACCCTAGAGCCACAGTGGTACATTTTTTCTATACTATTTTTATGAATAAGTACATTTTATAATGGGCAAAATGGTTTTAGTAAGCAATAAACAAATAAAGTAAGAAAGAATTTAGCACAAACTTTATATTTTGCAACTTTTATTGTAATTATTCTTTACTTACCCTTAGATTGTAAGTTTGTGAGTTTTCAATCTTGTGTCCGTGCCTTGGAAATGAGCACTATGTATATTTGATTCTAAGCTCAAAAAGAAAGCCCTCCAATCTTTATAAGGTGTTAAGTTTGTTTTTCTGCCATGTTCTAAACCCCTGTACAGCGCTACATTGTAAACTAATACACTTTCCCTATAGTTCTGCTGACAGCTCTGGCAGCTGTAACTGCCCCATTCCCATTGTTCAGATAGGCACTTTTGAGGGGCTCATATTTACCTCAGTTTGGAGGTAGTTGTACAAGTACTTACCTCATTTTGGAGGTATTCATACTTTCAGTTTGAAGGTACTGTTGCTCTCAATAATTTGGAGGCAGTTAAGTATATTTCAAACCAAACCAACTCATACTATTCTCGGTTTGAAAGATGTTATCTTTATCATATTCCAAAGCATTAATACCTCATTATTTTCAAGATGTTCAAATCATCTCAGTTAAGAGACTCCTAGAATTATCTAAATTTCAAAAACAATTAGCAATTTCAGTAATCTTATATCAATTATGCTTCATTAATATCTTAAACTAATTCAAAAATTATTCAGATGTATTCCTTTTTGTATAATTAACTCACTAAATTAAAAAATAAATGAAGTAACTTTAATTTATAACTTTGCAGTTTTCATTTTAATAATTATTTATTAAATTATCTGATTCTAAACTAGCTAACATATGTTAAACTGTAATCAATTACCTCATTTTAAATTGCCTTTTAAGTAGAATTATTTAGATTACTCTCTAATTTACCTCCGCATACAGTCTGATTCACTTTTATTTGTATTGATTAACATCAGAACTTCCTAGTTTTTGTTTCACATGTTAACATTTAATTAGTTAATAATTAATTTTCACCTCTCCTCCCTCCTTATTACCTAAATATTTATATTTATATATTTCTATTACTTTATTCCTATTCCCCTGTCAGAGGTAACTTTCATAACTACATAGCCGCACTATTCTCATATAAGCTTTCGTTTTAAACATTTTTGTTTTTCAGACAGTGAAGTTAGTCATCTTATATATTTTACTAATATGATCCAACATATTCATTAAAACTTAACATATTATCTATCATTAAAATCTGCGTATTATCTTTTCTCATTCAAAAACTAACAATCAGATTATTACTTAGATCAATATCCTACCTATTTCATGATTATTGCCATAACATTGTTTTTTCCTTTTATCTAAAACTGTATCTATGCCATTTAAAATCACAACCTCATATAATGGTAAGAGATACAATTGACTACCCTCACTGTAAAGAACGCCTTTCCTTGTTGCATTTTTCTGGCAAAAACAAATCTATTGTTATCTATTTTTTGCAACTCCTCTTTAATTCTGTTGTGTTTCTCTGATCCTTTCTTGCTCTACAATCTGCCCAAAACGATACACCATATTCCAGATGAAGTCTTAACAGGAATTTAGAATTTACCTTGAAAGCTTCCATCTGATAATAAACAGGGTTACGTTACTAGTTGTAACGTTACTAGTTGTAACCCAGCACTCCTAAAACATTTTCCACCTGTGATATCCACAGTAATGCTCCATTTTAAAAATATACAGTTTTTTCCTTCCAAAATTCATATTACTGCCCAATCTTCTATTCTATCTAGTTTCATCTGCAGGGAAGGAGCATCCTGGTTAAATTTAAAGGGCCACTGTAAATGTAAAAGTAAAGCTCACACATTATTTTGTTTTGTAAATGCACTGCAGTAGACCTTTAATTACCTTGTACAATTTTGTTTTATCACAGATAATGAAACATTACTCTCAAAACATATTTCTGAATCTTTAAAGGACCACTGTATGTTTATATATATATATATATATATATATATATATATATATATATATATATATATACAGGGAGTGCAGAATTATTAGGCAAGTTGTATTTTTGAGGATTAATTTTATTATTGAACAACAACCATGTTCTCAATGAACCCAAAAAACTAATTAATATCAAAGCTGAATATTTTTGGAAGTAGTTTTTAGTTTGTTTTTAGTTTTAGCTATTTTAGGGGGATATCTGTGTGTGCAGGTGACTATTACTGTGCATAATTATTAGGCAACTTAACAAAAAACAAATATATACCCATTTCAATTATTTATTTTTACCAGTGAAACCAATATAACATCTCAACATTCACAAATATACATTTCTGACATTCAAAAACAAAACAAAAACAAATAAGTGACCAATATAGCCACCTTTCTTTGCAAGGACACTCAAAAGCCTGCCATTCATGGATTCTGTCAGTGTTTTGATCTGTTCACCATCAACATTGCGTGCAGCAGCAACCACAGCCTCCCAGACACTGTTCAGAGAGGTGTACTGTTTTCCCTCCTTGTAAATCTCACATTTGATGATGGACCACAGGTTCTCAATGGGGTTCAGATCAGGTGAACAAGGAGGCCATGTCATTAGATTTTCTTCTTTTATACCCTTTCTTGCCAGCCACGCTGTGGAGTACTTGGACGCGTGTGATAGAGCATTATCCTGCATGAAAATCATGTTTTTCTTGAAGGATGCAGACTTCTTCCTGTACCACTGCTTGAAGAAGGTGTCTTCCAGGAACTGGCAGTAGGACAAGCTCATCTTTGATGATACCAGCCCAAACCAGTACTCCACCTCCACCTTGCTGGCGTCTGAGTTGGACTGGAGCTCTCTGCCCTTTACCAATCCAGCCACGGGCCCATCCATCTGGCCCATCAAGACTCACTCTCATTTCATCAGTCCATAAAACCTTAGAAAAATCAGTCTTGAGATATTTCTTGGCCCATTCTTGACGTTTCAGCTTGTGTGTCTTGTTCAGTGGTGGTCGTCTTTCAGCCTTTCTTACCTTGGCCATGTCTCTGAGTATTGCACACCTTGTGCTTTTGGGCACTCCAGTGATGTTGCAGCTCTGAAATATGGCCAAACTGGTGGCAAGTGGCATCGTGGCAGCAGCACGCTTGACTTTTCTCAGTTCATGGGCAGTTATTTTGCGCCTTGGTTTTTCCACGCGCTTCTTGCGACCCTGTTGACTATTTTGAATGAAACGCTTGATTGTTCGATGATCACGCTACAGAAGCTTTGCAATTTTAAGAGTGCTGCATCCCTCTGCAAGATATCTCACTATTTTTTGACTTTTCTGAGCCTGTCAAGTCCTTCTTTTGACCCATTTTGCCAAAGGAAAGGAAGTTGCCTAATAATTATGCACACCTGATTTAGGGTGTTGATGTCATTAGACCACACCCCTTCTCATTACAGAGATGCACATCACCTAATATGCTTAATTGGTAGTAGGCTTTCGAGCCTATTCAGCTTGGAGTAAGACAACATGCATAAAGAGGATGATGTGGTCAAAATACTCATTTGCCTAATAATTCTGCACTCCCTGTATATATATATATATATATATATATATATATATATATATATATATAAATATATATATATATAAAAATATGTATACATATATATATATATATATATATTTGAAAAATATCAGATCGCATCTTACTTTGGTGAGTTGTGCATGTGTTAGAGGGGTACTTACAGTGATACCATTTAATAACTTTTTAGACTGTACATCATATCACTGACATTAGTTGATATCCATGCTGAATTCTGAATTTAATTTTAGAATTTAAAGTTAGATTTTCATTCCTACATGCTGTGCCTATTTTGCTTCATTTTGATTGCTTCAATTATTTGTATAATTGCTTTTATGTTTTATTAATTATATTATATATTTTGGTTTTTCGATTAGAGAATTTCCTCAATTTTTAAACTTGGAATTCTATGTTTCTATATATATTCCATAGTACTATAGCATTTGCCATATGTCTTGAGGATTTAAGCCCCCCAAGCATATTCCCCTGTGTCTCTATGTGACGTACAATTACATTTTTCCCTTCAAACAAGGAAAAGAGCGTAAACCATTACTGTATGAACCATTCTGTAAATAAACCTCCCCCACCATGGGAAAACAAATTCTATAATAAATATGCTTAAAACAAAATAGAAATGCTGAGTCTCTTTGTGAGATCATAAAATAATTCACAAGGGATATACAAAATAGCTTTAGATAATTACAACACCATCTTATGATGACATATATGCAACAATATACATTTATTTCTGTTACAAATTACAGTGTATATAAATTAAATAGCTTGCTGTGGATCTGTATTTAATACACAGCAGTAGGGCCCAGAACGTATTAATTAAAATTAGTAAAGAATGAATGCAGTTATTATGGTTATGTACACATACCAGAGTTTTGTTGTCTTGTAGTTGTTTTTTTTTATTTTGTATATTTAAAATAATATCAAAATAAATAAAAGTGTATAATGAACAATGTACAAAAGATTACATTATTTGTTGTGTGTGGATTTTAATATGTCTAAAAATAAAGCAAAAAAGTAGGAGTGGGTGAAGAGGTTAGCCTAGGGGAGTATTTAGATTTTATGTTACACTAGGCCCATTCAGACTTGTGCATCCTTAGTGCCACCATTAATACTATTTTTCCCTTACTATATATATAAAAGTAAGTATATGTTTGTTTATCTATATTTACTGTATGTGGCAAAGTGTCATGTACATGTTCATATCAGCATACATAGATATTTCTGTGCATAATTCCACATTCCTTCACCAGAAAAATGTAGGCAGTCTGTTGCTCCCTGAAACCATGTTGCCCTTGGTCATGGCTTTGTTGGCCTAAACAGAAATACAATACTGGGTTTACTATAAAACATTATCTGGAAGTGATCAACCACCTATAATTGCTGTTACAACCCCTTTCATGGTTGCCTACATCCTACAATCTATGGTTTAGCGCAGTCACCTCAAAGGCAATTTAAGATATATTTGTGGGATACTTTGGCTGCCCAAAACCATAAAGGTCATGCAAAACCAAAGTTTGGTTGCAAGGGAAAATTTTACTCTTTAAACTTTATAAAATACCACTTCAGTAACATGAAGTCCTTAAAGGGACATTGAAGGCTTCTGGATTTCACAGGAAATATAATATACCTATGTATGTATTTACTTTCATGTACTTAAAGTTCTGTGTTTTTTCTGTCTAAGATCATACAATTTTTACCCTTTTGGGTCTACTTTTTGAGCTCATGCTGTTAATGAATACAGAGACTGTCAGCCCTATTAAATTGGAGCTACGTTTTAAAACGTAGCTTGTATCTCGGGATTTCCGGGTTATGGCTATTAAATTAGCCCTGTAACGTTGCTCGCAGCAGACTTGCGTGTTAAGAGGAAGGATGGCCGGAAAATGGCTACGTGCTGAGCAACAGTGAATTTTGTGCATAAATTGTTTGATCCAAAGAGCCCGTAACCGCTACTTGTTCAATTCAGCTATTAAATTGCAACGTGGTCACCCACGAGACAGCCCGTAATGGGCCCCTTGCAGTATACCAATGTATCTCTTTACTTTTGTGTACTTTATTTTATTAGGGAGTGCTTAAAAGCTCTGTTTTTCTGCCTAAAATCTGACAAATAGTTCCTATCGGGACCCCTGCAGCAAGGGTTAATATGGGGTGGCTGCGCGGGGGTCCTGCCCGATCGGAACTATTTGTCAGATTTTAGGCAGAAAAACAGAAAAAGTACACAAAAGTAAAGAGATACATTGGTATACTGTATTCCTAGTGAAATCCAGAAATAGTCCATGTCTATTTAAGAGCACAAAGAACTGGTTTAAAATTGTTTAATCTGAATAAATTCAAAGTATATTTATATATAACAATAATTATACATGACTATGCAAGTAGTCATGGTACAATATTTTATTAGTAAAATAAAACATGAATAAAACCCCAGAAAGTCTTATACAGTAATTATTGTTTCCAAGTTGTCAAATTTCTGGATTTTGGACATTGTGGGGCGTGACCGGAATGAGTAATTCAGATGGGTGAGACGTCTGTGGGGTGAAGAGGAGAGCTAAAGCTGCTGATTTTTTTTCTGCTGCTCTCCAATTATGGCGAAAATGTTGTGGATATCTGGACTGTGCAGGAGGAATCTCCCAAAATGAGCTAGCTTGACATGACCCCTGACAAGACCTATTGAGCCTCCAGAGTGAAAAGACTGAAGCCACGACAAAAGTCCCGCCGCAGGTTTCCGCGAACTAGCTGGGAAGGTCTGGAGGTGAGAGCTCCTGTGGAGGTGGTGCTGCCGGTCGCGAGCTGCTGCAGACATGGATAGATCTTGGACCAACAATGTCTGCTTGGATGTCTCCTGAGGGCGGCCTTGGAATGTGCTGTATGGATAACATATTGGGTTTATCAGCTGGTCAGAGACTTCCTAGACTACTTACCAAGTAAATCGTACATCTGCTTTTGTCCGCTCAGGGCGGCTGTTTGATGAGACTGACAGAACAGAAGACATCCGATATATCACTGTGTAGACTGCAAAGTCCAAAGTACAGCGTCTGACTTGAGGAGATATAAAGCAGGGGTTCCTTATATTAAGTAAATATTTTTAGAGAAAACTGTCTCCTGATACAGGAGCATCTAGAGACTACAACACATAAGTTATTTGGAGCGTTAAAATCCACGCTGCAGCCCTCTGTGAGCTGTCATAGACAGCCAGGAGAAGTTGAGAGTTCCAGAAGCTGCCCATCTGCCTTTGTTTGCTCAGGGCGGCTAATGGGGAAGAGAGAGATTGATATCTTGGAAGGAATTCGATCTAGCGACTGGGTAGACTACAAAGTGCAAGGAACAGTGTGTGATATGAGGAGATTACAACAATTAGTCTCAATACTGAATAAAAATTATAGAGAAAACTGGCCTATGATACAGAGCCATACAGAGACTACAGAATATACTTATGTGGGGTATTAAAAGCCACGCTACAGCCTCCCTTCTGTGATCTGTCATATACAGCCCAGAGGGGATAAGAGCTCCAGTTAATGAGACATTGTTGTTTGACGGTACCTGGAGACAGTGCAGCCATGGTCAGATTTTAGATCATGGCTCTGATCCAGATGATATAAGTTCTGCTGGAGCATACCGTAAACATAGCTGAGTGAGGACGCAACCCCTGAGCAAAACAATATGCTTCATCATAGTTAAATCTAGCTGAAAGAAAATCTCAACAAATAATTATTTAGGCCCTCTATGAGAGTGACCCCCTAACTAAAACCAAATTTACAACATAATACACATTGGACTCTATATTTAAGAAGGAAAGGGCCAGGTTCTACAAGATAAAATCTGGTTAACCAGATATAAGATCAGGATGGCTTAAAAGGAAGACTAACTGCCCTCAGAAAATAGCAAATTTGTATACAGAAAAGAAAGGTAATAATTTGAACGGTTATTTGTGTGTGGATACTTTGTGAGACAAGGCAAGTGAAACATACATTGATATAAAACAGCAGTCTTGGACTCTATAGGGTTATTTATAACCAGAACAAGCTACAAAATATGGCCAATAAACCCAAAACAAAGGTTAAAAAACTGACAGCACAGAAATCTGCTGCTTTTTTTTTCTCCAAAAGCCAACAAAGTTGCTGAACTTGAACATAAGATCACCAACCTGGAGAATCGCTCCAGAAGAAGAAATCTTATATTTAGGGGAATACTGGATTCTGTGCTAGAATCTGATCTTAAAAAATATCAGAGATTTCCTTACTGTATTAGCACCTTATATTTCCAAGGAAACAAATATCTTTGACTCATTTCACAGAATCCCACTGCCCTTTAAGACAACCAGCGCAAATTCAAGAGATGTTATGGTTAGCTTCCAACATATTTCCGATAAGGAAGAAATACTGAGATCTGGTTATAAATACTCAAGCTTTCCTCCTCCTTACAATTAAATAAAACATTGATTCTGATATAGCTCCTGCTACTCTAGCTATTCGGAAAACATATATGGATATCACATTAGCTCTAAGACAACAGGGATTAAAATATAAGTGGAGATTTCCAGAAGATATTTCAGTCTTAAAGGACTCACCATGGCTTAGAATTGATTCAGTAAAAGAGAGAGAAACCTAACTATCCAAATAAGACATTGCGGTAGAGAGTGTATGAAAAGCTTCACGGAAAATGGAATTGACAATTAAAAGACCTGAATGGCAAATTGCCAGCTAATGAAATCAAGCAAAGCCTTATTATATAGACATTTATTCAGTTCCCTTTCTTCTCTGGCTTCTCTTTTTCCTGATGATTATTATTATTATTATTATTACTTTTATTTGTAACACGACAACATATTCCGTAGCGCTATACAGAGGAAATGAACATGAAACAATATAAATTTTAACAAACTGCAAAAAATGGAGGGCCCTGTTTTGAGTTTAGAATCTTTGTAGAAAGTGTTTTTTCCCAAAGCACTCTACAAGATTGAAAACTCTCTACTTACAATGTAAAGGGGATGGAAGAGGCAGATAACAAATAGCAAGGGTCAGGAAGAAAGTGAAGTTTCATTAGGTAGGAAAGTATGCAAAGTTAGAATGTTTTTTCATGTAGAAGGAAAAGGAAAGCAACTGAGAAAGTAATTTGGTAAGTGACCCTAGTATGTAATATGTTGTCTGCCCCTAGTGGTCAGATAGTATAATCTGCGAGTGGGAGGTGAGGGGCCTGTGTTAGGAGGTATGTCCCAAGAAGCCAGCAGAAGAAAGAGAGAGAAGGAGAGGAAGTGGGATTTGGACTTGCAGAAGTGTTTCTGCTTATGAGCTTTAGAAGGGGGAGGAGATGGTGAATGGAGGAATAAGAGTAGCTCATGGGAACATAAAAGAGGAGAGGAGAGCATGTAAGGTGAGATGGTTAGGTTGGAGACATGATGTGGAAAAGATGAGAAGAGGAGCTTGAGGAAAAAACAGGTTGTAATGAGGAAGGAACAGGCATGAGGAAACATTATGTAAAAGATTAATTAGGTATAGTTAGCAGATGTTGCTAATTGATCAGCTGTAGGAAATTTGAGTGACTCAATAAATCAAGAGAAACAAGGGGTGGGTGGGTGAGGGGCAGGGGGGGGGGGGATGGGAAGTGATTGTTATTCCAGAGAGAGAGTGTGAGAGAAGAGACTGAGGCCCACAGATAGTGGAGAGACCTTGCCTGCTCCCCCACCCCAAAGCCTGGATTTATTGCTTCTTAGCTGTGAAATAACATTTGTTCATCCTTCTCATATTCTGTTGCAGTCTTCACTATCTGTGGGCCTCAGTCTCTTCTCTCACACTCTCTCTCTGGAACAACAATCAAACACACTGTCTGAAGCTGTGCTGAAGTCTCTCCACTACCAGTGGGCCTCAGTCTCTTCTCTCACACACTCTCTCTGGAACAACAATCAAGCACACTGTCTGAAGCTGTGCTGAAGTCTCTCCACTATCTGTGGGCCTCAGTCTCTTCTCTCACACACTCTCTCTGGAACAACAATCAAACACACTGTCTGAAGCTGTGCTGAAGTCTCTCCACTATCTGTGGGCCTCAGTCTCTTCTCTCACACTCTCTCTCTGGAACAAGAATCAAACACACTGTCTGAAGCTGTGCTGAAGGTACCTAAAGACACTGTGGATCCATTTCAACTTGTACTATATGTAATATTATCAATATTTGTATGAATGTTTCTGTGATATAATATCTGATGAGATAGAAACTTTTACTAAGCAAATCTATACCTTTGCATTTGTCTGAACCCCCCCTGATAATGAATAATATTTATTATTAAGATCAATGAAAAGTAATAATTGAAAAAAGAGATATTTTTATATAAAGGGAGATACAGATTGTATTTTACAAAACTTGATTCACATTAGTTAAAAAAAAAATGTTTTATGCACGCTGGCACTATTTGATGGTTTTAATAATACAAATATAACCATATAATGATGTGTGTATAATGGTCATTGGATATATTATTATGTGGATGTGATACATTGTGGAGATTTGTAATCTGGCAATAGGTAGGCACTAAAGATTTTTTTGTATAAAAATCACTCACAAGTTCAATCAAAGATTTGAAAAATGGAGATATATTAAGTTTGTAGCTTAGCGAGGCGAGCAGTTGAGGCACGCGGGACTTAGGCTGCAATGAGCACCGTAGGCGCTAATTGCACTGCAAGCCTCACGAAGCGAGGACAGCAGTTGAGGTGTGGGACTTAGGCGCAACCGCGAGCCTTGCCAAGCACAGTGAGCCATCGACCACGCAGGATTTAGGCTGCAATGAGCACGGGCCTCGCGATGAGTGCCTGAAGGTACAGCATTCCCAGCCTTAAAATTGTATTCCTGTAAATTTTACATAGTTACATAGTCACATAGTAATTAAGGTTGAAAAAAGACTTTCAGTGCATCAAGTTCAACCTTTTAAGATCTCTTCTGATCTGCAATATGCGGATTAGTTATTAATTAATTAATTAACATTTTTGTTAATTAATAATTAATATTACATATATTTTTGACGGGCAAGTAGCTAGTAGAATAGAATTCTTTGTATACAAAGCTAGTTGACATATTATAATAAACTTATTATGGGTTGCTTTTAGGCTCTCCCTAACAGGACCCCTCATTCTTTACATCGGCAATATAGCCCTGGAGGATAAAACTGCATAATAGAATATATGCAGTTATTGGTATGAATGTATGTATGAATTATTCTACGGATAACATATTTATAAAAAATGAAAATTAATTGGTATACAAGGACTCAATTTAGTTATGACTTAGACCGTAACTGGAAGAAAATAAAAATATTGGGATCTCTCCCTATTTGGATTTATTATAAAAATATAAATTAGTGATAATGGTTAAAATTGTATGCCAAAATGCCAGGGGTCTCCACACTTCATATAAACGTAGGTCGGTAACATTAAGCTTTATTAAAGAAACCACTGATGTGGTATGTCTCCAAGAGACCCATTGAAAGGAAGGAAAGTCTCATATAATGTAATCTAATATAAGTAATTATTTCAATGAACCTTTGACTGCATCCTCCAAAACTAAATCAAGAGGAGTTGCTAATCTATTTAGTAAAAAACTGACAGTCCAGGAACAACACAAAATCTTAGAAAAGGAAGGAAGATATATTATCTGGCAAGGGAAGACCAATGATAACATATACACCATTGCAAATGTATATTCCCCCAATTCCAATCAGATTATATTTCAATTTTTTTTTTAAAAAGCAGATAAGCCAGATAAAAACAGGGAGATTAGTTATATGTGGTGACTAATATGCATCTACAATAGACAGAATAGCTCCAACAAAAGTAACAACAGACGTCTCTAAAAGGCTGGCAAAACAATTTTCATTAGAGATTTTTAAAAACGGCCTTTATGATTGTTAGGGGTCCTTCAACCCTGAGGGAAAAGATTAAACTTTTTCTCTGGAAGACACATTAGTTACACCAGGATAGACTATATCTTCTCTGACACATACTTTGAGTAAAGTTAGTAGAGTAGGGTATTAAGCAGTCAAACACTTTTTAAGTATGCACAGTAGTGAAGATATTGAAATAAATGAACTCATTATTACACTTCTTGAGTTCACTCTCACTAAGAATTATTTCCTTTTTGACAATCGGTGGTACCACCAAAGCAAGGGAACAGCGATGGGGACCTCCTGTGCGCCCAGCTATGCCAACTTATATCTAGGCTACTGGGAGGCAACAGAAATCTTCAATGAAGAAATGCAGACCTTCATGGAAAATATACTACTGTGGCAGCGCTTCATTGATGACATACTACTGTTTTGGACAGGTCCCAAGGAACTATTCCTCGAATTCATCAACACATTGAATCAAAATGACATGGGTTGAAGATTCACATATGTGGTCAATAAGAGTAAAGTCGAATTTCTGGATCTTACTATTTTGAAAGACAATATGGGCAAAATACACACATCAGTATTTCGGAAACCCACTGCATCTAATTCTCTTCTTCACTGGTCCAGCCAACACCCTTTAAGATCAAAATCAGGGATACCGACTGGACAATATTTGCGTTTAAAACGAAATTGTAATAATGAATCAGATTTCAAGCTAAAAGCAAAAGAATTACGAATGAGATTTAAAGAAAGAGGCTACCCTAATCATGTACTCAAGAGAGCCTATAGTAGAGCCCTGTCGAGCAAACGCGAAGACCTGATATACAAGGATAAAAGCGAATTTAAAGATCCGGACATGAAAATACGTTGCATAATGCAATATGGCCAAGATTGGCGTGCTATTAAACAAATCCTTAAAAAGCACTGGTATATTCTACAAGAAGATGAGGCATTAAAAGAATCATTAACACCTTAACCCTCCATAACATATAGGAGGAACAAAAACATAAAAGATACATTGGTAAGGAGTTATTATAAACCTCCTTGTAAACCATCGAATTGGTTAACTTCAACAACAGGATTATTCAAATGCAGCCACTGCAAAGCTTGCAACTACATCCAACCCAGCAAAGAATTCATTGACTACAAGACAGGAAAGAAATATCCAGTAAAAACCTTCTTAAATTGCGAAACCACACACGTCATCTATGTTATGACCTGCCCGTGTCAAAAATACTATGTGGGAAAAACTTTTCGACAACTACGAAGGCGGATCCTTGAACATGTATACTCAATAACTAAGTTCCTGGATACCCCTGTCTCTTGACACATTAATAATTTCCATCAAAATCAAGCTGGGGCAATGAAGTTCCAAGTTTTGGAAAAACTAGTGGTAGGACCTAGAGGTGGAAATATTGATCAAATACTACTTCAAAAAGAAAGTAAATGGATATTCACATTGAACAGCAAATATCCAATGGGACTTAATGAAGGATATTCATATTCTGCTTTTCTTTAGAGCACTTTTTACCTTATTTCCCTTCCCTTATAAATATTTTCACTCATTTTTCATCTACTAGCAAATTTGCTTTTTAATTACACTAGTCTCACTGCAACTAGCCACTTAATAGTAGATGTGCTTTCCACATTATACTTTCATTATACAACTGTGATAGTAGGTTGTTTTACATTCTATTTCACAATTTTTTTAGATACTATTACATTACTGGGGTATACCAATTCCACTGTGTCTTGATCATGCTTAGCTATTCAAGCACCATTCACTTTGGTTTATAGACTTGACATATATATTTTTTATTTTAGCATACATTATATCTTCACTGTTGTGATTTTTTAAAATTACTGTCATCAACTTAAGATATATCTCTAGTACATGTACTATTTTTGTTTCTTCTCACTATGGGCACAATATATGCCCAAGCACAATAGAATATTATCTAGCTTTCATTCACAATTATACTCTTTATTCATATCCTAGCCCCATTGTTCATCTGCATATAACATGCTTTGTATACATTTATTTTATCCCTATTATCTTTAGCCAATCGCTTTAGAGCTTCTGCCATCTACTTTGGGCCGTTTTTGAGCCTGTTTTGACAATCCTAGACATTTGTATCCTTTGTCAAAAACGATCCTAATAAAGTTGTATAGGACTTGTATGTCCATTCTGCCACTGTTAGTAGTAAATAAAGTTTATTCAACTTGAAAAACGTCATGACGTCATGACGCTGCGCATCACTGCGTTTTTAATGAGATCCAATCAAGGAAGCGTTCTACAGGCCTTAAATAGGCCTAAAATGCTGTTAGAAGTTAAAAGCCTTTGAAAAAGTCCCCGTGGAGGGACGAAACGGCCCGTTGGCATCATTTTTTGCAACCTTCTGAACCTGGAAACACTGGAAGCTAAGTACAAACACTATTTGGATTGTATTTTTTCCTTTTGTACAAATTATATTGGCTCTACTATCACTTTATTTATGTATTGTTATATTCAACATCTTTGCTCACTCATTGCTAATAGAGAGTCTATGGAGAATTATATTGGAGAGCTCTAACTACTGAACAGCAAGTATATTGCTATATGTGTGTTGTTTAGCTCATATCCAACACTGCCATTGTCCTCTTGCAATACTCCATACTACAGAGGACTTGCAGAGCCTTTGATTTATGCTTGAATTAACTTCCAGTTTATCTAAGTATTTTCCCAGGTATCAGATTTCATTTTTATGTATATCAGTTTTTATATATATATATAGATACCACCCTTTTTATATATTATTGCTGCACAATCCTATGATTATCAGTATATCCTGTATCAACAGGAGTACCAGTATATCCTGATTTATGAGGATTTTGCAGCACAGTCTATGGTATGAATACAGAATATCACTATATATCTCACTACTCATACCTCATATGATTAGAGTATCTATGTGTCATACTTATACATTTTAATCGGCGTAGTTTCCGGATCAATAGTATCCAATAAAGTTTTTTTCTTTTTAAATAATCTTTTTTGATATATGAAGGGGTGTAAAGCACCCAGGATACTACCTATATAGATCACTATTTTTCTATATTCTATAAAGTTAGTAGAGCCAAGATCTGAGACATCCTGTGGTCCGATCATGCAATGGTAAGCATGAGAATAGAGGATTTACAGGAATTTGAAAAGAATAGACAGTGGAAATTGGATCCAATTTTGCTAAAGCCAGGAGAGTTTATCAACAAAAAGAAGAGACCAATAGTTTCTTTTTTATAAATACAAATTCTGTTGCTTCAGATACAACCATCTGGTGCTCACACAAGGCCTACGTTAGAGGTTTATGTATGGCCAAAAGTGCTTATCTGCAGAAAACTAGAGGAAAGACACTTAGAGAATTATATATTGAAGTAGATAAATTGCATCCTGAAAATAAAGTCTCTCCCAATAGAAATTTAAATCTACAAATTTAAAAAGCGATGCTGATCAGGGACTCCTGCAGCAAGGGGTTAATATGGGGAGACTTTGGGGGTTCCAATGGGGACCTTCAGCATAGGGGAGGGTTAATGTTAGGTGCCGCGGGGGTACAGTAAGGGATTGGTTAATAGTGTTTCCACTGGCCCTTTAAGGACCCGCAGCGGTAAGTTTAAAACTTTTAAATGCAGTGGGGGCCTGATCGATGCTGATCGGGGGCACCCACTGCAAGGGGTTAATGTGGGGAGGCTGCACGTGTTCCGATAGGGAAAACGGCAGCATGGAGATGTATTTAGGGAGCAGGGGGGAGCATCAGACGGCTGTGACGGGCTGCTCGGAGGCAGCACGTATAGGCTTTAGGATTCCTTGCAAGCACCTCATAGATTTATGGCTGCATGTTACTACGTAGTTCTCTCAAGCCTATTCTCTGCCGTTTTGGGTCTCATCTCGCAAAGGAGGCTGCAAGGGACATATTGAGGAATTGGTGCTCGCAAACAGCAAAAAACAGTCTTTTGCGAGGACCGAGGGTACTAAGAGGGCTAATTTAATGAGGCTGCTCATGTCCCTAGCCCAGAACATACAGGGAGTGCAGAATTATTAGGCAAGTTGTATTTTTGAGGATTAATTTTATTATTGAACAACAACCATGTTCTCAATGAACCCAAAAAACTCATTAATATCAAAGCTGAATATTTTTGAAAGTAGTTTTTAGTTTGTTTTTAGTTTTAGCTATTTTAGGGGGATATCTGTGTGTGCAGGTGGCTATAACTGTGCATAATTATTAGGCAACTTAACAAAAAACAAATATATACCCATTTCAATTATTTATTTTTACCAGTGAAACCAATATAACATCTCAACATTCACAAATATACATTTCTGACATTCAAAAACAAAACAAAAACAAATCAGTCACCAATATAGCCACCTTTCTTTGCAAGGACACTCAAAAGCCTGCCATCCATGGATTCTGTCAGTGTTTTGATCGGTTCACCATCAACATTGCGTGCAGCAGCAACCACAGCCTCCCAGACACTGTTCAGAGAGGTGTACTGTTTTCTGTCCTTGTAAATCTCACATTTGATGATGGACCACAGGTTCTCAATGGGGTTCAGATCAGGTGAACAAGGAGGCCATGTCATTAGATTTTCTTCTTTTATACCCTTTCTTGCCAGCCACGCTGTGGAGTACGTGGACGCGTGTGATGGAGCATTGTCCTGCATGAAAATCATGTTTTTCTTGAAGGATGCAGACTTCTTCCTGTACCACTGCTTGAAGAAGGTGTCTTCCAGGAACTGGCAGTAGGACTGGGAGTTGAACTTGACTCCATCCTCAACCCGAAAAGGCCCCACAAGCTCATCTTTAATGATACCAGCCCAAACCAGTACTCCACCTCCACCTTGCTGGCGTCTGAGTCAGACTGGAGGTCTCTGCCCTTTACCAATCCAGCCGCGGGCCCATCCATCTGGCCCATCAAGACTCACTCTCATTTTATCAGTCCATAAAACCTTAGAAAAATCAGTCTTGAGATATTTCTTGGCCCAGTCTTGACGTTTCAGCTTGTGTGTCTTGTTCAGTGGTGGTCGTCTTTCAGCCTTTCTTACCTTGGCCATGTCTCTGAGTATTGCACACCTTGTGCTTTTGGGCACTCCAGTGATGTTGCAGCTCTGAAATATGGCCAAACTGGTGGCAAGTGGCATCGTGGCAGCTGCACGCTTGACTTTTCTCAGTTCATGGGCAGTTATTTTGCGCCTTGGTTTTTCCACATGCTTCTTGCGACCCTGTTGACTATTTTGAATGAAACGCTTGATTGTTCGATGATCACGCTTCAGAAGCTTTGCAATTTTAAGAGTGCTGCATCCCTCTGCAAGATATCTCACTATTTTTGACTTTTCTGAGCCTGTCAAGTCCTTCTTTTGACCCATTTTGCCAAAGGAAAGGAAGTTGCCTAATAATTATGCACACCTGATATAGGGTGTTGATGTCATTAGACCACACCCCTTCTCATTACAGAGATACACATCACCTAATATGCTTAATTGGTAGTAGGCTTTCGAGCTTATACAGCTTGGAGTAAGACAACATGCATAAAGAGGATGATGTGGTCAAAATACTCATTTGCCTAATAATTCTGCACTCCCTGTAGTGTCTATAATATCAGTGTTTCTTTTTGTTTACCTTCAGCAGTTAATACATATCAGGCCACCCACATTGACTAGAACAGTATTTGCATTAATTTCTATTATTTTGTATTACATGTCAATCAATTAGCGTTTGGTGGTCCAATATGCGGTTGGACTTGCAAAACATCCACATAAATGAACTCTTGTCCGTAGCCAAGAACATAGTATCTATAATATCAGTGTTTCTTTTTCTGTACCTTCAGCATTTAGTATATATATGCTGATTAGTCACTTAGCCTAACCTGTTTTTTACCAAAATTAGCAGTGGGATAATTGCTCTTACTTGAGAGTTTATAGGCTTGATCTTAGCAATCCCACACCCCTTGTCTTGATTTTCTGATATGTATTAACTCATTGATTCCTGTGATCGATTTAACCCTGAAATGACACATAAAAATTTTTTTTTTATTTCTGACTTGCAAGCTTGAGACTGTTGTGCAATTAATTCTAATGTCTTTCATTACTTTCCCGTCATGTACAGTCCAGTATTGATTTTATATTTGCATTTACAGTGCAACAGTCAGGAGTTAAACCCCCTGCGGGTCCTCTCTAGTACTCATAGTATTTTCTCCTACATTTGCTGTTTACGGTTGTGAAAACATTTGCAGGCTTGAGGAATTGTAGCAATTGAATAGCAATTTGCGATTTTAGCGCTCATAACTCTTGCGGATGAGAAAGATCAAAGGCTTCGGGAGACTGTTAGTTCTAGGTTTAACAAACGCAAAGTTTTCAAAGCCGTAACCCGTAAACCATTTGTAGCCCGCAAAAAGATGCCAAGTGAAAAGAAAATTAACTTACTGCCTCACTTAAGGGCTCAAGTAACTTACAATTGCTCAATTGAATCGGGCTCTGTGCATTAATATCATTGTGGTTGTTGCTTAGTCGTTCAGTAGTGTTCGAATCTCTGTGACTCTATGGACCACAGCACTCCAGGTACATCCCTCACTCACTGCCCCTCTGAGCTCCATCAAGTTCAAGTTGACTTCCTCTTTCCATCTCCACCTTTGTCGTCTCCTTCTTCTTGTGCCTTCAATCTTTCCTAGCATCAGAGTCTTTTCTAGGGAATCCTGCCATCTCATGATATGGCCAAAATATTTGAGCTTCAGCCTCATGCTCATACCTACTAGTGAACAGTTTGTCTTGATTTCCTGAAGTACTTATTTATTGGATCTTCTTGCAGTCCAATGGACTCTAAGCAGTCCAAAATCACAATTCAAAGGCGTCAATTCTACTGCGCTCAGACTTCTTTATGGTCCAGCTCTCACATCCCTATGTTACTACTGGGAATATCATAGTTCGAACTATGCAGACCTTTGTTTGTTTATAGTTTAGTATGTTTACTTTTTACTAGCTTGTTCAAGTTTGCTATAGATTTCCTCCCTAGAAGCAAACGTCTTTTAATTTCATGACTATAGTTACCATCTGCAGCGATCTTGGATCCCAGGAAAATAAATTCTGTCACTGCCTCCACTTCTGCCCTGTCTATTTGCCAGAAAGTGAGATTGCCGTTTGCCATGATCTTTGTCTTTTTAACGTTGAGCAGCAGGCCAGCTTTTGTACTCTTTTATCCTCATCAATAGGTCCTTTAGCTCCTCCCCAATTTCAACCATCAAGTGAGTATCATCAGCGTATCTGAGGTTGTTGATATTTCTTTCAGCAATATTGATTCCCGGATTTGGATTCATTCAGTCCAGACTTACACATGATGTACGCTGCAAATAAGCTGAATAAATAAGATGACAATATACAACCTTGTTGCACTCCTTTTCCGATCTTGAATTATTCTGTTCCATCTTCGGCTCTGACCGTGGCCCACATACAGATTCTTTTGGAGGAGTATGAGATGATATGGTACTTCCATCTCTTTAAGAACAAACCACATTTTGTTGTGATCCACACAGTCAAAAGCTTTAGAATAGTCTATGAATCAGAAGTGTGTGCTTTTCTGGAACTCACTTGCTTTCTCTATTATCCAGCGGACATTGGCAATTTGATCTCTTGAGCCTCTTCCTCTGCAGAGCCCAGCTTGCACATCTGGTAGTTTCTGGTCCATATATTGTTGGAATTGAGCTTGTAGAATCTTAAGCATTACCTTGCTGGCATGTGAAATGAGTCTAATTGTTTGATAAATGGAGCACTCTTTGGCACTGCCTTTTTTGGGATTGGGATGTAGACTGACCTTTTCAAGTCTATTGGCCATTGTTGAGTTTTCCAAATGTGTTGGCATAAGGCAAGCAACACTTAATATCATTAGTATGGTGCAAATGATGTCTAAGAGGACAAGAGGCTGTGTAAAATGTGATCATGAGTTGTCTTAAAGGTAGCACTATTTAATGATAATGCGTAGCATCTACTAGAGTCACATGTAGTTTTTTCACCACAATAATAATAATTAGATGAATATAAATCCCATCATTCATTACTTCCTATAATAGAAGTAACCAGTAACGTGCACATAACTCACATTGTGTCTTTGCCTGCTCAGTGAAAAAGCTGCAATAACTCCTGGATTATGTAATCCAAATCAATTACAAACATTACACACATTAAAACCTTGTAAACAGCTCTGACATTTACATTACAGTGCTTTATATCAATACTATAAGAATAAGCTGACTTACTTGATGTTACTCTACAAGCAGGGCAAAAACATGCTTGTAAAATGAATGCTTATCTGTAATCACAATCAGAAGATCAGGAGTACTATCACTATGATGTCCATGATGTCCAAACATGTAGACTTGATTATTGCTGACAAACAAATATCATGAGCTTTAATCTCTTTTAAAAAGATCAGAAAAGGTATGATATTGTTAAGAAGGATAACATGCTTAGCTCAAGGATGTATAACTTCTGTGTTTAATTAACATATCATTGTAAGAGTATGCAATTCCACAGCCATATGTGCATTGGTATATACTGAATGTAACATCAATCATTGTGCTTAAAAATGATATATGTGTTTATGGCGTGTGAGATCATTCTACTAGGTAGAAGCCACTGTATAGAGTTTCCTTGCATTATTTGGTAGCACTGCTTGCAGATGAACAAGCTGCCTTAATGGATGTGGAATATGCCTAACATAAAAAAAAAAAAAAAAGCTTTATCATTGAAAAAAATACTAAATAGGGACTACATCATCTCTCCTCAACCGCATTCCTCTGTGACCATCAATTGGTGAAATGTTGACCATAACCATACATATCCACAGATAACAGTATCATGGACTATGTAATGAGAGCTAGCACCAAAAGTTTACAATTTGACCAATAGATTTTCATTGAGGACTGTATTGCTGTGCAACCATGGCCACTCAAATCTGGGGCTCTCATGGGAGATGCAGGTGAAGACATAGATGGAGGTGGAAGCGGAGGCATAGATGGAGGTGGAACTGCCCAGCCTGATGGTGGCTTAGGGACTGCTCCGGAGTAGAGGATGTTGTGCTCACCAGAGCTCTTTGCTGTACATTCATATTTAGTTGTATGAGTGCACTCTGTTTGTTTTGGATTTGCTCCAGCCTTGCCAGATAAGTCTCTACTTGTGTATAATGCATCCTCAACTTTTGATACACTTTTATCTTTGCACGTGCCACTGTGCTCTGAGATGCTTGCACGCTGGTGAGGAGGCTAACCATGATGCCCTCCTGCTGCCTCTGGAAGGAGGGGAGTTCTGCCATACTGGCCAACAATGATGGCTCTGGGGGTGAGGGACCTAAGTCTGAGGGTGGGGGCTGTAGAGGGGTAGGTGAAGGTATGGTGGGGATATGCTGGGGTGGTGATGGTAGCATAGTTAGGAGGTGCTTGGATGGTGGTGGCGGTGGAGATCTTGAGGTGGTATCTATGGTGCTGAAGAAGGTGGTGGTGGATGAGCAGTTTGGGGTGGTGGTGCTGGTGGCTCAGACTAGTAGAGGGGTCCGAGGCATCAAATCTATCTGTGACAGCAGGGGGCCAGCTGGGTCAAACTCCACCCTGGTGGCTGATGGACCTGCAGGTTGCCCCAATAAACACATAAACAGGCCATCCTCTACCTTATATGCTGGGTTGGTGGTTGTTGCTGCTTCTGCTGCAATGGCAACTCCTCCTATTCATACCAGGGATCCTGCTGGGGGTCATATTGATCTCTGTCTCTGCCTTTGTGGAGACATCAGATGTCCTTGGAGCTGAAATGAGATATCAATAATATATCAGATAACAACATTTGTGATCATATGATCTCTTAATGTAAAGGCATAGGAGTTAGTACTGATGTCATTGATGTGAATTATTAGCTCTGTTTGTAATGCCTCAAATGAAACTTATATCCCCTGTTTGGGTCTGCCCTCTACAGCTCATGAAGCTCTTCTGTACTTGTTGTACTGTGTATCATACTAACAAACCAGTGACCACTTATCAGAAAGATTTTGCAACATGTTGCTGAGAAGTGATCCCTTATAGGCTAGGATACTGCACTACATATTCAGTCCTACAAAGTCTGGGCTCTGCAGTAATCTCTTACAGAGACTATTTATTTGATGTTTTTTCACATTAAATAGATGTTTGAATTGATTCTCAATTAAATCTGGTAATGAAATCTGGTGATTAGTCACACACATATATTATATACCTAGTCAAATACATGAATATACTTTTAATTGATGGGCAGCACTTACATTGGATGAGTGTGAAGTTCTGTTTTCCTGACCAGAGGACTTTTGGATCCTGTAGCCATTTTTCATATAGAAAATGTAATTCCCATGCTTGCCCACAAGATGTCACTGCAGGATGTTAGGGTAATTACAGGCCCTTTGTCTATATTGCCGCTCTGAGGCTATGTGGTCCCCCCTGCCCCCACACAAGGTGGGCAAACTATGATTGGGTTATGCTAAACTGGGTGGGGGATTTGAATGTGTTCAGCCCACTGTGATGTAATAGGAAAAGGAAAATCCTTTGTCTGGGGTGAGTTGCTGTTTTTGAAATGCTGTCAGAGGATATATTAAACCTTACTCTTCTTGGGGACACATACACAATGGTGTGTTTCATTTTGCTAGGCTATTGATCCTGATATGACTGCCGCGCACAAGGAGGCCCATTCCTTCAATGAAGATCGCCTATTTAGTGGGGAATTCCTCTGATCAAAGGCAGGGATTGTCTGTAGCTAAATAGACCCACTTTTTGGGATCTTTACAATGAGTTTTATCTATGTGTGTTGTGTACAGGTTTCATTTGTGAAGGGAAGATGGAGTTTATGATATTCACCTGGCAGGATCACTGACTACTGAATGTCCACAAAAAAACAGGAGTCTGACCACCATTGCTGGAGTGATCCAACCCATCCTATCCCACTCAAAGAAGTGCACTGTAGCTGGAGGCCTGCCACTTGTTTCTCTTGCACTTGCAGCCTCCTAGGACATCTTCCTCCTCATCTTGCACCAGCAGTCCATGTAGTGGTGTTTGATGGAGTGTACATCAGTCACATACACCTCACATACATCCCCAGGGCACTGACCTCCTTAGCTACCTCCTTCCACAACTTGGCCCTCTGGCCTGGCCTCACATTCCTGCCCCCAAGGAGGATACAAGCACAGATGGCATGGAGGAACACCACAAAACTCCTCATGAGTATAGTTAGAGCTTTGTGCCTAGGTACAGCCTCCTATCCTCCTGACTGTGTCTGGGGTGAGTCATCTCCCTGGTCTGATCCTGAGGCCTCCCCAATCCTTGCCTAACTAATAAAGATAGTTAGATATGTAAACTAAGTGCAAATGTTTAAATAAAATATATTTATAAAATATTAACAGAGCTCCTTTCTACCTCAAAAGAACAAAATAATATGTATAGTAAATCCACCAAGCTACAGCACATTTAGTGATTGTCTTGGAAACAGGGTCTTTTATGAACTGTACCTGTCAATTAACATGACATTTGGCTTTTCAATTTGTTCCTAGAGCTATTGATCAGTTAAATATCAGTAAACAATGCAGATTGGCTAATTTACTGAAACATCACATAACTCAGTCTCTATGTAGACTATGCAAGGCCTGATTTCGAATGGAAGGATCATTAGTTTGCATATAACAAGGATGCTACACCCAGCAAGCCTAGATTGGAATGGATACATAGCTTGCACAAAAAAAAGTTCCCACAGTTACGAGAGAGCCTTTTTGTTTAGCTATGTATCAATTTGGTATGTGGTCCTATCTGTACAGACTGTAGACCTTTTACTCATGTTGTTATCATGTTGTTAGCTGGGTCATCCATGCAGTATTGCTGTATGTGGCACACTTCTGCAATTACCTATTTTTCCCCCTTGTAAATATAAGAAAAGAGTTGTAATGCTTTTGTAGTATAGTCTTTATATTCATGATCCAGATGAGGTGGGAGCTTTGTAAAAGCTTCCAAAGAGGAACCTTTAGAACACTGATTCCCCTTCAGGTAGTCAGCATTATCTGCAAGTCCTTTCAAAGCAGCAAAGAATATATAAAGTGTCAAAAAATGTTTCCAGTAAAGAGGAACTTTTTAGTGAAGGGGAAACTTACTTCACATGGTCTGCGCACATTACGATCTCTATGATTGCTGCCAGTATGTGCAATATTTTCTCACTGGATCTTTGCCAGGTCCATCTGAAAATGGCACATTGTCGGATGATCTGGTGTTTTTACATTTCTCTCTATGCTTAAAGGGATATGTAAGGTTGCTGGATTATGAATGCATCTGTTAGAAGGGGATTAGTGTATGCAAACATGTTTTTGCATGAACAAATCCCAAAATAAACATTTAAACACTTAAATTGAATTCAGCAAAATGTCTTGTAATTTCTGACAGTTGGAAATCATGGTTAACATGCTCCAAACCCAGGCTAAATTAGCATCAAATTAAAGATTTTGTTTTGTCCAATCAGGTTAGCTGGAACTTTTGAATTAACTCTGGGATTTTTGTGCTGCTAAGCAGCCTAGGATATGTAGTGTATCACTGATATGTGCTATGTATTGCTGCTGACATACAGACAGGAAGCTGAGAGGAGATTGGCTGAGCAAGCAACAGTAGGTAAATAGTGGGTTAATATTGCTACTGTGTTACTGCATGCTGATGGGGAGGGGGGGGGGGGGGGGGCAGATGCCTTTGTAGGAACCCCCTGCAGGTGTCAACATAATCATTAGAGGGATTTTTAGATATTAATACAAATAAAATGTTTTATGAGATGTGCTGAATACACATAGGCTGATTTTTGCTTAAGGAGTGCAGAAATGTATTAATGAATGAAACTTTCATATGCCTTTAATGTTCATTTGCTAGGTGTTCTGCCTGATGTACAGATACTTATTTGGTGTCACATAATTTACTTTCTTTTCAGTTATGTATATTTTAATTCTAAATACTTCAAAGCAATTTGCAAAAATAATTCCAATAAATCTTTTTATTTATTGTTATTTTGTAAATGTACACCCTGAAATATACAGTTCAATGCTACCTACCACCAAGGCAATTTAGGATATAACTAGCTATAGGAGCCTTCATTTGCCCAATACTATAAAAGTCCTAAAAAAACTCAATTTGGTAAAAGTAAATTCCTTAATAGTACAAAGACAGAACAAATTAACAATTTTGCTATCATTATGTTTGATGGACGCATAAGAAAAGTTAATATTATTATTATTACTCTTTAGTTATAAAACACTAGCATTTTCCATAGTGATATTACAAAGAAGTAAAAAGTACAGTTGGTGCACATAGCAATATAAAAGTGTAGGTACAGTACAATCTAAATATGATACACATGGATCAGCAGACAGCTTGGTACAACAGAAATGAGTTCCCAACTCCGAAGCGCTTACAATCTAGAAAGTAATTGTGTGATGAGACAGGAAGGTAGCAAGATGGCAGTGGTTAAGGCAGTAGACTCATACAAGAGGAGGTAGGTGTGTGTTATATTGTAGGTTGTGTATGTGAGTAATTTTTGAAAGTATGCAGCTGTGCACGTTAAGGTAATTAGCAGAGCATGGAGAAGTATTTTAAGACAAGGGCAAATATATAAAGGAGTACATTGTTGTTAAGCGCTTTCTGTGTTAGGTTCTTGATTTAAAATGTTATTCTGGAGTCTATTGGAGGCCAGTGGAGTAACTAACAGAGAGGTGCATATCAATTTTAGGATTTCCCTGAACATGTTGATGGTAGAATCTCTATTAATTAGAGCACCAAGTGGCAAATTCACAGGCAGGAAACAACTTGGAGCCGAGAGGAACAGTGAACTGCAGTAAGCAAGTACGGGATTTGTACACAGGCTAGAGTTAGTTGAGTTTTTAAGAATCCTGCTTAGACAGGCACACTTTACTGGCAACTGTAGCAGTTACTGGGAGACAGGTAAGGGAAGAAGAGGCACGTTGGCGGTTCTTGACAGTTCTATAGACACTGTGCTTTAGGTGTGGTAGATGAGTCTACGGGAGGCGGTTATTATGGATTGGAGTGGAGATATATGGATGAACAGAAGGTCAGCAAGAGGTAAATTGTAGTTGTTGGGATGAATATGATGAGAACATCGAGTAGATTTTTAGCTGTGTCTTGTGTAAGATAGTGACATATTTTGGAGATATTTTTAAAGTAATCTATTATAGATGTAGTATTGGGAAAGGGGAAATATTGGGTGTTATGGGTTTGTTTAGAGGAGTGTGTGTTTGAACTACTTTGAGAGCAGAGTTTGTTTTGGATGTTATAAACTTTATTTATAAGTCTTCAGGTGTGGGACAGAAGGGGGTAGAAGGTAGGTGACCATAGGAGAGTGGTGGATATGTAGACAACAGACGTTGTGGTTGGAGGACAAAGTGGATATTAACAAGGAAAAATAGTGCTGTCTGGCAAGATTGAGGGCAGAGATGTAGGAGAGAATAAACTTGTAATGAAGTAAGTCTGCTTAAGTGCCAGATCTCTTCTATAGTAATTTAGCAGGGTGGGAGCACTTCTGCATGTAGCATGCTTGCATAGTGTGTCGTTGTTGTTGATGTGAGTGAGGCAGCAGTCTTGTAGTTGTGAGAGCAACTGTATCAAGGGATGAAATTGGTATCTTGTTGTACTAAGATAACAATATCAGAGCAGGTAAACATGGTGAAGGGAATAAGAAGAGGTTGTAGCACATTGGAAAATTATTGTAGTTTGACTGATTGGAGGTTTCTGTAGGTTCTGGCAGAACAGATTAGAGAAGGGCAATGAGTGTAAGGTGTGGAGAGGGTGTGGGTTAGAAGGTGATAATCAAATAGAGGGAGTGGGGAGATGACAAGTTTGGAGATTGTGCAAAGACTGGTAAAGATAATGTCAAGGGAATGTCCATCAGGGTGAGTTTGACACTCTGTCCATTTGAAGAGACCAAGGGAAGAGGTAAGTGAAGTTAGGTTTGCTGCTATAGGTGAGATGTGTGTGTCAGTGGCAATTTTAAAATTACCACGAGTAAGGGTAGGTACATTAGAAGAGCGAAAAAGAGTAAGCCAGAGAGAAAAATGATCCAAAAATTGAGAGTGTGGTCCAGTGGGGCTATAGATAACTGCAACTTACAGAGAGGTGGATGAAAAGAGGAGTATAGTGTGAAGGGTGAGAATTGGAGGGAGGGACCTGGAGTGATGCAGTGAAATGTGCAGTAGGACTAAAGTAATATGCCCACACAAACACCCTGCTTGTTCCAATGCCAAATGTGTGACTGAAGGGAAAGTCACCATATAGGAATGCAGAAGAAGAAGCAATATTATATGGAGTGGGCTAAGTATGTGTGATAGATTAAGGGATTTAAAAATAAATAGGTCTTGAATTGAGATGAGTTTATTGTAGATGGAATGTGTGCTCTGCAGGGTACATGATAATGGTAGATGGTTTGTGTCAGGTGATACATATAAGATTATGCTTGTTTCGGGTGTTTGCTGCCCTTTGGCTTGTGTGGGACTGACAGTAGGTGGGAGTAGGGGATATGTTTCCAGCACCCAGCAGAAAAATAAATGAGAGTGAGAAGAGATGGGAATGAGAATTGTGATGTGGAGATACTGAAGAGTTTAAGAAAGCCAGAAGAAGTAGAAAGTGTCAAGAACCATTGTGACAAAGTCTGTGTAACCAAAAAAGCAATAAAATGTGTAAAATATAAAATAGAATTTGCTTGCCTTGATTGCTTTTGTCAGAAGGGATGTGCCATTAAATGTGATCAGTTCCTGTATAATTACAATCACTACAGGATGTTCAGTTAAGATATGTGAACTTAACCAGCTGGTGTTACTTCTTGCAATGCCTCCCTTGCAATACTTTTCCAGGGTTGAATTAGATTTATAGGACTTGATCAGTCAGCTGTAATAATTTTGGATTAATTTACAGATGTCAGACTGGCCAAATAACTATTTATGAAAGGAAGATGCTGGGCTCCATTGGGCAAACCAGAAAGTGGATACACTTATTTGTTGCAAGTGCCTGTTCATATTATCATGTACATCAAATATATGTCACAGAGTAGATAAACTGATTAGATATAAGAATAAATGTGAGAACAAAAGTAGGCAAATTAAGGGTCTGTTTCAGGTACAAATCAGAGAAGGTATTCCAATGAAGACTGCATACCTCAATATGGATTTAAAACCAGGCAAGTTAAGAGTCAATTTCAAATATAAATCAGAGAATTTCATGTGAAGACAGCATACCTTGGAAGCATATGAGACCTGAATTAGTATGATTATGGTAAACAATAATGATAATGGTGTATTACGAGGTGGTTGCATAGTGAGTCAATAACATTTATATATATTAATGACATTGTTGACTACGGGGTATTCCATCTATGATTTTCTAGAATGTGAGATTCTATTAATAACATATTTCCAAAAATAAAATAAAAAAACATAACCCTACTACAACATACTTTCATGAAAAAAAAGGGATACAGAAGGCTAAGAAAAATGAATGAAGACAGTGGGGTTGATTTCCAATTACCTAGAATCCCATTCCACAGCTGAGACTGTACATTCCTTACTTAAGATGCTAAAAAGAACATCTGTTGTCTCCACAACTGATTCATTTGAAGCACATTCTCTGGCTTCATGCAGAGAGCTTTTTAGCAGAATCTGAAACTCCTGTAGTGAAGAGCCTTTTTAAATGTATTTCCACTGAGTGTATCGTCTTGTCCATAATGACTTGAAATGCCACTTATTTCTATGCTGTGTTGTTATCTCATATTCTTGGCTAAAATGGTTGTAGGTAGGAAAAATACCATGTAAATATTGAATTTCTTTGATATGTTATTTAGTGCTGCCTAATATTTATTATCTTCACTACCTAAAGTGACATCACAATGTAACAAAGACCCGCTTAATGTATAGAAGCGTATAAACCATGGGCCCGATTAAATTCGCCATTTTTTAGTTCCAAAAGCCCGTAAATAAGCCCGCTAAAGTTATAGCTATTAAATTGGCCTCTTTTAGCTACCCGCAAATGATCTGCGGGTTACAGGCTGAAAATCCCTACGGTCTTTCAAAATCTGAACTCAGACTCAGCTAAGCCTTTGATCTTTTAAGCCCGTAAATGTTACAATCACAAATAGCCATTAAATTGCTACAAGTTCTCAAGCCCGCAATTGTTTTCACCCCTGTAAATGGCAAATGTAGGCAAAAATCTTACGGGTCCTAGAGAGGACCCTCAAGGGGGTGAAACACCTGTCCGTAGCACTGTATAACTAAATATGAACACACTGCAAGCGATAAAAGGTTTTCAAATTAATAGCAAAGCATTCCCAAGCTCGCAAATCTGCAATAAAAAATTATTTCATTTATGTTTAATTTTCGTGTTATACTGATCATGGCAATCAATGTGTTAATACATATAATAGAACTGGCATAGACTAGAATATTATATTTATTGATATTTTCATATTGCATTTTTTCTGAAATGTGGGCCCGATCGCAACTCAGACTTCAAAACCGTAAGTGATTGAAATGTAACCTCCATGTTTTAGTGACTTAATGATGATGGTCTCTTTTACTATTGGCTACGTCTAAACCCATAAATACGGGTTTTAATAATATATCATGTTCACGCCCAGAAATGCTACGTGGCGAAGCATAGTTTACGAATTTGGATTCCGGCCATGTTGTTGCGGCCTTTTCTAATTTAATCACTCTGTAACTTCTGCAAATGTCAAGCCCGCAGACTTATGGGCTGTACGACGGCCACTGCGGGATTGAAATTTAATAGGCCCCATGAACGTCAAACATTCCAGGGAGCTTCCAGAATGACAATAATTTAGTAAGATTGGTCCAGGCACAGAGTTCCAAGTAATATTATTGGTAATATTATTGGTATTCAACACTAGTTACAATCTACGAATTCATCTATAATCATGGGTATCTCAAGTTACCTATTCTCTCTACACCTTGATTAGCCCTACTTGGGTTCTGCAAATTTTACTAGATGAAGTATTCTTAACCATATATTTCTTGACTTCGCAACAGCAGTAGATAAAGTCCTGACTAACACCACTTCCAATCAGCAGTGCATGCTACAGGTAGCACTGAAGAGCACAGGGCATGTATCAACTTAAACACTACACTTTATTTTTCTCTAACACACACACTCACTTTCTCTTGTTTCTGAGCAATATATAGTTTCCTTTAATAAAATAATATAAATATATATACCGTATAAATATTCAGTATGTACAGTGTATATATACTGTATTATTTAGATTATGAATATATTATACACGCACACATATATATATATATATATATATATATATATATATATATATATATATATATATAAATGTATATATATATATAAACATACATATTTATATATAATCTCCAGTGCAAATATTTTTTTCTTATTATAGGGCCCCCAACCTTTTTTCCATGACCCCCCCAGCCTTTGCTCAATGCCCCCCCAGCCTCAATGTCCTCCCCAGCCTGTGCTCAATGCCCCCCCAGCCTCAATGTCCTCCCCAGCCTATGCTCAATGCCCTCCCCAGCCGCATTAGCCACCGCCCCCCAGCCTCATCAGCCCCCTCTTACTGCTTACATTGATCAGGGAGTTGCCTTCTCTCCCTCCAGGTCTACCCTGCCTGCCTTTTTCTGCAGAGGCAGGGACTTCCTGAATTACATCACTTGTGTGCGACCTCACTCAGGAAGCCCCTGCCTCTACAGAAACACGCAGACAGGGGAGACATGGAGGAAGAGAAAACTACTCTTGATCAAGGTAAGTAGTAAGAGAGGGCTGATGAGGCCGGGGACCCTCCACACAAGGGCTCTGATGCTTTGCTAGGTGATGTACTTTCCGCCTTCCTTTGTTTATGCTCAACAGGAATTGTTGCAGGGTTATTTCAAATTTAATGCCTGTGACTAGTCTCCAATGTTTATTTGCGCAAGCCATATTTGAAAAAAGTTTCTTATTTAATGCCAAGTAAATAGTGTCAGGTTGGGCATTGAACCTTGTTCACAGAGTCTTGAATGTTTCATATCTCATCAAGTTTTCTTGACACTAGAGTAATCGTACATAATTTCTTCTGCTTATTATTATTACTATTACTAGAATATTGCCCTTCAAAAAATGATGGCAATCAAATTGCAAGTGAGCTAATGCTGTTTGGTGTATAATAATAAAATAACTAATAGATTAATAAACTAATATACTTTACCTATTTTGAAGTAATATATGCAGGAAGCATTGTGTTGAAGAGCTGACAATCTGTTTTGATGTTGCTGCAGCATTAGTGGTGTGGAGCTGCTGTGTAAGCGTGATGAATGTGTGCAGTGTAATAGTGTGCGTGCGCGAGACAAAACTTGTATACTTCCAGATTGAATAAGTTATTGTGGTAAAATGGCGGCTAATGTGTGGTATGCAGCTGTGACGGAATATTCGTAGCTTTTTTCTGGTATTTTGCGTGTTTATCGTGGTGTTTTGCGTGTTCAGAGTCCTGTAGCCTCGTTTTCGTTTTGTTCGGCGGCCATTTTTTCTCTTGCTTCGAGAATTTTTTAGTGCCTAAACTTTTTTATTTTGAGTTAAATTGAGGTGTAACTTATTTTTTTTAGGTCCTGGATGCTCCCTCTTGCTGTAGGTAAGCTTTTTATGTATGTGTTGTGTGTATTTAGTGTGTTTTTCATTTTTTCATGTCCGCTGGTTGCGGCCAATTTTTGCGAGGTCGTAATTGGTCGTAACGTGCGTAGTACTTTTTTGCGAGGGCCGCAGTTGCTCCATGCCAGCAACTCCAGCCCTAGCTTCAAATCAACACTGCAAATCTACGCTACATGCTGCAGGAACATCAAAACAGATTGTTAGCTCTTCAGACCATTGCTTGCTGCATATATTAATTAAAAATAGGTAAGGTATCATTGAATTTATTTACTAATTAATTATCATTAAAACATACACATATACAACACTTTAAAAAACACCACTATACACGATTGTAGTCAACGGCGAAGGCGCTCATTGCCAGCCACACGATGAGCGCCAAAGGCCAAAACCCTTACCGTCTGGGGCTTGCCTGACTTACAATTTTATTGCCCTGTCATTTTTGACGGGCAAGTCGCTAGTTAAAATAAATAAATAAACTGTTTGCATACATTGTCAAAGTCTGCTTTTTTTTTTTAATGCATCCTGCTACTATATAAGGTTATATAATGTTTTTTAATTGTTTTATTATGCGGTTTTCAGGCTGATAATTTTTAGGGAAGATTACTGGTGTCAAATATTAATATATAGGTACTATATTTGAAATATTAAAAATTTATAATTTTGCAAAGTGAAGATTTCTAATACTTTTTAATTTTTCAAATAACGTTACCCTATATTTAGTTTTGATTTTGTGTAACTATTGGTGTCAAGCACTGGAAGATTTTCTCGAAGGAGCTTGGTATAAGTTTGGTGAAGATTACATTTTTTTTGGAATCAATATGTACCTAGTGCTATTACTAATACTATTCATCTTCTGAGCTAGGCCTGTCGTTTCCATGGCCACAGGATGCCTGCTTTAGCTCTTGCCACACAGAGTATGGTCGACCGCACCACGTGACGGCGCCATGTTGGAGGTGGCGCTCTCGCATGCTACAGCTCTTTCGGACATGGACACGTGCAGCGGGGTGAGGGGAGAGCCTCGGGTGCCGGGCATGGCCTCCCCCTTGACACCGGGACCCGAGGAAGTTCTCCGTTACCGCTCCCCGCTTGTGTCCCGATATGCTTGTGTCCCGTGAGGGCCGGAGGCTCGCTGCGCGAGCCCGCAAGCGTGAGCAGCGGCTCGAGCGGGCTCGTATGCTCACATCTATATATCTGATTACTATTACTCTTTATTCATAAAGCACCAACTTTTTCAGTAGTGCTGTTTACAAGGTAGAATAAAATACAGCAGGTACAATAAACAGTAAATTAATAAACAATAAAAGTAAAATACAGTACACATGTGATATGGGTCTGCAGAGCCGCAGAAATGAGATCCCTACTCCGGAGAGCTTACAATCTAGAAGCTAAGGGCCTCATTCTATTAGCAGCCGCAGCCGTTGCGGGGCCGCAAGGACCGGCCGCAAGCTATTCGGCTATTCTATTCCCTTACGGCCGGAGGCTCCGGCAGGCTTGCGGCCGGTGCCTTGCTATCTCTTGCGGCCGCTCGCGCCGGAGGAAATCCTTTGATCTTAAACGGCCGCAAGAGTTTTGCAATTCAATTCCTCCGGGAAACCTCTCTGCAAGGCTAAAAGCGAGCCGCAGCTTACTTGCAGGAAAGAGGTCTCGCTAGCACCAATTAAGCACATAAAATAGCTCAAATAAAGCCATCCTGCACTTTTAGAAGACTATAAAGGGATTTTAGGTGTTAGAAATAATAGCACATAATTATCCTGTACTCAAATCTGTAAAATATTTTATTTTTAATATCCGTAAAATATCCATGTAAAAAGTCCAGAGTGCTTGGAGCACCTCAGACACACCCACGCCGCAGCCGGAAAATAAACAGTTAATTTGAACTCGGGTTTGGGCAGATGTGCAAGCTTGAGAGTGGGTTTCTTTTAATCCTCATGTCCCCCAATATGATCCCTAGCATTTACAGAGCTGTACAGTGCAGGCTTGAATTTATTTTTCAGTTTTTATATTTCTGAGCTTACGGCCGGTTCCAAGATATGCGGCCGGCCGTAAGAGGAGATCCCTGCGGGGCCGTATAATAGAATCGCGAGTTAACTGAACCCCCGCAAGGAATCGCAGCCTTACGGCCGATTTACGGCCGATAATAGAATGAGGCCCTAAGTATGGGGTGTGAAACAAGAAGGTGACGATGCAAAATGTCAGTGATTATGGCCGCAGGTTCATGCAAGTGCAGGGGACTGTAGGTTACACTGTAGCTGTATAGAGGGAGCTGTGTGTTACATTGTGTGTGAGCATTTTTGTTGTGCATGTTAAGGCCATAGATGATAAAATTCTTTAAACAGATGAGTTCTTAGTGAGTTTTTGAAGAGTTTGAGGCAGGAAATAGTCTCACTGATTGATGCAAGGATTTCCACAAGTATGTGCAGCTTGAGAAGTCCTGAAGGGGGAGTGGGAGGAGTTGACAAGAGAGGAAGAAAAAAGAAGGTAATTAGCAGAGTAAAGAGGGTGCTTGGAGGAGTATTTTGAGTCAAGGGCAGAGGTATAAGGGGGTGCATTGATGTTAAGGGCTTTAAATGTTAAAGGGATAGTAAGCTCATAGAACATGCTCTGCTGCATCCTGCAGAGCAAGTTATGTTATAATGAAAAAACCTTGTCTGTTATGTGTTATGTTATTGATTTGTTTATTTTGCACTTATTGTTTTTATATTTGTTTACTCAAATGTGCATGCCCTCATGCTCCACACCACCAAGCCTAACTTGTGTGTCAGTGCTGCAGCCACTGGCTGCATAGGAACTAGCGTTTGTGCTTTAAGTCAATGGGGAAGTATCATCCAATCAGATAGTTCCCCCAGAAGCTAATTTGCATATTGGGGACTTCTGGATGCTGAGAGCCAAGTTGCTTGTCTCATGACACACACACACATACAAACACACACAGAGAGAGTCTGCCTTTATGCCAGTGGATTGTGTATCAGCTGCTCATGGTTCATGTGGGCACACAGACAAAAGTATTCACCCCCCTTGACTTTTTACCTATTTTGTTACATTACAGCCTTAAGTTCAATGTTTTGTTAATCTGAATTTTATGTGATAGACTATTGTGTTGTGATCTAAGTTGGTGAAATAAAATGAGAAAAATATATACATAAAACTATTTTTTAGAAATAGAAAACAGAAAATTGGCATGTGCATATGTATTCACCCCCTTTTTATAAAGCCCATAAAAAGCTCTGGTGCAACCAATTACCTTCAGAAGTCACATAATTAGTGAAATTATGTCCACCTGTGTGCAATCTAAGTGTCACGTGATCTGTCATTACATATCCACACCTTTTTTGAAAGGCCCCAGAGGCTGCAATATCTAAGCAAGAGGCACCATTAACCAAACACTGCCATAAAGACCAAGGAACTCTACAAGCAAGTAAGGGACAATATTGTTGAGAAGTACAAGGCAGGGTTAAGTTATAAAAAAATATCCAAATATTTGATGATCCCCATGAGCACCATCAAATCTATCATAACCAAATGGAAAGAACATGGCACAACAGCAAACCTGCCAAGAGAGGGCCGCCCACCAAAACTCACGGACCAGGCAAGGAGAGCATTAATCAGAGAGGTAGCACAGAGACCTAAGGTAACCATGGAGGAGCTGCAGAGTTCCACAGCAGAGACTGGAGTATCTGTACACAGGACGACAATAAGCCATACGCTCCATAGAGTTGGGCTTTATGGCAGAGTGGCCAGAAGAAAGACATTACACCAAAAAACAAAAAGGCACGTTTTGAGTTTGCGAAAAGGCATGTGGGAGACTCCCAAAATGTATGGAGGACGGTGCTCTGGTCTGATGAGACTAAAATTGAACTTTTTGGCCATCAAAGAAAACGCACTGTCTGGCTCAAACCCAACACATCACATCACCCAAAGAGCACCATGTTTTTTTAGCAGCCGTGACTGGGAAACTGTTCAGAGTTGAGGGAAAGATGGATGGTGCTAAATACAGGGATATTCTTGAGCAAAACCTGCACCACTCTGTAAGTGATTTGAGGCTAGGACGGAGGTTTGCCTTCCAGCAGGACAATGACCCCAAACATACTGCTAAAACAACGCTTGAGTGGTTTAAGAGGAGACATGTAAATGTGTTGGAATGGCATAGTCAAAGCCCAGACCTCAATCCAATAAAATATCTGTGGTCAGACTTAAAGATTGCTGTTCACAAGCGTAAACCATCCAACTTAAAGGAGCTGGAGCAGTTTTGCAAGGATGAATGGGCAACAATCCCAGTGGTAAGATGTGGCAAGCTCATAGAGACTTATCCAAAGCGACTTGGAGCTGTGATTGCCGCAAAAGTTGGCTCTATAAAGTATTGACTTTAGGGGTGAATAATTATGCACATTGACTTTTTCTGTTATTTTGTCCTATTTGTTGTTTGCTTCACAATAATTAAAAAAAGCATCTTCAAAGTTGTGGCCATGTTCTATAAGTTAAATGATGCAAATCTTCAAACAATCCATGTTATTTCCTGGTTGTGAGGCAACAAAACACGAAAAAATGCCAAGCGGGGTGAATACTTTTGCAAGGTACTGTATAACATCTTTGATCAGTATGGCAATCTCTTTTCAGATCCATATTTACTCTTGGCATTGGCAATTGATTAGTTTGAGCATGTGCCTGTTTTTTTTCAATCTCTGCCCATTTTTGGTACGCTTGACTATATGGGTTGTTGGCCATAATGTTATCCAGCTGTTCAAAGACGATGGGTAAGCATTGTGCAGCGGGGTGAGGGGAGAGCCTCGGGTGCCGGGCATGGCCTCCCCCTTGACACCGGGACCCGAGGAAGTTCTCCGTTACCGCTCCCCGCTTGTGTCCCGATATGCTTGTGTCCCGTGAGGGCCGGAGGCTCGCTGCGCGAGCCCGCAAGCGTGAGCAGCGGCTCGAGCGGGCTCGTATGCTCACATCTATATATCTGATTACTATTACTCTTTATTCATAAAGCACCAACTTTTTCAGTAGTGCTGTTTACAAGGTAGAATAAAATACAGCAGGTACAATAAACAGTAAATTAATAAACAATAAAAGTAAAATACAGTACACATGTGATATGGGTCTGCAGAGCCGCAGAAATGAGATCCCTACTCCGGAGAGCTTACAATCTAGAAGCTAAGGGCCTCATTCTATTAGCAGCCGCAGCCGTTGCGGGGCCGCAAGGACCGGCCGCAAGCTATTCGGCTATTCTATTCCCTTACGGCCGGAGGCTCCGGCAGGCTTGCGGCCGGTGCCTTGCTATCTCTTGCGGCCGCTCGCGCCGGAGGAAATCCTTTGATCTTAAACGGCCGCAAGAGTTTTGCAATTCAATTCCTCCGGGAAACCTCTCTGCAAGGCTAAAAGCGAGCCGCAGCTTACTTGCAGGAAAGAGGTCTCGCTAGCACCAATTAAGCACATAAAATAGCTCAAATAAAGCCATCCTGCACTTTTAGAAGACTATAAAGGGATTTTAGGTGTTAGAAATAATAGCACATAATTATCCTGTACTCAAATCTGTAAAATATTTTATTTTTAATATCCGTAAAATATCCATGTAAAAAGTCCAGAGTGCTTGGAGCACCTCAGACACACCCACGCCGCAGCCGGAAAATAAACAGTTAATTTGAACTCGGGTTTGGGCAGATGTGCAAGCTTGAGAGTGGGTTTCTTTTAATCCTCATGTCCCCCAATATGATCCCTAGCATTTACAGAGCTGTACAGTGCAGGCTTGAATTTATTTTTCAGTTTTTATATTTCTGAGCTTACGGCCGGTTCCAAGATATGCGGCCGGCCGTAAGAGGAGATCCCTGCGGGGCCGTATAATAGAATCGCGAGTTAACTGAACCCCCGCAAGGAATCGCAGCCTTACGGCCGATTTACGGCCGATAATAGAATGAGGCCCTAAGTATGGGGTGTGAAACAAGAAGGTGACGATGCAAAATGTCAGTGATTATGGCCGCAGGTTCATGCAAGTGCAGGGGACTGTAGGTTACACTGTAGCTGTATAGAGGGAGCTGTGTGTTACATTGTGTGTGAGCATTTTTGTTGTGCATGTTAAGGCCATAGATGATAAAATTCTTTAAACAGATGAGTTCTTAGTGAGTTTTTGAAGAGTTTGAGGCAGGAAATAGTCTCACTGATTGATGCAAGGATTTCCACAAGTATGTGCAGCTTGAGAAGTCCTGAAGGGGGAGTGGGAGGAGTTGACAAGAGAGGAAGAAAAAAGAAGGTAATTAGCAGAGTAAAGAGGGTGCTTGGAGGAGTATTTTGAGTCAAGGGCAGAGGTATAAGGGGGTGCATTGATGTTAAGGGCTTTAAATGTTAAAGGGATAGTAAGCTCATAGAACATGCTCTGCTGCATCCTGCAGAGCAAGTTATGTTATAATGAAAAAACCTTGTCTGTTATGTGTTATGTTATTGATTTGTTTATTTTGCACTTATTGTTTTTATATTTGTTTACTCAAATGTGCATGCCCTCATGCTCCACACCACCAAGCCTAACTTGTGTGTCAGTGCTGCAGCCACTGGCTGCATAGGAACTAGCGTTTGTGCTTTAAGTCAATGGGGAAGTATCATCCAATCAGATAGTTCCCCCAGAAGCTAATTTGCATATTGGGGACTTCTGGATGCTGAGAGCCAAGTTGCTTGTCTCATGACACACACACACATACAAACACACACAGAGAGAGTCTGCCTTTATGCCAGTGGATTGTGTATCAGCTGCTCATGGTTCATGTGGGCACACAGACAAAAGTATTCACCCCCCTTGACTTTTTACCTATTTTGTTACATTACAGCCTTAAGTTCAATGTTTTGTTAATCTGAATTTTATGTGATAGACTATTGTGTTGTGATCTAAGTTGGTGAAATAAAATGAGAAAAATATATACATAAAACTATTTTTTAGAAATAGAAAACAGAAAATTGGCATGTGCATATGTATTCACCCCCTTTTTATAAAGCCCATAAAAAGCTCTGGTGCAACCAATTACCTTCAGAAGTCACATAATTAGTGAAATTATGTCCACCTGTGTGCAATCTAAGTGTCACGTGATCTGTCATTACATATCCACACCTTTTTTGAAAGGCCCCAGAGGCTGCAATATCTAAGCAAGAGGCACCATTAACCAAACACTGCCATAAAGACCAAGGAACTCTACAAGCAAGTAAGGGACAATATTGTTGAGAAGTACAAGGCAGGGTTAAGTTATAAAAAAATATCCAAATATTTGATGATCCCCATGAGCACCATCAAATCTATCATAACCAAATGGAAAGAACATGGCACAACAGCAAACCTGCCAAGAGAGGGCCGCCCACCAAAACTCACGGACCAGGCAAGGAGAGCATTAATCAGAGAGGTAGCACAGAGACCTAAGGTAACCATGGAGGAGCTGCAGAGTTCCACAGCAGAGACTGGAGTATCTGTACACAGGACGACAATAAGCCATACGCTCCATAGAGTTGGGCTTTATGGCAGAGTGGCCAGAAGAAAGACATTACACCAAAAAACAAAAAGGCACGTTTTGAGTTTGCGAAAAGGCATGTGGGAGACTCCCAAAATGTATGGAGGACGGTGCTCTGGTCTGATGAGACTAAAATTGAACTTTTTGGCCATCAAAGAAAACGCACTGTCTGGCTCAAACCCAACACATCACATCACCCAAAGAGCACCATGTTTTTTTAGCAGCCGTGACTGGGAAACTGTTCAGAGTTGAGGGAAAGATGGATGGTGCTAAATACAGGGATATTCTTGAGCAAAACCTGCACCACTCTGTAAGTGATTTGAGGCTAGGACGGAGGTTTGCCTTCCAGCAGGACAATGACCCCAAACATACTGCTAAAACAACGCTTGAGTGGTTTAAGAGGAGACATGTAAATGTGTTGGAATGGCATAGTCAAAGCCCAGACCTCAATCCAATAAAATATCTGTGGTCAGACTTAAAGATTGCTGTTCACAAGCGTAAACCATCCAACTTAAAGGAGCTGGAGCAGTTTTGCAAGGATGAATGGGCAACAATCCCAGTGGTAAGATGTGGCAAGCTCATAGAGACTTATCCAAAGCGACTTGGAGCTGTGATTGCCGCAAAAGTTGGCTCTATAAAGTATTGACTTTAGGGGTGAATAATTATGCACATTGACTTTTTCTGTTATTTTGTCCTATTTGTTGTTTGCTTCACAATAATTAAAAAAAGCATCTTCAAAGTTGTGGCCATGTTCTATAAGTTAAATGATGCAAATCTTCAAACAATCCATGTTATTTCCTGGTTGTGAGGCAACAAAACACGAAAAAATGCCAAGCGGGGTGAATACTTTTGCAAGGTACTGTATAACATCTTTGATCAGTATGGCAATCTCTTTTCAGATCCATATTTACTCTTGGCATTGGCAATTGATTAGTTTGAGCATGTGCCTGTTTTTTTTCAATCTCTGCCCATTTTTGGTACGCTTGACTATATGGGTTGTTGGCCATAATGTTATCCAGCTGTTCAAAGACGATGGGTAAGCATTGTTTATTTTCAGGAAGCATCATTTGTTGTTCAACAGATTTCATTGTATCTAGGACATATAACTGTGCAAATTTCCTTTGCTCTCCTGCTTGTGGGTGTAAATGTCAAGTCCGTGGTAAATTTGTCCTTGTACTTTAAAACAGTAAGGACCATGTCCTGGGACATTTTCTGCTAATGTTGCACCCATTGAAGCAAATTAAATTGCATGTTTTTTTTTAATTACTATAATTTGGAAATGTAGGATCACTCATTATACTTTTTAAATAGTCTGGAAATGTGTGTATTTGTGGAAGTCTTACCTTTCCTTTCTGACAGCAACTAATAAACTCCCCATCAGTTGGTCTTTCCTTCAGAATGTGATAGGCCCCACAAAACTGACAAACCACATTGAGCAATCCACAATAATGTCAGTCTACTGGTATTGCTGTAAATAAGGGACTATCCTGAGCTTCCTGAACATAAATATCACTACCACTTTCTACAGTATATCAACATTGGTGTCATGTATATCAACATTTATGTCATGTATATCAACATTTGTGTCATGAGGCAATATTGGGTCATTAGGCAATGTTTCAGAGACATTATGTTTTTTACTTTTTCTTTTCTTTGTAGCTCCGTCACACTTAGTTTGTGCTTTTTCAGTAAATTTCCTTTTATTGGCAAGTCTCTGTCTGTCTTTTTCTCTTAATCTTTGTGAAGTCTCGGGCGACTGTGCATATCTCCATCTTTGCTTCTGTTCCCATTCTTCCTTTCCGTTCTTTCTTTTCTTCTGCGTTGTCCGCCATTGTAATCTGTAATTGTAAATACAGGTGTTTTAGTTTCAATTGTAATGTTTTCTTATATAGCAAACAATCATAACATTACTAAAATGTATTTTTTACTCACCTGAAGTATTATTGGATGAAGTTCTTGTCCACTTTGTGATGGTCTTGTAGTTGTGGCCTTTTCTTTCTTCAAATCTGTAAGATATAATGTTTTTTTTTATTGTACATATTGTTTTTAACTGTCATCAATGCAAAACCTAGAGAGCTGTAATGAAACAGTAAAATTACCTGAAAGGCATTTGTAATTTTTTCATTAAATTCATTTATTATGCAATCAGTGTCTGATGTTTAATTGGCATATATGAAAACATAAAGAGCTAAACATATATATAATATATATATATATATATATATATATATATATATATATATATATATATATATATATATATTGTGAGAATGTAAGGAGAAGCCGGGGTCAGATCATAGAGGACCGGTATATAAGCTATAGGCTGTACCGCTCCTTGTGTCCAGCTCTCAGAGAGTTAAAGCACTTGACTTCACCTGGTCCAGTGCTACACTATAAAAACCCCAGGAAGTCCCAGTGAAGGGGAGGGTTGTGTGCTGCTTGAAGAGACTCCTTATTAGACTCTGGCCTGAGTGGTGTAGAAGCTGAAGCCAGAAGCTGAGGCCTAGCTAGGAGACAAGCTAGGAGACAAGCTGTGTGGAGCCTGCAAAGGGCAGCTAGCCGAGAGAACAGTCAGCTGCCTGAAATGCTGCGCAGATAACCAAGGTGAACTTCTTGAGAAGCGGCGTTGTGAGTGGGATCCTGCGGTTTCCTGGAGCGGCAAGGTAAAAGTCCTGCTGTATACCAGAGCCTGAGTGAGAGACTGCAAACACAGTAAGTTCTTACCAAAGGGGACCTCAGTCCTAAGTATACTGCTGGGAGAGCCATACCAGTGCTGCTGGAGTTGAAGGGAAGATCTTTTGTTGCATATACTGGTGGGATTTAGTGGACTGCTGTGACCTGCACTGCTTTATTAAAGAGGACTGTACCCTAATCTCAAAGCCTCCAGTCACTGGACCATTACCTTAAAGAGAACCCCCCAGGGAAAAAGACTGAGCATTACTAAAGTGACTTTTTTCTTCTGTTTGAGTACCCGAGTACTCTGAATAAGGGCCCTGGGGGGAGGACACTCGGAGAGTAGGGCGGGCCGGTGTCCTTGCCACTAGGTGGCGCTAGTTAAAGTAAATTACTCCTTGCCACTAGGTGTCGCTATTTCCTTGAAATTACTCCTTTCTGAATACAACGGAGTTGGAGCTCCGGCCTGAAGACACCGTGGAGTAGAGTTTTGGCCATGTTGCGGATAAGCTGCGCAGGTATAGTCAGGACGTTCCTGCGTGACAGTTAGTATGGAAATACAGATGTTTATTTTCATTTTTTAAGCAGAGTTACTGCTACACTGTTTGTTTCGTAATAAACCAGTTTGCTACACTACAATCTGTTCCTAATTCAAGAAACCACCGCTCTACGCGTCCGTCCTTGTCACACTGGTGTTAGAAGTGGGATCTCTAATTTTGTCCTGGTACCAAGGACTGCCCCACCTCCAACATGAAGGAACTGATGAGGTCGTTAACGATGGGAGCTGTGGCTCAACAAGAGACTAACACGCTGTTGGCCATTCAAGTGAACCAGACCCAGGCCGGTCTTGAAAAACTTTCCTTGAGTCTGAAACCTGATGCAGGAGTTAGAGCCAGCCACCGGTTGCCCAAGTTGAGTCCAGAGGATGACATAGAGACTTATTTATTGTCATTCGAGAGAATTGCAACTCGTGAGGCTTGGCCTCAAGCCCAGTGGGATGAAATTCTCGCTCCTTTCCTCATTGGCAATGCCCATCAGGCTTATTATGATCTTATGGCTGACCAGGCCTCAGACTATACAGTACTTAAGAGGGAGATCCTAGCCCGCGAAGGGGTAAACCCTGCAGTGAGGGCCTAAAGATATCATCAGTGGAGTTTATAGCCGCCCAGAACCAGCCAGGCAACAACTATATAAACTCCTCCATCTCACCAGGAAATGGTTATGCCCTGATTTGAAGTCTCCTGCACAAATTGTGGAAACCCTAGTCCTGGATCGCTATTGGATCGCCCTTGCCCAAAGAGATGAGAGATTGGGTTGGTCAAGGGGGCCCTACAACCATGGAGGTAATGATTGATTGGGCCGAACGTTATCAGGCCTGTAGAGAAGTATCTGAGAATCCCAGGTTGGTTATACATCTAGAAGAGAGAAGAGTTTGATCTGAGAGAAGGAGGCCTGCTGATAGAGACACTGGCAGTTTCAGGGGACCCCCAACCGATGTCCAAAGGCCCGATAAGAGGGAACCCACAAGGCAGAGAGGAGAAGAAAGACCCTCATACAGCCCAATAGGAAGACCAAGAACATTTGAAAGCAGGTTCAAGTGCTTTCATTGTGGAGAGCTTAGTCATATAGCCGGGCAATGCCCTAATCCTGAGGAACCCATGCAATGTGAGCTCGGACTTAAAACACTTCGATGTGACCTAATAACACTTGTAGGACTAACAGAGACAGTACACCATTTTACAACGGAACTCCTACTTAACGGGAAGAGGGTCCTGGGCCTGATAGACTCTGGGAGTGCAGTCACGTTAATATCCGGAAAAAACAGGGCCCCTCTCAGTACCCGAACGGGGAAGAAAGTTGGCATCGCTTGTGTACATGGCACAGTCATGACGTACCCCACCCAGACGTTTCACATAGAGGTACAAGGGATCAAAGCAAAAATGACAGGCCCCGTGGTTCCTAGACCCCCATATCCTGTAGTCTTGGGACGAGACTTCCCTGACTTCGACAGTCTGCTTCAGTTAAAAACCCTAGTCCTGGATCGCTATTGGATCGCCCTTGCCCAAAGAGATGAGAGATTGGGTTGGTCAAGGGGGCCCTACAACCATGGAGGTAATGATTGATTGGGCCGAACGTTATCAGGCCTGTAGAGAAGTATCTGAGAATCCCAGGTTGGTTATACATCTAGAAGAGAGAAGAGTTTGATCTGAGAGAAGGAGGCCTGCTGATAGAGACACTGGCAGTTTCAGGGGACCCCCAACCGATGTCCAAAGGCCCGATAAGAGGGAACCCACAAGGCAGAGAGGAGAAGAAAGACCCTCATACAGCCCAATAGGAAGACCAAGAACATTTGAAAGCAGGTTCAAGTGCTTTCATTGTGGAGAGCTTAGTCATATAGCCGGGCAATGCCCTAATCCTGAGGAACCCATGCAATGTGAGCTCGGACTTAAAACACTTCGATGTGACCTAATAACACTTGTAGGACTAACAGAGACAGTACACCATTTTACAACGGAACTCCTACTTAACGGGAAGAGGGTCCTGGGCCTGATAGACTCTGGGAGTGCAGTCACGTTAATATCCGGAAAAAACAGGGCCCCTCTCAGTACCCGAACGGGGAAGAAAGTTGGCATTGCTTGTGTACATGGCACAGTCATGACGTACCCCACCCAGACGTTTCACATAGAGGTACAAGGGATCAAAGCAAAAATGACAGGCCCCGTGGTTCCTAGACCCCCATATCCTGTAGTCTTGGGACGAGACTTCCCTGACTTCGACAGTCTGCTTCAGTTAAAACCCCTTGCAGATTAAGGAGAACAAACAGGATATACAGTTCAGCTCCATGGGAGAACTTGGAGTAATATTCCCATTCGAAGATCCTGACCTGTTCTCTTCCCGACCAAAAAACAAGAAATCGAGAGAAGAAAACAGAAAAGATTGGGAGCTGAGTATAAAAACAAACAGATCCAAGGGGAAGTTCTAGCAGCCTCTCAGGACAGACCCAATGAAGGAACAGAAAGAGAAATTACGAGGGACGACACAAGCCTCCCCGGGGGTGAAAACCCCATGGTAGAGGAAATTCCCTGAATCGGGAATACAGAACATTTTGGCCGAAGCCAAGCAAATGACCCCTTGCTAATGAGAATACGAGAAGAGGCCGCAGAGGTAAACGGCAACCAGGTACCCGGAAGAGAACATCCTACAGGTCCATATTTCATTATCCGAAATGACCTCCTCTACCGAGTTATAAAGATTGCTGGGGAGGTTGTGGAGCAGTTGCTTATACCCCAGAATTTCCAAAGGAAAGTCATGGATTTGGCCCACAGCCAACTCCTGGGGGGTCACCTAGAGGTAGACAAAACCATTGACCGTATCTTAAAAAGATTTTGTCGGCCCGGGATATTTGAGGAAGTAAGAAGATATTGCTTGTCGTGTCCTGACTGCCAACTGACAAGCCCAAAACCCAGCCTGAGGGCTCCGCTGGTACCAATACCTATCATAGATGAACCCTTCCAAAGAATTGCAATGGACCTAGTAGGGCCACTTGAAAAAACCTCCATGGGTCACCAGTACATCCTGGTAATCTTAGATTATGCGACCCGGTACCCCGAAGCTTTCCCATTACGCACAGCAAGCTCGAAGAGCGTGGCCAAAGAACTCTTTCTCTTGTTCTCTAGAGTAGGCATCCCGGAAGAAATACTCACTGACCAAGGCACTCCCTTTGTCTCTAAACTCATGGCTGAATTATGCAAACTGCTGCAAATCTGAGCTCTGCGGACCTCGGTCTATCATCCCCAAACAGACGGACTGGTCGAAAGATTCAACCGCACCTTAAAAAGTATGATACGGAAGGTCGTTGATTGAGATGGGAAGAATTGGGATTTGCTGCTCCCCTGCCTTCTATTCGCCATACGAGAAGTACCTCAGGCCTCCACCGGGTTTTCACCCTTCCAGCTCCTGTATGGACGCCATCCTAGGGGACTCCTAGACACGGTCCGAGAAGAATGGGAAGAGCAAAGAGTGCCAGGGCAGAATATCATTGAATATGTCCAAAGCCTAAAAGAAAGAATGGCCTAAGTTAGACCCTTAGTCATGGAACCGTCCCAGGCTCATCAGAAGACCTATTATGACCGCATCGCTCAAGTTCGAAAGTTTCAGACAGGAGATCGGGTAATGGTGTTAGTCCCTATTGCTGAGAGCAAGCTACTGACCCGATGGCAGGGGCCTTATGAGGTCATAGAAGCCATTGGAGATGTTAATTACAAAATCAAGCAACCTGATCATCGGAAGCCCGAACAGATTTACCATATAAATGTATTAAAGGCCTGGAGAGAGAGAGAAGCCGAAGTAAGTTTTGCCTCCCTTGTTTCTGAGTTGGAGGAACCCGTTATCGAGATACCAATCTCGCCGAATTGTCTCCTTTACAGAAGGCTGAAGTGGTACAGATGATTACCCGTAATCAGGATGTTTTTTCAGTGTATCCAGGGAGGACCACGGTGGTTTGTCATGACATCATTACAGCACCAGGCGTTAAAGTAAGGATTAAACCATATCGGATACCAGAAGCAAAACGGGAAGAAATAAGAAAGGAAGTACAGAAGATGCTGCTAGCTGAAATTATTGAGGAGTCATCCAGTGATTGGTGCAGTCCCATCGTCCTCATACCAAAGCCTGATGGGAGCACACGGTTTTGCAGCGATTTCAGGAAATTAAATGCCATATCCCAATGGGATGCTTACCCACTTCCCCGGATTGATGAGTTGGTGGATAACTTAGGCAAGGCCCGATTTTTATCCACGTTGGATCTCACGAAAGGCTACTGGCAGATTCCCCTAGCCAAGTCTGCCAAGGAGAAGACAGCATTCTGTACGCCGGAGGGACTGTTCCACTAAAACGTGATGCCATTTGGGTTGCATGGAGCCCCGGCCACCTTCCAACGTTTAATGGACAAACTTCTGCGACCCCACCGGGGTTACGCAGCTGCGTACTTAGATGACATTGTAATATATACCCCTGATTGGGATACCCACGTGGAAAAACTTGAAAGAGTCCTCAAAACCCTTCAGAAGGTGGGGCTTACAGTAAATCCGGCCAAGTGCAATCTTGGGAAAATAGAGGTAAAGTACCTTGGGTATGTTGTAGGTCGTGGATTGGTTCAACCTCAATTGAATAAAGTTGAAGCCATACGGGCCTGGCCGAAACCTCTACGGAAGAAGCATATACGGGCCTTTTTGGGTCTGATCGGATACTATCGCAGATTCATCTCAGACTTTGCCACCCTGGCAGCCCCCTTAACTGACCTTACCAAGGCTAAACTCCCAGAGACGGTGAGATGGAACCCGGAGGCTGATGCAGCCTTTGATACTCTTCGGTCAATACTATGTCAGGAGCCAGTCTTAATAGCACCAGACTTCGACCTACGATTTTTGCTGCAGACTGACGCCTCCAAGGTGGGGTTGGGGGCCGTATTATCACAGGTGCTGGAGGGAGAAGAACACCCGGTGCTCTATCTCAGCCGGAAATTGCTGCCAAGAGAACGAAAGTACTCCGTAGTGGAGAAGGAGTGCTTAGCAGTAAAGTGGGCCGTGGATACCCTACGATACTACCTCTTGGGAAGGCGCTTAACTTTGGTCTCGGACCACGCTCCCCTGCAGTGGATGCACCGGAATAAAGGAACCAGAGAGACTGCAAACACAGTAAGTTCTTACCAAAGGGAACCTCAGTCCTAAGTATACTGCTGGGAGAGCCATACCAGTGCTGCTGGAGTTGAAGGGAAGATCTTTTGTTGCATATACTGGTGGGATTTAGTGGACTGCTGTGACCTGCACTGCTTTATTAAAGAGGACTGTACCATAATCTCAAAGCCTCCGGTCACTGGACCATTACCTTAAAGAGAACCTCCCAGGGAAAAAGACTGAGCATTACTAAAGTGACTTTTTTCTTCTCTTTGAGTACCCGAGTACTCTGAATAAGGGCCCCGGGGGGAGGACACTCGGAGAGTAGGGCGGGCCGGTGTCCTTGCCACTAGATGGCGCTAATTAAAGTAAATTACTCCTTGCCACTAGGTGTCGCTATTTCCTTGAAATTACTCCTTTCTGAATACAACGGAGTTGGAGCTCCGGCCTGAAGACACCGTGGAGTAGAGTTTTGGCCATGTTGCGGATAAGCTGCGCAGGTATAGTCAGGGCGTTCCTGCGTGACAGTTAGTATGTAAATGCAGATGTTTATTTTCATTTTTTAAGCAGTTACTGCTACACTTTGTTTTTGTTTCGTAATAAACCAGTTTGCTGCACTACAAGAACGTATCTGTTCCTAATTCAAGAAACCACCGCTCTACGCGGCCGTCCTTGTCAAAATAAAATTGATAAATATGGTCAGTGTAAAATATTAAATAATTATTTTAAAAAAATTACTAAGCAATTAATAAATTAATATATACGTTAATTAATTAATCACTGTCATCAATGCAAAACATAAAGAGCTAATCATGTTTTCCTAAAGAAAGGCATCATTGCAATGTAAATTTCATATCCAAACGCAAAGAGCTATGAGCAAACTGCAAAATGACCTGAAAAGGATTTTTATTCTTTGGATAAAATTAATTAATTAATTAATCAATGTATGATGTTTAATTACATTTGGTAAATAGTCTAATCTATGTATTTATAAATAAGGTCATTCTATTTTTTTTATTTTGTTTTGAAATTATTAATTAATAATTAATAAATGAATATACATTAATTAATTAATCAATAACTGTCATCAATGCAAAACAAAAATACTTAATCATGTTTTCCTAAAGAAGGGCATCATTAAATCATATACCTGTAAAGTTGATGTAATTGCAGATGAAATGCTGCAGAGCTCACACTCTGTGTTCAGGCAAATGCGGAGATGATCAAACTGAAAAGCATCATATCCCTTGAAAATCATTTTTAATGTTTGTATTCAATTAATTAATTAATCAATCAAAGTATGATGTTTAATTGTCATACATGCAAAATGTAAAGGCCTAAGCACCAATTTATTTTACAAATAAAGGCAGTGCAGTATAAAATATGAAATGTAGCAGTTGTATAAAAAAGTGATTAAAATATTTTACTGCTTTGAGGGTCCTATTCCTGTCATCCAATGATCAGTAATACAGATATATATTGCAGTGTAAAATATATTTTTTTTTAGTGCAGTGTAAAATATACATTTTTTTTTTCTAATTACTAATTAATAAATTAATGTACGTTAATAATTAATTGATCAATGAATAAATGTATAAGAAAGAGCTAAGCATTTATGTATTCTTAAAGTATGGGCAGTGGAAAGTATTAGATTTAGCATACATTTTTTTTAACTAATAAGTATTTATTTATTTTTTTACTAATAATTAATAAAATAATAAATTAATATACTTTACCTATTTGTAATTAATATTCAGCAATCAATATCCTGAAGAGCTAACAATCTCTTTGGATTTTCCGGCAGCAGAAAATGTACAGTTGCACTGTTCATCACTTGAGGAGGAAGTGTTAGAAAATTGCAAACTGCAGTCTATATGGGCTGCGTGTGTGAGGCAAAACTGTTTGTTTAGGCTGGAAAACCGCCATTTTAGATTCGTAATGTTGTTATTTGCAAGTTAGTGTTGTAAAATGTCGGGGATTATCTAAGTCTTACCTGCCTCGTGAGCATTTTGCGTCCATCGTAATGGTCTATTTTGAAAATGTAAGTTAATTTGAGACATATTTATGTTTTTTGGTTTGTTTTTCGATTTCAGCAGTATTCCCGTTAAATGCGTATTTTTTCCGAGGTCCGTTTTTTTTTTTTTTCTATGTCCCGCATTCCTCAACTGTTTGCAGCCTAACTCCTGCGTGCCTCAACTGCATTTTGCGTCCATCGTAATGTTCTATTTTGAAAATCGTACGTGCCTGGCGGTGAGTTGCGTGCTACGGCCTCGTTTTGCCTCCTTTTCATTTTTTCAGCCGCCATTTTTTTTCTTGCTTAGCCAATTTCTAATGTTTAAAAAATGCCAAATATGCCTCAAATTAACTTGAAACCTCACTCACAGGCTTCCTGTTTCTCCCCCTGTGCTGTTTGTGAGTTTGTAAGCTAATTTGAGACATACGTTTTTGGGTTGTTTTTTTTTCCGATTTTGTGGTATGGCTGTTAAATGCGTTTTTTTCTGAGGTTGGATTTTTTTGCCCCCGAGATTCCATGGTCGGATTTTTTTTCTAAGTCCCAGTTTCCTCAACTGCTTGCAGCCTAACTCCTGTATGCCTCAACTGCCCGCTTCGCTTCGCAAGGCTCACAAGAATGCTTCGGCGCTCATTTCAGCCTAAGTCCTGCATGCTTCAATGCCTCAACTGCTCACCTCGCGAGGCTTGCAGGGAATGAGTGCCTTCAGCGCTCATTGCAAGTTCGGAAGGCTTCGATGCCTCAACAGCTCTCTTCGCTTTGCGAGGCTCGCAAGCGTGACAACAAATCACAGTTTGACAACTTTATGTGATATATGCAGTGGATATAAAAAGTCTACACACCCCTGTTTAAAATGTCAGGTTTCTGTGCTGTAAAAAAATTAGACAAAGATAAATCATTTCAGAATTTTTTCCACCTTTAATGTGACCTATAATCTGTACAACTCAATTGAAAAACAAACTGAAATCTTTTAGGTAGAGGGAAGAAAAAATATAAAAATAAAATAATATGGTTGCATAAGTATGCACACCCTTAAACTAATACTTTTGTTGAAGTACCTTTTGATTTTATTACAGCACTCATTTTTTTGGGGTATGAGTCTATCAGCATGGCACATTTTGACTTGGCAAGATTTGCCCACTCTTCTTTGCAAAAACACTCCAAATCTGTCAGATTGCGAGGGCATCTCCTGTGCACAGCCCTCTTCAGATCACCCCACCGATTTTCAATCGGATTCAGGTCTGGGCTCTGGCTGGGCCATTCCAAAACTTTAATCTTCTTCTGGTGAAGCCATTCCTTTGTTGATTTGGATGTATGCTTTGGGTCGTTGTCATGCTGAAAGATGAAGTTCCTCTTCATGTTCAGCTTTCTAGCAGAAGCCTGAAGGTTTTGTGCCAATATTGACTGGTATTTGGAACTGTTCATAATTCCCTCTATCCCCAGTTCCAGCTGAAGAAAAACAGTCCCAAAGCATGATGCTGCCACCACCATGATTCACTGTGGGTATGGTGTTCTTTTGGTGATGTGCAGTGTTGTTTTTGCGCCAAACATATCTTTTGGAATTATGGCAAAAAAGTTCAACCTTGGTTTCATCAGACCATAACACCTTTTCCCACATGCTTTTGGGAGACTTCAGATGTGTTTTTGCAAAATGTAGCCTGGCTTGGATGTTTTTCTTCGTAAGAAAAGGCTTTCGTCTTGCCACTCTACCCCATAGCCCAGACATATGAAGAATATGGGAGATTGTTGTCACATGAAATTCTTTTGTACCCTTCTCCTGACTGATACCTTTTAACAATGCGATCACTCTGATGCTTTGGAAGCTCTCTGGACCATGGCTTTTGCTGTGGGATGCAACTAAGAAAATTTCAGGAAAGACCAACTAGAGCAGCTGAACTTTATTTGGGGTTAATCAGAGGCACTTTAAATGATGGCAGGTGTATGCTGACTCCTATTTAACATGATTTGGAATGTGATTGCTTAATTATGAACACAGCTACATCCCCAGTTATAAGAGGGTGTGCAGACTTATGCAACCACATAATTTTTATTTTTTATTTTACTTCTCTCCACCTAAAAGATTTCAGTTTGTTTTTCAATTGAGTTGTACAGTTTATAGGTCACATTAAAGGTGGAAAAACTTCTGAAATGATTTATCTTTGTCTCATTTTTTTACAGCACAGAAACCTGATGTTTTACCAGGGGTGTGTAGACTTTTTATATCCACTGTGTATATATATATATATATATATATATAATCACATATTATAATTGTCCAACTACGATTCGTCGTCACGCTGTGTTGCGTAGTGCGTACGACTTAGCGATGAGCGCCGCAGGCGCTTATCGCCCGGCGAGCCTTGCGCAGCGAGGCGAGCCGTTAAACCCGTACCTATTTGCCGATCGTACGACTTTGCGATGAGCGCCACAGGTGCTCATCGCCCGGCGAGCCTCGCACAGGCGAGCTGTTAAACCGTAGCACTTTGGCAATGAGCGCTGCAACCAAAACAATAAAAAAAACACTAAATACACACTAAAAAATAAAAAAAAGGTCACTTACAGCATGGGGAGCCAGGCAGGACGTCTGGGAATGAGTTGGAACTCCAATTTACATTGATTTAGACGAGTTACGAGATCGAAAATTGGCTAAGTGAGAAAAAAATCGGCGCCGAAAAAAATGAAAACGAGGCTATACTACTATGAACTGCGTAAAACACAGCCACAGACGTATGTGCTCAAAAAACAACGAGACAAAGGATGCGGATTAACCGCACAATGAGTAAAAAAAGACAGTAGCGAGTACATTTTACGAAACGCAATTACAGATTTACGCATTAACACAGATTTACCGCTTTGTCTCGCGCCACATCGGATTTCTCGCCTAAAACAACGCATTTGATGAAATATAAGTTGATAGTCAAAAAAATAAAAAGTAAAAAAAACAAATTTCACAACATTTAATTTTTATTGACCGTCATTTTACCGTTTTACCATATTTACCGTTAAACCGTAGTACTTTAGTGGGCTTAGCGATGAGCGCCGCAGGCGATCATAGCCCGGCGAGCCTCGCGCAACGAGGCGAGTTGTTAAACCGTAGTACTTTGGCAATGAGCGCGCTCATTGCAGGCGAGCCTCGCGTAGCGAGGCGAGCCGTTAAACCCTAGCAAAAAAATACGGCCGCAACTCGCGAACATGAAAAAAAAGACAAACACAATAAATCCACACAGCACATACATAAAAAGCTTACCGACAGCAAGAGGGAGCATCCACGACCTCAAAAAACAAAGTTACACCTTCATTTAGCTCAAAATAAAAGAGTTTAGACACTAAAAAATTCTCGAAGCGACAGAAAAAATGGCGGCCGAACAAAACGAAAACGAGGCTACAGCACTATAACCACGGAAAACACGTATGGATAATCCGGTAAGACGCATACCACATATTACCCGCCATTAAACGACGTATGGATGATCCGCTAAGACGCATACCACACATTATCCGCCATTTTACGATAATGCGGAAGTACACAGCTACGTTAACGGTTTCGGCTCGCGCACGCACACTATTACACTGCACACGTTCATCATGCTTACACAGCACCTCCACACCACTAATGCTGCAGCAACATCAAAACAGATTACCAGCTCTTCAACACAATGCATAAAAATTGGTAAACTATATTCATTTATTAATTTGAATTCTGTATTTCAGTAGTACACACAAAACAACATTAGCTACCTTTTACAATTCCATATGTATATTAATAACTAAACAACTTTCCAAACATACACATCTCATTGCAGTCATTTTTTGACGGGCAATACGCTAGTATATATATATTAGCTACTTGCCCGTCAAAAATGACGGGAATTACATTTTAAGTCTGGCAATGCTGTTTGCCACCCAATGCTGTTCGGCGCTCATTGTGAATCTTTCCCTCTGTCTACTTCCTCCCTTGTGTCTCCTCCCCCTCATCTCCCTCCCTTGTGTCTGCTTCCCCCTCCTCTCCCTCCCTTGTGTCTCCTTTCCCCCTGTGTTTTTACCCCCTCTCCATCCCTTGTGTCTCTTCCCCCCTCCCATGTGTCTCTTCCCCCCTCCCCTGTGTCTCTTCCTTCCTGTCCCTCCCCTGTGTCTCTTCACCCCTCCCCTGTTTCTTTCTCTCTCACCTGTGTTTTTTTATCCCCTCCCCTGTGTCTTCCCCCTCTCCCTCCCCTGTGTCTCTTTCCCCCATCTCCCTCCCCTGTGTTTTTTTTATCCCCTCCCCTGTGTTTTTTTTATCCCCTCCCCAGTGACTCTTCCCCCTCTCCCTTCCCTGTGTCTCTTTCCCCCATCTCCCTCCCCTGTGTCTTTTTTCCCCTCCCCTGTGTCTTTTTTCCCCTCCCCTGTGTCTGTTCCCACTCCCCTGTGTCTCTTTCCCCCCCTGTGTCTCCCCCCCCCATTGATCAGCTCCTGACAACTATTATATGTGTGATATATATATATATATATATATATATAATGCAGTCTATCATGTCTTTTGTTGTTATATGATTAAAATGGACACTTCAATGCAACAAAAATTATAATAAAATGTAAAGTCAAAGATTGTATATTACACAGTGCTTACAAATTAGACATGTTCTTGTTGTATGTTGCAGTTAGCTTGACTCTAGAAACATCAAGAGCAGCAGGATGAACCGTCTATAAAACTACCCTATTGCTGACAAATCTACGTAACTCTGTTTCTGTAACTTATTGTCAAATTCTATTGCAGTGCACCTATGGAGTGTTTTTTCCTGTGGACATTAGCAGCTTTATTAAATTGCGATTCGGTAAATTTAAAAGGGCTCTAATTACTAATTAAGCACACAGCATATTTTATTTACAGAAGTTTTTAGTTAGTGAAGATCTTGCTTTTGGATAGAAGTTCACTAACTAAAAACTTCTGTAAAAAAAATATACTATGTTCTTATTTAGAGCCCTTTTAAATTTACTGAATCGCAATTTAATAAGGCTGTAGATTTTTAACCTGCTTGTAAATAAACTGATCCATCTATTCAGCAGAGCCTGACATGTTTGCAGTAGAGAGTGGAAAACCTTCTGCACACTATTAAATAAAAATGTAGGAAATGTAATTTATAAATAAACTGCAGGAGCTTAAAATAAAATTTCAGCAAAAAATAGTACATTATTTTGATTGCATTTACTGTTATGTGTACATAGCTTAAGTGTTTAAAGTTGTGGAATACAGTGATCAATGTTTTTATACAACAAGCAGTTTTTACTAATATTTAACATTTTGTTATTTTAAAGGTTTCCCTATTTGAAAAAAATAATTCAGCATGTCCTTTTAGGAATGATTAATTTTTTAGGCTTGCAGTCCAATGCAGACCTTAGAAAAAAAGCTCAACTTACTAGCTCAGTGAGCTAGATTGCTGCTCAGAATATGTGAAAAAGGCTTTGGGGGGGGTGGGGCTTCAATCTTACCTAAGTGATAACATTGAAAAGGTTTGTTTTGCCACCAACATGACTGTGTTTCAACCTACACCCACACAACTCGTAGTGGAAAACCATGGAAGAAACAAAAGAAAAGCACGCCGAATCATCAGAAATTAAGGATTTACACATATTGGCACATATGTGCAATCTAAAACCATATATGTGACATCTCACATATTGAAAAGGGAAATATGTGCTCACATATTCATACATTTCTTAAAGAGACAGCACATCCAGAAATAGCCTTCGAAATCAGAGAACATTACAAAAATATATTACAGTCACAGAGACACAAATGGGAAAAATATAAATCATATCAACACATCATTAGGTTTCACCTCTATATGTCAGAATAATGAGACCCATTAGTGTCACTATGTATATGTATCAAACATTTAACTGTAAATAAATAATTATCTAGTTCACCCATGTTTCACAAAATAAGGTGGAAATAATCTTACGAAGTGTGAGGATGTATTAACACATGTGATCACTTGTAACCCATGCTTGTGTTACTGGAATGTTATGGATTCATAAACTGCATTAAGGGATGCTTACACATGATGATGACCAATATCTTATAACAAAATAAAAAAACGACAAAAAAATGACAAAACCTAATGACAAAACCTAAAGGGGTCAAGGTAATACTCTATAATTATAATGCATAGCGTACACTATGGTAACCATCAGATGCAAAATACCATCATTAAAATCTCCAAATAATGGAAGTAAACAGTTATGCACATAGCACTTACATAATGTCTTCATCTGCTACATTACAAAGATGCTGAAATTCAAAGATTATGTAATCCAATTCAATTACAAAAAAAGGTGGTCCTAAACTTAAAAAATCTGTATGTACAGTGGGAACTACTGTAACTGTAACAATAAACCAACTTACCTGACCTTCATCCACAAACAGTGCAAAATGTTTTTCATCTGTCATTTGAAATCCATTGTCATCACCACGAGTAATGATGTGGCATCTCACAAGGAATGTTTAGCTGTGACCAATTTCAGTGGGGCCAGATTACTGTCGCCATATCTTTAGGAAATTTCAATGCATGTATTAATGGTGCATTGGAATAAATGGCCAGTTTTGGACTATGAAAGACCCATGCCAGATCTACAGTGCCTTGGAAAAGTATTCACCCTCCTGACTTTTTACCTATTTTGTTACATTACAGCCTTAAGTTCAATGTTTTGTTAATCTGAATTTTACGTGATGGATCTGAACACAATAGTCTAAATTGGTGAAGTGAAATTAGAAAAATATATACATAAAACAATTTTTTAGAAATAGAAAACAGCATAGTGGCATGTGCGTATGTATGTATTCACCCCCTTTGTTATGAAGCCCATAAAAAGCTTGGGTACAATCAATTACATAATTAGTGAAATTATGTCCACCTGTGTGCAATCTAAGTGTCACATGATCTGTCATTACATATACACACCTTTTTTGAAAGGCCCCAGATGCTGCAACACCTAAGCAAGTGGCACCACTAACCAAACACTGCCATGAAGACCAAGGAACTCTCCAAACAAGTAAGGGACAATGTTGTTGAGAAATAAAAGTCAGGGTTAGGTTATAAAAATATCCAAATCTTTGATGATCCCCAGGAGCACCATCAAATCTATCATAACCAAATGGAAAGAATTTCGCACAACAGCAAAACTGCCAAGAAACGTCCGCCCACTAAAACTCACTGACCAGGCAAGGAGGGCATTAATCAGAGAGGCAGCACAGAGACCTAAGGTAACCCTGGAGGAGCTGTAGAGTTCCACAGCAGGGACTGGAGTATCTGTACATAGGATGACAATAAGCCGTACGCTCCATAGAGTTGGGGTTTATGGCAGAGTGGCCAGAAGAAAGCAATTACTTTCTGCAAAAAAAACAAAATGGCACGTTTTTAGTTTGCGAAACGCCATTTGGGAGACGCCCAAAATGTATGGAGGAAGGTGCTAAGGTCTGATTAGACTAAAATTTAACTAACTTTTCAGGCAATCAAAGAAAATGCTATGTCTGGCGCAAACCCAACACATCACCCAAAGAACACCATCCATTTGGAGGCAGTGCTGGAATACAGAGCACACTGGGCAATGTCCACTTTCTGGTTCTTCACCGCCTGGAGCAGCCTGGCCATATAAGATTCCATCTGGTGGTAATGACCAAGGCCTAGTGAGATGAGACGCTGGTCTGGATCCCCCACATACTGTCTTTGCATTCTCTGATGAGGACCAGCATCTCCCCCATGGTGGTCTCCAAAGGTAGGCTTTGGGATGGAGGTCTCTGTTGGCTGGCCATGGCTGTGGGAGGAGGCGACGGTGGTGGCCTAGTGAGGATATGTTGAGGAGCATAGGAAGGAGCTGGTGGGCCTGGTGGGTCCAAAGATGTCACGCTGGTGGGAGGACGAGCTGATGGTGGCATAGCCTAGCATCTGTCCAATATGAGGGCCTGGGAGGGGAATAAGTCTCTGGGAGGGGGGGACCAGTGGGGGCAAATGGTCTTTGTAGTAGCCCCACTGACCACAGTATTAGAGAGTCCTCCTCCTCTCCTCGTGCATGTTGGGCACTGGCTGCAGCCTCAAGCTCCGATTGAGCAGATGCCTCCGCCTATGTGGTGAACCCAGACCTCCTGTGTGCTGTAATGAGTGAAGAATGGTACATGGTTAACAGCACTGTATCATGTTTTAATATATGTGTTTTCCTATCTATGTGGCATGCACTTATCATGCTTATGGATTGTTCACTTATCAGTTAATGTTTAAAGCTATCCTTTCCTGGATGTGATCATATCTTTATATAAGGAGCTTGTTTATTAATCACTCATAAATATATCACGATTGTAGCGGATGTGTGGCCTCTGCAGCACATGCATATACATACTCTACAGATGTCACTGGGCATTGTGTCATACTAACCAATCAGTGAGCATTTCTCAGCAAGAGTTGTTAAGATGATGCTGAGATGTGTTCCCTGATGGGCTAGTACACTACACTGATCAACCATTCCTACATAGTCTTTACCTGCATATGGTGCAATGACCTCACCCACAATTATGTTTTCAATTGGATGTTGAATAAATTATATCTAGCCGTTAATTTCTGTGTGTATTTGTCACATTTTTGATGCTGGCAACCAATGAAAGTGATATGTGAGGTTCCAGGATTTGATGTCATTGTTGTGCAGCATTTCCATGTGATTAAAGTTATCTATGTATGTGTGGTGTACATGTGGTTGTATGTTGGTGTATGTGATATTCACCTGGCAAGGAGGGTGGATCCTGTGTATCCACTGGTCCCTGCTTCCATCATCTCCTTAAGCATCCTGTCCCACTGCTTGTAATGGACAGTCACTGTGGGGCCACCACTGGTAGATGCAGCTGCTCTGGCCTCCTCCTCCTCCATCAACTATCTGAACATACAAAAATGAAACCTAAAAAGTCACTTTATTTAATTTGATTTAAACTTAAACCCTGGCTCTTATAAAAATTTATGCCTTAAAACACCATTACATTTTGGACTTAAATGCAAAAATGACATCCAAAGTTAAAAGAAAAAATGGGGAATAGGAAGGAGCCATCATGGTGAAACTACAGTTGGCTTTTTGCTCCAGCCTCTTGTCCTCCTCTTTGGACTGGGATCCGGATCTCCCTTCTCTGACCCTGAGGCCTGTCCCTCCCCCCCAGTACCCCCCTGTAATCAGGCACCTCCCCGACCCTGAACTACGTGTGCATAAATCTATGGGCTCATCCCTCCCTTCCTCTACCGCACCTCCTGCCCTCTACACCCAGAACTACCACTCCTACCCCCCAGATCTACCACTCCTAGCCCTCCCCCCTCCACAGCCACTCTCCCTACGTCTCCTTCCCTCACACACACTTCATTAACTCCCTCTACTTCCCTCACCCCAACTATCTCCCGTCCTCCCTCTACTCCCCGTGGCCACCTCTCTCTCCTCCTCTCAACCTCTCTTCCTTCCTATCCTCCTCATGACATGGAATTCCTGTCAGATTTTTGAATATAATGTCATTAGGTCTTCACTGTGTATTACCAATTTACAGTCTAAAACATTTGTTTTTACCCATAATGTTCAAAGGAACTGTGATGTTCGTTTGAATTCATGTGTGAATCTTATATCTTCACACCATTGCTGTGTCAACTTACAGCCTCCCGAAGCCTTTGATCTTTCCCGTACGCAAGAGTTACGTTCGCTAAAATCGCAAATCGCTATTCAATTACTACAATCCCCCAAGCCCGCAAATGTTTTCACACCGGTAAACCGCAAATGTAGGAGAAAACCCTACGAATACTAGAGAGGACCCGCAAGGGGGTTTAACCACTGTCCGTAGCACTGTAAATGCATCTCTAAAAATAAGTACTGCACTGTAAATGACAGGAAAAGCGATGAAATACATTATAATTAATTGCACAACAGTCTCAAGCTCATAATAGGCAATCAAAAAAAAAATATGTGACATTTTGGGATTATCAATGAGTTAATGCATATCAGGCCACCCACATGGACTAGAACAGTATTGGCATTCATTTTTATTATTTTGTATTTTGCGGTTTTGCGAGTCCGATCATATATCGGACCCCCAAACGCTAATTGATTGACATGTAACCTCCATGTTTTACTGCCTTAACAAGTGCATGGTTTACGGTTTTGTCGTTCGGCCCATAGCTTGTTCAATAGAATAGCACCGGAATTGTAACAGAGTTCAAGCCTGCAGTAGGCCCGCAGACATACGACCTGTATATCGCGAGATGCAGGCTTCTAATTGAATCAGGCTCTATGGCCCTCATTCAATTGCAATTCTGCCAATTGAATAGCGCTCTAAATAAGCATTTAACATATTTTTTTTAAATAAGTTTTTAGTTAGTGAAAACCTTGCTTTTGAAAAGATGTTTACGAACTAAAAACTTCTTTACAAAAAATATGTTAAATGCTTATTTAGAGCGCTATTCAATTGGCAGAATTGCAATTGAATGAGGGCCTATGACTTTAGAGAGAAATGTTGCTTAATGCAAACCAACATGTGGCTCCTGTGTCAAATACAAATCACATATAATAGTTTATGTAGTGTGTAATGCTCCAGTGGGAGCGCATGCGCACTATGGAAACTATTGTACAGGATTACGTACAAGCCGCAAGGGGCATCAAAAGCCGTGCATGCGTAGATTGCGGTGCTGCAGAGCACAGCGTTAGGAGGGTTAATGGGGGAGGGGGAGAGACACAGGGAAGGGGGTAAAGAGACACGGGGGAGGGTGGAAGAGACACAGGGGAGGGTGGAAGAGACACAGGGGAGGGGGGAAGAGACACAGGGGAGGGGGGAGACACAGGGAAAGGAACATGGGGAAAGAGACACATGGGAAGGGAGAAGCGATACAGAGGAGGGAGTGGGGGGAAGAGACACAGGGGAGGGAGAGGGGGACACAGGGAAGGGGAGGGGGAAGAGACACAGCGGAGGGAGAGTGGGCGAGAGACACAGGGGAAGGAAGAGACACGGGCAGGGAGATGGAAGGAAGAGACATAGGGGAGGGGGGAGACACATGGGAGGGAGAGGGGGAGGAAGGAGACAGAGGGGGTAGGGGGGAAAGAGACACAGGGGAGGGAGAGGAGGAAGAGACACAGGGGAGAGAAGAGACACAGGGGAGGGAGATGGGGGGAAGAGACACACGGGAAGGGGGGGAGGCACACATTGAATATTATCCCATCAATTTTGACAAGCAAGTTACTAGTTCATTATAATAAACTAATAAACAAAAGGCAAAATAGGCTAGATCTATGCAATTTTGACTATATGTTAGTCTGCTGTTTCATATAAGAGTATCTAAGTTATGCAAATGGTCTTACATATTGCCTATTTTTTACTGTAACATTTTTATGGAGATTGGCTCTTTTAGAATATAACATTTCAGGCCCCAGCTGTAGAGTGTTCTAGCATTGCAATATCCATTTAATAGTCCATCTACATTTGGGAAGATTTTTTTACTCTAAATGAAGACAGGTTGTTGTGAATGACCATTGTTATTTAGGAAAACTTCCTGTGTTTGTGAAGCATGTAGCAATTTTAGTGAAGCTCATATAGTAATGCAGATGATGCTCCAGACATGAATAATTTAAAATTATAGGTACACATACTTTATCATTTAAATGTTATTTTAAAAATGCGATTTTCTTACGATAAACTTACTTTCAAGTTGCAATGTTTACCTGTCAATCTGTCTACTCCAGCCACACAGAAAGAAATCTCTTTCTAATGAGCTAAGCTAATCATTGCCAGATGCTCTCTAGGATTCTGAATAGTCTTATCATGCTAAGAACGCAGTGAGGACATGCGTTGATTAAGCCAATTACTACCTCTGGTGTGGCATGCTTATCATTCTCCTATAGCTTTAGAATGAACACTATAAAAACTTAGAAATTATTAGCTCATTAGATAAATATTTCACTCTGTTCATAGTGAGGGGAAGGGAAAGGTAGATTGACAATTTCAATGTAAGGTTAAGTAAAATGTATTTTTAGTAACATTCTAATAACAAAATACTTGTTATTACCTATAATTTAAAAAAATACATCATATTTGTAACATACATTTTGTAATATTTGAAGGTTTCATTTGTGTATAGAAAGCTCCATGTTGCCTGGTATCAACAATTCCTGCGAGCTTGGAGTTAATGTCTTATTTTTTAGTGGAGGAATAGGTAGGGTAGTGTTATTTCTTCAGAGCTTTTAGTATTTTACACCCACTCCCTTCCTCCACACATTCTCACATCCTTCTTGAAAACTAACTTTATGTAATTTTACATGTCTAATTTTGCTCTTAGACTCAGCTTTTTCAGGCAGGTATATATTTTTTATAAATAGTGGTCTTATGTTGATAATCCACATAATAAACATATTATGTATATTATAATTTAATATTAAGATATACTTGGAATTATACACACATATTGATTCCTTTTTCAAAACTTAAGTACGTTTAATTTGTTATATAGACATATCAATATGTCATCATATCTATGTATTGTTACAACTTAGAACATGTTTCTATTTATAGAACAATTGGTAATTTAAGCAGCCTTCATATTTTTAATAACAATTAGATCATTTTGTAGTGGGAACATCTGTTCAATAAAAATCCGACACAACCAACCCCTGTCACAAGAACCAATACATTTTTAATGCAGTAATGATTTTCTGTCACAACCAAAATACACAGGGGACAGTTTTAAATCAGTGACCTTAATGTGAAAGGCTTTACACCAGCACAAATTCATTGTGCATTACCCCCTACAGGAATCTGTGTTTTTAATTGCATGACTGGTATGGTCATTGATTGGAAATTTAAAAAAAAATGAGCTTGCGAAGGGATAAAATGTTTTTTTTATAGTAAACAAATGTGAATTTCTATTAATTGCACTATTATTTACAGCTCTATTATTGTTTATTTGTTATGTGCAAAATGATTGTGTGTTGCAACACAGGGGGTACAGTCAAAGGCAATATAACACTTTGACACATAAAAGACTGGACGGCCCTGTCTTTGAACTTACAATCTAAGGAACAGTGTTTTTGTTCCAAAGCACCTTAGAAAATTTTAACTTTGCAAACCTACACTTCCATTTATAACAAATTGACTTTTTTTTAAAGGAATAATACATATGTTGTCACACTTTCATTATTTAGTGTTTCCTGCAGACTTGTAATGGGGAGTATTTAGGTTACATTTATAACAACTGATGAGGAGGAAGACCAGTAAAGTCAGAAGGTCTATTGATCATATTGATCTGTAAGAGATATTCATGGATATATTTTTAAATTGTATTTAAAAAGACCATTTGTTAATTCTAGAAAACTGAGCATATATGCTTTTTCACACCCAGAGCCAATGAAATATCCTATTTTTCATTTACAGCTAAGTTTTTTTTTTTTTTTTACAATCTTTTTATTGAAGAAGTTAGAGATTTTTTCAAACATGTATACACATCCTGTACATAACATTGTGTATGAGTTCTAGGATTATCTATTAACAATATGCTAATACATTTGAACATTGTCTTCTTAGAAAATCTTAAAAACTAAGTCTTCTTAGTTTTTAAGATTTTCAGTGCCAAATACCTAGGAGCATTCACTCCTACCTTTGAAACTACAACTTTCCCCATTTACTATAGTTGGGGTAATAAAATTATAATAAACAACAATATCAAGAAAAAAAAAATAACCAAAATGAGGAAGAAAAAGAAGAAATAAGAAAATGGTCTGACCTGGCCAGTGCACTTCCGAGCACACCCTCCACCTCCGAGGACCATGTTCACGACCCCACCAGCTCCTGCATCCCTTTACATGGACAGCTATGTATTTCTGTACAGGTTACCTTTCTACAGCCCTACACTGCTATGCTGTGTTGGGAGTCCAGCCATGGAGACCAAATTGCCAGGAATAAGGGAAATTAATCCCTCAATTTGTAAGTTATTTTCTCATTAATCATTACATAGTTAACCTTAAGAATGACCTCCTTTATGCTAAGGTTAGGGGTTTTCCAACTCTTGGCTATTTGGTTTTTAACTTCCAAACAAATGAATTAGAGCTAAGTTTTAATGTTATTCTTCTCTGGCTACTTAAAATGTCAGTTTATTCAGTTTGTGGTGGTTCAGGGTATGTTTAGTTTTATGCTGCCGTAGGCACATGTAAATCTTGCGTTGTAAATTGCGACATTGCCAAAAATCGGCATCGGGAGATTTTTGTCCGCGATGATACATGTTGATGTAAAACTTTTGTCATAGCAGCTGGTGCCCATACCTGGGGGGCGTTACCGGATATGCACACGTGAGCGGACGCTCGCACAGTCCGATGGAGGAGACCACGCTGGAGATTGGGATACCCTAAACCTTTTCCCTCAGCCCTTCCCAAGGTACAATCACTCCAAGCCCGATACGGGTTCAGCAGCACGGGACCGGCTGCATGAAGAGCAGGACCGTTAAGGAGATATAGCCCCAGCATTTGCCCCCGTTCTCGATGTCCCGCGAGCGGTGAGAGCGCACAAGCTGTGCAAAGAGACTGGAGGGGGCTAAGCTAAGCATAGCAATGATTTGGAGAACTCTGGCGGGGGAACGCCAGATTGCGGGCCCGCAGAAAGGAGCTTTGACTTCCTAGAGTATTGGATATTCCAGACCTCTCACAGCAGTTCGTGCAGCTATTAGCTGATATCACCTGGAGGCCATGAGGTCCGGTAAGGCTCTAATAGAGCACTCTTTATACATAAACACTGACTCTTTTCTGTAAGGCCCTAAGATATTAACGGGCATAATATATACACAGGTCCTATAAAGGATATAAGGTCCAGTTCAGCAAGTAAGGACCTGAAGTATAATTTTGTGGGGTCTATAATCTCTTCAAGAATGAAAACCATTATTGGGGCTTTGGTCTGGGAAAAGTGAGTGTAATAATACAATCTAATTGCTCCCTGACAGACCTCATGCAAAAGCTATACATTAATGGGAAAAATCTTACGGACCCATATCTCAAAGGAGGTAATACTAATATGGTAAAAAGTAATTAAGGAATAAAGGTCTGCAATGGACTCCACCAATCGACTAAAGGAATACTAAAGGAATTAATCCCTAAAAATAGGGGACCTGGCTCCAACCTTTATATTACCTATAATTGTGAAATAAAACCATATATACTTAAAAGACAAAATATTCCCAATTAAAGAATCGGATCAGGACCACGGAGGGGGAAGAGAGAAAGAGAAATATATAAAAGAAATATATATCCCCAAATAAAAGTATGTGATCAGGACCACACCTACTGTAAAGCGGATTTGGAACTACCTCTGTTTATGCACGTTTTTTTTTTGTGTTTGTTTTTTTGGTATATCTTTTTTTCTCTTTTATTATATTCCAGGAACTTGATTCTAGGTAAATTTCATACAATGCCTCCGAAAAATAAAAACAAAGATAAAATAGGATCTCCTCCTAAATCCAAACTATTTTTTTCGCCTAAAATGGCGCAAAAAACTATGGAGTTATCCCTTTTGGCTTCTCCAATAGGGGATAAATCTACAGAGGCATATGTAGATAATACGGTAGATACCTCTTCGGAAACAAATACAGTTAATTTAGAGGAGGAAATCCTCACGGTTGGAAAACTGGAAAATATCCTAGAGAAGTTTCAAAACAAATTCTTGGATGAATTTAAAAATCAAATTCTTCTAAATATCAAGGCAACACAAGAAAACACAGTCAAAATTGCAGAATTGGGGAACACTTGTGAAACAATTAAAAAGGAACAAACTTATTCCAAAGAAAGCATCAAAGCAATGGAGGGGAAATTAAAGGCATTGGAAAATAAGGTGGACTTCCTTGAAGATAGATCAAGAATTAATAACTTAAAAATACGAGGGATTGATGAAAAAATATCCAAAGAGGACCTGGGATTATATCTTACTAAGTTTTTTTCATATTTAGTGCCTGACTTTGCGGATATAAAGTTCAAGTTCGATGCAGCCTATAGACTCTCTAAGCCGAAAAACATTGAGGTAGAGTTTCCTAGAGATGTAATGGTAAAAATCCATCACTTGCCACTGAAAAATCAACTATTAAAAGCTAGCTATGGAATAACATCCTTTGACCCTCCCTATTCAAATATTAAAATATTTTCGGACATTTCTACTTCCACGAGAAATAAAAGAAGACAATTTTTTCCTATTACCCAGAAACTGAGGGAAAAAGAAATACCATACAAGTGGACTTTTCCCATAGGACTTTCATTTTTTAGAGACTCTAGATGGTATAAAATCACATCACTTAAAGAGGGAGAAGATTTATTTAGAAAATGGGATATTTGAGAGTCTTTTCCTCATTGTTATTTGTTGGGATTGCTAGATTTCCAAAAAAGGGAAGAATATTTTACTAATTCCTCACTACTATCCCTTTAATTTTTAGGATATATTACCATTTCCTCACAAAAATGATGGATTACAATGTTTAAAGGGTCTAAGATTGCATATTGACTTTCCTCATAAGAAATTGCACAGCACTTTATTTGTATTGAATGCACTTTAACCTTATTATGAATTTTGGGTATTATTTTTTTTTTTTTTTTATAAATATTTTATTGTTTTTTACATGTAAAATAAACAAAATACAGAATACAAAAATACATACAAGAACACTAACATAACAATCAAAACAATTCTCACTACACACGTGTGAAATAATATCCAGAACAGCGTTGGCGCTATCAAAATTTGGACCCTGCTATTAAGGCCCTCCACCATATCTTAATATAATTATTGCATGCTATTTCCGCCGATTTGCAAAAGAGAAGCAACAAAGAGAGGGAAGTCTAGTTTACATAAACTTCCTATCTAGGTTTCCCTTCTAGATACCTCCTGGGAGGCTTCCCCCTAGCACAATAATAAGGATAGGAAGGCGAGGGCTTCCATCTCACTTTAGTCCGTTGCCCCAACTGGAAAAGCGAAAAAGCAACCCATTATGATCTACAATAAGTTCCCCAGGACATCATACCAAAGTTGCCAACTACTATTCTGGGATTTAAACTAAAGCTTAACACACTACCAATCACACTCCTACCATTCATAAATCGGGTTCCTAGAATGGAGTGGGAAGGTTAGGCGGGGGGAGCAAATGGGTGGGCCCAAGAATCATGGTCAAACTGTCCAAGGTCAGAGCGAGGGCCTGAGTAATTGCTTAGTTAGGACTATGATTATTCCATAATGCCCAGGCTAGGTTGTTTTTTTTTATAACGCCCAATTCAGAGAAGTTTGTTTCTAAACTACAATTTTTATCCACTTTCATTTTGACCTCATTCCAGGAAGGTACATCTTTTTGCTTCCACTTTAATGCTATCAGTGATTTTGCTGCCATCAGAACCTGCAGTAACAGGGCTTTAACTTTTAGGGACAATGGAGGAAAAATATGAAGTAAGATTATTTCTGGGAGTGGAGTCAGTTCTACTTCACATATTTTAGTCAACTGGGAAAAAACTTCCCCCCAGAATTTATAAATAATTGGGCATTGCCACCAAATATGCAATGAAGACCCTATATGACTACAATTGCGCCAACAAAATTTCTCCTGGTTTAATCCACTGAACATTGCTATCTTAACCGGCGTATAATGCCACTTATTGCATATTTTAAAGTGAAGTTCTCTGAAAGCAGGGTTTTTAACAAATCTATCTGTGATTGCAAATGAGGTATACCACTCATCAATCGTCCAACTCTGATCCAAGTCACCTTCCCAGTCATGCATACATTTTGATTTTAACTCCATTTGTGGCTTTTTAATAATTTCATAACATTTTGAGATAAGATGCGTTTTAGGTTTGACCATAATCAGTTTCTCAAATTGGGTTAAGTCTCTGAATGATGTCAAATAAAACTCTGACTTCTTCAGAGCCTTTCCCAGCGTAAGAAAATCTAACCAAGAAATGTTTAAATGGGGGGCTTTTACTTTAATGTTCTCCATCGAGAATATTTCTCCGCGAAACAGGTCAGACAACAAATTAACCCCTGCTTTAGCTATCTTCCTTAGAATGAGGGAGTCAATATGTGAGGCTAGATCCAATAATGGCGTGATAGGCGAGGGGAATGGGATCAGTTCATATTTAGCATTCAATTTATTCCATATCTTTACCTTTTCTCTAACCATAGCTTCGCCACTCTCTATAGATTTAGGAATAGTCTTTTTTTGAAATAACAGCATTTTTATATTGTTTGAGCCCATTAGCTCTTGTTCAATTTGTACCCAATTCTTACCAGTTGTAGGTTCTAACCAGTCCAGCATATTTGCTACTATAATAGCTTCCTGATACTCTTTAAGTAAAGGGTAGGCCATGCCCCCATGTCTAAATTTCCATCCCATTCTTGATTTTTTTATTCTTATTTTATTTCCTTTATGGATGAAGTTATCGATTTTATTTTGTAGTTGATTTAACAAATATATAGGGATACGGCAGGGAATATTACGTAAAATATAAGTTATTTTTGGTAAAATTACCATTTTTATGGCGATAATTCTGCCTGACCAGGATAAATTCAACCCTGACCATGTATTAATTTTCGCTGTGACGTTGTTAAGCACTTTTTTATAATTAGTTATTATTGTCTGCTTCAAATTTGTTTCCAGTGTTATTCCCAGATGTTTCAAAGAGTTTTGCCATAAAAGAGGAAATTGAAGCTTTAATTTACATAGTAATTCCCTAGGAGTGTTAATCGAAATGGCTACTGTTTTACTAATATTTAACTTAAAATTAGAGATTTTGCTGTACTCGTCAATCACTTGTAGCAACCTATCAAGAGAGACCATCGGGTCTTCCAATGTTACAAGTAAGTCATCCGCAAAAGCTGATAGTTTATGTTCTACAGAGCCCACTTTTATCCCTTGCACCTCGTTTTCCTTTCTGATCGATATTATCAAAGGTTCAATAAACAAGGCAAAAATCGCCGGAGAAAGAGGGCAACCTTGCCGTGTGCCATTCGTAATATCGAAGCTAAATGAACTGTATCCCAGACCCACTACTTTTGCTGAAGGAGCGGTATATAGTGCCCGAATAGCTTTTAAGCCAAAGTCCCCCAACCCATATCTTACAAACAAAGATTCTAGGAACTCCCACCCCACTCTATCAAACGCCTTTTCTGCATCTAATGATAAAAGCACGGTGGGAGCACCCTTTCGCTTGGAATAAGAGATTAAGTTAATGATTCTCTTAACATTGTCAGATCCTTGTCTCCCTGGAATGAAGCCTTTTTGGTCTGAGGAGATAAGATCTCCCAAAATTTTATTTAGCCTAATGGCTAAAATTTTTGCATAAATTTTTATGTCAGTATTTAAAAGGGAGATTGGACGAAAATCCTTGCATGATGGTTCTGTCCGCTCTTCCTTGGGGATTGTTATAACCGCAGCCTCTAGCATTTCTTTCGGTGCCCTACCCGTAATCTTAATTTCATTTAAGGCGTTTTTAAGAGGGGTTAAGATTTCTGACTTGCAGAGTTTAAAGTAACAGTTCCTAAACCCGTCTGGACCCGGAGAGGAGAAATTTCTCAAACCGTCTATAGCTTCAAAAATTTCTGTGTCAGTTATTTCTTTATTTAGAGTGTCAAGATCGGCATCCGATATCTTCGGAAGATCAATTTTATCCAGAAATTTCACTATATCATCTTTAGATGGTTTAATAAAATTTTTGTCATCCTTCAAGTTATAGAGGTCTTGGAAGAAGAGGCCAAAAGCATTCCCTATATCACTGGGCTTCGTCACGGTCACGTTTTTATATTTTATACAGTCTATTCTTTTACTAGATGTTTTACTCTTTAGTTTATTTGCTAAAAGTCGCCCTGAACTATTCCCCATATGATACAGTCGTTGCTGTAGTGACCATAGGGATTTATCTACCAGTTCTTGTTCTATTTTTTTAATCTGAGATCTTATTACTTCCATGCTTTTTAAAATCTTATCGTTAGAGCCAATTTTATTTGCCCTGTCTAAATTTGTCAGATCAATATATAAGTCACGTAACGGTCGACCTCTGAGTTTTTTCTTCATAGCTTGCCAGCTAATAAGCTGACCCCTGATAACAGCTTTATGGGCGATCCAAGTTGTGATTTTAGAAGCCACTGATAAATTGTTTACCTTAAAAAAATTCTTTAGTTCTTCTTTTAGCAGATCTTTTATTTGTGGATCCTGTAATAGGGAAATGTTCATTTTCCATGGAGGTCTAACTGTTTCACACTGTCTCATAGATATATTTATTCCGACCATCCCGTGATCCGACCACAAAATTGGGCCAATTTCAGTTTTGAACACTCTTTTTAAGATTCCACTGTTAACAAATATATAGTCCAATCTCACGTGCGTTTTATGACGGTGGGAATAAAAGGAATAATCCCTTTCCCGGGGATGAAAAGTTCGCCATGAGTCGTATACCTGGTGCTTCATTAGGATGTTATTAAAAAGATTAGATTTTTGTATAGCATGGGTGTCTAATACTGTTCCTTTATGAGATTTCCTATCTAACTCCGTATTCAGGCATATGTTGAAGTCACCACATATAATCAGAGCACCAAAGCTATAACGCCTTATTAAGTTAAATGTTCGATTAAGAAATCTAATTTGCTTTTGGTTCGGAGCATATATGTTAACTATCGTGAATTTCTCACTATTGATTAGGCCTACCCAAATTATATAACGACCATTAGGGTCTATAATAGAAATTTCTTCCTTCACATTTAGTTTATGGTTAAACAGCATAGTGACTCCCCGGGCTTTTTTTTTTTTATAAGTAGAGTTAAGAATCAGACCTATATTTTTCATTTTGAAATAAGGGATCTTGCCTGTCTGCCAATGAGTCTCCTGAAGGCATACTATGTCGGCTGACCCAGAACCGAACGACCTATAAACCATTTGTCTTTTAACCCCCAAGTTTAAACCCTGGACATTCTGACTACAAATTCTCAGACTGCTTCCTTTATCCAAATCAGCATTAGTCATCATAGTTTAAGACCCTTAACACAAAGGCTCTATGCTCTCCCCCAACTCGCCCCCTCCCCCCCCTCTCCGAAACCCGAATTACAGCCACATCCCACACACATTCATCATTCATAACCCATACACTCATACCTGGTGAAACCATCTCCATCACCCAGCCGGAAAACCAAGATATAAGAAGGGTTAACCGTGGGTAAGGAAGAAGTTGAACTTCAATAAGTTCAAAAACTGGAAAACCACTGGCTAAGTTGCACCTGTGACTACCCGTAGTGACCAGAGCAAGATGGACAGCCCTTGCTAACCAAAATTTACAAAATTCGCATTACTCAAATAAGAGACTCATTTTAATCTCTGTTCTAATGTCCTACTTCCACAATTATGAAAAGAAATTAATAGATTCCCCTTAAAGACCCGAAGGGAGAAAAGAAAGCTCCCATTCTGAGGGCCTCTACCTCAGGTCCAGTATATCAACCCCCCTTAGCACTTCAGATCCTTTATAGATTGTCAATTACTAGGAAGGGGCCTAGTGTAGACCTGTGGCCCTAATAATGATTTAAAATTTCTTATTATAATTTATTCTATAACCTTGCAATTCCGTAAAAACAGAGAAAAACCAACAATGAGTTCACAGCCCATGTCCTGTAACACTAGGTTAGTATAAACAGTGATAAAATTTACACCTTGTTGTGATCTAATTGTTTGTTTACCATTATTTAAAACAAAGTGAAAACTAATAAGTCATTATGAAGTGAAGCTTAGCCCTCTTGCCTTTTTGGACTTTTTACCCCTTCCTTATTTACTATCAAAATTATATTTCTCAATGGTGATCTCTATTAAAAAAGAAATGTTTGTGAACAGGTACTACCCGCTGTTTATCTTATAGTGCAGTGTTAACAATATTTTAATGTTAGAACCCAGTGACAATTAAGTACAATTTCTCATTACCTTAACTAAAATACCGGGATATAATAGGAAGTGAGGAGGAAAGTTTAGATAAAATTACAGGGCCCAGGATGGATAGAACGAAAATTTAGTCGACCTAAATACAGATCCTTCAGGATTGCTACCCCTTTATGGTGGTTGCTTGTTAGTACTGATTTGTTACCCAAAAGAGCTATTTATTTCGTGGGGAAACCCCATTTATGCTGGATGTTTTTTTTTTTTTTTTTTTTTTTTTTTTTTTTTTTTTTTTTTTTTTTTTTTTTTTTTTTTTTTGCTCTTAAGCTTGACTATACTTTTCAATTCCATTCACTTCATAATGGTTCCCCTTAAGAGATCCTGGAAAGTCTGTAAATGTTCATAGGGCGACGGGAATGTTCTTTATTTAAAGAGAATGTCTCATAATTAGATCTTTATAAATAACCAAATGGATTTTAAGAGTTACATCTCTAGGACAATCCTTAGGGGCAGATTTGAGGAGAGGCAGGCAATGTATTCTGTCGATCAAAATAAATAATTCAAAGTTAGGTTTGACTATACTCGACAAAGAAGAGCTCACATAGTAATTAAAATCCGTACTACCACCTTCTTCTCAAATCCCCCCAATTTCTTCTTCTAATTTATTCTGTAACATTTCTATTCCGTAAGAACAGAGAAAAGCAACAGTGAGTTCACAGCCCATGTCCTGTCAATCTAAGTTAGTATAATCCGTGATAAAATTTACAGCTTCTTGTGATCATATTATTTGTGTACCATTGTTTAAAACAAAGTGAAAAACTAATAAATCTTTGTGAAGTGAAAAATTAGCATCTTTACCTTTTCGGGCTTTTACCACTACCTTATTTACTAACAATATATATTTCTCAGTGGTACTCTCTAATCAACGATAAATGTTTGTGAAAGCATCTACTGCCCACTCTTTATCTTATAGTGCAGTGTTATCAATATTTTAATATTAGAGCCTAGTGGCATGTGAGTACAATTACTCATTACCTTAGCAAAGAGCAACCAGGATATAATAGGAAGTGGCTATGGAAGTTTTAGTAAAATTACAGGAACCAGGATGGATAGAACGGAGCATTAGTCGACCTAATTACAGATCTTTCAAGATTGCTACACCTTCATAGTGGTTGTTTATTATTACCGATTTATTACCCATAAGAGCTATTAATTTTGTGGGGAAGCCCCATTTATACTGGATATTTTTGGCTCTTAAGCTTTTGGCTATACCTTTCAATTCCATTCGCTTCATAATGGTTTCCCTTGAGAAATCCTGAAAAATCTGTAAATTTTCATAGGGCGACGGAAATGTTCTTTTTTCAAAAGAGTATCTCATAATTAAATCTTTATAAGTAGCAAAATGGATTTTAAGGATTACATCTCTAGGGCAATCCTTAGGGGCAGATTTGGGGAGAGGCAGGCGATGTATTCTATCAATCAGAATAGATACCTCAAAGTTCGGTTTAACTATACTGGACAAGAATGTGCTTACATAATGCTTTAAATCTGTGCTACCAACTTCTTCTCCAATCCCCCTGATTTTAATATTGTTCCTTCTAGAGTAGTCATCTAATTTAGTATTACGAATTTTAAGGAGGCCTATTTCCGTTTCAAGTTGTTGATAGTTATATTTTAAGTTTTGCATTTCCTCTCGAATCGAATTAAGATCTTTTCCTAAATTATCAGTCTTAGCTTGGACAATACTTATTATTTTTGCATTCTCTGCAATTTTTCCTGTTAATTCAGATATAATGGAGTTTTTAAATTCGAGGAAAAGCCCTTTTAAGACAGGCAGTGTTACACCACTATCTTCTGGTTCTGAAACTTTACTAGAAGCTTCTGACCTCAATGTCTCATTGGGGGAGGATTGAGCCATACTTAAAAAGTTAGCTTCAGCGTTAATATCAGGCTGCATCAGCTCTACAGCTTTCCCTTTATTAGGTGGTGAAAAAAAGGAGCTAGATGAAATGGGATTTTGATGTAGTGAGTCCCCTTTCAATTTATTTTTTAAAACTCGGCCTTGTTTCTTATTCATGTTTCCCTTTTTATACCTTAGTCCCTTTAAGGGATTAGCACTGGTAAAAAACACAAAATTAGAAAAAAACACAAAAGTAAGAACTTGGAGAGTCCACACAATTCCTTCAGAAAGATTTAAAGTAAACAATTGTCCCAGATGCTGACGGAATTGCTGACAGCTTTGTTAGAGTGGATATTGCCAGTTCTTATGTGAGCCACTGTTCTTAACCCTTCCAGGCCAGTTGTTGCCAGTTCCCATCAAGGTTTGAGGAATAAGCAAGCGGGGGAGCAAAGGACCTAGCTCTTCCTAAAAATAGGCAGCTTTCACCGCAGACTTAATGAAAGCAGGGTTGTATTCCTTCAAGGCCAGTAGATTATGTAACACTTATGCTACATGAAATCAAGAGTCCAGATGAATTCCTCAACAATTTATTGCAGCACAGCAAGATGGCGTATATAAGGCTTAGATATGACTGTGCACAGCTATTCAAAGCCTATGTTAGCTTCTTAATTATAAAACACAGTGGGGAGAATCACCGGCTACCAGGGTGGATAAGCCATAAGCACCCGGGGCCAGCATCAAATTTCCAGACTCCCAGGCATGACGTGTTGGTAGCTTTCACAGTATACCCATGCGGTTGCCTCTTAGGGATCTGAGAGGGACTTATTATGATGGCCTTGTGGGCTAAAACTTTAACTGATTATAAGAAGCACCCTGCTTCTAAACCAGCTCACTGCCTCTTCACCCTCTCCTCCCTCTTCCAGATTTACAATCTCTCAGACTGTTGCTGCTGACATGATATCTTGGTAGTTGACAAGGGGTACCAATACAGTGAGCTCTTAGAGGTCTTAGAGGGACTTAATGAAGTGGCATTGTGACCTACCACATAGCTGTTTTTTAGGTGCCAGCTGCTTCTAAACACACTCGCTGCCTCTTCACCCTCTCCTCCCTCCTCCAATTTTACAGTCTCTCAGGCTACTTCTGCTGAGGTGGTGTGTTGGTAGATATCAGGGGTGCCCATACAGTGAACTTTTGGGGATCTTGGAGGGACTTAATGTTGTGGCAGTATGAGCTAAAGCATAGCTGATTATAAGAAGCACAATGCTTCTAAACACACTCACTGCCTCTTCACCCTCTCCTCCCTCTTTCAATTTTACAGTCTCTCAGGCTGATTCTGCAGCAATGATGTATTTGTAGGTGTCAGGGGTATCCATACAATGAACTTTGGGGATCTTGGAGGGACTTAATGTTATGGCGATATAAGCTGGCACATAGCTGATTATAAGATGCACAATGCTTCTAAACCCAAATACTGCCTCTTCACCCTCTCCTCCCTCTTCACAGCTGAAACATGGCTCTCTCCTAACCCCCTCTCTCTGACCAGGGCTCTTAAGCACCCGCCTACCGCAACCTCCAGTATAACGCCAGTTCCGACGTGCAGCCTCAAAATCCTGTGTGCGGTCTCGCGGGGCCGTCCAAGCTTCTTCTGCGTCTCCTATGCCCTGCGCACTTTGTTCCACATAGCAGGAGAACCGTCCTGCCAGGCGCGTCTCTATTACGGCATATCCCGTTGCCCGGTCACCTCGAGCACGCCACAGGTGCAATCGCCATTGCCCTGCTAGCTACTGCTGCTAGCACCTTCCGGGGCGTGGCCCATCACATTTTGGGTATTATGATGTTTTTTTTCTTTTTTTCTTATTTAAATATATTGAAGCCACGTAATTTTAATAAGAGGTTCACCAGCTTATGATTGAATCAACTATAGGGTGATTTTAAAGGAAAGGAATGGAAGAGAAAAGAAAAAGGAAGGAATTTTTGGATGCACAAATTTTAATGTAATAGATTGAACCAGTATATGAAATGTAATGGAATGATTCTACACGTAAAATTATGCTAATTTGCACATGTAAATTGTATATAATAATTGATATTATGATTAAGAAGGATTTGTAGCACATGATTGCAATACAAGATTAAGGGGGATATGTAGCCTAATTTAGATTATGCTTGGAAATCAAGAGTGATAGAGTAAGTAAATGAAAAATGGGTGAAGACAACTTGATCATGGTAAAATTTTTGTATAATTACGATTTAGAACTCTTTTTAAGGAATAGCATCTGCACAAAATGTAACAATAGAACATAAATATAATATTATAAATTGTGGAATGTTCAAGGAAATTTACGAAGAATATGAAAATTAAGAAAATTACAAAAGCGAATAAAAATAGAAATATAAAATGACAAGAAGGGAGGAGAGGGGTATATTTACAACAGGAATCGTGATTAGGTAAATTATTAATTAATAGAAATGATCAGGCAAAGAGAGCATATCCAGGATTAAAAAGGCTTGGAGAGAGCAGGGGTAAAGTAACATAATTGGGGGGTGGGGGGGGGGGGGGGGGTGGGGGGACGGTTGGGAACCAGAAGGTAAATTAGGAATACAAGATATACAGGACTCAACATATCCCTTCATCGTTCACGCCCATAAGGCACAACTGGGTGGTTGCAGTTGTAATCCCCTTAGAAGGGGAAGGGAGCGAATGGTTAGACTGGATAGGTATGACTTTAAGAGAGAGTGTGGTATGTTTGGAAGTATGGATGTAGCCAGGGGCTGCGGGATGGGAGGCAGGGGGGAGGGCCTAGTGGAGGGAAGATAATGCCGGGTTTGAAGATAGTGAGTTACAACGTTAGGGGATTAAATTCTTCATTAAAGAGAGCCTCCATTTCGAGAATGCTGATCAAAACAAATCCAGATATTGTATTAATTCAGGAATCCCATTGGGATAAGGGAAGAATATTTCATATGGCCAAACATAGATTCCCTCAAGTATTTATTGCCTGCCATAAAAAAACTCAGGAGGAGTTTTAATGATGTTTAATAAAAAATTAAAATTAAAAGAAGAATTAGTGGTCTTGGATAGTAAAGGCCGTTATATTATCTGGGTAGGAGAAATAAATGGCGAACATATGAAAATAGTAAATGTATATGCCCCTAATAATAAACAAAATATATTTTTGAAGGGAGTATTAAAGAAACTGGATAAGATAGCTATAGGAGGACGCATAGTAGGTGGTGACTTTAATATGACGCCTGATGCTAAGATGGACAGAAGCTACAAAAAAGTTCCCAAAAACTATAAAGTTATAGAAAAAACAGCTCAGGATTTCTCCAAATTATTGGTGGAAAACCACTTATATGATGCATGGCGCCTTATAAATATAAATGAAAGAGACTATACCTATTATTCTGCATCTCATAAAATGTATTCAAGAATTGATAATATAATAGTGAACGAGACTTTGTTAAACGCAATTCAATCAGTTAAAATTGGTTTAATAACCATCTCGGACCATGCTCCAGTCACCCTCCAAATACAGAAAAAAAGGGGGAGTTAAAATCTAGCAGGGCATGGAGAATGGATGACAAAATCTTAGAAAATAAGGAAAGACTAAATACTATTAGAATAGAAATTAAAAAAAATTTGGAAATTAATATGGGGTCAGTTCCATTAAATACAACAATATGGAACTCACTAAAAGCATATATAAGAGGTATATTAATCAAGTTGAAAAGCATCTGGGTTAAACAGAGAGGATTGTACTTACGACTTTTACATATAAAATTTTACAAATTGGAACAAGAAAACAAAATAAAAATAAATGACACCCTTACACAAGAGATAATAACAATTCGGAACAAAATTAAAAACATTAACCAAAAACGCTCAGATATGAGTCTTTGGCAACTACAACAAAAATCATTTCATTTCAATAACCAAATAGGAAAAAATCTCACGAATAAGATTAAAAAACAAAAATATCAAGATTGAAATATTCCTTACCTTGTAAAACAGGGAATAAAACTTTTTAAGCCTAAAGAAATCACGGATCAATTTGCGAAATGTTATCAAGCTTTGTATAATCTAAACTCGGAAGAAAACTTTATAACACCCAAAAGTGAAGACATATCATCATTTTTAGACCAGATTGACTTTCCAGTTATCTCAAATGAGGAAAAGGAGACTTTAAATAGTCAGATAACGGAACTAGAAATTAGACGAGTTATTAAAAACCTAAAAAACTACACGGCACCAGGCCCAGATGGATTTTCTACAACATACTATAAAATATTTGAGGAAGAGTTAATGCAAATCTTAGTAGCTACATTTAATGAAATTAAAACCACAGGTACATTCCCACCAGAGATGCTTAGAGCCAATATAATCACTATACCAAAATCAGATAAGGAAGCACACTCTTGCAAAGAATTTAGACCAATTTCGGTTATGAATATAGATACCAAAATATATGCGAAAGTTTTGGCTCTAAGACTTACAGAAATATCTAAATCATTAATAGCGTCTGACCAAACAGGATTTGTCCTAGGGAGGCAGGGCGCCGATAATTCCCATAAACTGATTCATTTAATAACTTATGCGAAGAAAAAAGACATCCCCACCCTATTCCTATCCATGGATGCTGAAAAAGCTTTTGATAGGGTAGGGTGGGATTTTATGATGCAGACCCTCCATAGATATGGGTTTGACTCATTTGCATCGAAAGCTATAGCCGCCCTATATAAGGCTCCCTCGGCATCGGTTTTGGGGAAAGGGGTACAATCAGATTATTTTATGGTAACAAATGGAACCCGTCAGGGTTTTCCGCTGTCTCCCATTTTATTTGCATTGACCCTAGAACCCCTCGCTATAGCTATTAGGGCTTCTTCGGACTTTAAGGGGATTGGAGTAGGCAAAAGGGAATACAAGATCTCCCTTTTCGCGGATGATGTAGTAGTATATATGGAGCAACCTCATATATCTATGAAGGCGCTGATGGAAATCATTGCAAACTACAGTAAGGTGTCGAATTATAAATTAAACATAGAGAAATCTGAAGCACTAAGTGTTAATATTCCAGAGGAAGACGAAGAGCGCCTGACTAGTAGGTATCAGCTGGCCCACACAATGGGATTTACACACCTGGGAATTAACTTTAGTGATGATATAAGAAGTATTCAAACCTCCAATTTGAACAATTTATATAAATCATCTAAAGAGCTTATTGAGAATTGGCTGGTCAATCAAATATCCTTCTCTGGTAGAATTGCATCAATCAAGATGTCTCTCCTTCCTAAACTTAACTATGTATTTAGATCTTTCCCTTTTTCAATCTCAAGCCAATGGACAGCTAAATTCCAGAAGATGATCGATAGATCAGAGTTAAAAAAGCAATAATGAGTAGAAAATTTATAAAAGGTGGCATTGCATACCCAATGGTTTTTCACTATCAGGAAGCAATTAAATTGGCGCAATATATAAAGTGGAGTCAACCTCTTTCCACTCACCCAGAGAACCAGATTTTAAGTGATATGCTACACAATATCGACCTTAATGCTCTATTGTTAATTCCAAAACTAGCATTAGCATACGTTGACCCGAGAGCAACTATTTTGACTATAATGGTAAAAGAGAGGATAAAAATGAACAAAAATGTTAAATCCTTAGAGCAATATAGTGAACTTACTCCTTTGACAACATTAGCACGCATGAATTATATCTACTTAGAACCAGAATGGAAAGACAAAGGAATATATCTACTGGGGCACATTATAGATAAAGAAAAAGGTAAAATGTTAGATTATAACATGCTAAAGTTGAAATATAATATTTCAACTAAACTTTGGTTCACTTCATATCAAATTTCACGAGTTTTGAAGGATATAAATAAAAACATTACTCGGCAAAGCTTAAACAACGTTGAAATTTTAATAAAGTGCCAAAATACTAGACACTTGATTTCTAAGTGCAGTGAGATCATTTATAAGCAAATACAGACGGATACAACTAGACCTATGGACCTCTGGGCTAAAGATATGCAGTTGAGGATACCTAAAGAGTCATGGCAACAAGCATTAAAATCTCTAAATAGGTTTGTTAAAAATACAAACCAGAGAGAAATTCAATTTAAACTACTTAATAGATGGTACTGGGTTCCCTCCAAAATCTACTTTATAACATTTAAACCAGAAATTAAATTATGCTGGAGGAACTGTGGGAAATCTCTAGATATGTTCCATATATGGTGGGAATGCCCTATAACCCTTCATCTTTGGAAGGAATGTTTTGAATACTTATCTATTATATTTAAGACAGAAATGATAGTAAAACCGCAGATGGCCTTGTTTAATATTTTTCCCCCTAAGATGGAAATAAAAAATAAAGCGTTTATGACTCAAATTTTTCAGGTAGTAAAAACTGCAATTGAACGAAATTGGAAGAAAGAGGATCTTCCAAAATTAACTGAAATATTGGCCATGATGGGATATAATAGGGAACTAGAGAGGGATTTTAATAAGGCATTTCAGCTAAAACAGGACCCTGTAAAATGGGTAGTTTTGAACTCAATTTTTAAGTAACCTCTACGGGGTAATCTCATGAAGACATCATATCTTCCCTGGCAGATCGATCCCTCCCTGGCTCTTCCTCTCTTCCTTCACCAAGCTGGCTAGAATATGAGTAGGAATGAAAGGGTGTGATAGGATATGTAAGGAATTTAAGAGAGAAGTTAAACTGGTTAATCTCTCCATTAGGTTGAAGAATATTCAACCAAATATTAAAGTTTGGATTTCATTCATAGCCATATGTAAGTTTAATACAATGATACACTTAAAGTCTATTAATAGCAATAAAGATGAAAGAACAGTTACACTCTTATGATTATTGTTATAATGTCAGGGCACAAATGTATGCCTTCCGTATTTTTGTCTGGCTGTGTATATAATATGTAATGTATTATTTATGTAAATGGAGATTTTAAATTTGTAAAATAAAAAAGAATTAAAAAAAAAAAACTTTTGTCATAGCAGCCAATGAAAAACTGACAGCGGATTAACGATTGACAAGCATACTATGGCCCTTATTCTATTATCGGTCGTAGGAGATGCGGGGCCGCAAGGACCTGCCGCAAGCTATTTGCCTATTCTATTCCCTTCCGGCCGGGAACTCCGGCAGGCTTGCGGCCGGCGCCTTGTTAACCCTTGCGGCCGCACGCGCCAGAGAAAAGCCTTTAATCTTAAACGGGCGCAAGATTTTCGGCCGCAAGAAAATCCTGGTTGCTATTGATTGCTCCGGGAACCCTCTCTGCAAGGCTAAAACCGAGCCGCAGCTTACTTGCAGCAAAAAGGTCCCGCAGGCACACAATTAAGCACATAACAAAGCCATAATAAAGCCATCCTGCAATCTGAGGAGACTATAAAGTGATTGTAGGTGTTAGCATTCATAGCACAACATTCCCCTACACTCAAATCCGTAAATAATTTTTTTTTAAATTTATGTCACATATCCGTGTAAAAAGTCCAGAGGGCTTGGAGCACCTCAGACCTGCCCACGCTGCGGCTGGAAAATAAACAGTTAATTAAATCTCGGATTTGGCCTGATGTGCAAGCTTGAGAGGGGGTTGCTATTAATCCTCATGTCCCCCATTATGATCCCTAGCATTTACAGAGCTTTACAGTGCCGTCTTGAATTTATTTTTGCTTTTAAAGTTTTCAGAGCTTACGGCCGGTTGCAAGATATACGGCTGGCCGTAAGGGGATATCCTTGCGGCGCCGTCTATTTGAATTGCAAGGTAACGGGAGCCCCGCAAGGAATCGCAGCTTTGCGGCCGATTTACTAGATAATAGAATGAGGCCCTATATATATAAGCGAGTTTCCCACCCAAGCACTGACTGTGTTGTAGATTTTCATAAAGTAGCATGCAGATCCCAGGAGGTGGTGTTTTTTCGATAGATGGAGATTGAAGGAGAATTGAAAGATTGGAGAGCAGGTTTATATTTATTTAATTATTCTAGATAATTTTTCAATACTTACATTTAATTTAACATTACACATATATACTGAATATACATACACATAGGATAAAAATACACATAGATACACTTATAGCTAGGAAAGAGCATCCACACACATCTACGCCCCACCCTATACCCAACACATAAAAAAACACCTAGAACCAATAGGAAGAGAGCTGCCACGCTTGGGAATTCAGTATGGCCATTCCATACATGGCCTACGGCGCCCATTGTTTCAATGTGCCATGGTTCAAAATCAATGAACAATGGGGCTTCTAGGGACAATGGAGTTGAGATTAATAGGGAGCCTGGCTGAAGTGAGGTGTTGGAAAGTACCAATCATCTTAAAAGAGCTATAGCTCATTGGCTGAATAGTTCACTTCTCCAGGACAGTTTAGCATGTTTGAATGTAAATCTCTTGTTCTGCTGAGAAACCCTGCAGGGCCGACTCCAGCAGCTCTCCTTTTGGCAGGTCCTTCCTTCAGTGGAGCAGCTCCACAGCATCCATTTGAATAGCCTCCTTCTTCTCCTGATGCCCAATCAAAAAAAGGAAGATTTCAACCACTCTTTGCTGGGCAGACAACCCTGGTAATTTTGAACCCACCAAACAGACAGGTGCAGACAGGGGGAAATGCCTGGGTTTGGAGTGCCGGATCCTTCTATAGACCCCAGACTGGCTAGACCAAACTTCATGACCCCATCGATAAAACGTATTTAGGTAAAAAGTGCTGTCACTAAAGGACAGCATTAACACCTGTATACCAATTATTACATGGTCTTCTAATATGGTATATCTCTTCATTTTTGTGAAATATACAAACAGGACTTTATGTAGCTGACAAGGGACAATCACTATGTTATAGGATGAACTCACACAGGTTAAATATGAAAAAGAAGAGAACAAAAACTCCAATGGGATCACATCTCTGTCAAAATGGACACATCATCAAAGATCTGTCATACACAGAAAGACAGAAAGATTTGGGGAGTTACACTTCTGATGAAACTTTATTTATACAATACATCATGACAAGGAATTCTTGTAAAAGCATTCAGTATCATTTTATTAGGTATTCACTACAGCCAGTGAATTATCCCACTAAATAAATTCTAAAACATATGTTTTCATCCCAGAATAATTAAGGGAGCTGTGTTGTTCATTTGATGTCACAATGTGAATCTTATCTCTTCATACCACCACTGAGCTGTTTGTGTAATGTAATGCCCGACCCTGATATATTATAGGGGATAATATATTTTATTTCATAACTTGGTGGATGAAGGGATTGTGACATCCCGAAAGCTTGCACTGTAATTCCTCTTAGTTAGCCATTAAAGGTATTGCATTTTGTAGTTTACTTTATGATAAACAGCTGAAATAACAGTTGTTAAAAAAAATGCAATTACTATTGCAAAATCTTCATCATATAATTATTTCCATGATAAGTTCTTAGAGTCTGGTGACATCATCTGTGAGCGACTGTGATGATGTGTGTAAGCCAGAGCTAAAACTTGCAACCCAAGTCTACAAGGGAGGCATCTCTAGAACTCTTAATTGTGACATTTTGAGACTCTGACATTTATTTTAATTGTTTTAATAGAGCTGGAGCATACTACCCTATTGGTGTCACTTCTAAAAGCTTTATCTTTATCACTGGTTTATATTATTTATATTCGATAATTGAGCACACGTATTATTTCTACAGAGTGAGGTTTGTTACCATAGACGTCACAGGAGGACAAGGGGAGTGCAGTGTAGTGAACTGTTTTGTGAGCTGTATATTGTTAGTTACATAAACTGCCTTCTTTCCATAACATTTTCCTCCAAAAAACTTTACATTTTACTATATACATAAAGATATGTATATCATCGGCTTGATGAGGGACTGTGAGGTGAAGAGATGTGATATGGGGGTGAAAACAGGAAGAGGGGGAGTGAGTTATCACATGCCTTGATCTCACTTTAAGTTATAAAATATTGTGCAATCTTTGCATTAGGATATTTCTGCTTAAACTTTAATTGAATTTACATACACCAGCACCAAAAGAAAATGTGAGTGATTAAATTGATCAAGTCCGCAGCTACCTGGCCGAAAACCTAAACCGTAAACCATGCACCCATAAATGTAAGTAGCATTTCAGATCATGATCATGATTAATCAAGCAAGGCCATAACTGCCGATTTAGAGACCATCATCATGACATCAGTAAAACATGGAGGTTAAACGTCAATCAATTAGAGTTTAGAAGTCCGATATGCGATTAGACTCACAATCCGGCAATGTACAAAATCATATAAATGAATGAAGGAAATGTCCTAGTCCATGTGGGATGCCTGATATGTATTAACTCCTTAATTCCTGAGATTGATATAACACAGAAATGAAACGTTAACAGATTTTCGAGCTTGAGACTGTTGTGCAATTAATTCTAATGTCTTTCATTGCTTTCCACATCTTTTAAAGTGCAGTATTGATTTTTTCATTTGCATTTACAGTGCTACGATCAGGTGTTCAACCCCCTTGTCCTATCTGGTACTAGTAGGATTTTCTTCTACAATTGCCATTTACGGGTATGAAAACATATGCAGGCTTGAGGAATTGTAGCAATTGAATAGCGATTTGCGATTGTAACATTTACGGGCTTGAAAGATCAAAGGCTTAGCTGGGTCGGAGTTATAATTTTGACAATCGCAAGACGCCAATTGATCGGCAGAGTTAATACACAAAATATCTTCACTTGCTATATTTTCAATTTATAAAGGGAGATACATTTTAAAAATGCTTTTGGAATCACATATGTTTTTAGGCCTGCGATTAGAGATCTTGAGGTCAATGAAAATACAATTATAGCTCATCCTTGCATTGTTACTAAATATACTGCATTTAACATAAATGGACAACGTCATATCCTTACTAAATATACATACTTATCCCCATATACCATGTGGATATAAAAGTAAAATGAATAAATCACATCCAATGTGACTTAACAATGATTTAAAGATCATTCAATTATACAAAAAAGAGGGAACAGAGACCGCTTTAAGTGAGTACAAGGAAATCAACAAGGCGTGCAAAAGAGCTATTAGACTGGCTAAAATCGAAAATGAAAGGTTAGTTGCAAAGACTAAGTAAGACTAACCCTAAAGACATTTTTTAAATATATTTTAATCGTAAGAAGACCAGGAAGGAAGCTATAGGAAAATTACTATGTGAAACAGGCCATCAGATAATTAGTGACCAGGAAAAGGCAGATGAGTTAAATAAGTTATTTTCTACGGTATACACAAGGGAAGTACCAGTAGTTGGGACACCGCAACATAATGGGGCTACATTACCTTCACTAAATAACTGGTTAACACCGGAAGAAATCCAAACGAGGTTGGAAAAAAATTATGTAAATAAAGCCCCTGGTTCTGATGGAATACATACAAGGGCACTGAGGGAATTGGGTTCTGTAATAGCCAAACCATTATATTTAATGTTTCGAGATTCACTTAACAAAGGGTCACAGACTGGAGAAAAGCAGAAGTGATACCTATATTTAAAAAGGAAGCAAGAGCAAATCCATAGAATTATAGAGATGTGAGCCTCACTTCTTTAGTGGGAAAGCTTTTTGAAGGCTTAATAAGGGATGGTATAGAAGAATATGGCCCTATTCAATTTAGCAATTGTTAGTTACAGGAGCCCGTAATGTAGCCCGTAAACTAATTTGCTATTCAATTGGCGTCTTTTAACTAGCTGCAAACGATTTGCCGGCTACAGGCTGAAAATGCCTGCAGTTGTCAAAATCGTAACTCCAACCCATCTAAGCCTTTGATCTCTCAAGCCCGCAAATGTTACAATTGCTAAAATCTCAAATCGCTATTCAATTGCTACAATTCCCCAAGGACGCAATTACCTTCAAACGGTCAAAAGGCAAATGTAGCCAAATATATTATGGGTTCCAAATAGAACTCACAAACAATTTACAGACTAGTTTGTAACACTGCAAAAGACAATTACAACACACTACTGGACATTCAAATATGGGGAAAGCAATGTTAGGCATTAGAATTCATTGCACAACAATTCCCAAAGAGCAAGTGGGCCTTAAAATAATATTTTTTTTCTCATATGTTGGAATGGTCATGTATATAAGCACATATGAATAGTTTGGCTGCATGATGCATAAAGCAATTAAAGTCACACTACCTGATAAAATTGCAACACACAAACATGAACCTGCCTGCCCTGTTATCCATTTCTCACTCACAGAGACTCTAATGTGGACCCTAAAATACAAAGATAATTTTATATACATCTCACTCATCAGATCTAGATTGGGAAAATAAATAGTGTCCAAATTACACAGCCACATGACATACATCAAGTACAAGGGGAACATACACCACATTAATCTACTCTAACCCATTTGTAAGAGCCGCAAACAAACATGGAGGCTGTACAGAGGCATGTGGAGCAACAGCCAACTCACCTCCATCAGGGACAATCTCTGCAACGCCCATTCTGGAAAGTCCCAAGCCATTGCTGGTGGCCATGTGCCAAGATGTATACCCATTATCATTTGGTGAAATCACATGAAGTGTTTTGCTATCAATTCACATTATCACCTGTCATATTGTTATCAGCCCTTCAGAGGAATGTTAATACTCCACAGTATCACAAATTTGACCTGTCATGTGCATTAGCCCCTATATTATTATTATTATTATTATTATTATTATTACATGTTTTCATAACTAGGGCTCATTAGTTTACTCATATTGGAATGTGACACAAATGTGATGTATGTGGATGTCCCAAAACCCCAACCATTGCAAACACACAGACACAGTGATAAAAGAAAAACAAAGCTTTATTTCATACACAGAGCGCACTCAGAAATGTACAAGACTGTGCATTAATATCATGGGTGTGGTGTGAGCTTATCCCGGAAGGGCAAGAGGCTTTTTGGAAAAAGGGGATACCTAAAGGGGGTAATGTCATAGTCTTAAATAATCATGATGCTTAGCACCTACCAGGGACACATGTGGTCACCACACCACTCCAACTGGAATCTGATGAAAAAAAAGGATCATCAGAAATCACTCCATTTATCCAGTAGTAAAGTAACCAGCAATGCGCATAGCACTTACTTTTGGTTATCATCTGCTCTGTTGAACAGATGCATAAACATCTGGACTATCTCATCCAAACCAGTTTCACACATACAATGTGTTCCTAAAACAAAAATCTGAAAAAAAGGGGGTTAAAATAATAAAAGCCAGAGGAGGATATCATGATATCAGCAATATGGGAAATACCATTAATACGGAGAGGACACAAAGGTCAGCAGCCAGGTTCACTGTTACTTACATGAGACACAAGGATCTGTTTTCAGACCGATATTGAGGAGAGGATCACATGCTTCACTAGTGCATTTTTTAATGCTGGCTTTGATTAACATGCCATTGTGAGACTTTGCAAGTCCACCGCCATAGCGGTATTATTCTACATTTGAGCTAACAACAATCAGATATCTGGATATATGACAGCTTTAATATTGTGGGAGCTCCATGTTAAGGGGGGCTGTCATTGAAGGGATGTCTATGTGAGAGGCACTGGGAATATCTTACAATTACTTATTTTTCTTAACAATGCTTGCAGATGCAGAAGATTCATGGACCTTAACTACACTAACCTGGAAAATAAGGCCATAAAAAAAGATAGGGACTGCAGCATCTCTTCTCAACAGCATTCCTCAGTGACCATCATTTGGTAAAAATGTTAAACAGAACCATACGTATCCACAGAGAAGAGGATCATGGACTATGTGATAGGAGGTAGCCATCTGCGTACAAAATACCACCAACACATAGGCCATGATCCTATATTCTGTAGCCAGGCTAGATTACTACAGTATGTGAAGCCCCTACATCCACATCCGCCTTACATCAGGGCCCCAATCACTGTGAAAGGCCGCCGTCTACTTGGTGGTGGGGGCAGGGGGAGGCATCCCCCCAGGAGGCAGTGGGACATGCAGTGGTGTTGGTGGCAGTGGTCGATGCATGGGGGGAGGAGAGGAGTGGCCGGCTGAAGGTGCAAAGGGGAGGCCTCCAGGGTAGAGTAGGCTGGGCAGGGGACCAGATCACGGCACATGTCGTCTGTAGTCACCTGCTGGATTTAATCAATCCGTAGCTGTTTACATTTTCAAGTCTTCGGGCTTGAAAATTGCAACAGTTACGGATCGATTCAATCGAACAAGCCCGCAATTTGAGGGCCGAAGCCTCAAGACCGTAAACCCTTCCTGCGGCCTGCAAGCTGTCAGTGGTTAGTGGGCCACAGACTTACGGCTGGTACCAAAGCAATTGCGGGCTTGCAATTCAATGGAGGCCTATGTCTGTTAGAACAAGATTATAAGTAGGAGTCAACATGGATTTATGAGGGATAGGTCATGTTAAACAAATCTAAATTGTTTTTTTTAAGAGAAGGTTAGTAGGAACTTGGATCAAGGTAACAGTGGATGTAGTCTTTTTGTTTTTTTCAAAGGCTTTTGATACAGTGCCAAGTGGATGACTATTGTGCATACTAAGGGATACAGGAATTGCAGTAAATATCTGCAGATGGATTGAGAGCTGGCTAAAAGACGTAAGTGGGGTTCCTCAGGGTTCAATATTAGGTCCTCCCCTTTTTAACATATTTATTCATGACTTAGACATTGGACTGGAAACTATTGTCTCTATTTTTGCTGATGACACAAACTTGTGCAAGGTAATTAAATCCGAAAATTATTTACTTTCACTCCAGATGGGATTGCATAAATTAGAGGAATGGGCAACTAAATGGCAGATCAGATTTAAGACAAATAAATGTAAAATGATGCATGTGGGAAGACAAAATTGCCATGCAATATGGAGAAAATCAAGGGGTGTCAGATATTGAAAGGGATTTGAGAGTGCTTGTGGACAACCACCTAGGTAACAGTGCAGCATCTGAAAAGGTGAGTAAAATATAGGGTATAGAATTTTGGGGACCACTTCATAGAACAGACATTTTAGAGCTGGAAAAAGTACAGGGTAGGGCAACAAAACTATTAAGGGGAATAGAGGGGCTAAGTTGTGAAGAAATACTAGCCAGTATCTGGGATGAGGAAGGAATTTTAGTTTATTTTCCATTTTTGAGGTAATTGGCAATGTTTCAATGTTTTTTTTTCTATTTGCCTTCCTCTGGATCAGTTAATTAACAACTAATCCACATATCCCAGAGGAGATCAAAGGAGATCCCAAAAGGTTGAACTTCATGGACTAAAAATCTTTTTTCAACATTAATTACAATGTAACTATGTAAAATATAGGGAACAGATTAAGATATTTCACTACTATATGTTCAATTAATGGAAGTGCAGGCTATGGAAATAGGAAAAATGAATGTGTGTCTGATGTGTATTGGTGTATATGTACCATATTGGTCCGAATTTAAGCTGCACCTTTTTTCTGATTTTTGAGCTTGCGAGTTAAGGGTGCGGCTTATATTCGCAACCGTGAAAAAATGACAGATTTGTGAGATTTGAGTTATGTGCTTATATTCGGGATCGCAAAATCAATGCTGATTTGCGCGATAGTGACTAAATTGTAGCAATTGAATACCAATTTCCGGTTTTAGTGATTCTAGCCTGTAAGGCCTGTAACCTGCAAAAGAAGTTACAGTACATGTTAGAAAGCCTGTTTCTTGCAATGGCTGATCACTTTGAGAGAAAAGCATCAACAAGCCTAGGAGTGAGGCGTATTTATGATGCAAGTTTCAAAATTGCAGTTGTTAATTATGCAAAGACAACAAGCAACAGAGAGGCTGGAAAAAAATATGGATTGGATGAATCCAATGTGCGACGTTGGGTTGCCTCAGAGGAGAAATTGAAAAATTCAGTTTCCACCAGAAAATCTTTCAGGGGACCAAAACAAGGCAAATATCCAGAACTTGAAGCTGGGGTTTATTCCTACATTCAACATATGAGAAAAGATGGGATGCCAATTTCTCGTGAAGTAATCCAGCTGAAAGCCTTAGAACTTGCAAAGACCTTAAAAATAAATAAGAGGGAATTTCGTGCAAGTATTGGTTGGTGCCGTCGTTTTATGTAGATAAAGGGTCTCGCTCTTCGACAAAGCACTTCATTGGCACATAAACTGCCGGCAGATTTTGAGGAGAAACTGACTAGTTTCCAGAGGTATGTCATCCAATTGCGGCAGCGTCACCCATACCCATTAGACCAGATGGGCAATGCTGACGAGACCCCAGTATTTTTTTACATGCCAAGCAATATAACAGTAAACCAGAAAGGGGCAAAAAGTGTCATTTTAAGAACAACTGGTAATGAAAAACTCAGAATAACGGTGATGTTAGCTGTTAGTGCTGACGGAGGAAAGTTACCCCCCTATGTTATTCTGAAGCGAAAAACTTTGCCCAAAGAAAGCATTCCTGATGGCCTAGTGATTCGTTGCCAGGAAAAAGGCTGGACGACAACTGAACTGATGGTCGACTGGTTGTCTGTAGTTTGGAACTGCAGACATGGAGCACTGCTCACTAAGAGAGCCATGCTGGTCTTGGATGCTTTCAAGGGTCATCTCACTCCTGAAGTGAAGACTAAAGTTGCTGCACAGAAGACAGACCTCATTGTCATACCAGGTGGCATGACTTCAAAGCTACAAGTGCTTGATGTCATTGTCAACAAGCCGTTCAAAGACAACCTTCGCAAGCAGTATTCAGATTGGCTTCGGGAAGGGGATCATGCTCTCACACCATCTCGGCAAGATTAAGAAGCCGTCGGTGACACTCCTGTGCCAATGGATTATAAATTCATGGTCTAGTATTTCTTCTAACTCCATCATCAGGGGGTTAAAAAAATCTTGCGTGTCCAATGCATTGGAATGGTAGCGAGGACAACTTGCTATGGGAGGAGAATGAAGATAACAGTGACAGTGATGAAGCGAATACTGGTGACGAAATCAGTAGTGACACCAGTGATGACTGTGAATAGTAAAAAGATTCCTTGTTACCTTACGTTTCATGTTTCCTGAACTTTTGTTGATGTTACCATAATATTGGAAATGTGCCTAAAGAGTTACAGTTATAATGTTTTCCAAATACTGTATACCGTATATGGTACAGTATATGTTAAAATAAAATCACTATTTATTCCCTAAATCTACTTGACTTTTGTCTTTTTCTCTCTGACTTTTGTCTTTTTCTCTCCAATTTTAAGGGTGCGGCTTATATGTGAGTACTATCTTTTTTCTGTTTTTTCCCCTTGCATTTTTCAGGTGCGGCTGATATGCGGATGCGGCTTATATTCGGACCAATACGGTATATACTATATTGTTTTAACACATAACTGTACAACATTGCACAAAATAGCACATAATATATACAGTAATATGTTTCAAACAAGGTGCATTGCAGTCCTGCACAATTGCATATTTTAAAAACACAATAAAAGACAGCCTTACAAAAATAATACTTCATGACATGACTACAAGCTATCTCTGACTTTATCCTTACCAACAAGAATTCAACATGTCCATGCATGTCTCACATACTTCTATATGAATCATTTGCACTATACATGTCCTCTTTACTACTTAGAACTGTTAAATAACCTCTGTGGTCAATTGTTTTCTACATGGTGTTTTTAGTAACTGAAAATGTAAAAAAAAATTTTTTGAAAAAATCTGAAAATAAACACAACCTTTACATTTACACCTTTTATGTGCAATTATTCTTTACTGGAGGGATCAATTTTGCTTTCTTGCAGCTGCTGCTGTCTGTTATTTTCTCTGGAGCATGCATCCTTATAAACTTATGAGCTTCCTTTTATTCCCGCTGAAACTACTGATAATTGCATATATATCGACATAGAGTTTTTGTCTATTTAAAGTCTCTCCCACCTCAGAAACGTTAACTGTTAAAACCAAAATGGTAGATTTCACAGCAGCATAATTCATTTAATATAAAAGTTAGAGACTGTATTAATTTGCTTTACATTCTAAAAATGTGTTACATATTTCCCAGTGTTATTCAACATCCTAAATTTTTAAAATATGCCCAGAGTGGTTCTTTGAAGGACCACTGTATGAAATATTGTTTTTAAATGCATACTACTTACACAGGAATAAGAATTGAGAATTGTCACAATCTACTGCTTGATTGGGCTTGAAAACGTGAGGCCTGATAGGCGGATATTGACCAGTACCAGGAAAATGACTATCGAGAGCAGCACCGATATCACAGGCAGGCAGAGGTTGCATCATCTTTCCTCCAGAATAACACTCACACATAGATTATATAAATCCAAAATGGAAGCTGATTTATTGGTCACAGTACAACAGATTTCAACATAACATCATCCAATCATAACAAGCCCCAATCTTCAGTAAACATTAATCTAGGCTATTCCCAAAGTCTATACCCTGGGACAGTTTAACGCCAAACACGACTATGTGCAACTCTTACACCTATTAATACACACTTGAACAGAATATTGCACAGTCCTATAACATCACATTGAACCAAAATAAAACAATGCCAGGCCATCATGGCTGTAACATTGCAACTTACTTGTGGTCATCCATTAGAATGGGAATTATGCAGTATTAACCATTGCCATCCCTGGGCTCATAACATTTTAATAGTTACAAAGGTCCAGTGATCCCCCTGGCATATTATAAAAAAAACATAATTTTAAAATGTTTTATTTTATTCCAATGGACTCAATGTGCACATCTGATCAAGCACTGCATTCTCTCCTTTGCTGCTTTGTCATGCCAGGAGGATGCTATGTAAATGATGGGGGTGGGGTACATGGTTGTGCACTGAGCAGCTTCACATAAAAGGATGGTCCGTAAAGCTTGATCAAAGCCGCAAATTGAGTCACATGGAATAAAAACGAAGCTTTTTAAAATTAATAATTGTAATCATTTGCTCAATGCTCATACATGGACAGTATGCCTTTTAAATATACTTTCATGCAGTGATGCTATCAGCATTATCCTTTGTTTCTTCATTTTCTTACATGTTAGATTTAGGCCAAAAATGTAAACCCGTACAACAATTCATAACATGTTAAAGAACTACAAAAGAGATATTTTTTCACAAGGGTGGTTAAATTACTTATTTGCTTCCTATGTCATCTTTTTAATTTAATTAATCAAAACAATTCTGATGAAAAAAAAATAGTGACATACTGAAGGTATCATTAGTAAAACACATGCCAATCAAATAAAAACAAGTATTGACTAAATGTCTCATTAATAGCAGGTTGAAAGCTTTTCAAGCTTACTTCTACTGAATCAAGGTTGACCTTCAAATAAACTACACAGTGATTTTTTTTTTGTCTTATAGTGAATGTACTATAAAGGAATATTTAACAAAAATATGCATGCATAATAATCCTTTGAAATATTATAAGATTATATTTTAGTTGTGATAGCTTTAATGGATCGACACAAAGTTTCTGTCACTGCAGATAAGCACAGTTATTTATCTTTAAATGAATGGGAGTCAGTTAAGTATTCTTTCTCATGGGTGTTTTTTATGGAAAGGAAATGCATACTATACATATGTACTTTATGACTTGTATTCATGTTTTTAATTGTAAGGAAATGTGCTTGTTACTTTTAACAATATAACTGCATAGTAGGGTAGTTATTCAAAGACCAAAGTAGAATGAAAAAAAACAACATTATTTTTTAAACTTTGGGCAATATTGTATTAGATGCTCGCAAATTTGGCTACGGTTGTTCTTTTTTTTAAATCAATGTTTAGATGTATTCTAATAACTCCAGCTCACAAATTCCGAACTCAAGGTTGAACTCGTAAACCCTGCCTTTTTAAGTCTGATTTCAGGGGGCCTGATCATATGATCTGACAATATTTAAGAAAGCCTGTCATTTACTTCTTAAACACTCGCAATGCTTCTTAGACACAGCCAATATTAAATGAGACTGTCATCATGTTGTCAGTTCTAGTCCAAGCGGTTTCCATGGTATGTATCAACCCCTTAAGTCCTGGGGTCCATTTCACACAAAAAACATTAAAAAAAAGTTTTTAATTGCATATTTGCTTGAAAAAGGATTTGCGAGTCCTCTTCAGTATTTTTGACAGAGACTTAATACTTTTTTAATTTGCGAGTTTTAAAATATTTGCGAATTAGAGCTGTGACTCTAATAGAATATCGATTTTGTGTAACCTTAATTGATTAGCACTCGAAAATCTTTAGCTGTGCTAAAACCAACTGAATTTTAAGGCCGGTTTTGCAAGTTTGGCCTGGCTGTAGTAATTGTGGGCGGGGAACTCGTAATCGGAATCCGAGTAGCTAATAGAATCTGTGGCAATTTTCAGAGTGGTTTTAAGTATGCATCATTTTACAAATTAGGCAATAGAATAGGGCATTTTGAGTCTTACTAAGAGCATAATTAAGTCATAAAGTAAATTTTAATGCATGGACCCTGAAGGCGTCCATAATATTTTGTGTCTGAGAAAGATGTTTACATTTCTAGAGAGCAGTGCTTGCATTTATTGATGCAAGCACTGCTTCTTGCCCTGGAAGGTGGTGGTGTCAGTTCCCGTCTCACTTGACAATGGACACATGCTAATGTTGATAATTTATTGCTTAGTCAAAAAAAAAAAGATCCCTTTATACTACACTACTCAATAAAGCTGATATCAGAAAAAGACAATAGATTAAAACTTAAATTGTAATATTTATGTAGCTAAAACATAGGTGCTAAACTAAAATCATATTAGAGTGTGTAACCGAATAGAATCATGAAATCAGAGGACTTGTAGCATATGAACCAAAGTGATAGGAAGTATTATTGCCACAATATTAAATAAGCAATCAGATTTACATTATAATTGAATGAAAATTAATCAGTGAAATAATATAAATAAATAATTATGTAATACTAGCAATTTGCCCATCAAAAATGTCGGGAATAACATTTTAAGGTTTGGAATGCTGTACCTTCGGTGCTCATCGTGAGCACTGCGCTGAGCGCCATGCTGAGCACCATTGGTGCTCATTGTGTTGCTTGCAATGAGTGCCTTTGAGGTAATTGCGAGCCTCTCCCTCTGTCTACTGTACTGGCCTCGCGATGAGTGCCTTTGCCACCCATCGCGAGCTCCGCAATGAGCAGCATTGCAGGCCTTGGCAAGCCAAAACTGTCGTGCTTTGCAATGATCACCTTCGGCGCTCATTGCAAGCCTCCCCATGTTATTTAGGGGCTTCGCAATGATTGTTACTGCCTTGGGTTAATTGTTACTGCCTTGAGTTAGATGTTACTGGCTTGCGTTAAGTGTTACTGGCTTCAAGCTCTGTTTTACTGTCTTCGTGCTCGTTTTCGTCCTGTTACGTTTTTTCAGCTGACATTTTTTTACGAGTGTGAAAAAGCGCCAAATATGCCTCAAATTCACTTGCAACTTCAGTCACAGGCTCCCTGGCTCCCCCCTGTGCTGTGTGTGTGTGTAAGTTAATTTGAGGCATATTTGTGTTTTTTTCTTTGTCTTTCAATTCCGTTGTTTGCGAGGCCGCAGTTGTATGTACGGGCTTTAGTCATATGTCCTACGGGGCTCACGATTCCAGTTGCGTGGTTTGGCCCTTTTACATGCTTCAGTCCTATGGGTCCAGCGATGAGCGCCTGCAGTTTAGCCACGCACTTGGCTCAAACGCGTAACTCCAAAACACAGAAAAACAAACAAAATAATTGTAAAGAAATAATAACACACTCACACACAGCACAGGGGGAGAGCCAGGAAGCCTGGGAGTGAAGTTACAAACTAATTGGAGCCATATTTTGCATTTTTCATCAAACAGAAATCGGCTAAGCGAGGGAAAAAATGGCGGACGAAAAATTAAAAAAATCTGAAACAGGATGAAAACGAGGCTCTGCATTGCCAGGCACGCAAAACTTAGAAAATACACGACGACAAAAACTGTAATAACGCTGGACTTTGAAAAAAAAACCAACACAGGTGCTCAGAGGAGCCATTGTATGGCAAACAGCATTGCCAGCCTTACAATTTTTTCCCCATGATTTTTGACGGGTAATTTCCTAGTATATACATAATAAAGAGACACAGTGCATAAAACTGATTGCTGTCCACACTAGGGGTAGCTCAAATTCCTTTATATACTATAGTATATTTATTGTACAATTCTCCATTCATACAAACAAACCTGTGCCTATTGTTTTAAACGCATTACTTTGTTCTTATGGCTGCAGATTTATTGCCTTAACGAATTGTAACGATTTTGGCACTAAGGACCTCTGATAATAATTATTCCTTCATCCCTAAATCATACATTGGGCCCGTAATTGCCATCATTTGTAATAATATCATATAACAATATTGCAAGTGTTACAATAATGAAAATATATTCAAATAATTGTTCTGTTGCTATAAAATAAATGCTGTTGTAGCTATCCCTAGGAGTACCCTTGATGTTCTTCTAATGGTGTGTTTTTTATTTTGAGCCATTAATTTAATTTATTATATACTTTAAAAACATGTGATTTTTTTTTTTTTCAAACTATGGATATCCTTAAAGTAACAGATAATAAAAGAAATACTGAATATCTAATTTTAAATAATTTGCAAGATATTCATACATTTATTCATGGGAGCTTGCCAAGATGACTTAACTGCATAAATAATATAATAGATGACGCAGAACAATATACATATATTTTATTATTATTATTATTAATAATAATAATAATAATAATAATAGTTTAGGTTATTTCTGCTTTAAAATAGCTATTTTGTGTATTGGTATATAGTATAACGGAAAAAGTATTAGTATTAGTTGAGTCTCGTTTTAGAGCATTTTATATAATGCATTATGTATCAAATATCTAGGTAAGGTAAGGAAGCAATGTATGCAAACCATGGTACAAGCACTTTGGATACTGGAATGTACATGGATAGGTATTAGCAGCAGAAAGAGAGGAATCCTTTTATAACAAGCTGCTGTAGGAAGTCAATGTGTGTTGTGGAGAATTAAAAGTCATCCTTTACTTTTGTTGTTGCTTTTGCTTAGTTGTTCAGTCATGTCTGACTTTCCATGACTCTCTGTGACTCTATGGACCGCAAGCACTCCAGGTACATCTCTCAGTCACTACCCCTCTAAACTCCATCAAGGTCAAGTTCATTGCTTCGGTGACCTAATCCATCTATATCTCTTCCTCCCCATTCTTCTTGTGCCTTCAATCTTCCCCAGCATCAGAGTCTTCCAGTGAACAGTTTGTCTCAGATTTTCTGAAGTACTGCTTTATTAGATCTTCTTGCAGTTGAAGGGACTCTGAGTAGTTTTTGATAACACCACAATTCAAAGGCGTCAATTCTACGGCGCTCAGACTTCTTTATGGTCCAGTTCTCACATACTGTATGTATGTTACTACTGGGAATTCCATAATTCTAACTATGCTGCCCTTTGTTGAAAGTGTAATATGTTTACACCCAGAAACAAACCTCCTTTAATTTCATGGCTACAGTCACCATCTGAAGAGATCTTGGATCCACTTCTCCCCCCTCTATTTCCATGAACTGTGATTGCCATTTGCCATGATCTTCAGTTTTTTAACCATGAGCAGCAGGACAACTTGTGTACTCTCTTCTCTTACTCTCATTAATAGGCCCTTTAATTCCTACTCCCAGCCATCAGAGTAGTATCATCAACGTATCTGAGGTTGTTGATATTTCTTCCAGCAATATTGATTCCTAGCTTTGGATTCATGAAGTCCAACCTTACGCATGATGTACTCTGATAATAAGTTTAACAAATAAGGCAACAATATACAACTTTGTCACACTTCTTTTCTGATCTGGAACCATTCTGTTGTCCCATGTTCGGTTCTAACCATGGCTTCTTGGTCCACATACAGATTCTTCTGGAGGAAGATGAGATGATCTGATACTCTCTTCCTAAGGCTTTAGAATAGTCTATGAAACAGATGTAAATATTTTTCTGGAACTCTCTTGCTTTCTCCATTATCCATCGGACATTGGCAGTTTGATCTCTTGTGCCTCTTGCTTGCACATCTGGTAGTTCCAGGTCCATATACTGTTGGAGTCAAACTTTTAAGATCTTAAGCATTACCTTACTGGCTTGTGAAATGAGTTAAATTGTTTGACAATTGGAGCACTCTTTGGCACTTAATTTGTTTTGGATTGGAATGTAGACAGACCTTTTCCAGTCTATTGCTGAGTTCTCCTAATTTGTTCGCATACGGCAGGCAACACTTTTACAGCATCATTGTGAATAGTTCAATTGGCATTCCATCAACTCTTGCACCTTTGTCATCAGCAAGGTATCCTGGGGCTCATCTCACTTCGCTCTCCATGATGTCTGGCTCCAGCTCATTGGACAAATGATACTTTACTTACATGTCCCACACTCAAATGGTATCAGAAGAACAGTGGCAAGAGGGGTGTCATTGGTTTGTTTGCCTTCTCTAGAAAGAAAACATATCAGATTTTTGAATGTTTGTACCATGTATTAGTTAGTATGTATTAGTTGTAGAAAACAAGAAATAAGTTGAGTTTATATGATACTGTTTTATGGTTAACTGAGCAGAGATAGTTACATAGTAATTAAGGTTGAAAAAAGACTTTCAGTCTATTAAGTTTAACCTTTTATGATCTCCTTTGATCTGCAATATGCAGATTAGTTATTAATTAATTAGTTGTTAATTAATTGTTAATTAATTATTAATCAAATATTTATTTATTTATTTTTAGTTATGAATTAATCCAAATGAAGGCAAACAGAAAAAAAAAACAAGTGAAACGTAGCCAATCGTCTCAAAGGGCCAAAAAAAATAATTCCTTCCTGACCCCAGATACTGGCGATCGGATTTCTCCCTGGATCAACGCTCTCTCTCTATTATCCAGGATAACCCTGAATTCCCTTTATAATTAGAAATAACTCCAGTCCCCTTTTAAAGTTATCTATCGAATCGAACTCCTCTGGTAGAGAATTCGACAGATTAACCACCCTTACTGTGAAGAACCCTTTTCTCTCTTTAAGGTGGAATCTTTTTACTTCTAACCTCAAGGGATGTCCTCTTGGCACAAAAAGCTCCCCCAAATCTTTATACTGACCCTGGATATATTTATATAAGGTAATCATATCTCCTCTTAGATGCCCTTTTTCTAGAGAAAATGAGCTTAATTTGGTTAGTCTTTCTTCATAACTTAGCCCCTCCATTCCCCTTATTAGTTTTGTTGCCCACCTCTGTACCTCTTCTAGCTCTAAAATGTCCTTTTTATGAAGTGGTGCCCAAAATTGTATCCCATATTCTAAATGAGGGCTTTCTAGAGATTTGTATAGTGGCAGAATTATATTTGCTTCCCTTGCTTCTATACCTTTCTGAAAACATGCTAATATTTGACTTGCCTTTGCAGCTGCTGCTTGGCGTTGAGCACTGTTAACTAGGTGGTGGTCCACAAGCACTCCCAAATCCCTTTCAATATGTGATACCCTATATTTCCCAGATGCATAACTTTACATTTATTTGTATTAAATATCATCTGCCATTTAGATGCCCATTCCTCAATTTTATGTAAATCCCTTTAGAGGGAAAGGACATCATTATCTGATTAAATTAACTTGACAACTTTGTGTCATCAGCGAAAATGGAGATACTACTTTCCAGTCCCACCTCTAAGTCATTAATAAATATGTTAAAAAGGAGAGGACCTAATACTGAACCCTGATGAACCCCACTTACCACATTAGTCAAATTGGAGTATGTTCTATTTACAACAAACCTTTGCTTCCTGTCTTTTAGCCAGCTCTCAATCCATGTGCATATATTTACTGCAATTCCTGTATCCCTTAGTTTGCACAATAGTCTCCCATATAGCACTGTATCAAAAGCCTTTGCAAAATCAAAGAAGACTACATCCACTGAGATGCCTTGATCCAGGTTCCTACTTACCTCCTCATGAAAACGAATTAGATTTGTTTTTCATGACCTATCGCTCATAAATCCATGCTGACTCCTACTTATAATCCTGTTCAAATAGACATATTCTTGTATATTATCCCTTATTAACCCTTCTAAAAGCTTCCCCACTACCAAAGTGAGACTCACTGGTCTATAATTCCCCGGATTTGCTCTTGCTCCCTTTTTAAATAAAGGTATTACATCTGCTTTTCTCTGGTCATCTTGTAGAGACCCTGTGTTGAATGAATCTTGAAAAATGAAAGATAATGGTTTAGCTATTAGAGAACCCAGTTCCCTCAGTACCCTTGGATGTATTCCATCAGGACCTGGGGCTTTATTAACATTTAATTTTTTCCAACCTCTTTTGGATTATCTCCTGCGTTAACCAATTATTCGGCAAAGGTAGTATAGCCCCATTATGTTGCAGTGTCTCAAGCACTGGTACCTCCCTTGTGTATACCGAAGAAAATAACCTATTTAGCTCATCTGCCTTTTCCTGGTCACTAATTTTCAGGCGGCCTGTGACACATTGTAATGTTCCTATAGCTTTCTTCCTGGCCTTCTTCCCATTAATATAGCCACGCATTAACCTTCCTAAGCTCCTTCTGCCTCCATGGGCAAGCACGTGGCACTGGTAGTATCTCAGAAAATAGGACACTCTGGTCCCCATTCAATTGCGATTTGGCCAATTGAATAGGGCTCTAAATAAGCATATAGCATATTTTTTTTAAAGAAGTTTTTAGTTAGTAAAAACCTTGCTTTTGTATAGAAGTTCACTAACTAAAAATATCTTTAAAAAAAATATGCCATGTGCTTATTTAGAGCCCTATTCAATTGGCCAAATCGCAATTGAATGAGGCCCTCTATCTTTTAGAACAATCTATTTTCCACTAACTTTGTCATTGGTACCAATATGTACCAAGACCGCAAGTTCATTTCCAGCCCCCCCCAATAATTTGTCTACCCGATCCACACATACCATGTTAATTTATTTTTTATTTGATTAGGATACTTATTTATTTTTCTGTATCTATATTCTTTTTATTTATTTATATTACATTTTTAGTTTGTATATATTATTTGTTTACTTGTTTATAGATATTTCTCTTGCTGGACGTCAAAAAACCCAAAGGATTAAAAACCTTGGGTTTAACATGAATATTTTAATCGTTTCATTTTTAACAATATTTGAAATGTACAAATAAAGATTACATTTTTTAAAATTAGTATGTGGCAAAAATAATTAAAATAAAGGCTGCATAAAAGGTGTTTCTGTACAACCTTGGTTGGTTGTTCAAGGATTTCTAAATGGGATCCATAGGCCCAATAAACAAACTAATTTTTTGAGCATTATATCTTACTAGTGAATTGCCCGTCAAAAAATTACGGCAATGAAATTGTAAGTGAGCTAAGGGTGTTTGGTGTATATAATGTGGCTGATGTAGCGTCGTTCGTTTTCTATGTCGTGCAAGTTTTTCAGAATATTCATTTTCTATGTCGTGCGGGTTTTTCGGAATATCCGTAGCTGTTTGGTGGGCTTTTTCAGAATATCCGTAGCTGTTTGGTGGTGTTTTGCGTATTTATGGTAGTGTTTTGTGTGTTTAGGGACCTTAAGCCATGTTTTCGTTTTGTTCGACAACCATTTTTTCTCTTGCTTAGGTGATTTTAGGGTCTCTAAACTCTGAAATTTGTGGTTAAATGGAGGTGTAACTTCAGTTGCAGAGGTCCTCGGTGCCCCCCTTGGTGTGAGTAACCATTTTATGTGTTTGTTGTTTGTATTTGTTGTGTTTGTAATGTTTTTGGGTTTGCGCGGGTTGCGTCCTTGTTTTCTAATCTCGTAGGTGTTTTTTGGCAAATACGTAGGTGTTTCCCTCCTCATCCCCCCTCCTCATCCTCCCTCCTCAACCTCTCTCCTCAACCCCCCTCCTCAACCTCTCTCCTCAACTCCCCTCCTCATCCTTAACCCACCTCCTCAACCCCCCTCCTCATCCTCAAACACCCTCCTCAACTTAAACCCCCCTCCTCAACCTCAACCCCCCTCCTTACCCTCAACCCCCCTCCTCAACCTCTCTCCTCATCCTCAACCCCCTCCTCAACCTCTCTCCTCATCCTCAACCCCCCTCCTTAACCTCTTTCTTCCTCCTCAACCCCCCTCCTCATCCTCTCTCCTCATCCTCACCCCCGCCATCCTTAACCCCCTCCTCAACCCCCCTCCTCATCCTCAACCCCCTCCTCATCCTCAACCTCCGTCCTCAACCTCCCTTCTCAACCCACCCTCCTCATCACACCCCCCCGAAAACCCCCCTCCTCATCCTCAACCCCCCTCCTCAACCCCCCCTCCTCACCCTCTCTCGTCATCCTCAACCTCTCTCCTCATCCTCATACCCCCTCCTCATCCTCAACCTAATATTTTACTTTCTAAAAATATTATGCCCATTATCAAGTTTTTTTAAATTCAAAATACCACAGATAACCACAGAGGTCCTTTAAGAAGCAAGAGCTTGAATTTGTAACATATCTTTTCAAATAAGCTCTACTGCAACTGTGGTAGCTTCGTTTGTACAAGATATGTATCCATCACAACGTCAATTAGCCATGTTTTGTTGTGTATTCATGCTATGCGTAAATCCATATATCATCCGTTAGAAAAAAGCCTAGCATAGTATCTGCAGGGGCCAGGTTGAATGATGTATCAGCAAATTGACCAATCTGCATTTTTTTATGAATATTGAGCCATGCAATAGTCCTAATAACCAACAGAAAATGCTAATGTATTTTTAATTGACAGGAACAGGTCATTATAGAGCGTGTTTCCTGTCCACACACTGACTGTGTTGTAACTTTTACAAGGTAACATGCAGATCTAGAAGTTGGTGGGTGTCTTACAGTGCCTAAGGGAGCTGGTGACTGACTAAAAATAAGAGAGTAGTTTGGAGGTTTTGTTTTTTGCTGCTTCATATTATCTTACTCTACACATAAATTACACATCACACAGAACTTCTACTACAAATAAAATCCAGTCTTATATGGATATTATAATATGATTTTCCTATTATCATTTTTTATCCAATGTATTAATATTTTATATGCTCTATACATTTTTATATATAGTAGTGACTTGCTCATCACAAATTACGGCAGTACTATTTGAAGCCTGGCAATGCTGTTTGCTACACAATGTGATGTTCTCTCCCCTCTAACTTGCGGCCCTTCTGCGCTCATTGTGAGCCTCACTCCCCCCTCTAATTTATGGGCCTTCGCCCCTCATTACAGGCGTCGGCCAACCCGCAACTTTCGGGACCTTTTGCGCTCATCACGCACAATGAGCACTGTGAGCATCTCCCCACTCTCTCCCTCCAGTGTCTCTTTGCCCCCTCTCCCTTCCTGGGGTTTTCCCCCCATATCTCCCTCCCCTGTGTCTCTTTCCCCCCTCTCTCACCCATGTGTCTCTCTTCCCCCCACTCCCTCTCCTTTGTCTCTTAGCACCCTGCTCCCTCCCTGGTGTCTCTTTCCACCCTCTTCCCCCTCTCCCTCCATTGTGTCTTTCTCCCCCCCCTCCCTCCTCTGTTTGCATTTAGGGGTGTGAAACCATTTGCAGGCTTGGGAATTTGTTCATTTTCCCGAAGGCTCAAATGCGTTTCTGATTTAAAGGCTTGAAAAAAAGTTAGGTCTTTAAGGCCGCCATTGTTTTCCTCACCTAGTCGTTTTCAGACGTCCCAAAAACGCCAATTAAATATCAAATTAGCTTGCAACCTCACTTGCTAATGGCCTCTCCCCCTGAGCTGTGTGTGAGGTTGTAAGTAAATTTTTTAATTGTTGTGTTTTGGCGGTCTTCCGACGGCTTCCGAGTTACGGGCTTGAAAAAAATGGCGGCCGTTAAATCCGTAATTTTGTGGAAGCCTGTAAGCTGTTTTGAGCCTCTCCCCCCCTCAAGCCAGTCATGTATGGGCCTTGCGATGAGTGCCTTCGGTGCTCATTGCAACCCCCGTCAAACCCGAAACTTTTGTCTTTGTGACTCTTAACATTGCGTGACGACAACTCGCAATCCATTTTGGATAATATCTATGCAAAGATGTGTTTTTCCAGTTTCTCACTGAAAGAGGATTTGTTCTGTAATAGACATTACATAAGCAAATTCCACAGCTAATTGGTAAAGTTAACTTAAGGTTTATGTTCTTTAAAGATAAGGATATTCCGCCCTAAGTTCTCATAGATATATAGACTTGATGTCTACTTTCTCATTCATAAATTTGTCTATGGTATGTAATACATGACAGTTTTACATTGAAGTGTCAATGTAAGCCGATACTACTTGTAGTTCAAATGTCAATTTAGCTGATTTTATTTTAATTCTTTGTTATAATTTGATGATCCCAGGGGTCGTCATCTATTGATAAGATATTAAGTGATATTGTGTCTATGGAATAAGAATATATAAATTTCCTATTGGTTAACTATTTTATGACATCACTAGAATTTCTGATTGGTTGCACCATACGTAGCCTAATTTGAATACCTGGTAAGCAAAATAAGTTGTAGGTATAGTTTGTCATGCAATTGCTATGACATAAATATTACAATGTATATATTAATTGTCATCGAGGATCAATTTATCAACAATTATGCGCTGTATGCAGAAATAGCATTTATTAGTATAGCAGTAAATAACAAGGATAACATTTTTTATAAGTGTTTACACTTGTAAGGTTTGATATTTAGTTAGATCACAATATACAATGTCTATTACAATCTCCTTTAGATGATTGGATAACAATTAGTCTTAACACACTTTATATTTGGTTAGATCAATACAGAGATCAATAAGCAGTGTATACAAACTTATCAAACTTGAATTAACAATTTATTTTAATACAATCTGTATTTGGTTAGTTCAATATCGGAGTGTATAAACAATATATATAATCTTATAAAGTTTGGTCTATATTTGGCTAGTGCAATAAAGAAATGATATGCAGAGTGTATAAACCATCAACTGTCTATTTGGTACAGTATATATGATATTAATAATTAGCGATATAACCTGTTACTCTATGAAAGCAGTAAATAGAAAAATATGGTATAAAATGTACATGGCAGTTAAAATATAGAAATATATATCGAAGCAATATGTATCAAAGTTGGTTATATTTTATGTGAGATTGCAAGCTAACTAACCTTTGTATTTAGGTATTGGCAAGCTATTATTTGGTTATGGGTCTTATATCAAAATTTATTACATTTAATTAAATTTATCAAATCGGCCAATTCAATCAATAATGATGTAAGACAGTTTTGTTGATTGTGTGATACAAGTATATGTGGAGTATTGCTAAGTATGGTTTGCTGTATAGGTGTTTTAATAATTGGTTTTGTAACAGAGTTAAATGGTTATATTATTGAATAAAGTCAATCAGTCTGTTTTAGGGAATATGGGCACAGATTGAACTATATTAACACCTACAGTCTGGAATGAAGTTGCTAATGAGTCTTGGCTCTGTGACCACTCCCAAAATGGTAACAGAAGGATTGTTGTATATTGGGCTAATTTTAACTCTACTACAACTTAGAAAGTTAAACCAGTTTATACATACCATTTATAGAATTTCAGGATAATATCTATCTCATTTTTAGAATCCCTTCTCAAGATAGTCTGAAGTAATCCCTTTTTGCATTATTGGTTTGTTAGGAAGAGTCGTAGAGATAGAAAATAATTTTGATATAGACAGATATAGTAATATATCTTAGGGAAAATATGAAGAGAGCATAGGTTTATGCCAACAAATGACAGTCAGGTATGTCCACAAACAGAACTGTCAGAAAAGACAGAAAAGAAAAGACAGAAAATAGTACAGAAGAAGGAAAGAAGGAAAAAGCAAGAAAAAGACCCTGAACCTACTCTCTGCCATTAGATAACTATTTCTTCCTCATCGTCACAAGGTTGGTTTGCACCAATCACAAATAGTTACTACTCATTCGCATGTTCAGTACATGTATAAATTAGAATGTATTGATAAATATGTTGTGTATATCTGTTTCTATCTGCTTGAGAGCTCTCTGGTACAAAATATTAAACTGGATTAATATTAATATGTGTGACCTCTGTCCCATATTGTCTGCCAAGTATTTTTGGTTAGACTACGCCATTGTAAAATTAATCTTAACACCTGCTTGATAATATTTATGTGGGACAATAGAGTATTGAAGTGAGATGCGTATGTCTTAGAACACACTATCCTGAGACATTCACAATGTTTCATCTTGAGGAGTCTTTCTTATCCATGTGAAAATATCTGGCCAAGTCTTGATTTTATTTGTTTAATAGACTCAGAAATGTAATTTGTACAAAGGAAGATTTTTTAACTCCTCACATGTAAGAAGAGTATACCATAAATGTGTCAGTGTTTTCAGTGGTACTAGCAAGACTAATGGACAACAAAGCACTTTCTGCTAAGATTCTAAGCTCAAAACAGGGCCCTTCAACTTATAAATTTGTTAAACTTTTATTTCTCCTGTTTTTATCCCCTGTACAGCGCTATGGAATATGTTGGCAAATACAAATAAAAGATAATAATAATAAATAATAATAACCATATAATGTAAATCATAGATGGATGTGGTATCCTTTTTCCCCTCAAAACTCACAACAAATTGGGAGAGAGACATTGTCTCTAGGAAAACCCAGACACCTTCCCACACAAAGTCACACACCCAAACACCTCTCAACAAACACAAACTCCTGGACAAACAAAGGAATTAGGAGACTGACAACCAAGATCTAGAAGCTCTCCAATATAGCAGCTAACAGCTAGCATTGGAGAGACACAGACACAGTCCAGGGAGACAGTTTGGTGAACTTCCTAAGAAGAATATTCTAACACTTATTATTTGGGACATTCCCAAAACTCAAAATGCATTCTACAAAGAAACCCTCACAGATCACTAAAAAAATAATTTATGCACTTACATACAAAGAACTTCTTTTGAAATATAAGAAAAGATCCAGAATTCCAATGGGCTGAGTCATTTAATAAAAATGAATGCAACAACTAGGTATTGTATACGATTGGTATTTCTGTTATTTATTTTTAATTACAATCATGGAAATATTTAGTAATTTACTATAACATAGATTGCTATATCAATATTTATCTGATATATAGAATATACCACTATAATTTATAAATTGTAAGTCAGTGTATAATTTGCAAATTAATTTTATAAATACCAAAAATATCAGCTTTTATTGCAATCCAATATATTGTAATACTTAATTGTAATAAAAAACATTTTAAACTATAAAAATCATATGATATTAAACTGGTATGGTATGCTAGTAAATAGATATTTGTAAACATACCAAAAAAAATCAAAACTATCTCTGATGTCATAGTTACCATAGTTATATTAAGCATATTGTGCATGTCTTATATATATGATTATGTGGACAATGTGATAAAAACTGATACTTAATAATTGCTGTACCTTGATATATATCTGTTACAATTGTTTATACCATCTTGTTACATTAAAATATACTGAATTATTATCTTTATTCATCTATGGTAAATATATTCTCATCTAATACAGTTTTGTTTATTTCATGAAGGCCAAGGCTTATATACAGTATATAGTGTAGTAAGAATTCAAAATTAGACAAAATTGGCAAATATATAAAATATGTAGTTTTTAATTAATATTAATAAAGGTTATTGATATTATATATTGATATATATTGATGATTATATTGATATTAATAATATCACTGTATTAACTGCCAAAACCTACAGCATAATCTACGTACACATCAATTAATTCAGCCACACAAAATTACATAATTAAAGGTAGGCCACGATCCATATACACCACATACCTCAACCCTATGCCCTCATTTTAAAAGATATGCATAATACATAAATGTTTGCTTTATCATACACACACACATTTATATATATACACTTCATTTATTATATTTTTTTATGCTTTTATTTTATATTTGAGATCAAGTATGTAGGGAGGAGTGAGGGGGAAGGGGAAAGAGGGAGAAGAGGAGGGAGAGGGAGTAGTGAGGAGAGAGGGAAAGGTGTGGTAAGTGCAGGAGAGAGGGATAATGGAGATGAGGAGGAGGTGGTTGATCTGTTGTCGATCAGAGAGGGCCAGGAGTGACAACAGTGTTGAATCAGGTATGGTTATGGGTGGCAGCAATGGAAAAGAGATGCAGGGAGCAATGTACCAGTGGCAGGAACACATAGAACTGGGACACAGAGGGGAGATATCATAAACACTGTCCAGTAGTGATGTCGCGAACATCACATTTTTGGTTCGTGAACCGCGGACGCAAATTTCATCAAATGTTCGGGAACGGACGAACATCGGCGAACCGCCATAGACTTTTTTTTTTTTTTTCTTCTTTTTTTTTTTACAAATTTAAAATCTCCATTTACATAAATAATACATTACATATTATATACACAGCCAGACAAAAATACAGAAGGCATACATTTGTGCCCTGACATTATAACAATAATCATAAGAGTGTAACTGTTCTTTCATGTTTATTGCTATTAATAGACTTTAAGTGTATCATTGTATTAAACTTACATATGGCTATGAATGAAATCCAAACTTTAATATTTGGTTGAATATTCTTCAACCTAATGGAGCGATTAACCAGTTAAACTTCACTCTTAAATTACTTACATATCCTATCACACCCTTTCATTCCACTCATATTCTAGCCAGCTTGGTGAAGGTAGGGAGGAAGAGCCAGGTAGGGATCGATCTGCCAGGGAAGATATGGTGTCTTCGTGAGATTACCCCGTAGAGGTTACTTAAAAAATTGAGTCCCAAACTACCCATTTTACAGGGTCCTGTTTTAGCTGAAATGCCATATTAAAATCCCTCTCTAGTTCCCTATTGTATCCCATCATGGCCAATATTTCAGTTAGTTTTGGAATATCCTCTTTCTTCCAATTTCGTGCAATTGCAGTTTTTACTACCTGAAAAATTCATAAACGCTTTATTTTTTATTTCCGTCTTAGGGGGAAAAATATTAAACAAGGCCATCTGCGGTTTTACTATCATTTCTGTCTTTAATACAATAGATAAGTATTCAGAACATTCCTTCCAAAGATGAAGGGTTATAGGGCATTCCCACCATATATGGAACATATCTGCAGATTTCCCACAGTTCCTCCAGCATAATTTAATTTCTGGTTTAAATGTTATAAAGTAGATTTTGGAGGGAACCCAGTACCATCTATTAACCGCCATAGACTTCAATGGGCAGGCGAATTTCAAAACCCACAGGGACTCTTTTTGGCCACAATAGTGATGGGACTAACACCTGGACTGTGGCATGCCGGAGGGGGATCCATGGCAAAACTCCCACGGAAAATTACATAGTTGATGCAGAGTCTGGTTTTAAGCCATAAAGGGCATAAATCACCTAACATTCCTAAATTGTTTGAAATAACATGCTTTAAAACATCAGGTATGATGTTGTATCGATCAGGTAGTGTAAGGGTTACACCCGCTTCACAGTAACAGACCAATCTCCCCGTTTAACTCACCGCAAACAACCTCAAACAGTCCCTTTGAACAACCGCAAACTCCCCATTTGCACAAGGTTGGATACCAAGCTAGCCATGTCCCGTTCCTTGTCCTCACTGATGTCATTGAAGGTCTCTTCCTCCAACCAGCCACCAAGGGTCCCCGAAAGGTGACAACAAGCCCCCTGGGACGCCTGCTGTGTTTGGTCTTCCACCTCCTCAAAGCCACCTTCCTCCTCTGACTCCTCTTCTTCAGACTCCTCTCTCTGGGTTGCCTCTGTCTGCATTATTATAAGGTGTGTACCGTTAAGTAGTACTATTCCTATCAGTTTAATACCTGTTACGTCACCTATCAGGGGACGTGTATATGTTTGGCATGGATTTTTGGAACAGGGAGATGGAAAAAGATGCTTGGTCGGTCCTCCCACTTCAAATTTGGGGCACTGCGCGTGCAATCTAAGGTGGCACCAGATAGGAGTAGTGTATTAAGTTGTACTATTCATTCCTATCAGTTTAATACCTGTTACGTCACCTATCAGGGGACGTGTATATGTATGGCATGGATTTTTGGAACAGGGAGATGGAAAAAGATGCTTGGTCGGTCCTCCCACTTCAAATTTGGGGCACTGCGCGTGCAATCTAAGGTGGCACCAGATAGGAGTAGTGTATTAAGTTGTACTATTCATTCCTATCAGTTTAATACCTGTTACGTCACCGATCAGGTGACGTGTATATGGCATGGATTTTTGGAACAGGGAGATGGAAAAAGATGCTTGGTCGGTCCTCCCACTTCAAATTTGGGGCACTGCGCGTGCAATCTAAGGTGCCACCAGATAGGAGTGGTGTATTAAGTTGTACTATTCATTCCTATCAGTTTCATACCTGTTACGTCACCTATCAGGGGACGTGTATATGGCATGGATTTTTGGAATAGGGAGATGGAAAAAGATGCTTGGTCGGTCCTCCCACTTCAAATTTGGGGCGCTGAACGTGCAAACTAAGGTGCCACCAGATATTAAGTTGTACTATTTATTCCTATCAGTTTAATACCTGTTACGTCACCTATCTTTCCTCCCAATAGCACATTCTATATGTCATCAACCGGCCTGTGTGTATTTAGAGAACCACACTTTAAGGCCCTTAACCTGGGACAAGGTGGCTTGGCTATCAGAATTGCCTCAGAGCCTTAAAAACTCCCCAATCCCCCTAATCAGATACTTACTATCATACTGGAAATGGGCCAAGAAACACACGGGTTTGTTCCCTGGATCCACCCAAATGACCCCAATTCTTGACCACCCTCAGGCCCCGAAACACATGAGCACAACATCACAACACTGGTGGAGGTCAAGGAAACTAGATAGACTGGGAGACTGGTTAGTAAAGGGCCAGATGCTCACCTATGAGGAACTGAGGGACAAGCATGAGCTACCGCTGTCAGAACATTACAATTACTGTAGGCTGAGGCATTTCACACACTCCCTGACCCAGAAACAGGGGACAACGGTCTTAAATTGGTTCTCCAAAATTTGTAAAGATAAACCTCTATCGAGGGGGATCATTGGGTCGCTTTACAAATATAAAACATTTGTTACTGGTTGAAGCGACACTGGGGGAAGGACTGGAGTGGGGGAGCCCTGGAGACCCTTCAGAAGCAACCGGCGGCAAAATCATCCCAGTAAAGGAGAGGTCGCTTACTGAAGCCTGCCCTAGGGAAACCCAAGGGTGATTGCCCAGGTTAGATATTGTAAATAATAAGCTAATAGTGCTGGAGGGATGATAGCTAATAGGACTTTGGTGTTTCCTGCAGATATACTCTTTACTATTGTCTGTTTTACCATCTTTTAGGTATCTCTTAAATTGCAATCACAGTAAAAAATAAGAAAAATTATTAACCTAAAAAGTAAAAATAAGAAAGAATAGCCAGCTAACTTTCACAAAATGTCTTTATTGTAAATATGTATTTTTGCACAACTGTTATGCAAGACTGTTCAAAAATGCTTTATTTTTCATTACATGCTGTACGCCTTCTAAAATAAAATAATTTAAATGCAAAAATTAGGTATTGTTGCAGCGACCAGAAAAATTGATGTTAGTTTGCCAGGCAGAAAGTGCCCTAAAACATTGCGTCTTGAACCCTAGTTGGTGGCGGATAAGTCACGCAAGTCATCTGGCATTCAGGGATAAAATATAGCAGCGTGTGGATCATTATTAGCTCAAGGCAGCTCATCTATCAGGCCTTTTTTAATGGAATGTATTGCCCACTGTCAGTCCCTTCAGGATCCATCCCTCATTCATCTTAATAAAGGTGAGGTAATCTAGACTTTTTTGACCTAGGCGACTTCTCTTATCAGTGACAAAACCTCCTGCTGCACTGAAGGTCCTTTCTGACAGGACACTTGAAGCGGGGCAGGACAGAAGTTCTATGGAAAATTGGGATAGCTCAGGCCACAGGGCAAGCATGCACACCCAGTAGTCAAGGGGTTCATCGCTCCTCATAGTGTTGATATCTGTAGTTATGGCGAGGTAGTCTGTTACCTGACGGCTGAGTCGTTCTCTGAGGGTGGACCCCGAAGGGCTGTGGCGATGCATAGGACTTAAAAAGTTCTGCATGTTCTATATCAACAACACGTCTGTAAAGCGTCCTCTCCTTGCCGGAATGGTCGTGGGAGGAGGAGGATTATGTTCACCTCTTCCGCTGTTAGATTGCCGTTGTGCTGTGACATAACCCATAAATGCTGTGTAAAAAAAATTGCCACACTGCTGGGCTCTGCAATGACGGCATTCTGGTGGTGGCAGAAAAAAAAGTGTTGTTTTATGTCACTGTACACTACGGTTGCACCAGATATGAGTGTCACTGTGCACTGGCAAAAGTTGGCAAAGTAGATGCAATAGGCCTCACACACACGCCTGTAGGCAGGCAACTGATATTCAATCGATTATAGTCAAAAAAGGGTTGTTTTATGTCACTGTACACTACGGTTGCACCAGATATGAGTGTCACTGTGCACTGGCAAAAGTTGGCAGAGTAGATGCAATAGGCCTCACACACACGCCTGTAGGTAGGCAACTGATATTCAATCGATTACAGTCAAAAAAGTGTTGTTTTATGTCGCTGTACACTACGGTTGCACCAGATATGAGTGTCACTGTGCACTGGCAAAAGTTGGCAGAGTAGATGCAATAGGCCTCACACACACGCCTGTAGGCAGGCAACTGATATTCAATCGATCACAGTCAAAAAAGAGTTGTTTTATGTCACTGTACACTACGGTTGCACCAGATATGAGTGTCACTGTGCACTGGCAAAAGTTGGCAGAGTAGATGCAATAGGCCTCACACACACGCCTGTAGGCAGGCAACTGATATTCAATCGATCACAGTCAAAAAAGAGTTGTTTTATGTCACTGTACACTACGGTTGCACCAGATATGAGTGTCACTGTGCACTGGCAAAAGTTGGCAGAGTAGATGTAATAGGCCTCACACACACGCCTGTAGGCAGGCAACTGATATTCAATCGATTACAGTCATAAAGGGTTGTTTTTTGTCACTGTACACTACGGTTGCACCAGATATGAGTGTCACTGTGCACTGGCAAAAGTTGGCAGAGTAGATGCAATAGGCCTCACACACACGCCTGTAGGCAGGCAACTGATATTCAATCGATTACAGTCAAAAAAGGGTTGTTTTATGTCACTGTACACTACGGTTGCACCAGATATGAGTGTCACTGTGCACTGGCAAAAGTTGGCAGAGTAGATGCAATAGGCCTCACACACACGCCTGTAGGCAGGCAACTGATATTCAATCGATTACAGTAAAAAAAGGGTTGTTTTATGTCACTGTACACTACGGTTGCACCAGATATGAGTGTCACTGTGCACTGGCAAAAGTTGGCAGAGTAGATGCAATAGGCCTCACACACACGCCTGTAGGCAGGCAACTGATATTCAATCGATTACAGTAAAAAAAGGGTTGTTTTATGTCACTGTACACTACGGTTGCACCAGATATGAGTGTCACTGTGCACTGGCAAAAGTTGGCAGAGTAGATGCAATAGGCCTCACACACACGCCTGTAGGCAGGCAACTGATATTCAATCGATTACAGTCAAAAAAGGGTTGTTTTATGTCACTGTACACTACGGTTGCACCAGATATGAGTGTCACTGTGCACTGGCAAAAGTTGGCAGAGTAGATGCAATAGGCCTCACACACACGCCTGTAGGCAGGCAACTGATATTCAATCGATTACAGTCAAAAAAGGGTTGTTTTATGTCACTGTACACTACGGTTGCACCAGATATGAGTGTCACTGTGCACTGGCAAAAGTTGGCAGAGTAGATGCAATAGGCCTCACACACACGCCTGTAGGCAGGCAACTGATATTCAATCGATTACAGTCAAAAAAAGGGTTGTTTTATGTCACTGTACACTACGGTTGCACCAGATATGAGTGTCACTGTGCACTGGCAAAAGTTGGCAGAGTAGATGCAATAGGCCTCACACACACGCCTGTAGGCAGGCAACTGATATTCAATCGATTACAGTCAAAAAAGGGTTGTTTTATGTCACTGTACACTACGGTTGCACCAGATATGAGTGTCACTGTGCACTGGCAAAAGTTGGCAGAGTAGATGCAATAGGCCTCACACACACGCCTGTAGGCAGGCAACTGATATTCAATCGATTACAGTCAAAAAAGGGTTGTTTTATGTCACTGTACACTACGGTTGCACCAGATATGAGTGTCACTGTGCACTGGCAAAAGTTGGCAGAGTAGATGCAATAGGCCTCACACACACGCCTGTAGGCAGGCAACTGATATTCAATCGATTACAGTCAAAAAAGGGTTGTTTTATGTCACTGTACACTACGGTTGCACCAGATATGAGTGTCACTGTGCACTGGCAAAAGTTGGCAGAGTAGATGCAATAGGCCTCACACACACGCCTGTAGGCAGGCAACTGATATTCAATCGATTACAGTCAAAAAAGGGTTGTTTTATGTCACTGTACACTACGGTTGCACCAGATATGAGTGTCACTGTGCACTGGCAAAAGTTGGCAGAGTAGATGCAATAGGCCTCACACACACGCCTGTAGGCAGGCAACTGATATTCAATCGATTACAGTCAAAAAAGGGTTGTTTTATGTCACTGTACACTACGGTTGCACCAGATATGAGTGTCACTGTGCACTGGCAAAAGTTGGCAGAGTAGATGCAATAGGCCTCACACACACGCCTGTAGGCAGGCAACTGATATTCAATCGATTACAGTCAAAAAAGGGTTGTTTTATGTCACTGTACACTACGGTTGCACCAGATATGAGTGTCACTGTGCACTGGCAAAAGTTGGCAGAGTAGATGCAATAGGCCTCACACACACGCCTGTAGGCAGGCAACTGATATTCAATCGATTACAGTCAAAAAAGGGTTGTTTTATGTCACTGTACACTACGGTTGCACCAGATATGAGTGTCACTGTGCACTGGCAAAAGTTGGCAGAGTAGATGCAATAGGCCTCACACACACGCCTGTAGGCAGGCAACTGATATTCAATCGATTACAGTCAAAAAAGGGTTGTTTTATGTCACTGTACACTACGGTTGCACCAGATATGAGTGTCACTGTGCACTGGCAAAAGTTGGCAGAGTAGATGCAATAGGCCTCACACACACGCCTGTAGGCAGGCAACTGATATTCAATCGATTACAGTCAAAAAAGGGTTGTTTTATGTCACTGTACACTACGGTTGCACCAGATATGAGTGTCACTGTGCACTGGCAAAAGTTGGCAGAGTAGATGCAATAGGCCTCACACACACGCCTGTAGGCAGGCAACTGATATTCAATCGATTACAGTCAAAAAAGGGTTGTTTTATGTCACTGTACACTACGGTTGCACCAGATATGAGTGTCACTGTGCACTGGCAAAAGTTGGCAGAGTAGATGCAATAGGCCTCACACACACGCCTGTAGGCAGGCAACTGATATTCAATCGATTACAGTCAAAAAAGGGTTGTTTTATGTCACTGTACACTACGGTTGCACCAGATATGAGTGTCACTGTGCACTGGCAAAAGTTGGCAGAGTAGATGCAATAGGCCTCACACACACGCCTGTAGGCAGGCAACTGATATTCAATCGATTACAGTCAAAAAAGGGTTGTTTTATGTCACTGTACACTACGGTTGCACCAGATATGAGTGTCACTGTGCACTGGCAAAAGTTGGCAGAGTAGATGCAATAGGCCTCACACACACGCCTGTAGGCAGGCAACTGATATTCAATCGATTACAGTCAAAAAAGGGTTGTTTTATGTCACTGTACACTACGGTTGCACCAGATATGAGTGTCACTGTGCACTGGCAAAAGTTGGCAGAGTAGATGCAATAGGCCTCACACACACGCCTGTAGGCAGGCAACTGATATTCAATCGATTACAGTCAAAAAAGGGTTGTTTTATGTCACTGTACACTACGGTTGCACCAGATATGAGTGTCACTGTGCACTGGCAAAAGTTGGCAGAGTAGATGCAATAGGCCTCACACACACGCCTGTAGGCAGGCAACTGATATTCAATCGATTACAGTCAAAAAAGGGTTGTTTTATGTCACTGTACACTACGGTTGCACCAGATATGAGTGTCACTGTGCACTGGCAAAAGTTGGCAGAGTAGATGCAATAGGCCTCACACACACGCCTGTAGGCAGGCAACTGATATTCAATCGATTACAGTCAAAAAAGGGTTGTTTTATGTCACTGTACACTACGGTTGCACCAGATATGAGTGTCACTGTGCACTGGCAAAAGTTGGCAGAGTAGATGCAATAGGCCTCACACACACGCCTGTAGGCAGGCAACTGATATTCAATCGATTACAGTCAAAAAAGGGTTGTTTTATGTCACTGTACACTACGGTTGCACCAGATATGAGTGTCACTGTGCACTGGCAAAAGTTGGCAGAGTAGATGCAATAGGCCTCACACACACGCCTGTAGGCAGGCAACTGATATTCAATCGATTACAGTCAAAAAAGGGTTGTTTTATGTCACTGTACACTACGGTTGCACCAGATATGAGTGTCACTGTGCACTGGCAAAAGTTGGCAGAGTAGATGCAATAGGCCTCACACACACGCCTGTAGGCAGGCAACTGATATTCAATCGATTACAGTCAAAAAAGGGTTGTTTTATGTCACTGTACACTACGGTTGCACCAGATATGAGTGTCACTGTGCACTGGCAAAAGTTGGCAGAGTAGATGCAATAGGCCTCACACACACGCCTGTAGGCAGGCAACTGATATTCAATCGATTACAGTCAAAAAAGGGTTGTTTTATGTCACTGTACACTACGGTTGCACCAGATATGAGTGTCACTGTGCACTGGCAAAAGTTGGCAGAGTAGATGCAATAGGCCTCACACACACGCCTGTAGGCAGGCAACTGATATTCAATCGATTACAGTCAAAAAAGGGTTGTTTTATGTCACTGTACACTACGGTTGCACCAGATATGAGTGTCACTGTGCACTGGCAAAAGTTGGCAGAGTAGATGCAATAGGCCTCACACACACGCCTGTAGGCAGGCAACTGATATTCAATCGATTACAGTCAAAAAAGGGTTGTTTTATGTCACTGTACACTACGGTTGCACCAGATATGAGTGTCACTGTGCACTGGCAAAAGTTGGCAGAGTAGATGCAATAGGCCTCACACACACGCCTGTAGGCAGGCAACTGATATTCAATCGATTACAGTCAAAAAAGGGTTGTTTTATGTCACTGTACACTACGGTTGCACCAGATATGAGTGTCACTGTGCACTGGCAAAAGTTGGCAGAGTAGATGCAATAGGCCTCACACACACGCCTGTAGGCAGGCAACTGATATTCAATCGATTACAGTCAAAAAAGGGTTGTTTTATGTCACTGTACACTACGGTTGCACCAGATATGAGTGTCACTGTGCACTGGCAAAAGTTGGCAGAGTAGATGCAATAGGCCTCACACACACGCCTGTAGGCAGGCAACTGATATTCAATCGATTACAGTCAAAAAAGGGTTGTTTTATGTCACTGTACACTACGGTTGCACCAGATATGAGTGTCACTGTGCACTGGCAAAAGTTGGCAGAGTAGATGCAATAGGCCTCACACACACGCCTGTAGGCAGGCAACTGATATTCAATCGATTACAGTCAAAAAAGGGTTGTTTTATGTCACTGTACACTACGGTTGCACCAGATATGAGTGTCACTGTGCACTGGCAAAAGTTGGCAGAGTAGATGCAATAGGCCTCACACACACGCCTGTAGGCAGGCAACTGATATTCAATCGATTACAGTCAAAAAAGGGTTGTTTTATGTCACTGTACACTACGGTTGCACCAGATATGAGTGTCACTGTGCACTGGCAAAAGTTGGCAGAGTAGATGCAATAGGCCTCACACACACGCCTGTAGGCAGGCAACTGATATTCAATCGATTACAGTCAAAAAAGGGTTGTTTTATGTCACTGTACACTACGGTTGCACCAGATATGAGTGTCACTGTGCACTGGCAAAAGTTGGCAGAGTAGATGCAATAGGCCTCACACACACGCCTGTAGGCAGGCAACTGATATTCAATCGATTACAGTCAAAAAAGGGTTGTTTTATGTCACTGTACACTACGGTTGCACCAGATATGAGTGTCACTGTGCACTGGCAAAAGTTGGCAGAGTAGATGCAATAGGCCTCACACACACGCCTGTAGGCAGGCAACTGATATTCAATCGATTACAGTCAAAAAAGGGTTGTTTTATGTCACTGTACACTACGGTTGCACCAGATATGAGTGTCACTGTGCACTGGCAAAAGTTGGCAGAGTAGATGCAATAGGCCTCACACACACGCCTGTAGGCAGGCAACTGATATTCAATCGATTACAGTCAAAAAAGGGTTGTTTTATGTCACTGTACACTACGGTTGCACCAGATATGAGTGTCACTGTGCACTGGCAAAAGTTGGCAGAGTAGATGCAATAGGCCTCACACACACGCCTGTAGGCAGGCAACTGATATTCAATCGATTACAGTCAAAAAAGGGTTGTTTTATGTCACTGTACACTACGGTTGCACCAGATATGAGTGTCACTGTGCACTGGCAAAAGTTGGCAGAGTAGATGCAATAGGCCTCACACACACGCCTGTAGGCAGGCAACTGATATTCAATCGATTACAGTCAAAAAAGGGTTGTTTTATGTCACTGTACACTACGGTTGCACCAGATATGAGTGTCACTGTGCACTGGCAAAAGTTGGCAGAGTAGATGCAATAGGCCTCACACACACGCCTGTAGGCAGGCAACTGATATTCAATCGATTACAGTCAAAAAAGGGTTGTTTTATGTCACTGTACACTACGGTTGCACCAGATATGAGTGTCACTGTGCACTGGCAAAAGTTGGCAGAGTAGATGCAATAGGCCTCACACACACGCCTGTAGGCAGGCAACTGATATTCAATCGATTACAGTCAAAAAAGGGTTGTTTTATGTCACTGTACACTACGGTTGCACCAGATATGAGTGTCACTGTGCACTGGCAAAAGTTGGCAGAGTAGATGCAATAGGCCTCACACACACGCCTGTAGGCAGGCAACTGATATTCAATCGATTACAGTCAAAAAAGGGTTGTTTTATGTCACTGTACACTACGGTTGCACCAGATATGAGTGTCACTGTGCACTGGCAAAAGTTGGCAGAGTAGATGCAATAGGCCTCACACACACGCCTGTAGGCAGGCAAATGATATTCAATCGATTACAGTCAAAAAAGGGTTGTTTTATGTCACTGTACACTACGGTTGCACCAGATATGAGTGTCACTGTGCACTGGCAAAAGTTGGCAGAGTAGATGCAATAGGCCTCACACACACGCCTGTAGGCAGGCAACTGATATTCAATCGATTACAGTCAAAAAAGGGTTGTTTTATGTCACTGTACACTACGGTTGCACCAGATATGAGTGTCACTGTGCACTGGCAAAAGTTGGCAGAGTAGATGCAATAGGCCTCACACACACGCCTGTAGGCAGGCAACTGATATTCAATCGATTACAGTCAAAAAAGGGTTGTTTTATGTCACTGTACACTACGGTTGCACCAGATATGAGTGTCACTGTGCACTGGCAAAAGTTGGCAGAGTAGATGCAATAGGCCTCACACACACGCCTGTAGGCAGGCAACTGATATTCAATCGATTACAGTCAAAAAAGGGTTGTTTTATGTCACTGTACACTACGGTTGCACCAGATATGAGTGTCACTGTGCACTGGCAAAAGTTGGCAGAGTAGATGCAATAGGCCTCACACACACGCCTGTAGGCAGGCAACTGATATTCAATCGATTACAGTCAAAAAAGGGTTGTTTTATGTCACTGTACACTACGGTTGCACCAGATATGAGTGTCACTGTGCACTGGCAAAAGTTGGCAGAGTAGATGCAATAGGCCTCACACACACGCCTGTAGGCAGGCAACTGATATTCAATCGATTACAGTCAAAAAAGGGTTGTTTTATGTCACTGTACACTACGGTTGCACCAGATATGAGTGTCACTGTGCACTGGCAAAAGTTGGCAGAGTAGATGCAATAGGCCTCACACACACGCCTGTAGGCAGGCAACTGATATTCAATCGATTACAGTCAAAAAAGGGTTGTTTTATGTCACTGTACACTACGGTTGCACCAGATATGAGTGTCACTGTGCACTGGCAAAAGTTGGCAGAGTAGATGCAATAGGCTTCACACACACGCCTGTAGGCAGGCAACTGATATTCAATCGATTACAGTCAAAAAAGGGTTGTTTTATGTCACTGTACACTACGGTTGCACCAGATATGAGTGTCACTGTGCACTGGCAAAAGTTGGCAGAGTAGATGCAATAGGCCTCACACACACGCCTGTAGGCAGGCAACTGATATTCAATCGATTACAGTCAAAAAAGGGTTGTTTTATGTCACTGTACACTACGGTTGCACCAGATATGAGTGTCACTGTGCACTGGCAAAAGTTGGCAGAGTAGATGCAATAGGCCTCACACACACGCCTGTAGGCAGGCAACTGATATTCAATCGATTACAGTCAAAAAAGGGTTGTTTTATGTCACTGTACACTACGGTTGCACCAGATATGAGTGTCACTGTGCACTGGCAAAAGTTGGCAGAGTAGATGCAATAGGCCTCACACACACGCCTGTAGGCAGGCAACTGATATTCAATCGATCACAGTCAAAAAAGGGTTGTTTTATGTCACTGTACACTACGGTTGCACCAGATATGAGTGTCACTGTGCACTGGCAAAAGTTGGCAGAGTAGATGCAATAGGCCTCACACACACGCCTGTAGGCAGGCAACTGATATTCAATCGATTACAGTCAAAAAAGGGTTGTTTTATGTCACTGTACACTACGGTTGCACCAGATATGAGTGTCACTGTGCACTGGCAAAAGTTGGCAGAGTAGATGCAATAGGCCTCACACACACGCCTGTAGGCAGGCAACTGATATTCAATCGATCACAGTAAAAAAAGGGTTGTTTTATGTCACTGTACACTACGGTTGCACCAGATATGAGTGTCACTGTGCACTGGCAAAAGTTGGCAGAGTAGATGCAATAGGCCTCACACACACGCCTGTAGGCAGGCAACTGATATTCAATCGATTACAGTCAAAAAAGGGTTGTTTTATGTCACTGTACACTACGGTTGCACCAGATATGAGTGTCACTGTGCACTGGCAAAAGTTGGCAGAGTAGATGCAATAGGCCTCACACACACGCCTGTAGGCAGGCAACTGATATTCAATCGATTACAGTCAAAAAAGGGTTGTTTTATGTCACTGTACACTACGGTTGCACCAGATATGAGTGTCACTGTGCACTGGCAAAAGTTGGCAGAGTAGATGCAATAGGCCTCACACACACGCCTGTAGGCAGGCAACTGATATTCAATCGATTACAGTCAAAAAAGGGTTGTTTTATGTCACTGTACACTACGGTTGCACCAGATATGAGTGTCACTGTGCACTGGCAAAAGTTGGCAGAGTAGATGCAATAGGCCTCACACACACGCCTGTAGGCAGGCAACTGATATTCAATCGATTACAGTCAAAAAAGGGTTGTTTTATGTCACTGTACACTACGGTTGCACCAGATATGAGTGTCACTGTGCACTGGCAAAAGTTGGCAGAGTAGATGCAATAGGCCTCACACACACGCCTGTAGGCAGGCAACTGATATTCAATCGATTACAGTCAAAAAAGGGTTGTTTTATGTCACTGTACACTACGGTTGCACCAGATATGAGTGTCACTGTGCACTGGCAAAAGTTGGCAGAGTAGATGCAATAGGCCTCACACACACGCCTGTAGGCAGGCAACTGATATTCAATCGATCACAGTCAAAAAAGGGTTGTTTTATGTCACTGTACACTACGGTTGCACCAGATATGAGTGTCACTGTGCACTGGCAAAAGTTGGCAGAGTAGATGCAATAGGCCTCACACACACGCCTGTAGGCAGGCAACTGATATTCAATCGATTACAGTCAAAAAAGGGTTGTTTTATGTCACTGTACACTACGGTTGCACCAGATATGAGTGTCACTGTGCACTGGCAAAAGTTGGCAGAGTAGATGCAATAGGCCTCACACACACGCCTGTAGGCAGGCAACTGATATTCAATCGATTACAGTCAAAAAAGGGTTGTTTTATGTCACTGTACACTACGGTTGCACCAGATATGAGTGTCACTGTGCACTGGCAAAAGTTGGCAGAGTAGATGCAATAGGCCTCACACACACGCCTGTAGGCAGGCAACTGATATTCAATCGATTACAGTCAAAAAAGGGTTGTTTTATGTCACTGTACACTACGGTTGCACCAGATATGAGTGTCACTGTGCACTGGCAAAAGTTGGCAGAGTAGATGCAATAGGCCTCACACACACGCCTGTAGGCAGGCAACTGATATTCAATCGATTACAGTCAAAAAAGGGTTGTTTTATGTCACTGTACACTACGGTTGCACCAGATATGAGTGTCACTGTGCACTGGCAAAAGTTGGCAGAGTAGATGCAATAGGCCTCACACACACGCCTGTAGGCAGGCAACTGATATTCAATCGATTACAGTCAAAAAAGGGTTGTTTTATGTCACTGTACACTACGGTTGCACCAGATATGAGTGTCACTGTGCACTGGCAAAAGTTGGCAGAGTAGATGCAATAGGCCTCACACACACGCCTGTAGGCAGGCAACTGATATTCAATCGATTACAGTCAAAAAAGGGTTGTTTTATGTCACTGTACACTACGGTTGCACCAGATATGAGTGTCACTGTGCACTGGCAAAAGTTGGCAGAGTAGATGCAATAGGCCTCACACACACGCCTGTAGGCAGGCAACTGATATTCAATCGATTACAGTCAAAAAAGGGTTGTTTTATGTCACTGTACACTACGGTTGCACCAGATATGAGTGTCACTGTGCACTGGCAAAAGTTGGCAGAGTAGATGCAATAGGCCTCACACACACGCCTGTAGGCAGGCAACTGATATTCAATCGATTACAGTCAAAAAAGGGTTGTTTTATGTCACTGTACACTACGGTTGCACCAGATATGAGTGTCACTGTGCACTGGCAAAAGTTGGCAGAGTAGATGCAATAGGCCTCACACACACGCCTGTAGGCAGGCAACTGATATTCAATCGATTACAGTCAAAAAAGGGTTGTTTTATGTCACTGTACACTACGGTTGCACCAGATATGAGTGTCACTGTGCACTGGCAAAAGTTGGCAGAGTAGATGCAATAGGCCTCACACACACGCCTGTAGGCAGGCAACTGATATTCAATCGATCACAGTCAAAAAAGGGTTGTTTTATGTCACTGTACACTACGGTTGCACCAGATATGAGTGTCACTGTGCACTGGCAAAAGTTGGCAGAGTAGATGCAATAGGCCTCACACACACGCCTGTAGGCAGGCAACTGATATTCAATCGATTACAGTCAAAAAAGGGTTGTTTTATGTCACTGTACACTACGGTTGCACCAGATATGAGTGTCACTGTGCACTGGCAAAAGTTGGCAGAGTAGATGCAATAGGCCTCACACACACGCCTGTAGGCAGGCAACTGATATTCAATCGATCACAGTCAAAAAAGGGTTGTTTTATGTCACTGTACACTACGGTTGCACCAGATATGAGTGTCACTGTGCACTGGCAAAAGTTGGCAGAGTAGATGCAATAGGCCTCACACACACGCCTGTAGGCAGGCAACTGATATTCAATCGATTACAGTCAAAAAAGGGTTGTTTTATGTCACTGTACACTACGGTTGCACCAGATATGAGTGTCACTGTGCACTGGCAAAAGTTGGCAGAGTAGATGCAATAGGCCTCACACACACGCCTGTAGGCAGGCAACTGATATTCAATCGATCTACAGTCAAAAAAGGGTTGTTTTATGTCACTGTACACTACGGTTGCACCAGATATGAGTGTCACTGTGCACTGGCAAAAGTTGGCAGAGTAGATGCAATAGGCCTCACACACACGCCTGTAGGCAGGCAACTGATATTCAATCGATTACAGTCAAAAAAGGGTTGTTTTATGTCACTGTACACTACGGTTGCACCAGATATGAGTGTCACTGTGCACTGGCAAAAGTTGGCAGAGTAGATGCAATAGGCCTCACACACACGCCTGTAGGCAGGCAACTGATATTCAATCGATTACAGTCAAAAAAAGGGTTGTTTTATGTCACTGTACACTACGGTTGCACCAGATATGAGTGTCACTGTGCACTGGCAAAAGTTGGCAGAGTAGATGCAATAGGCCTCACACACACGCCTGTAGGCAGGCAACTGATATTCAATCGATCACAGTCAAAAAAGAGTTGTTTTATGTCACTGTACACTACGGTTGCACCAGATATGAGTGTCACTGTGCACTGGCAAAAGTTGGCAGAGTAGATGCAATAGGCCTCACACACACGCCTGTAGGCAGGCAACTGATATTCAATCGATTACAGTCAAAAAAGTGTTGTTTTATGTCACTGTACACTACGGTTGCACCAGATATGAGTGTCACTGTGCACTGGCAAAAGTTGGCAGAGTAGATGCAATAGGCCTCACACACACGCCTGTAGGCAGGCAACTGATATTCAATCGATTACAGTCAAAAAAGGGTTGTTTTATGTCACTGTACACTACGGTTGCACCAGATATGAGTGTCACTGTGCACTGGCAAAAGTTGGCAGAGTAGATGCAATAGGCCTCACACACACGCCTGTAGGCAGGCAACTGATATTCAATCGAACTACAGTCAAAAAACGGTTGTTTTATGTCACTGTACACTACGGTTGCACCAGATATGAGTGTCACTGTGCACTGGCAAAAGTTGGCAGAGTAGATGCAATAGGCCTCACACACACGCCTGTAGGCAGGCAACTGATATTCAATCAACTACAGTCAAAAAAGGGTTGTTTTATGTCACTGTACACTACGGTTTGCACCAGATATGAGTGTCACTGTGCACTGGCAAAAGTTGGCAGAGTAGATGCAATAGGCCTCACACACACGCCTGTAGGCAGGCAACTGATATTCAATCGATTACAGTCAAAAAAGGGTTGTTTTATGTCACTGTACACTACGGTTGCACCAGATATGAGTGTCACTGTGCACTGGCAAAAGTTGGCAGAGTAGTTGCAATAGGCCTCACACACACGCCTGTAGGCAGGCAACTGATATTCAATCGATCACAGTCAAAAAAGGGTTGTTTTATGTCACTGTACACTACGGTTGCACCAGATATGAGTGTCACTGTGCACTGGCAAAAGTTGGCAGAGTAGATGCAATAGGCCTCACACACACGCCTGTAGGCAGGCAACTGATATTCAATCGATTACAGTCAAAAAAGGTTGTTTTATGTCACTGTACACTACGGTTGCACCAGATATGAGTGTCACTGTGCACTGGCAAAAGTTGGCAGAGTAGATGCAATAGGCCTCACACACACGCCTGTAGGCAGGCAACTGATATTCAATCGATTACAGTCAAAAAAGGGTTGTTTTATGTCACTGTACACTACGGTTGCACCAGATATGAGTGTCACTGTGCACTGGCAAAAGTTGGCAGAGTAGATGCAATAGGCCTCACACACACGCCTGTAGGCAGGCAACTGATATTCAATCGATTACAGTCAAAAAAGGGTTGTTTTATGTCACTGTACACTACGGTTGCACCAGATATGAGTGTCACTGTGCACTGGCAAAAGTTGGCAGAGTAGATGCAATAGGCCTCACACACACGCCTGTAGGCAGGCAACTGATATTCAATCGATCACAGTCAAAAAAAGGGTTGTTTTATGTCACTGTACACTACGGTTGCACCAGATATGAGTGTCACTGTGCACTGGCAAAAGTTGGCAGAGTAGATGCAATAGGCCTCACACACACGCCTGTAGGCAGGCAACTGATATTCAATCGATTACAGTCAAAAAAGGGTTGTTTTATGTCACTGTACACTACGGTTGCACCAGATATGAGTGTCACTGTGCACTGGCAAAAGTTGGCAGAGTAGATGCAATAGGCCTCACACACACGCCTGTAGGCAGGCAACTGATATTCAATCGATCACAGTCAAAAAAGAGTTGTTTTATGTCACTGTACACTACGGTTGCACCAGATATGAGTGTCACTGTGCACTGGCAAAAGTTGGCAGAGTAGATGCAATAGGCCTCACACACACGCCTGTAGGCAGGCAACTGATATTCAATCGATTACAGTCAAAAAAGGGTTGTTTTATGTCACTGTACACTACGGTTGCACCAGATATGAGTGTCACTGTGCACTGGCAAAAGTTGGCAGAGTAGATGCAATAGGCCTCACACACACGCCTGTAGGCAGGCAACTGATATTCAATCGATTACAGTCAAAAAAGGGTTGTTTTATGTCACTGTACACTACGGTTGCACCAGATATGAGTGTCACTGTGCACTGGCAAAAGTTGGCAGAGTAGATGCAATAGGCCTCACACACACGCCTGTAGGCAGGCAACTGATATTCAATCGATTACAGTCAAAAAAGGGTTGTTTTATGTCACTGTACACTACGGTTGCACCAGATATGAGTGTCACTGTGCACTGGCAAAAGTTGGCAGAGTAGATGCAATAGGCCTCACACACACGCCTGTAGGCAGGCAACTGATATTCAATCGATTACAGTCAAAAAAGGGTTGTTTTATGTCACTGTACACTACGGTTGCACCAGATATGAGTGTCACTGTGCACTGGCAAAAGTTGGCAGAGTAGATGCAATAGGCCTCACACACACGCCTGTAGGCAGGCAACTGATATTCAATCGATCACAGTCAAAAAAGGGTTGTTTTATGTCACTGTACACTACGGTTGCACCAGATATGAGTGTCACTGTGCACTGGCAAAAGTTGGCAGAGTAGATGCAATAGGCCTCACACACACGCCTGTAGGCAGGCAACTGATATTCAATCGATTACAGTCAAAAAAGGGTTGTTTTATGTCACTGTACACTACGGTTGCACCAGATATGAGTGTCACTGTGCACTGGCAAAAGTTGGCAGAGTAGATGCAATAGGCCTCACACACACGCCTGTAGGCAGGCAACTGATATTCAATCGATTACAGTCAAAAAAAGGGTTGTTTTATGTCACTGTACACTACGGTTGCACCAGATATGAGTGTCACTGTGCACTGGCAAAAGTTGGCAGAGTAGATGCAATAGGCCTCACACACACGCCTGTAGGCAGGCAACTGATATTCAATCGATTACAGTCAAAAAAGGGTTGTTTTATGTCACTGTACACTACGGTTGCACCAGATATGAGTGTCACTGTGCACTGGCAAAAGTTGGCAGAGTAGATGCAATAGGCCTCACACACACGCCTGTAGGCAGGCAACTGATATTCAATCGATTACAGTCAAAAAAGGAGTTGTTTTATGTCACTGTACACTACGGTTGCACCAGATATGAGTGTCACTGTGCACTGGCAAAAGTTGGCAGAGTAGATGCAATAGGCCTCACACACACGCCTGTAGGCAGGCAACTGATATTCAATCGATTACAGTAAAAAAAGGGTTGTTTTATGTCACTGTACACTACGGTTGCACCAGATATGAGTGTCACTGTGCACTGGCAAAAGTTGGCAGAGTAGATGCAATAGGCCTCACACACACGCCTGTAGGCAGGCAACTGATATTCAATCGATTACAGTCAAAAAAGGGTTGTTTTATGTCACTGTACACTACGGTTGCACCAGATATGAGTGTCACTGTGCACTGGCAAAAGTTGGCAGAGTAGATGCAATAGGCCTCACACACACGCCTGTAGGCAGGCAACTGATATTCAATCGATTACAGTCAAAAAAGGGTTGTTTTATGTCACTGTACACTACGGTTGCACCAGATATGAGTGTCACTGTGCACTGGCAAAAGTTGGCAGAGTAGATGCAATAGGCCTCACACACACGCCTGTAGGCAGGCAACTGATATTCAATCGATTACAGTCAAAAAAGGGTTGTTTTATGTCACTGTACACTACGGTTGCACCAGATATGAGTGTCACTGTGCACTGGCAAAAGTTGGCAGAGTAGATGCAATAGGCCTCACACACACGCCTGTAGGCAGGCAACTGATATTCAATCGATCACAGTCAAAAAAGAGTTGTTTTATGTCACTGTACACTACGGTTGCACCAGATATGAGTGTCACTGTGCACTGGCAAAAGTTGGCAGAGTAGATGTAATAGGCCTCACACACACGCCTGTAGGCAGGCAACTGATATTCAATCGATTACAGTCAAAAAAGGGTTGTTTTATGTCACTGTACACTACGGTTGCACCAGATATGAGTGTCACTGTGCACTGGCAAAAGTTGGCAGAGTAGATGCAATAGGCCTCACACACACGCCTGTAGGCAGGCAACTGATATTCAATCGATTAAAGTAAAAAAAGGGTTGTTTTATGTCACTGTACACTACGGTTGCACCAGATATGAGTGTCACTGTGCACTGGCAAAAGTTGGCAGAGTAGATGCAATAGGCCTCACACACACGCCTGTAGGCAGGCAACTGATATTCAATCGATTACAGTCAAAAAAGGGTTGTTTTATGTCACTGTACACTACGGTTGCACCAGATATGAGTGTCACTGTGCACTGGCAAAAGTTGGCAGAGTAGATGCAATAGGCCTCACACACACGCCTGTAGGCAGGCAACTGATATTCAATCGATTACAGTCAAAAAAGGGTTGTTTTATGTCACTGTACACTACGGTTGCACCAGATATGAGTGTCACTGTGCACTGGCAAAAGTTGGCAGAGTAGATGCAAAAGGCCTCACACACACGCCTGTAGGCAGGCAACTGATATTCAATCGATTACAGTCAAAAAAGGGTTGTTTTATGTCACTGTACACTACGGTTGCACCAGATATGAGTGTCACTGTGCACTGGCAAAAGTTGGCAGAGTAGATGCAATAGGCCTCACACACACGCCTGTAGGCAGGCAACTGATATTCAATCGATTACAGTCAAAAAAGGGTTGTTTTATGTCACTGTACACTACGGTTGCACCAGATATGAGTGTCACTGTGCACTGGCAAAAGTTGGCAGAGTAGATGCAATAGGCCTCACACACACGCCTGTAGGCAGGCAACTGATATTCAATCGATCACAGTCAAAAAAGAGTTGTTTTATGTCACTGTACACTACGGTTGCACCAGATATGAGTGTCACTGTGCACTGGCAAAAGTTGGCAGAGTAGATGTAATAGGCCTCACACACACGCCTGTAGGCAGGCAACTGATATTCAATCGATTACAGTCAAAAAAGGGTTGTTTTATGTCACTGTACACTACGGTTGCACCAGATATGAGTGTCACTGTGCACTGGCAAAAGTTGGCAGAGTAGATGCAATAGGCCTCACACACACGCCTGTAGGCAGGCAACTGATATTCAATCGATTACAGTAAAAAAAGGGTTGTTTTATGTCACTGTACACTACGGTTGCACCAGATATGAGTGTCACTGTGCACTGGCAAAATTTGGCAGAGTAGATGCAATAGGCCTCACACACACGCCTGTAGGCAGGCAACTGATATTCAATCGATTACAGTCAAAAAAGGGTTGTTTTATGTCACTGTACACTACGGTTGCACCAGATATGAGTGTCACTGTGCACTGGCAAAAGTTGGCAGAGTAGATGCAATAGGCCTCACACACACGCCTGTAGGCAGGCAACTGATATTCAATCGATTACAGTCAAAAAAGGGTTGTTTTATGTCACTGTACACTACGGTTGCACCAGATATGAGTGTCACTGTGCACTGGCAAAAGTTGGCAGAGTAGATGCAATAGGCCTCACACACACGCCTGTAGGCAGGCAACTGATATTCAATCGATTACAGTCAAAAAAGGGTTGTTTTATGTCACTGTACACTACGGTTGCACCAGATATGAGTGTCACTGTGCACTGGCAAAAGTTGGCAGAGTAGATGCAATAGGCCTCACACACACGCCTGTAGGCAGGCAACTGATATTCAATCAACTACAGTCAAAAAAGGGTTGTTTTATGTCACTGTACACTACGGTTGCACCAGATATGAGTGTCACTGTGCACTGGCAAAAGTTGGCAGAGTAGATGCAATAGGCCTCACACACACGCCTGTAGGCAGGCAACTGATATTCAATCGATTACAGTCAAAAAAAGGGTTGTTTTATGTCACTGTACACTACGGTTGCACCAGATATGAGTGTCACTGTGCACTGGCAAAAGTTGGCAGAGTAGATGCAATAGGCCTCACACACACGCCTGTAGGCAGGCAACTGATATTCAATCGATTACAGTCAAAAAAGGGTTGTTTTATGTCACTGTACACTACGGTTGCACCAGATATGAGTGTCACTGTGCACTGGCAAAAGTTGGCAGAGTAGATGCAATAGGCCTCACACACACGCCTGTAGGCAGGCAACTGATATTCAATCGATCTACAGTCAAAAAAGGGTTGTTTTATGTCACTGTACACTACGGTTGCACCAGATATGAGTGTCACTGTGCACTGGCAAAAGTTGGCAGAGTAGATGCAATAGGCCTCACACACACGCCTGTAGGCAGGCAACTGATATTCAATCGATTACAGTCAAAAAAGTGTTGTTTTATGTCACTGTACACTACGGTTGCACCAGATATGAGTGTCACTGTGCACTGGCAAAAGTTGGCAGAGTAGTTGCAATAGGCCTCACACACACGCCTGTAGGCAGGCAACTGATATTCAATCGATCACAGTCAAAAAAGGGTTGTTTTATGTCACTGTACACTACGGTTGCACCAGATATGAGTGTCACTGTGCACTGGCAAAAGTTGGCAGAGTAGATGCAATAGGCCTCACACACACGCCTGTAGGCAGGCAACTGATATTCAATCGATTACAGTCAAAAAAGGGTTGTTTTATGTCACTGTACACTACGGTTGCACCAGATATGAGTGTCACTGTGCACTGGCAAAAGTTGGCAGAGTAGATGCAATAGGCCTCACACACACGCCTGTAGGCAGGCAACTGATATTCAATCGACTACAGTCAAAAAAGGGTTGTTTTATGTCACTGTACACTACGGTTGCACCAGATATGAGTGTCACTGTGCACTGGCAAAAGTTGGCAGAGTAGATGCAATAGGCCTCACACACACGCCTGTAGGCAGGCAACTGATATTCAATCGATCACAGTAAAAAAAGGGTTGTTTTATATCACTGTACACTACGGTTGCACCAGATATGAGTGTCACTGTGCTCTTGGCAAAATTTGGCAGAGTAGATGCAATAGGCCTCACACACACGCCTGTAGGCAGGCAACTGATATTCAATCGATTACAGTCAAAAAAGGGTTGTTTTATGTCACTGTACACTACGGTTGCACCAGATATGAGTGTCACTGTGCACTGGCAAAAGTTGGCAGAGTAGATGCAATAGGCCTCACACACACGCCTGTAGGCAGGCAACTGATATTCAATCGATTACAGTCAAAAAAGGGTTGTTTTATGTCACTGTACACTACGGTTGCACCAGATATGAGTGTCACTGTGCACTGGCAAAAGTTGGCAGAGTAGATGCAATAGGCCTCACACACACGCCTGTAGGCAGGCAACTGATATTCAATCGATTACAGTCAAAAAAGGGTTGTTTTATGTCACTGTACACTACGGTTTGCACCAGATATGAGTGTCACTGTGCACTGGCAAAAGTTGGCAGAGTAGATGCAATAGGCCTCACACACACGCCTGTAGGCAGGCAACTGATATTCAATCGATCACAGTCAAAAAAGTGTTGTTTTATGTCACTGTACACTACGGTTGCACCAGATATGAGTGTCACTGTGCACTGGCAAAAGTTGGCAGAGTAGATGCAATAGGCCTCACACACACGCCTGTAGGCAGGCAACTGATATTCAATCGATTACAGTCAAAAAAGGGTTGTTTTATGTCACTGTACACTACGGTTGCACCAGATATGAGTGTCACTGTGCACTGGCAAAAGTTGGCAGAGTAGATGCAATAGGCCTCACACACACGCCTGTAGGCAGGCAACTGATATTCAATCGATTACAGTCAAAAAAGGGTTGTTTTATATCACTGTACACTACGGTTGCACCAGATATGAGTGTCACTGTGCACTGGCAAAAGTTGGCAGAGTAGTTGCAATAGGCCTCACACACACGCCTGTAGGCAGGCAACTGATATTCAATCGATTACAGTAAAAAAAGGGTTGTTTTATGTCACTGTACACTACGGTTGCACCAGATATGAGTGTCACTGTGCACTGGCAAAAGTTGGCAGAGTAGATGCAATAGGCCTCACACACACGCCTGTAGGCAGGCAACTGATATTCAATCGATTACAGTCAAAAAAGGGTTGTTTTATGTCACTGTACACTACGGTTGCACCAGATATGAGTGTCACTGTGCACTGGCAAAAGTTGGCAGAGTAGATGCAATAGGCCTCACACACACGCCTGTAGGCAGGCAACTGATATTCAATCGATTACAGTCAAAAAAGGGTTGTTTTATGTCACTGTACACTACGGTTGCACCAGATATGAGTGTCACTGTGCACTGGCAAAAGTTGGCAGAGTAGATGTAATAGGCCTCACACACACGCCTGTAGGCAGGCAACTGATATTCAATCGATTACAGTCAAAAAAGGGTTGTTTTATGTCACTGTACACTACGGTTGCACCAGATATGAGTGTCACTGTGCACTGGCAAAAGTTGGCAGAGTAGATGCAATAGGCCTCACACACACGCCTGTAGGCAGGCAACTGATATTCAATCGATTACAGTCAAAAAAGGGTTGTTTTATGTCACTGTACACTACGGTTGCACCAGATATGAGTGTCACTGTGCACTGGCAAAAGTTGGCAGAGTAGATGCAATAGGCCTCACACACACGCCTGTAGGCAGGCAACTGATATTCAATCGATCACAGTCAAAAAAGGGTTGTTTTATGTCACTGTACACTACGGTTGCACCAGATATGAGTGTCACTGTGCACTGGCAAAAGTTGGCAGAGTAGATGCAATAGGCCTCACACACACGCCTGTAGGCAGGCAACTGATATTCAATCGATTACAGTCAAAAAAGGGTTGTTTTATGTCACTGTACACTACGGTTGCACCAGATATGAGTGTCACTGTGCACTGGCAAAAGTTGGCAGAGTAGATGCAATAGGCCTCACACACACGCCTGTAGGCAGGCAACTGATATTCAATCGATTACAGTAAAAAAAGGGTTGTTTTATGTCACTGTACACTACGGTTGCACCAGATATGAGTGTCACTGTGCACTGGCAAAAGTTGGCAGAGTAGATGCAATAGGCCTCACACACACGCCTGTAGGCAGGCAACTGATATTCAATCGATTACAGTCAAAAAAGGGTTGTTTTATGTCACTGTACACTACGGTTGCACCAGATATGAGTGTCACTGTGCACTGGCAAAAGTTGGCAGAGTAGATGCAATAGGCCTCACACACACGCCTGTAGGCAGGCAACTGATATTCAATCGATTAAAGTCAAAAAAGTGTTGTTTTATGTCACTGTACACTACGGTTGCACCAGATATGAGTGTCACTGTGCACTGGCAAAAGTTGGCAGAGTAGATGCAATAGGCCTCACACACACGCCTGTAGGCAGGCAACTGATATTCAATCGATTACAGTCAAAAAAGGGTTGTTTTATGTCACTGTACACTACGGTTGCACCAGATATGAGTGTCACTGTGCACTGGCAAAAGTTGGCAGAGTAGATGCAATAGGCCTCACACACACGCCTGTAGGCAGGCAACTGATATTCAATCGATTACAGTCAAAAAAGGGTTGTTTTATGTCACTGTACACTACGGTTGCACCAGATATGAGTGTCACTGTGCACTGGCAAAAGTTGGCAGAGTAGTTGCAATAGGCCTCACACACACGCCTGTAGGCAGGCAACTGATATTCAATCGATTACAGTCAAAAAAGGGTTGTTTTATGTCACTGTACACTACGGTTGCACCAGATATGAGTGTCACTGTGCACTGGCAAAAGTTGGCAGAGTAGATGCAATAGGCCTCACACACACGCCTGTAGGCAGGCAACTGATATTCAATCGATTACAGTCAAAAAAGGGTTGTTTTATGTCACTGTACACTACGGTTGCACCAGATATGAGTGTCACTGTGCACTGGCAAAAGTTGGCAGAGTAGATGCAATAGGCCTCACACACACGCCTGTAGGCAGGCAACTGATATTCAATCGATCACAGTCAAAAAAGAGTTGTTTTATGTCACTGTACACTACGGTTGCACCAGATATGAGTGTCACTGTGCACTGGCAAAAGTTGGCAGAGTAGATGTAATAGGCCTCACACACACGCCTGTAGGCAGGCAACTGATATTCAATCGATTACAGTCAAAAAAGGGTTGTTTTATGTCACTGTACACTACGGTTGCACCAGATATGAGTGTCACTGTGCACTGGCAAAAGTTGGCAGAGTAGATGCATTAGACACACACACACGCTTATAGGCAGGCAACTGATATTCAATCGATTACAGTCAAAAAAGGGTTGTTTTATGTCACTGTACACTACGGTTGCACCAGATATGAGTGTCACTGTGCACTGGCAAAAGTTGGCAGAGTAGATGCAATAGGCCTCACACACACGCCTGTAGGCAGGCAACTTATATTCAATCGATCTACAGTCAAAAAAGTGTTGTTTTATGTCACTGTACACTACGGTTGCACCAGATATGAGTGTCACTGTGCACTGGCAAAAGTTGGCAGAGTAGTTGCAATAGGCCTCACACACACGCCTGTAGGCAGGCAACTGATATTCAATCGATTACAGTCAAAAAAGGGTTGTTTTATGTCACTGTACACTACGGTTGCACCAGATATGAGTGTCACTGTGCATTGGCAAAAGTTGGCAGAGTAGATGCAATAGGCCTCACACACACGCCTGTAGGCAGGCAACTGATATTCAATGGACTACAGTCAAAAAAGGGTTGTTTTATATCACTGTACACTACGGTTGCACCAGATATGAGTGTCACTGTGCACTGGCAAAAGTTGGCAGAGTAGTTGCAATAGGCCTCACACACACGCCTGTAGGCAGGCAACTGATATTCAATCGATCACAGTAAAAAAAGGGTTGTTTTATATCACTGTACACTACGGTTGCACCAGATATGAGTGTCACTGTGCATTGGCAAAATTTGGCAGAGTAGATGCAATAGGCCTCACACACACGCCTGTAGGCAGGCAACTGATATTCAATCGATTACAGTCAAAAAAGGGTTGTTTTATGTCACTGTACACTACGGTTGCACCAGATATGAGTGTCACTGTGCACTGGCAAAAGTTGGCAGAGTAGATGCAATAGGCCTCACACACACGCCTGTAGGCAGGCAACTGATATTCAATCGATCACAGTCAAAAAAGGGTTGTTTTATGTCACTGTACACTACGGTTGCACCAGATATGAGTGTCACTGTGCACTGGCAAAAGTTGGCAGAGTAGATGTAATAGGCCTCACACACACGCCTGTAGGCAGGCAACTGATATTCAATCGATTACAGTCAAAAAAGGGTTGTTTTATGTCACTGTACACTACGGTTGCACCAGATATGAGTGTCACTGTGCACTGGCAAAAGTTGGCAGAGTAGATGCAATAGGCCTCACACACACACCTGTAGGCAGGCAACTGATATTCAATCAACTAAAGTCAAAAAAGGGTTGTTTTATGTCACTGTACACTACGGTTGCACCAGATATGAGTGTCACTGTGCACTGGCAAAAGTTGGCAGAGTAGATGCAATAGGCCTCACACACACGCCTGTAGGCAGGCAACTGATATTCAATCGACTACAGTCAAAAAAGGGTTGTTTTATGTCACTGTACACTACGGTTGCACCAGATATGAGTGTCACTGTGCACTGGCAAAAGTTGGCAGAGTAGTTGCAATAGGCCTCACACACACGCCTGTAGGCAGGCAACTGATATTCAATCGATTACAGTCAAAAAAGGGTTGTTTTATGTCACTGTACACTACGGTTGCACCAGATATGAGTGTCACTGTGCACTGGCAAAAGTTGGCAGAGTAGTTGCAATAGGCCTCACACACACGCCTGTAGGCAGGCAACTGATATTCAATCGATTACAGTAAAAAAAGGGTTGTTTTATATCACTGTACACTACGGTTGCACCAGATATGAGTGTCACTGTGCATTGGCAAAATTTGGCAGAGTAGATGCAATAGGCCTCACACACACGCCTGTAGGCAGGCAACTGATATTTAATCGATTACAGTCAAAAAAGGGTTGTTTTATGTCACTGTACACTACGGTTGCACCAGATATGAGTGTCACTGTGCACTGGCAAAAGTTGGCAGAGTAGATGCAATAGGCCTCACACACAGGCCTGTAGGCAGGCAACTGATATTCAATCGATTAAAGTAAAAAAAGGGTTGTTTTATGTCACTGTACACTACGGTTGCACCAGATATGAGTGTCACTGTGCACTGGCAAAAGTTGGCAGAGTAGATGCAATAGGCCTCACACACACGCCTGTAGGCAGGCAACTGATATTCAATCGATTACAGTCAAAAAAGGGTTGTTTTATGTCACTGTACACTACGGTTGCACCAGATATGAGTGTCACTGTGCACTGGCAAAAGTTGGCAGAGTAGATGCAATAGGCCTCACACACACGCCTGTAGGCAGGCAACTGATATTCAATCGATCATAGTCAAAAAAGTTTTTTTTTATGTCACTGTACACTACAGGTTGCACCAGATATGAGTGTCACTGTGCACTGGCAAAAGTTGGCAGAGTAGTTGCAATAGGCCTCACACACACGCCTGTAGGCAGGCAACTGATATTCAATCGATTACAGTCAAAAAAGGGTTGTTTTATGTCACTGTACACTACGGTTGCACCAGATATGAGTGTCACTGTGCACTGGCAAAAGTTGGCAGAGTAGATGCAATAGGCCTCACACACACGCCTGTAGGCAGGCAACTGATATTCAATCGATTACAGTCAAAAAAGGGTTGTTTTATATCACTGTACACTACGGTTGCACCAGATATGAGTGTCACTGTGCACTGGCAAAAGTTGGCAGAGTAGTTGCAATAGGCCTCACACACACGCCTGTAGGCAGGCAACTGATATTCAATCGATTACAGTCAAAAAAGGGTTGTTTTATGTCACTGTACACTACGGTTGCACCAGATATGAGTGTCACTGTGCACTGGCAAAAGTTGGCAGAGTAGATGCAATAGGCCTCACACACACGCCTGTAGGCAGGCAACTGATATTCAATCGATCACAGTCAAAAAAGAGTTGTTTTATGTCACTGTACACTACGGTTGCACCAGATATGAGTGTCACTGTGCACTGGCAAAAGTTGGCAGAGTAGATGTAATAGGCCTCACACACACACCTGTAGGCAGGCAACTGATATTCAATCGATTACAGTCAAAAAAGGGTTGTTTTATGTCACTGTACACTACGGTTGCACCAGATATGAGTGTCACTGTGCACTGGCAAAAGTTGGCAGAGTAGATGCAATAGGCCTCACACACACACCTGTAGGCAGGCAACTGATATTCAATCGATTACAGTCAAAAAAGGGTTGTTTTATGTCACTGTACACTACGGTTGCACCAGATATGAGTGTCACTGTGCACTGGCAAAAGTTGGCAGAGTAGATGCAATAGGCCTCACACACACGCCTGTAGGCAGGCAACTTATATTCAATCGATCATAGTCAAAAAAGTGTTGTTTTATGTCACTGTACACTACAGTTGCACCAGATATGAGTGTCACTGTGCACTGGCAAAAGTTGGCAGAGTAGTTGCAATAGGCCTCACACACACGCCTGTAGGCAGGCAACTGATATTCAATCGATTACAGTCAAAAAAGGGTTGTTTTATGTCACTGTACACTACGGTTGCACCAGATATGAGTGTCACTGTGCATTGGCAAAAGTTGGCAGAGTAGATGCAATAGGCCTCACACACACGCCTGTAGGCAGGCAACTGATATTCAATGGACTACAGTCAAAAAAGGGTTGTTTTATATCACTGTACACTACGGTTGCACCAGATATGAGTGTCACTGTGCATTGGCAAAATTTGGCAGAGTAGATGCAATAGGCCTCACACACACGCCTGTAGGCAGGCAACTGATATTCAATCGATTACAGTCAAAAAAGGGTTGTTTTATGTCACTGTACACTACGGTTGCACCAGATATGAGTGTCACTGTGCACTGGCAAAAGTTGGCAGAGTAGATGCAATAGGCCTCACACACACGCCTGTAGGCAGGCAACTGATATTCAATCGATCACAGTCAAAAAAGAGTTGTTTTATGTCACTGTACACTACGGTTGCACCAGATATGAGTGTCACTGTGCACTGGCAAAAGTTGGCAGAGTAGATGCAATAGGCCTCACACACACGCCTGTAGGCAGGCAACTGATATTCAATCGATTACAGTCAAAAAAGGGTTGTTTTATGTCACTGTACACTACGGTTGCACCAGATATGAGTGTCACTGTGCACTGGCAAAAGTTGGCAGAGTAGATGCAATAGGCCTCACACACACGCCTGTAGGCAGGCAACTGATATTCAATCAACTACAGTCAAAAAAGGGTTGTTTTATGTCACTGTACACTACGGTTGCACCAGATATGAGTGTCACTGTGCACTGGCAAAAGTTGGCAGAGTAGATGCAATAGGCCTCACACACACGCCTGTAGGCAGGCAACTGATATTCAATCAACTACAGTCAAAAAAGGGTTGTTTTATGTCACTGTACACTACGGTTGCACCAGATATGAGTGTCACTGTGCACTGGCAAACGTTGGCAGAGTAGTTGCAATAGGCCTCACACACACGCCTGTAGGCAGGCAACTGATATTCAATTGATTACAGTCAAAAAAGGGTTGTTTTATGTCACTGTACACTACGGTTGCACCAGATATGAGTGTCACTGTGCACTGGCAAAAGTTGGCAGAGTAGTTGCAATAGGCCTCACACACACGCCTGTAGGCAGGCAACTGATATTCAATCGATCACAGTAAAAAAAGGGTTGTTTTATATCACTGTACACTACGGTTGCACCAGATATGAGTGTCACTATGCATTGGCAAAATTTGGCAGAGTAGATGCAATAGGCCTCACACACACGCCTGTAGGCAGGCAACTGATATTTAATCGATTACAGTCAAAAAAGGGTTGTTTTATGTCACTGTACACTACGGTTGCACCAGATATGAGTGTCACTGTGCACTGGCAAAAGTTGGCAGAGTAGATGCAATAGGCCTCACACACACGCCTGTAGGCAGGCAACTGATATTCAATCGATTAAAGTAAAAAAAGGGTTGTTTTATGTCACTGTACACTACGGTTGCACCAGATATGAGTGTCACTGTGCACTGGCAAAAGTTGGCAGAGTAGATGCAATAGGCCTCACACACACGCCTGTAGGCAGGCAACTGATATTCAATCGATTAAAGTAAAAAAAGGGTTGTTTTATGTCACTGTACACTACGGTTGCACCAGATATGAGTGTCACTGTGCACTGGCAAAAGTTGGCAGAGTAGATGCAATAGGCCTCACACACACGCCTGTAGGCAGGCAACTTATATTCAATCGATCATAGTCAAAAAAGTGTTGTTTTATGTCACTGTACACTACAGTTGCACCAGATATGAGTGTCACTGTGCACTGGCAAAAGTTGGCAGAGTAGTTGCAATAGGCCTCACACACACGCCTGTAGGCAGGCAACTGATATTCAATCGATTACAGTCAAAAAAGGGTTGTTTTATGTCACTGTACACTACGGTTGCACCAGATATGAGTGTCACTGTGCATTGGCAAAAGTTGGCAGAGTAGATGCAATAGGCCTCACACACACGCCTGTAGGCAGGCAACTGATATTCAATGGACTACAGTCAAAAAAGGGTTGTTTTATATCACTGTACACTACGGTTGCACCAGATATGAGTGTCACTGTGCACTGGCAAAAGTTGGCAGAGTAGTTGCAATAGGCCTCACACACACGCCTGTAGGCAGGCAACTGATATTCAATCGATCACAGTAAAAAAAGGGTTGTTTTATATCACTGTACACTACGGTTGCACCAGATATGAGTGTCACTGTGCATTGGCAAAATTTGGCAGAGTAGATGCAATAGGCCTCACACACACGCCTGTAGGCAGGCAACTGATATTCAATGGACTACAGTCAAAAAAGGGTTGTTTTATATCACTGTACACTACGGTTGCACCAGATATGAGTGTCACTGTGCACTGGCAAAAGTTGACAGAGTAGATGCAATAGGCCTCACACACACGCTAGCAGGCAGGCATATGCAATTAGATTACACAGAAAAAAATAATAAAATAAAATAAATGATGTTCTAGCCCTAAAAAGGGCTTTTTGGGTTGCTGTCCTTGCAGCAGATATCAAATGAGTCCTTTAGGTGTGTAGTGAAAGCTAAATACACAGCCTGGCTATCTATTCCCCTATTAAATCAGCTGCAGGTAGAATATATGTCCTCTCTCAACGAATGTAGCTTCAGAATGATTCTAAAATGGAGGCTATCCTTCAGATGGAAGTCCCTGGAAGGGAGTGTATGCTGCTGATTGGCTGGAATGTGTCATCTGACTGTAAGGTGCAGGGTCAAAGTCTCCTCAATGATAAAGAATAGGGGGCTGACCGAAAAGCGCATGTGTTCGCCGTTCGTTGCGAACGCGAACATGCGAAAATCGCCGCGAATAGTTCTCCGGCGAACTGTTCGGGACATCACTACTGTCCAGTGTAAATGCTGCCCATCAATTAAAGTAATATGTAAGTTTCCTGGATACGACTAAGTGTATAATATACCTGTGTGTCTAATTACTTACCAGGTTACAAAAACAATCCATTAAAACAACTTTTTAAAGAGAATACACATATGGATGTGTCCACTGCAGAGTATTCAGATACAGACTCTGTAGGGATAGATGTACAGTGTAGTGTCCGAGCCTATCAGGGACCACTTCTCAGCAGTATGTTGCAAGATCATTTTGAGTGATGGTGTCTGATTTGTTAGGATGAGACACAGCAAAGCAAGTACTGAAGAGTATATGTTGTCATGAGCAGCAGAGGGCAGACCCCAACAGAGGATATTAGTTTGATATGAACCAGTAAAAACAGAGCTCATAATATACATCAAGGACCTCACTGATAATTCCAAGCCAGTATATACTCCTCACAATGGCAATTAATTGAACCTTCCAGGATCAACACACTATGAAGTAAGGTATATAGTAACATAGAGAGATCAAATGATCATCCAATATTGTTATATGATATTGAAATCTCATTTCAGTGCAAAGGACATTGGATGTCTCCACTGAGACTAAGGTGGAGGCAAAACAACTGTGTCATGTGCACAAAGACATACAGTATCTCACAAAAGTGAGTACACCCTTCACATTTTTGTAAATATTTTATTATATCTTTTCATGTGACAACACTGAAGAAATGACACTCTGCTACAATGTAAAGTAGTAAGTGTATAGCCTGTGTAACAGTGTAGCCTAACAGTGTAAATTTGCTGTCTCCTCAAAATAACTCAACACACAGCCAATAATGTCTAAACCGTTGGCAACAAAAGTGAGTACACCCCTAAGTGGAAATGTCCAAATTGTGCCCAAAGTGTCAATATTTTGTGTGACCATCTTTATTATCGCACTGCCTTAACCCTCATGGGCATGGAGTTTACCAGAGCTTCACAGGTTGCCACTGGAGTCCTCTTCCACTCCTCCATGATGACATCACAGAGCTGGTGGATGTTAGAGAACTTGCACTCCCCCACCTTCTGTTTGAGGATGCCCCACAAATGCTCAATAGGGTTTAGGTCTGGTGACATGCTTGGTCAGTCCATCACCTTTACCTTTAGCTTCTTTAGCAAGGCAGTGGTCTTCTTGGAGGTGTGTTCGGGGTCGTTATCATGTTAGAATACTGCCCTGCTGCCCAGTCTCCGAAGGGAGAGGATCATGCTCTTTATGTTACAGATTAGAAACATGTAATGTATAATCACAATATCTAGTACTGGTGCGTTTTATCCAAAATTAACCTCAAGGTGTAATATCTGTCTGAATCTACATGGACTCTTTCTTCAGTTGTTGAACATATATTCGAAAAAGTTTTTTTTTTTTTAAACTTTAATATACACTTTCAAATAGACAGTGGCGATTTAAAGAGGTTCAATATCCAAAACCATGATTTATTGACATGGCCACCCACTGAGGAAGCCACTTGTTTGTTGGAGGAAACGATCGTCTGGAAAGATGGAAATAGGACCTATAAGCTAGCAGAAAGGTGCCCCGGTGTGGGGACATATACAAGCTGCAATTCTATTGCCTTCATCCAAGCTAAGTACCTTTCTGGGGGCTAGAAAGTCACATATGACATATATATGAAGATAGGCTGGTTGGTTTTACAATGTCTGGTTAACTGTTATGGTAGAGAAAAGCCCTATGCACCTTATGTAAATATAAAGATTCAATAGACTCTATTATTATTATTATTATTTTTATTGTTTATTTGTAACGCGCCACGCCGTAGCGCTGTACATAAGGTAAGTTACAGGCAATGACAAGTTCAAGATTCACACATTGCAATGAATGGAGGGCCCTGTCTTTGAGCTTGGAATCCGTTGTCCATAGCGCTTTCCTAAAAACTCGATATTAGGGTAGCTATAAAGGTCCTTAAAGGAGAATATAAAATTATAGATCTTGACTATTACTATATTGCTGGGTGAATTATTCTCTAAAAAGACGTTTTTTTTATTGCCAAGTAATAAGTGGATTCCAATGTAATTGGAACACATATGATCTATACTCCTTATAGTATACCATTTTTAAATTACATTTTATTACTACTAGTCCTTCCAGTATATATGTTTCAGACAAATTTTTAGGAGATTTTCCCTTTTTCTAAATATATGAGTACATGTCCACTAGGTATGAGTAACGTGGCACACTTCTTTTATCGAATGAAGCAATAGGGCTACTAGTCAGAATTAGGTAGAGTCCCTGAGGTAGGAGGTATCCACTGAGATCACAGGGTTCCTGCTACTCTAACCCAGGAGTGGGGTCTCAACCACATTTATTTTGCCCTTGCTCCATTTATATGGTTTATGGACTATACTCATAGTTGTTTGTTTAAATATATACTGGAGGGTTTTGGATATTGAGCCTTTTTAAATCGCCACTGTCTATTTGGAAGTGTATATTAAAGTATTCAGTATTTTTTGAACATATGAATGATAAGTCAGTGTGAAGCACTGGGAAACTTTTGATGGTAGATCTTGATTGATTATTTTAGTTGTTAAACTCCACATTGGTCATCTGATTTGACAGACCAAACAACACTCTGCTAACATATCTATCTGAAATTCACATCACCACTGAGGAGCTTGCAGGAATTACTGCTGTCCACCAGCGACCATTTCAGTACACAACTAACAGCTGGTGAGTGTTCCTTGGCTCTTGGAAAATATGCAATTTACACTAGAGATATATCAGATAATAAACAGATCCACCTATACCCAAACAGATTAACACTACTTTTTGTCTTTACATCTCATTTAACTACATTCTAAGGCTCAAACCTCTGTGATTGTAATAATATTTACCCCAAGATTAGTTTTTCTTTAAACCTTACTTCAATACTTGGGCTTAGCATCTTTAGGTACACCCTGTTACCTTAGCTGTAAACTGTGCATGCTTCTGCATCTGCAAGTGTGCCTGCTTCTTTTTCGGCTATAGCTTTGCTGCACACCAATCAGTGAAGCACTAGCTAATGAGCATGCATGCTTTAATTCATGTGACAAGGCCTGCACATCAACGGATGCCTTTTTAAGGTACCAGTGACTAAGCAATAGTGCTCAGCTGTTTTGTCTTTGATGCATTTGGATAGTTTTCCATTTGATCTCATGTATTGTGATCTTTGCTATGCTTGGCTACTCTTCCTTACGGTACCCTGACTCTTGGCTTACAGTAAGGGCTTGTATTATAAATCTCCCCCGTACCCTCAAAAAGCATAACTACGTGTAGGTTTAGGTAACATCCTGAAATCACTTGTTAGTATTATCAAATCCTCTGTATGTCTACCAGTATGTCAAGAACTTTCCTCTGATGTATGATAAGCTTATAGAAAAACATGTAGTAGAGATCAGCAAAAACAACTTTTTCAAATTATTATGATTAGCTTTTAACAATTGTATTAAAAATAGCTGGTTTTATCATTGTCTTTATCTTGGAGTTCACCCAATATATTACAAACTATAGCAGAATGTGGAACACAGATCCTTGCAGATGACTCATTCCTGCACACCCTTGTTAAAAAGTGTTTAAAAGTTGATTGTACTGATTATTATTACTTAAAGGGCCACGTAAGTCATTACAATTTGGATCACATCACAGTAAAGATCTCCTAAAAACATTTTAAAATACTTTTGGAATGTTTAAAATATATGCGTTTTTCACTAAGAAAACAAATAAATTACATCTTTGTTTACATGAGTCACTGACATCCCACTACCAGACTCATGCTGTAGCTCCGTGTAGCATGCTGTAGCTCCGTGTAGTGAGCAAAAGTAAGAGTTAACCATCAAATAATCTGTGCAGGGCTTGGCATTTTCGAATCCCCTAAATAGGGCAGTTGAGTGTTAATTGCTTTGTGAATTCCTGAGTTCAGAGATAAGCTGCTATAAATCAGAGTTCTCACCGTGCCTTACAGCAGTCGGTTAGTAAGAGGGCAGGCAACTCTTTGTTATGTAAACAGACATAACAATTTAGATTTCTTAGCTGTTATTAGTGCATTGAAAGAAATATTAGATCATTTTAACACACTATCTTGTGCTCTTTCACACCACAAAGAGCACTTACAGTGAGGTAAATGGTCCTTTAACAGATATAAACTGGTCTTATTTTTCAAAAACACATGGCAGCAAAGATTTATCTTGATGATTTCTTTTTTGCAAGAATAATCTTCCAAGCACATTATAAAATAAAATCTACAAACCAGCTGTAATGCAATAGTTCAACTCAGACAAATCTTTATTTTACATGAATAATGGCGGATAAATGCATTATTTTTCGTTAATGTCTTCCGACTAGAAGTTCCAGGTAATAATATATAGTTTTGTGATGCACAACACAGAGATACATCCAGCTGTAAGCAATTCAATGTACTACAAAGAAAATGTTGATTGAATGTCTCTCAGTATTGTAATGCATATACAATGGAGGCTACAGCTAAGACAAATTACACCACACATTAGTGGGAAAAAATAGAATATGTTCTGCTGAAAGAATTGTATGATTAAATAAAGATTACTGGAAGAAAGAACTATACGGGTTTGAAACAAAGAGAAGGTGAACCAATTGCGTTACTTTAACTGAACATAAACGATAGCCATTATGCTAATGAGCAAGTGCTATTTTAGTTTTTTTTTTTTTAAATATCTGAGAAAATGGATAATTATGAAGGAGATTACAAACTAGTATAATGTCAAAGTAGCTGGGTGATAATGAAAGTCTGCATTGTCTACCTTACACCAATTCAAACAAAATGGCACAGGTACATGACACTGAATACATTCAATTATTTAAGACAATGTAGTGCAGTAAAATGAGGTTACAATTTGTGGATGACAAATTTCAGTACTATTTTAAGGAAATGCTTTGTCCAGACACATGTACAACTATAGCTTCCAACAATGACTTATATTGTATACAACCCCCCCCCCCCCCCCCAATATTTAGCAATCAACCTTTTAACATGTGTATGTGTGTATATAAAGCGATATGTTCATATATTTAAAGCCATGGGTTTTGAGTCTTCATAGGATTACATCTGATTGTGGTTGGATATGTGTGCATTTAGAGGCAGAGCTAATGAATAGAGTGCTCCATTGCAAGATAAGGAGCACCCCTTACAACTTTTCATATATACATGGTGGTTATCTGTGGGGGTAAAAAAAAAGGTCAATAAATAAAACCAAATTTCTACCCTTCTCTCCTCCCCTAATAAATTCCACCTTTGACCCAGGCTGCAGTCCAAACATATGCAACAACTATCTGATCCATAGTGACATTGCATTATCATATTCATAAATGTATTTTTAAAACTCAAAAAGAAAAAAACAAAGCAATAAACAGACAAACATAAAATTCCCTCACATTCTAAATTTGAATAAATATAGTATCAAAAAATGCTCAATAAATATAACTTCACAAATAATACATTTTTAGATTAAGTGAATACATATAGACACATCTGTATACCATGTTACCATATGTAGCATTTCCGGGCATGATCATGATCAATTAAGCAAGCCTGTAAGTAACGATTTAGAAACAGACAATAGGTGGGATTGTGTTAAGATACACTCCTTTTGGAAGAAATGCTTTTATCAAATTCTAGAAATTACAAAAATCTCACTCCCACTCGAACCAGAAGTTTAGCTTCTCCATATTCTCCCTGATTCCACCCCTTTAGGGAAGACATTACTGATTTCACATATTCTAGTATCAGCCAAGTGGCATTTTGTTAAAGGATGGAAACTAAACAAAAAGTTCTCTTGGACAGAAGTAGAGAGGATAATATCTAAAGATAGAGACCAAGAAAAAGGCTTCCTATTCCTAAAAGTAAATAAATTACACTCGCTTTCCAAATGGAAATCTTGGGATTACTACATGTCCTAAATTACTAAACCATACCATTTGCTCAGCTGGGAAGCAGTAATCGACAACCCCCGTTTTGTTTTGCTTTGTTTAGTCTTGTTTTTTATTAGTAATTGATGTGTGTACTTATTGATAAGTTAACAGAGTGTGAGGAAGATAATATATAAAGGAGAGAAAGGAAGGGAAGGGAACCCTCCACATGTCATTTAAGAATTAAGCTATGAAAAAGATTATGAATTTTTGGAATCAGATAGAGCCCTTCTTATTAAATTCTCTCATTCGTTTAACTCCTCAATATTAAGTGGGGTGAGACTTTGTATGTATTTTTTATGTCTTGTCATTTTGTATGTCTTGAAAATGCAAAATTAAGATTTATAAAGAAAAGAAATGAAAACAAAAAAAGAAAAGAAACAGCCAATAGTAAATTATTATTATTATTATTAATATTATTATTATTATCGTTTATTTGTAATGCGCCAACATATTCCGTAGCACTATACATAAGTTAAGTTACAGGCAATAACAAGTTCAAGATTCACATATTGCGATGAATGGAGGGCCCTGTCTTTGAGCTTGGAATCCGGTGTCCATAGCGCTTTTCCTAAAGCACCTTGCAGGATTGAAACTCGCATACTTACAATCTAAAGGTTGAAGTGTGGTAGAAAGAAGAAGGTCGTTAGCAGAGACCGACATCATGACATCAGTAAAACATGACGTTTAAACATCAATCAAGTAGTATTTAATTGTCTGTTATGTGATCAGGTTCACAATCCAGCAATTTAAGAAATCAATAAAAATGAATGAAGAAACTGTTATAGTCCATGTGGGTGGCCTGATATGTATTAACTGCTTGATTCCCAGATTGATAAAACACGAACATTCAATAGGGCCCAAAGTATTGTTTGATATTGTTATGTGCATGAATCGGGTATGTTAAATCACAAGAGAATAACAATCCTGTATCGAACAGGTGAAGACTTTTTTTTTCTTAAATTAATCATTAACAAAAATCAAATAGAAAAATAGATATAAAATAAATTCTCAGATAAGAATTAAAAAGGTCAATCTTATGCACCAATCTACTTAAAAGTTTGGTTAATTAAAGCTCAGGATAGCCTTATGCATCTCAGGCATTCTTAAATTCCTCAACTCTGACTCTATTACTGTTCCTCTGTTTATGTAAATTAGTTATTTATTACCCCTTAATTGCCCACATTCCAATACCAAAGCATGGGGTCTTTTTATTGCTTTCCTGTTCCTCCCTCTTGGTATTTGCCCTTAATTCTTTGAGATGTCAATCATTTGATATATTTGAAGGTTTTTTATCATATGACCCTTCTCTCTTCGGTCCTCCAAGCCAGTGTTTTTAAACTCCATCCTCAGGGACCACCAACAGTTCAGATTTTAGGTATATCCATGCTTGAGCACAGGTGAGCTAATCAGAGGCTCAGCAGGTGGTTAAACAGAATTATTAATCCATTGACTAGCTCACCTTTGCTCAAGCAGGGATATACCTAATGTGAAGTGTTGGTGGTCCCTGAGGAGTGTAACCTATACATATTCAGATCATGAATACGTTTTATCATTTAGACTATGTACCACTTTAGTAGCCCTTCCTGGAATTGTTACTAATTTGTTAATATCCTTTTAAAGATATGGTCTCCAGAACTGTGGCACTAGTACTTCTTTTTTTCTACTGCTAATACTTCTACCAGTACATCCAACCACCCTGCTTGCATTTTCTGCTGCTTTATAACTCCTAAATTGCTTTCCTCCTCATCTGCTATCATCATTTTGTTGTTGTTGTTTAGTCACTCAGTCTAGTCTGACTCTCTGTGACCCTATGGACCTCAGCATGCCAGGTACATCTGTCAGTCACTGCCTCTCTTAGCTGCATCAAGTTCATGTTCATTGCTTTAGTGACCTCATCTGTCCTTCTCTCCCTCTGTCGTCCCTTCTTCTTGTGTCTTCAATCTTTCCCAGCATCAGTCTTCTCTAGGGAACCATGTCTTCTCATTATATGGCCAAAATATTTGAGCTTCGGCCTCATGATCATACCATCTAGTGAACCGTTTGTCTTGATTTCCTGAAGTACTGATTTATTGGATCTTTTGCAGTCCAAGGGACTCTACATAGTTTTTGCCAACACCACAATTCAAAGACATCAATTCTACGGCGCTCACCCTTCTTTATAGTCCAGCTCTCACATATGAATATTACTACTGGCTACATAGTTTTAAATATGTGTCCTTTGTTGATAGTTTAATATCGTTACTTTTTACTAGTTTGTCTAAGATTGCCATAGCTTTCCTCCACAGAAGCTAACACCTTTTAATTTCATGGCTACAGTGACCAACTGAGAGTTTGCCACAATATTCCTCTGTTTAATGTTAAGCAGCAGGCTAGCTTTTAGACTCTTTCCTAACCCCTCATCAATAGGTTAGTTCCTCCTTACTTTCAGCGATCAAAATAGTATCATTAGCGCATCTGAGGAGATGCTGGACTGGATCCCCGTCATATAATCACACTAGTGCTGCTGCCTCCATGGGGGATGTCTACCTCTAAAACTCCTCCCAGAGTAGAGAGTAGGGACTGTGCAGAGTGGCATGGGGCCCTGTGAGAAGGTGGAGGAGGAGATAGGGGCTGCACTTAGGATTTTACCTTCTCAACAGCACTCCTCAGTGACGATCTATTGGTCCAAGTGTTGGCATAATCTAGCCTGGCTACAGAGTAGAGAATTATGGCCATGGGAGTAGGAACCAACATTATTCTGAGGGGGATGTAGTTCATTGTGTACAAATAACACACAACAACGTCTCTACACATAGATACACACATCAAAATATCTGGGGGGAATATGTTCCCCTCATCCCCCCAAGTTCCTACACCCATGATCATGGTCTATGTGATATTTTGTAAGCGGATGACTACACCCATCACATGGACCATGATCATCTTCTCTGTGGACAAGTAGGGTTATGTTTAAAATTTCACCAATTGAGGGTCAGTGAGGAATGCTGTTGAGAAGTGATGGTGCAGTCCCTATCTTTGTTCTTCCCTTAGGAATGTTTTATTTAGGTGCATGAAGGCATCCTCTTCATCTCCAAGGAGTGCTACCAAATAATCAAATAATTTGAGGGAAATATATACATAGTGGCTATCAGATAGCCATTCCATCAATGACATTCACTCATATATGGTATTCAATAACACATGTTGGTTGTTATGTTCAACTCTTACCAATGCAGATCTGGAGTGAGAGTATCAAAGTCCAGAAATGGCCATTTATTACAAGTCAGCTTTAATACATCTGTTAAAATCTCCTAGAGAGATGGTGATAGTACTCTGTCCCCACTTAATGTGGTCACAGCTAAGCAATCCTGGTGAGATGCCACATCATTACTAGTGGTGATGGCAAGAGATTTTAAATGAAAGATAGAGAGAATTTTGCAGTGCTTGTGGATGCAGTTCAGGTAAGTTATTTTATTGTTACAGTTACAGTATTTAGACAATCTGCCTTTGATAAAGCAGTGGAATCTGCAAAATGAACCATTAGGCTTTAGAGTAGGGACCTTTATGTTAAGTTTGGCTGCTTATTGCAATTTAACTGAGGGAAAGCTTCAAGTTTCCCGTAGAGACAGTCTGATCACTCCCAGTTTATGGAACACAAAGACTGAGACAATCTGCAGTTAATTGATGTATAAGCCCACTGTAAAGCGTCTTGTTTTTAGAGTTTTGTTTTTACTTTGCACCTCGATAGTTAACCTGGGCAATTAAAGGGAAAATAGTGCATTAGAGCACACTAGTCTTTTTTGGAGTTAGCAACTTTTGGTTTGTTGTGGTAGATCCTCTTACAATGTAGGTCTTCTGATGTCTAGCTATAGGGCTATAAGCCAGAAAAATAGGGCCATTAACATTGGTTTGCCCACTTTGCCCAAAATAAAATCCCCTCATTCTTGCACACAGCCATAATTTTATGCCTCAAGCCAGAAAACTAAAAAAGCAGGAGCAGCTTTCCTGCTTCACAAAAATCTCCCATCACATATATAGTTGTCAGCAATATAGGTTGTTGCTAACGCTTGAAGTGAGGGTGGAAGTTGCTGGCAAGGAGCACCAAAGGTGCAACTTGCGCTGGTGGAGATGAGCGCAGTAGGGTCTCATCCCTACGACCCCACACGACTTCGGCAGGGAGTGCCGAAGGCGCTCACTGCACTGGTGGAGATGAGCGCCATAGGACGGCCATCCCTACAACCCGCGGGACTACAGTTCAACACAAAACGAAATTACACAATTCACAATCCGAGACCCGTAGAAGAAAAAAAATGCATAAAAAATGACGGCATGTAACACTTGCAACAAGGAAAGCGCCACTTACACACAAAAAATACGACCCGCGGCACAAATACGCGGTCAAAAAATTCCGAACTTAACAGCCCACCACATATAAAAACAACAATAACACCACTAAAATTAACAAAAATACAACAAAAACATCACTCACAGCACGGGGGGACAGCCATGACATCCGGGAGTCAGGTTGCATGACAATTGAACCGCAATTTGCAGAGTTTTCACACACGAAAATCGGCAAAGCGGCTAATGGCGGCCGAAAAAAACGAGGCTACACGACCAATAAACAAGCAAAAACCCGCCAGACACATAAGACTTCTACATAAGACCGTACGGGGTATAAAATACACTATTAGGGAGGACGCTAAATGCTCCACAACAGCGTAACACATACACAATCGCCGCCATTTAACAACACTAACTTGCAACTAATAACATTACCAATCAAAAATGCAGAATGACATACATAAACAAACGCTTTGCGCTTGCGCACGCAACCTCCTTATCCTACACAGGCTCTACGACCAATAGACACGCAAAAATACGCCAGACACATAAGACTTTTACACAAGCCCATACAAGGTATAAAATACACTATTAGGGAGGATGCAAAATGATCCACACCCGTGTAACACATACACTATCGCCGCCATTTTACAACACTAACTTGCAGCTAATAACATTACCATTACAAAATGCACAATTACACAGCTTAACAAATGGTTTGCCCTCGCGCACGCAGCCTATTTACACTGCACACTTCACACATTGCTGACACTTACACCACAGCTCAGCAAGAGTGCAAATGTACATTGTATGCTGCAGAAACATCAAAAAAGATTGTTTGCTCTTCAGGATATTGCTTGCTGCATATATCAATTACAAATAGGTAAAGTATATTAATTTATGATTTTATTAATTAATTCATTATCATTAAAAATGACATATACAGAATAAAAAAACAGACAAACAGGATCGCAAGAAAACGCCGAAGCCGTTCAGCGCGAGGCTCACAATGAGCGCAAAGGGTGCTCACAGGACTAAAACTACACCAGGGGAGAGGCTCGCAATGTGCACCAAAAGCCGATCAGTGCGGACCTTGCAATCTGCGCCAAATGGGCTCTGGTAACAAAAAATACACTAAACGAGAGCCTTGCAATGAGCGCGAAAGGTACTCAGACGACCAAAGCACTTACTTTCTGTGGCAAACAGCATTATCTGCCTTACAATTTTACTGCCGTCATTTTTTGACGGGCAATTTACTAGTTTAATATAATTCACAAAAAATAGGCAAAGAGGGCAGCTTTGTTATCCTTACAGGAACTATATTAGGCACTAAGATTACCTTGGTTTCCATTTCTACCCCTACCACAACTCCACAAAAAAACTCTCATGCATTTACTAGAGTGACTAGACGCTCCAGAAACGGGGAAGATAATCATAGGGGGAGATTTTTATCAGGTTTTAAATCAAGACTTTGACAGGTCCAAAGGATTGAGTATTAATCGATTTCCTGGTAAAATTAAAAAAATTTAAAATCTCATGCTAAAACTAAGCTTGGTTGAGCACCACCCAATGGAGAGGGAGTACACGTTTTACTCACCCACTCACAAATCCTACTCAAGGATTGATACTCTCTTTATAGATGCTACATTATTAGAAAAAAATAAATCTTCAGATATTATCCCTTGCCCTTGGTCAGACCACAGCTTAGTATCTCTGGTTCTAAATTTAAACCCTAGCTCAGATATGCCAAATAGGTGGCTAAATTATATGTTATTATTAAACCCCGCTATAGAAGACCAAATAACAAAATAATTAAAAGAATACTTTCAAATAAACAGTAACCCCCACGCTAGTATAGGCTGGCTTTGGGAAGCACATAAGATGTTTATTAGGGGCACATGCATACGCCTGGCCTCCTCTTATAAGAAAAATTTAAGAAAACGTGAGAACTCATTAACAACAGAACTTCTTAAACTTGAGAAACAAAATCAGCAAAATCTATCATATCCAATTCTGCAGCGGATTGATACTATTAGATTAGAACTTGACAGTATTCTCTCGGATCAAACACAGAATACCAACAGTCTAAAATTACACAGATAAGGACAACAACAGGCTCAGTTACGATGAATCAAGCACAGATTAAAACTTTCCTTAAATTCTACCAAGACATCTACACTTCAGATCAAATTATCAATTGTGAGCACACATAAGGGACAACTTTGACCTCCCCCTGGAGGAACATTTCAATTTCTGCAAATTTAGACATTTCATAATGACTCTGAAAAGGTCACTAGGCCTTCCCAAGACTAATTGGATGACACCTCTGCAAAGATGCTCCATTAACAAAATACATTCTAGGCCAAATATATGAAAACTTCAATAACCCCCGTGAAAATCATAAACCTAAATACATGATTAAATTGGAGGAAGACCTGGGCCAAACCTGGGATATGAACAAATGGGAACAAACCATTCAGAGATTAGCTAAAGGCTCTCTTAATTACAGCTTATTAGAAACTTCACTAAAGGTTCTTCATAGAACCTATATCACCCCAGATAGACTACATAGAATAAATCCTCAAGAATCCGCTACTTGTTTTAGGGGATGCCCGGACATAGGATCCTTTATTCACACGAGGTGGACCTGCCCAAAAGCCCAAACATTATGGTATGAAACTCAATTGGCCTCAAACCTCTTATTTACACAGGTAACACCCAAGCCTGTCTATTGGGACATAACTCTTCCCTCCTAACTAAATCCCAGAATAAATTACTCTAATATATACTATTAGCAGTTAAAAATCATATTGCCAAGAGGTGGAAAAATACCAACCTTTGCTTAATTGAAATAATGAACAAGATAAACTACATAATGATTAACGAAAATCCCATACACACAATTTCCCACACATACTCTACATTCTTATCCATTTGGGAAACTTGGATTTCCACAACCTGCAGCATAGATTTAAGATAAAAAATGAAAATAAATAAATAAATAAATAAATAAATACATTTGTGTTGGACTGTCGTGTGTGGATCTGAGGCGGGCTGGTCAAGGAACGTGGGGCCTGACATCCTTAATGGAGATCAGAATAAACAGTGAGTTGACGTTCTTTATTATTATAGTTCTAACCTTAAAAAAAAAATATATATATATATATAATAAAATAATTCACCTTTACTTCCTTCCCTTTTACCATTCTTATTATTCTTGTTTTGTTATATATTTTTATTGTTGAAAAAGGAAAATGGTTGATGGTGGTACTCACTTATAAATTAATATTATATATCTCAGGGCCATGTTTATTTTTTTATTGTATCTTTTACACTGACATTGTACATGCCATGGCTTACTACTGATATCATATTGTTTTCCCTTCTGTTTTATGTTACATTTACTTGTGAGACAATAAAATTATTGAAACAAACATTGGTTTGCCCTCAGTTAGGAATATGAGTGATGATCAAAGGGCCCTCTCTCTTTATATGATAGCTGAATGTGATATGTTGTCATATATGCAGAGACTAAAGACATAATTCTTTGGAAGACACTGATTTAAGGGTTCTCTCTCTCTTTCTAAAAGCTGATTGTTTTATGCTATCATAAACGCAGAGGCCCAATACATTGTCTCGGCCTACTGACTGTTCACGTTTAACTTTGATGATGCTAATAAAACTTTTATTTTTTTGTGTTCCATTTGACTTTTTTTATCATCTATAAGCTGAATCCAAATGTTTACGTACTGAAATTATCAACAAAGTAGGTGGAGTCATTTTGTTTTAATAATAACTTTAATGTGGAATCACATTTTATAACAGATCTGCTTTTCTCTCACAATTTAAGTGGAACCTAATAGACAGTTCTGTAATGAATTTTAGTTCACTATATTGTTGAGGGAAGTCTTTTAAATGCGGTTCTTACTACCTTCTCTTCATTGGAGCAATAGTGAAGTCTTACAATTATGTATTTCGGAAGAGTAAATTGCACATCTTTAGCCTATTTACTCTATGAATTCTTTAAATCCCATCATCCACTAGGTGTAAGAGGTACTTTTAGGCTGTGAAAAAACACTATAAGAAAAAAAAATTAAACACTTTTCTCGGTTACCTTTTCATGGATTTCTCCAATTCTTAGATTCTTGCCCCTAGGCCTGTCTTTGTTTCTCAGATCTATTAAATCTTTCTAACACTTTATTACTTTTCTCTTTTTATCTACTAGAGATTTAGTTCATGCACCTAGATCACTAATATTTTATTCTCCACTAATGATTGTTTAAGTTGGTTCTGGATGCAAGTCTTTCAAACACATAGGCCCCTTTTTAAATGTCCTAATCATAATTACTTTAGCCTGTAATGAAGCCTCTAAATGTTACTGATATTGAATTGGCTACTTTTAGCTACTCGCATTCCATTTTCGAGTTTCAGGCTCAAAAGCACTGCGGTTGTCAAAAAAGTATGTCTGTCCAATCTCCTCCTTTGATGTTTCAAGCCTGCAAATGTTACCAGTGCTAAAGACGCAAAATCGATATTCAATTACAACAATTCAACAAGCCTGCAATTGCCTTCAAACCTGTAAATGGCAAATGTATCAAAAATGTATACAAGTACGAGATAGGACTCGCAAGTGGGCTATACACCTGTCCGTAACACTGTAAAAGCAAATGAAAATACACTACTGCACTTAGAAATACTGGGAAAGCAATCCTTTGAATGTCACTTAAAACCCAAACTTGTCAATTACAATATATATCCTAAAAAAAAATATCTAAACTTTTTGTAGACAATATGGGCCATAATCAATTGAGGTTTCGGGCAATCCGGTAGCCTGTAACCAAAGTCGAAAGTTAATTTGCTATTCAATTAGCGTCCTTTTGCGGGCTCTGAACGGCTTCCGAGTTACGGCCTTGACAAAATGGTGATGGTTAAACCCGTAACTTACAGCCTCCCGAAGTCTTTGATCTCTCACTTTCGCAATCGTTACAATGGCTAAAATCTCAAATCGCTATTCAATTGCTAATTTGCCCCAAGCCAGCAAATGTTTTCACACCCGTAAATGGCAAAAGAAGGAAAAAATCCAGCAAGTGCTAGAGAGGACCTGCAAGGGGGTTAAACACCTATTCGTAGCACTATAAAAGCAAAAAAAAAAAAAAAAATCAATACTGCACTGTAAATAACAGGAAAAGCAATGATAGACATTTATAATTAATTACACAACAGTCTCAAGCTCACAAATTGGCAGTATATAACATTTATTTTTACTTCATTTTAGGGTTAAATCGATCTCGGGTATCAATGAGTTAATACATATCAGGCCACCCATATGGACCAGAGCAGTATTGGCATTTGTTTTCATAATTCTTTTTTTGCGGGTTTGCAAGTCTGATCGCATATTGGACCCCTAAAACCTAATTGATTTGACATGTAACCTCCATGTTTTACTGCCGTAATAATGACAGTCTCATTTTCTGTTGGCTGATTTGAAATGTGAGGTTACAGGCTTGCTTAATTGATCATGTTCCCTCCGTGAACTGCTACGAACCAGTGCATGGTTTAAGGTTTAGGCTTTGGGACAGTAAATTGCGGGCTTGAGCAATTGAAAAGCATCCCAATTAGAGACGAACTAACATTTGGCCGTCTGCGATCGAGTTGCAGCCTTGGAATTGAATGTCGCTCCTAGTTTGCATTTTATTACTTACTGATTGGGATTTCTGTATCATATCACAGATATTCTCTAATATAGTGTACAATGTTTAAATTTATAATAATATAACACAACATGACTCTGTTTCAATTAAAAATTTCACCTATAACAAGGTGCGAGTCGTTTGACTGCATTGTTACCCATAATACTACAAATCTTGGGTTCAGAGTCATTTTAGTTTATGATCCTCCAGAAGTTGCGAAGACATTTGGGTGAAAAATCAAAGATCTAGTTGCAAGCTTAGTTCTGGAACAACCTAGGTGGCTTATCCTGGGAGACCTCAATGCATTTATTTGACCAGACAATTTTTGATGGTAGAAAACAGATCAGCTTAGTTATTCCGCACTGTGGAAAGTATACAGTATGCAAGAGAACATGTCTACACCTTAATATAACATTGTCCCAATCACAATGTACTGAGTTTGCAAAGTGTCCTCTATTCAGACTGGCATTTCAAGATTCATGGCTTTTAAAAGTCAAGAGTAATGGCAGGTGAATGTGAACTCTCCAGACCCATGATCTGAATTTGCTCAAGTAGACATGGCACATATAGTGCAGATGATCAAGCAGCTGCGATACACCAGTTGTGTCTTTGATTCAGAACAATTTGTCTTTTCAAAGATTGTCCTGATCTGATTTACCCAACAATTACAAAAATAGTAAGCTGGTCACTGCACACTGGCTTCTTTTGAGCTAAAGGAAGAAAATGTTGAACCACAAAAAACTATCTTTAGATCCAGGCTGCATGGCAATCTGCTGGCCTGTTTCAAATCTTTCTCTTTTAGGAAACATTATTGAAAAAGTAGTTGCAGTGCATGAATTCTATGATCCATTTTTGTCAGGGGTCTGGAAAAGACTGAGCACAGAAACTGCCCTGGTTCATGTTTTTAATAATCCTCTAATAGCAAGAGATAGAGGTGCTTGTTCAATCCTAATTCTCTGGAGCATTTTACTTAATGGATCTTGGAAATGAACAGAGCGATTGAAAAACTACTGTGAACTTGGTGGCCTTCTTTTCAGATGATTTACATTTCTTCTCATTGGCAAAGGGTTTATTTGGGTGTATACTGCTCTACACCCTTGTGTCTGTCATATGGAGTTTCACAAGGCTCTATTTTATCTTCAATTCTTTTTGCTGTATGCATGCTACCATTGGAAGAGGTCATCAGAAGACATGGCCTCATCTACCACTGTTAAGCCAATGACAAACAGCTTCATCTGTCCTTGACACAGATTCAGAATATGCAACTTTCTCTTAATAGATGTCTAGAAGAGCTCCAAGATGGGGTAAGTACGATCAGGCTGAGTCTGAACCCAAAAAAGACACTGGTACTTCTGATGGTTCCCCATCGGATGACAGCAGCTTCCTTGGGTCTACACAGGAGTGAGCCTTCAGCTTGGGGACTCCCAGCTGTTAAAATTGGAACAAGTGGAAAACCTTGGGGTTGTTTTAGATTGCGGCCTGGCTCTAAAACACCAAGTGACAGCTGTGTTCAAATCCTAATTTTTCCATCGGACGAAAATAGCCAGGATAAGTCAACAGATGACTTCCCTACTTTGGTCCATGCCTTTATAGTGTGACAACTGGACTACTGCAACTGCCTTTATCTAGGACTGCAAGTACAACATTGCTTATAGTTGGTACAGAATGCTGTGCAAGGTTATTATCAAGCCAACCTTGTTCCTGCCACACAACAACTGTCCACCCTGCCCTACACTGGTTTATTGTGATAGTCCACAAATATTTCAAGCTTCGCCTGCTATCATACAAAGCTTATTTAATGGTGGCCTCAGCTAACTGAAGGAGCTCCTCCCTTCTTATGTCCCAAGTTGTGCTCTGAGAACTGCAGCTGAATATAAATATTAACCATCTCTAAAATCTCCTCACAAACCTCAGAGTCCTGAGCTTTTATGCACTGTATGTACCACCAAGTTTCTGAAACTCTCTACAATGCTCAATTAGAGAAGCCCTTAATTTGGAGACTTTCAAAATGAGACCATAATCTTTATCCAGGCCTTCCAATAAGTTAAAACTATCTTAACAAAGTTATTTTTCTTTTCTGCTCCTAAGAGCTTAGAGTCTCTTTGAGAAAAGGACTATATAAATTAATTATTTTAAATTTGTATTATTATAACATTAATTTCATCATATTTAGAATTAATGCATAATTCATTGTTTTATTGTATGTATATTAACCAGTTACCAGTTTCCGATACTTTTCTAATTAAAGGCTGTGCAGGTTCTGCAAAGACAAAAAAAAATCACCAACATTCAGCAAATGGTAAAGAAATGTTTTATGTGCACTACATGATTGTGAAGAACAATTTTAATTACTTCAGTGTCCCTTTAAATGGATACTGTAGTGGTTATTTAATATGCTTTCATTTGTTTTGTACATTGTTACTGTGTAGCATTAAAATAATTATTTGTAGAAGAAAAATCAATGTGGCTATTATTTTAAATTATCATTTTAGCTTCCATCAGATTTTTGCCTATCCACCACCTATTAAGTGACCATAAGGAAAAAGAGATGCTGCCCAGAAAGCTAATTATTTTCTGGCAGATGTATGTTTGCCTACAATACCCATGGCAGGAAATTAGGCAGATAAGCAATGTTTCAGGACTGTCCATGTGGGCTGACAGTCTCCTTCTCCTTAGATACCTGATCGGGTGTGAAGAGCAGAATGTCTGTTGACATCTAAAATCCAAACTTCAAATGTAAAATGTAAAAAGCTGCTGAATTTTTTTTTTCCGACAAATAATATTTATATTGCAAATCAATAAAAACAAATAAAACCTTATTGTTAGTGATCCTCCAAGTTATTAATACTTTTATTATATGCAAGATTGAACTGCATATTTTAATATATTATAGTGGAAATATGTTTGTGTTGCTGCATGCTTATAACATCACATTTAATAAACTTATGAATGTATAAATATACATTGCTGAGAACTCCTACATATCTTATATCTATAGTAATATTTATGAGACTAAGGGGATATCTGTGCAAATTCCCTGTCTGTTTTTACTTTACTTGGATTGTTGTTTAAATAGTATAACAACATATATTTTTAATGTAAATGCACTACTGTGTCGAGTTATAGATCTACATATTCTAGTAAACTCAACTTTGAATATTGTTTAAGATCTTCTTGTAATGTTTAAATACCATTTTTCTGTAACATGCTAATATGATAAGATTTCAGTTCTTTTTTTTCAAACCAGAAATGCACATCTTATTACGTACGGTACTCCAGTTTAAAGGAGAAACATTTTTTTTTAGCTTCTGGACCTATCAATCCTATGAACTATACAGCTAAACCATTCTGAAATTCTGATCTGCCAACTGATGCATGAATATTGTGCTTTTATGTTTTCTCAGTGATTGCTTTTGACACTTATTTTAGTTTGCATTCTGAATTTTTCATCCTGTCAAATGGAAATTAGATTTGTATTTTTCCATTTCACTTAATTGAAATGTTTAAACCTGACAATATTTTTTCAAGGAAAACTTAGACATTGCTTAAGTAATGCACCTGTAAGTTTAAAATTAATTAGTTCCTGAAAACTTTAATACATTTGAATATTTAGTGTACAAAACATGGTCCTTGTTATGTATTATGGATTTACACGTGTCCCCTCAATTAAATTATATTAGTCGTATTTAGGGTCAAAATGTAGCTAATTAGATGTAAGGCCTTCAAGGAATTGCTTTGGTGCAAGATAATACATGTACGTGGCATGCTATGGGTTTAAATAAGATTTTTAATCATCTAGACTAGTGAATCAAAGGAACCTCCAGACAGGTTACGATGTTTGATCAAAACTAGAAACCCTAGTAGCAAAATTATCTGGAAGCCAAACTACCAAAGAATATAAGCTCTTTCTGGAGATTTCTAAAAATTAAAAGGTCTTCCTATAGTAGGTATTATTGAACAGATAGTGGTAGGGATGCCTTTCGTAGGGACTCAAAAGATTCACATATTTTTCATTCTTCATTTAATAGTGCTGATAGAGATAAGTCAAGAAAAGCAAAAATGAAGAAATATATAGTGCCCCTTTTTAAAGATCTGCTTCTTTTTGACCTAACATTATAATTAAGGAATTGATGGATGACATCCATAGATTTAAAAAGTGCTTATCTTCAATGACGAATGTTTGTTCCTAACTATAGATTTTTAAGGATGAAAATTGTTTTAAACTATTTAAATCCAGTTCCTGTTATTAGGTTTGGAAAGAGAGCAAAATATACTTCCTCAAATATTCAACATGTATTACAAGCTGCAACTTAACAACTTGAGAATCTATATCTATATCTATATCTACTTTAGGCTTCATGACTGAAGCAATAATAGCTGTTCTTTGGGCTAAAACCCATAACAATTCTTCAACAAGACATCCTTCATACTTCAACAAGACATCCTTCAGATTTCCAAATTGTGTCATGAAGGGGTTGTATTTCTCTAATATGATAGATACCCAGGGCTTTTTTTCAGCAGGATGTATCCTTTTTGGTTCACTGTCTCCTCAGATGATATGAGTTTGGATGGGTAGCGCATCTTCTCAGTCTGCATACTCATTGTTTGTTCATTTTCAGTGAAGATCTATTCTGAGATCATCTGTATTTGAAAGCAGTACTGAATCCTCTTCTTGATTACTACCTTGTTGTGGTGAAGGAGCTTGTGTACTTCAATGAAGCTGTGATCTATACCATGTTGGGCCACCCAAGATGGGCAGGCCATTACATAGAGATCAGACAAATTGGAACCCATTGGAGAAAGACCTATCAACCCAGTATATTTGCCAAGAAAACCTTATGGATAAGCACAACCAGAGACATAAGCAGAGATATATGCACAAACTACATAGGATATGCTACTCTACATAGGATCACAGAGAACCGGAAACTATTGAACAACTGAACAACAACAAATTAAATACACTTTCAGAAATCAATTTGAATTCCATGGGTCAATGGCTGCTTTTGTCATAAAAGCATGAAAGCTGAAGTCTAGTGTTGGAAAATGTAACTTCTAAAATATTTTTATGGGTAAATTAAACCTCGGAAACCTGTCTGCAACACACATCAAGGGACAAAAACACATTATAGCTGACTTTGTAAACAGAAAAAGTCAAGGAGAATTGAAATACAGAAAATATAAAAGGGATCCCATTAACGGACAACGAATACAAACTAAGCCTATTTGCTGCCAGCAAAACCCCATTTGAAAAATGCTGCATATATAACTCAAATGGTAATACAAACATTTACATCATCTACAATTAACTGTTAGACCAGGCCACACCACCTAAGCTTAACCACCAGTCCTCTTGGGAAACTTAACATCCCCTTAGATAACTTGCAATGGAGTAACATCCATAAAATGCAACAAACTCCTCCCTTAACATAATCTTGAGAGAGATTGTGATGATGTGGTGCCTGACCCTGCTAGACTAAAGCTCTCAAATCCTTCTCTAGATGGCAACTGTTTTAAAGGTTGTACTTCCACCTGTACACTAAGGCACATACTATTGGACTGCCCTAAAATAGCCCACATCTGGTCAGAAACCTATGACACCATAGAAAAGCGCAGAGGGCAATAGAGTACCTCAAAAGCCTTTTTAGGTCTCCCTATCACCCTGCCTTTCTAAAGAGGCTCAACTACTCTCAAATCAAATCTTTTTAGCAGTCAGGGACACTCTTGCTAAAACTTGGAAGACATCCATTCCTGTGTTAAGTACTGCAAAAACGGAAACACATACATTCAATGAGCTCGATCTCTGCCAAACTTGACGACAACTATAAAAAGCGGGCTTCCTGTTGGGACGTCTGGGAACTACAAATTGAATGGTAGTATATATAGGCTGGTAATATGCTATAGCTTCTTAACAAAAAGCTTCTATACAGAGATCCCATGAAGATATTAGATACTTATACTGACCCATACAAGGTATATGTAGTGACCCAGGTATAGAGGGACCACGAGGTATACTATATCCAGTCCATACACATGTTCAATTGCATTTAGAACTTTGGGGTATAACCTACTCAGTCCTAATATGATATAGAAGGTGTAGTGGTCTCTCATAGTAGAACCACGAGGTATAACCTACTCAGTCCTAATATGATATAGAAGGTGTAGTGGTCTCTCATAGTAAAACCACGAGGTAAACAGCATAGATTGCCAGTTTCCACCTTGTAGTGTTTATCATAGTAGAACCAAGAGATATATTAACAGCTTGCCCTTAAGCTTGCAGAAAACATAGTTGGTACAGTAGGGGAATTTTATTGCCACAAGGTAATTATTGCTGAAGTCGTCGCTTGTGAAATGGTGGTCTTATAGAGATTACACAGATTGTGAGAAATATAAATACGAAGTTTATTTCAGCAACATAAATATCTTTATAATGCAATTGAACAATAGTAGGATGTAGTAGTGACACTAGCCAAGATAGTGTCACAAGATAATCACAGTCAGACTGAATAACATTTGTGAGGAAAGCAGTAAAACTTACTTGTGGATATTTATGCTTGTAATCCAATATACATAACTGATTGAATTCTAAAATGTTATTATTCATAATAATATTGTCAACATACCGACAGATACTCTTAATCTCAAGACCTCTTGATAAGACCAACAGTATAAACAAATAAACTATTCATAGAAGTTATATATTCAGCTAAGTGGATAAATTCCACCACCTTTGAATAGAATGTATAGCACCTTTGTATAGAATGTATAGCACGATTTTCATTCTTTCACTATTTTATTTTTTCATTTTAATTTTATCACAGTTAATTAGTTTAGGTAAAAAGAAAATCACAAATAGATATATCAATATACTTTGGGAATAGTAAATCAAAATGTACACAGATATCAATGTTGCTATATTAAAAGCAACATTTAAAGTCTCACTAGTCACTTATTCTAATACAGTTAGTGTTGCAATCTATAGAGCAACTCTAACCAATATTTGTAAAACACTAATATCATCTGCTACATTCACTTAGCAGCTATAGAGAAATTGTATAAATCTTAAGGGACAAAAATATATTTGTTATAAGCCGTTTTTAAAAATAAAAAATATACCACATTATATCTAAACCAATTACTGTAGTGACGTCATTATATGCTCTGGAGAATAAATTCAGAGATCTGTTTGTATATATTCTTTGTTTTAAACAATGATATTTTAATTATATATATTTTTTTTTAAATAATTTTTATTAAAGATTGTTTTTTTTTTTTTAATCTAGTATGTGGCAATTCATAACATATTTGCCACATATTTCTCTCTCTGCCCATCTTCAAGGTCACAGATAACAAAAAGATCTAATATCTGAGGGCCTCATTAAAATCTCCCTCGTAGTTCTCTCGGTGCTCGCAAAAGGCATTTTTCTGCTGTTTGCGAGTACCGAATCCTTTGCAGCCTGCTTTGCGATATGACTACGAAAAATGGCAGTGAATAGGCTCCGAGAGAGCTACGTAGTCACACGCAGCCTTAAATCTACGAATGATTCTCGCATTTCGGAAGAATCCCTACGGGCACAAAAAGTGCCCGCAAGGAATCGTAAAGCCTCTACGAGCTGCCTCGGAGCAGTCCGAGACAGCAGTGTTAGGGTTCCCCCTGCTCCCTATACACATCCCCATGCTGCAGGGGTCTCTATCGGGACTCCTGCAGCACCCCCACATTAACCCCTTTCAGCTGGGGTCCCCGATCGGCACAGATCAGGCCCCCGCTGCATTTCAAAGTTTTAAATTCCCAGTCGCGGCTCCTTAAAGGGCCCGTGGCACACTAATGGCCAATCCTGGCTGCTGCAATTTTTTTTAACCCCCCTCTATGATGAAGGTCCCCATCGGGACCCCACAAGTGTCCCCACATAAACCCCTCACAGTGGGGGGTCTCCGATCTGCATAGATCAGGCCCCCGCTGCATTTAAAAAAATGTAAGTCGAAGCCGCGGCTCCGTAAAGGGCCCGCGGCACTCAATTACTAATCCCGGCTGCGGCACCTAATAATAACCCCCCTCTATGCTGGGGGTCCCCATCGGGACCCACGAAGAGTCCCCACATAAACCCCTTGCTGCAGGGGTCCATAGGGACCCCCGCAGCCCCCCCCACATTAACCCCCTGCAGCGGGGGTCCCCGATCGGCACAGATCGTGACCCTGCTGCATTTCAATTTTTTTATTTCCAGCCTCGCGGGTCCTTAAAGGACTTGCACTAAAAAAAATTAACCCCAGGCAACTATAATTAACCCTATAATTCATGGGGGTCAATACAGACCCCCATAAGGCCTTAATTAACCCTGTCACTCATGGGGGTCAATACAGACCCCCATAAGCCAATAATTAACCCTATAATTCATAATTATACCATAAAGGTATATTATGACACCTATGGGGCTGTTGAAACCCTAATATTAACCACATAAGTGCCATGACGGTCCACAAGGACTCTCTTGACACTAACTACAAACACTACACTATAACCCCCAATAAACCATTTAATCTAAACTAACCCCCCTCTTCACTAATCCATTAACACTTACACTACCTACCTACACTACCTACCCCCTAATAAACCTCCCCACCACTCTAATATAAAAAAAACTACCTTACAGAAAATAAAAAAACCTAAGTCACCAAAAATAAAAAAAACTACAGTACAGAAAAAAAACTACAGTACAGAAAATAAAAAAACCTACAGTACAGAAAATAACAAAACCTACAGTACAGAAAAAAAAATACATTCCACCCCCCCACTACAGAAAAAAAATTACAGACATACACAATACAATACATACATACATACAATACATTACATACAATACATTACATATAATATATTACATATAATACATTACATATAATATATTACACATAATATATTACACATAATACATTACACATAATACATTACATATAATACATTACATATAATACATTACATACAATACAAATCAAATACCCCCTATCTATCTAACATACAATCTATTTAATATTAAATAAATCATAACTATATCAAATACCTCCCCCTATCTATCTAATATACAATAAATCCTAACTACATACACAGACCCTAATTCTAAGCTAAAATAAAATAATTACAGTCCTAACTACATACACAGACCCTAATTCTAAGCTAAAATAAAATAATTACAGTCCTAACTACATACACAGACCCTAATTCTAAGCTAAAAAAAAATAATTACAGTCCTAACTACATACACAGACCCTAATTCTAAGCTAAAATAAAATAATTACAGTCCTAACTACATACACAGACCCTAATTCTAAGCTTAAATAAAATAATTAAGAACACTTACCTCTAAGATGTCCCTTCAGATCACTAACCTAGGGGTAAAACAAAACAAAACAATTAGTACAAAACATTAACATAAAATAAATAAACATTATATACATTCTAAATATTCAACTCACCTTTCCAGCGGTCATTGTTCAGTTCTTCCGGCGATGTTCAACTTACCTCCCCGCGATGTCCCCGGCCTCCTCCCCTTCAGCCCCGGCTGGGCCCTGGAACCCTCCACGCTCTAAAAAAAAAAAAATACTAGCGGAGATCTGCACTCGCAGACCTCCCCGACGCTAATGAGCCTCCCGGAGTCTTTTCCGGGAGGAAATTGGCAATGGCGGCTTGTAATTGGCTGAAAAAGCTGTCTATCAATTTCAGCCAATCAGAAGTCGTCAATGTGTGAGCCAATCAGGATGCGCAGTTGTCTTCACCCAATCACCCCGTGGGGTGTATCCCATAGTGATTGGCTGAAGGCATCTGCCCCTTGTGATTGGTTCCAATAAAGATTGACAGGTGCTTTAGCCAATCAGGGTGGGATCTTGGGGTGTATCCCATTCTGATTGGCTCACACATTGACGACTTCTGATTGGCTGAAATTGATCAACATCTTTTTGAATGAATTATAGGGTTAACCCCATGAACTATAGGGTTAATTATTGGCTTATGGGGGTCTGTATTGACCCCCATGAGTGACGGGTTAATTAAGTGCTTATGGGGGTCTGTATTCACACCCATGAGTTATAGGGTTAATTAAGACCTTATGGGGGTCTGTATTGACCCCCATGAGTGACAGGGTTAATTAAAGCATTATGGGGGTCTGTATTGGCCCCCATGAATTATAGGGTTAATTATTGGCTTATGGGGATCTGTATTGACCCCCATGAGTGACAGGGTTAATTAAGGCCTTATGGGGGTCTGTATTGACCCCCATGAATTGTAGGGTTAATTAAGGCCGTATGGGGGTCTGTATTGCATGAAGCCGGGTTAATTGTAGGTGCCGTGGCCGGGATTAGTAATAGGGTGCTACGGGCCCTTTAAGGAGCAGCGGCGAGGAATTTACATTTTTTAAATGCAGCGGGGGCCTGTTCTATGCAGATCGGGGACCCCCGCTGCAAGGGGTTAATGTGGAGACACTTGGGGGGTCCCGATGGGGACCCCCAGCATAAAGGTGGGTTAATTTTAGGTGCCGCGGCCGGGATTGGCTAATAGTGTGCCGCGGGCCCTTTAAGGAGCCGCGGTGGGGAGTTTAAAAGTATTAAATGCAGCGGGGGCCTGATCGGTGCTGAGGGGGGTTAATGTGTGGGGTTAATGTGTGGGGGCTGAGGGGGTCCCTATGGACCCCTGCAGCCAAGTGTTAATGTGAGGACACTTCGGGGGTCCCGATGTGGACCCCCGCATATAGGGGGGTTAATTTTAGGTGCCGGGGGGGTAGTTGGAGTACCCCCCACTGCAGGGCTTATGTGGGGCACTGCCGCGGAGGTCCCGTTTAGGACCCCTGCACTACTTGTTGAGGTGCGGGTGCCTACAATATCATCTCGCAGGCTGTCACTTCTCATGTACATTTTCGCAGTGTTGATTTGTAAGGCCCTGCTGCATAGCTCATACGTTGCTCGCAGCAGGGCGATTGTAATAGCAATGTAACTTAGAGAAACTATGCAGTACGTAGGGTTTAAGTAGAAGCCTCTTATTTACGAGGCTGGAATTTAATAGGGCCCTGAGTGTTCACACTTTGGCTATTACCAAACAAAGGATCAACTCTAAGAGAATTGTAATAGTAAATGAAACCGTCATCATGAAGTCAGTAAAACATGGAGGTTAAACCACAATCAATTAGTATTTAGAAGTCCAATTTCTGATCACACTCGCAATCCAGAAATATTGCAATCTAAAGTCCATGCAAGTTTAATTAATATCTCTTAACCCATTAATTGCCAGGATCAATATAACACAGAAATTTCACATCAAAAAAAAAAATTTTATTGCAGATTTGCGAGCTGGATGTAGACTGTAGTGCAATTAATTATAATGTCTTTTATCGCTTTTAAAGTGCAGTATTGATTTTTTATTTGCTTTTACAGTGCTACGAACAGGCGTGTAACCCCCTATCGAGTCCTCTCTAGCACTCGTAGGATTTTTGGCTACATTTGCCATTTACGGGTGTGAAAACGATTGTGGTCTTGAGGAAATGTAGCAATATAATAGCAATTTGCGATTTTATGGATTGCAGGCTTGACAGATCAAAGGCTTAGCTTGGTCGGAGTTATGATTTTGACAACTGTAAGGATTTTAAGCCTGTAACCCGCAGATCAATTGCGGTTAGCTAAAAGAGGCCTAATGTAACTTTTGCGGGCTGCATTACGGGCTACAGTAACTATAATTTGTACAATTTAATAGGGGCCATAGTTCTTTGTCCTAAAAAAGGATACGAATCCTCAAAACTTACTATAGCACATTAGAAAAAACAAGCAATTATTATGGTTTACAAGTAGGCTGAGGCTGTTTGCAAGTGGATTTTACTTTTTGCAAGGAAAGTCTGATAAATTGCAGAGTGCACTAATTGTGCCCAGGTGAGAAGGCAGAAGTTAATATAAACAGAAGAAGAGGTGAGCATGTGAGCTTGCGAACATTTCTAATATAAGTGCAACTCTAGTAAAAGTGTAGGAGTTTAAAAAAAAGGAGGGAGTTCAAAGAGAAGGGGGGCAGATTTATAGTGCAAAGAGGGAAGAATAATAAAACAATGTATATATATATTTTTTTTTGTGCAAAACTTTATACAAATATATTGTTTTATATTCTTTATTTTTCCCACTGAATTTTTGTAGACAATAGTAATAATTATGAGACAGTCCAGTGGCAACCTCACTCAGTGTACATCCTGTTTTATGTATGCAATACTGGAACAGATGATCCAGTGTCCATGCCTCTGTGAGAGGTGTGAGCATGTTGTCTCTCTGGAAGCTCAAATTGGAGAACTGGAGAAAAGAATTGCAGCACTTACTCATATTGCTCCACTGGAAAGGGAGATGGAGCTCACTGAGCACAGTTTAGTTGGGCCTAGCATGGAGAGTGGAGCTGGGGCTAGTGAGGATGTCCAGGGAGGTAGCTGGGTTACAGTTAGAAAGGGAATCAGGAGGAACAGGAGGTGGCAGGCAAGTTCTGAGTTAGCAAACACCAACAGATTTGCCAGATTGAGTGAAACTGTTGGGGATGTCCATTCAGGAATGGCAATGCCAGATAGAGCTGTTCCATCTAACAGCCGGGAAAACAGTTCTACTGGAGGAGTGAGAGGGCAGAATAGGCAGAGCAACAGACAGGTTTTGGTGGTAGGGGACTCTGTTATTATGAAGGTAGACAGGGTGATTTGTCACCCAGATCCCAGCAATCAAAAAGTTTGCTGTCTCCTGGGTGCTCGGGTTCGGCATGTTGTGGATCGGGTAGACAATTATTGGGAGGAGCTGGAAATGAACCGGTGGTATTGGTACACATTGGTACCAAGGACAAAGTTAGTGGAAGATGGTGTGCCCTAAAGAATGATTTTAGAGAACTAGGTAATAAGCTGAAGGCAAGGACCTCCAAGGTAGTATTTTCTGAGATATTACCAGTGCCACATGCTAGCCCAGGGAGGAAGAAGGAGCTTAGGGAGGCTAATGCATGGCTAAAGATGTGGTGCCCTAAGGAGGGGTTTGGGTTTTAGAGCACTTGGCTGGCTTCTCACTTCGGTACAATCTCTACAGCAGGGATGGATTGCACCTTAATGATGAGGGAGCTTTTGTGCTAGGGGATAGGATAAGAAAGTCTGGATGAGTATTTAAACTAGTAGGTGGGGGGGAGGGACTAGATATAAGTAATGGAGTAGAAAGTGTAGAGGCTATAAGGGATGAATTAACAACTCATAGGGGAGGAGATGGGGGAGGGGTAGTGTAACGGAACCCATCACTGTTTTACCCTGTTTTATGGTTATGGTTAAAATATGATCATACTGTTATACAGTATGTATGTTGGTTTATGCTCTGCAGAATATTAGCCCAGACTATTGCAGACCTTGGCATAATAGATAATCCTATTACAGAGACTCCTCATAAGATAAGGAAGTCTGTTGTATAAAGTGTTTTCATTCTCAGACATAAGAACAAAGAAGGATGCTCTAATCAATGTCTGATTGTATCAAAGTTGCCAGGTAGCCTCAGGGAGGTGTGACCCACCTATTGTCCCTCTATGTGTATTGTGTGGTCAACTATGGGGGATGTGTATTGCCTGTGGGAAGAGATGTGTATATATATTTCTGCACATAACAAAATAAAGTCAGTAGTCTTGAACTCCCTATTGAGTGTCGTCCAATATGGGAGGTTGGGAATGGTGAGACTGTAGTCCCTCTTGGGTATTTTACCGTATACCAGCGGAGATATTGGATTTGTGTTCCAACTCCGTTACATTTGGTGGCAAGTGGCGGAATTGTTCCCACGGTCAGAAGGACAGCTACAGGAGACACCATTCCGTGGAGTATAAATTGAGGGCAACGCTAGTATCCGTACAGCGCCCCTGGCTACAGCAGGATGGAACAGGCTAGTTTTCGGACAGTGTTCCCTGATGAGGAGGAGGAGGCGGCCGCGGACTACAGGGATGCAGACAGAAAGGAACTCATGGAGGGAGACAGTACCTCTTACGGAGAGCACACAGACTGAGTTTGGAAGAGAACTCCAAAGCAGACTGGCCTTTTTCCCAGGTACGCTTCCCATAAGAACCTTGGAATGGTTAATGACAGATGTCCACAAATACATAATGGAAAAGCAGCGGGCACGGGGACGGTCCATCTTGGGAGCTGCTAACCCACCTCCCACCATTAACCCCCCCCCCAGCACTGCTTCCTGGTGGTGGGAACTACCAAACCCCTCCACGGTACATCAGGTGCCACACGTGTAACCAGCAGGGCCACATGCAGAGAGACTGTCCCAGAAACAGAAACCGCTCCACGTGGAATACTCCAACTAATTCCCCTCCCCAGCGACAGTGTGTACCCCAGGTAGCTGAAGGTGTCGTCCTTCCTCCCCAGCGACAGTGTGTACCCCAGGGAGCAGAAGGTGCCATCCTTCCTCCCCAGTGGCAGTGTGTACCCCAGGGGGCCGAAGGTGTCGTCCTTCCCCCCCAACGGCAGTGTGTACCACAGGGGGCCGAAGGTGTCGTCCTTCCCCCCCAGCGGCAGTGTGTACCCCAGGGAGCAGAAGGGGCCGTCCTTCCTCCCCAGCGGCAGTGTGTACCCCAGGGGGCCGAAGGTGTCGTCCTTCCCCCCCAGCGGCAGTGTGTACCCCAGGGAGCTGAAGGTGTTGTCCTTCCTTCCCAGCGGTAGTGTGTACCCCAGGGAGCTGAAGGTGTCATCCTTCCTCCCCAGCGACAGTGTGTACCCCAGGGAGCAGAAGGTGCCATCCTTCCTCCCCAGTGGCAGTGTGTACCCCAGGGAGCCGAAGGTGTCGTCCTTCCCCCCCAGCGGCAGTGTGTACCCCAGGGGGGCGAAGGTGTCGTTCTTACCCCCCAGTGGCAGTGTGTACCCCAGGGAGCAGAAGGGGCCGTCCTTCCTCCCCAACGGCAGTGTGTACCCCAGGGGGCCGAAGGTGTCTTCCTTCCCCCCCAGCGGCAGTGTGTATCCCAGGGAGCAGAAGGTGCCGCCCTTCCTCCCCAGTGGCAGTGTGTATCCCAGAGAGCAAAAGGTGTCATCCTTCCCCCCCAGCGGCAGTGTGTACCCCAGGGGGCCGAAGGGGTCGTCCTTCCTCCCCAGCGGCAGTGTGTATCCCAGGGAGCAGAAGGTGCCGTCCTTCCTCCCCAGCAGCAGTGTGTATCCTAGAGAGCAGAAGGTGTCATCCTTCCCCCCCAGCGGCAGTGTGAACCCCAGGGAGCTGAAGGTGTCACCCTCTCCCCCCAGCGACAGCTTACCCTAACAAGGGGAGACACCAATCTCCCAGACGGCGCAGATGGGACCATGGTCTCTGTGCCTGACCTGCCGGGATGCTGGACAGCCTGTCCAGATCCCCAACTACCCTCACTGGGACAACCGGAGGAGGGGGTAAGTACAAATTCCCCTCCCCAGCTAACTCCTAATGTGGCCCCAGGGTTAAAAGGAGAAATGTTAACCCCCACTGACCCCCACCTTTCCCTGGCTACTGAGCCGGAATATGTCCCAAGTACCCCAGCAGAAGAGCTGACAGCGGGGCAGAGTGCAGTCGGCCTCTGCCCTCCCTTTGTCCCTTGTACAGAGCAGAATGTCCTGCAGGTTATACCAGCAGAAGAGCTGGCATCAGGGCAGAGTGCCGCTGGCCTCTGCCCCTCAAGTCCCCTCAGCGTGTTGCCCCATCACCACAGCGAAATATCCAGGTGCCTGGTTAGACTTCCCCCCAAAGGGGAGATGGGTGACGAAGTGCCTTTTGCCACTTTGTCCTGGAGAGGACTTATTGCCAGCCTCCTGCCCTGCGACTATGGCCCTGGGACATATTGCCCTTTAAAAACAGTATTCGGCCATACCAGAGTGTATGTCACTCATTCTGGCCCTTTAAATACAGGGGGGTCATTTGGTACTTGCCCTGTGGGAGCGGTGACACCCCAGATAGCTATGTCATGGAGCCCATTCATATAACGAAAGACTATGGGAAAGACTTTAGCTACATGGCAATTGAACTGTGTGAATAGGATCTGAGCTCTATTCGGTAGTTTTGTGCGCTCAGATCCCAGCTATCTGGGGATATGTGAAATGTGAGTAAATGTGAATTGCAGTAATGCTGATGGGTTGTCAAACTAGAGAATTGACCAACAAATACTTTTGTCCGGACATCCCCAGGCCGATCCGTTGGGATCAGACCGTGTATGCCGGCTTATGGTCACGGGGGAGGTGTGCAATGGAACCCATCACTGTTTTACCCTGTTTTATGGTTATGGTTAAAATATGATCCTACTTTTATACTGTATGTATGTTGGTTTATGCTCTGCAGAATATTAGCCCAGACTATTGCAGACCTTGGCATAATAGATAATCTTATTACAGAGACTCCTCATAAGATAAGGAAGTCTATTGTATAAAGTGTTTTCATTCTCAGACATAAAAACAAAGAAGGATGATCTAATCAATGTCTGATTGTATCAAAGTTGCCAGGTAGCCTCAGGGAGGTGTGACCCACCTATTGTCCCTCTATGTGTATTGTGTGGTCAACTATGGGGGATGTGTATTGCCTGTGGGAAGAGATGTGTATATATATTTCTGCACATAACAAAATAAAGTCAGTAGTCTTGAACTCCCTATTGAGTGTCGTGCAATATGGGAGGTTGGGAATGGTGAGACTGTAGTCCCTCTTGGGTATTTTACCGTATACCAGCGGAGATATTGGATTTGTGTTCCAACTCCGTTACATTTGGTGGCAAGTATAGTCAATAGGGATGTATTACTAAGTAACTTAAGTATAGTGGCAGGCACCACCAAACTACAAACTCATAACATAAGATGTATGCTTGCTAAAATGTGAGAGTTAGAATTATTAGCAATTAGTGAAAAATGGGATTTAATAGGCATTACCGAAACATGGTGGGAGGAATCTCATGACTGGACTTTCAATCTGGATGGTTATAACCTATTTAGGAAAGATAGGGGCAATGGTAAAAGAGGAGGAGGGATTTGTCTGTATGTTAAGCCTGAATTTAAGCCTATAATCAAAGAAGATATTTATGGCGGAACTAGTGATAATGTTGAATGTTTGTGGGTAGAGTTAAAAAGCGGAGCAGCAAATTCCAAAAGAATACTAGTATGAGTATACTATAAACCCTGAGTGAGGAAATATAATTATTGTTACAGGTTGGAAATGCAGCTAAACATGGGCAAGTTCTAATAATGGGAGATTTTAATTACCCTGAAATAAACTGGATAAATGAGACCAGCAGTTCAGCTAAGGGGAGCAGGTTCTTGAGTACACTTAGGGATCATTATCTGGCCCAGGTTATACAAGAGCCTACTATAAATGAGGCTATCTTGGATTTAGTCATCACAATAGGGCAACCTTTGTGAAACAGTGATCACAACACAGTCTCATTTGAGATTGACTTAAAAGAACAACATTTTAAGGGCCCAACAAAAAATCTTAATTTTAAAAGGTCAGATTGTAATGGTCTAAGGGCAGCAATACAAAGTATAGACTGGGACAAAGAACTGGCAGGCACTGGCATTAGGGATAGAGGCAGTTTTTGCAAAGGGAGCTGTTATAGTGTCAGTGTCAACAGTAACACAAAGTTATTGTGAGTATACTGGTAACAGCTGGACAGTCCCTTAGTATAATAATTGTAGCCAGTGTAAATGCATGACACAAGCAATAGAAGCTTCACCATGCAAGCCTTCAATTATCTGTTGAAGATGTATGAACTGAAATGGCAGGAAATTTAAAACCACAGACCCCTACAACAAATTAACACACGTACGTACAATTACATATCAGTAGCACAGTCTAGTTAAGCAAGGCAAACCCAAAAATAATGTAGATCTCTAATAGCACAATGATAAGACTGTGAGATTAGTTTATACTCATGAAGAAATATTTATATGTGATTTTTCAAAAAACTATGTTGGAGATCATATGAATCTCATTATATTTGGTTGTTACTCTTTTTTTACTTTTTAACTATACTTCCTTTACTGCTTCTTTGCAATTTACTTAATTATAGCTTGAGGGATTAGTTTCAGTGACTGCTTCAAATAAGCTATTACACCTCTTGAAGAAAAAGAAAAATATAATATTGCCAGTGGAAGCAGATTTTCAGGGCAGAGCACAGCAGGGTTTCATGTACCCTGGGGTGTACTGGATAAAAAATAATTAACATTAAGTTAATTTTCAGTGCAGTTAACACTTTTTTTGTATAAAATGTATCAATGCTCTGCAAATGCTTTGTTCAAAAGTTGTATATGTTGTATATGTACAGCAAAGGGCATATTCTGCTATTACTATAATAATATTTCTAGTATAAAATGTGAATATAAATGTCATTATATAATATATTTCTAGAGCTATTGATGGAGCCATAGCATATAAAAACAAACTATGAATTATTTCTTTAAAACTCATTGGATATATACCAATTGCTGCCTTAAAATGAACAAAATCATTTTGAGGGCTAACTGCAAAAAAAGCCTATGAATACAGCAATTTCCTTTAAGATTTGAAAAAAAATGTTATCCTTTTAAAAATTATTAACCAGTTATTATTGTTATTAATATTATCTTTATGTGTAATGCGCCAACATACTGCTGTACATGAGTTAAGTACAAGGCAAAAAGTAGAAGGCAAATTTTGACACATTGCAAAGAGTGGAGAGCCCTCTCTTTGAGTTTAGAATCTAGTGTGTATAGTGCCTTCCCTAAAGCACTTTGTAAGATTGAAAACTCGCAAAACTTACAATTGAATGGGTTTGAGTGTTGTACAGGAGAATGAAAGATGTGAATGTTAAGGTTGAAGGTGATAAGCTTCAGTAAATATATGCTTTTTGAGTGAGGTTTCGAAGGTTGTGAGTGTGACAATCCGAGAGTAGGGGCTACACAAGCCCAGGGCCACCTGCTATAGACTACAGGTTAACTACCAACAAGGACCATGGGGTTCTTGGAAATATCGGCACCAGCACCCTGATCGGTCAGGATCCTTGCATCAGAAATCAGCACTTCCAGGCTACCACGAAACTCCAGATCTGCTTCTTCTTAGTGGGCTTAATAAGACTTGTTACAGACTTGATACAGTCAAAGTCTCTCAGTACCTCTGTGCTGCCATCCAGGAGAACAGGAGCAAAATAAGAGACACACAATTTCTATATGTCTACGGAAGTGAACTGTCTCTATTCACCTCCAAACACAACTAAATAACTACAGACAGAAACAAAACCAAAGCACAACCCACATTCCCTCCTCCCCCCTGAGAAATCCTTGATCTGGTGTGTATTTGTTTTCAATAGAGGAGGAGTTAGATTCTCCTTGCTCTATTTACAACCCCAGAGGGCAATAAAACTAGATTCAAACTTTCTCAAAGTAGAAGCACGGGGTAAACAGCATAGATTGCCAGTTTCCACCTTGTAGTGTTTATCATAGTAAAACCAAGAGATATATTAATAGCTTGCCCTTAAGTTTGCAGAAAACATAGTTCTTATAGTAGTGGCATGTTTTTGCCACAAGGTAATTATTGCTTAAGTTGTCGCTTGTGATATGGTGGTCTCATAGAGATTACACAGATTGTGAGAAACATAAATACAAAGTTTATTTCAGCAACATAAATATCTTTATAATGCAATTGAACAATAGTAGGATGTAGTAGTGACACTAGCCAAGAAAGTGTCACAAGGTAATCACAGTCAGACTGATTAATATTTGTGAGAAAAGCAGTAAAACATACTTGTGGAAATTTTGCTTGTAATCCACTATACAAAACTGATTGAATTCTAAAATTTTATTGTTCATAATAGTATAGGCAACACACCGACAGATACTCTTAATCTCAAAACATCTTGATAAGACCAACAGTATAAACAAATAAACTATTCATAGAAGTTATATATTCAGATAAGTGGATAAATTCCACCACCTTTGTATAGAATGTATAGCACGTTTTTCATTCTTTCACTATTTTATTTTATTATTTTCACCTGAATTTTATCACATTTAATTAGTTTATGTAAAAAAATCATAAAAATATACATCAAAATACTTTCAATTTACTTTGTGATTAGTAAATCACACAGATATCAATGTTGCTATATTAAAAGCTACATTTAAAGTCTCACTAGTCACTTATTCTAATACAGTTAGTGTTGCAATCTATAGAGCAACTCTAACCAATATTTGCAAAACACTAATATCATCTGCTACATTCACTTAGCAGCTACAGAGAAATTGTATAAATCTGAAGGGACATAAATATTCTAGTTATAAGCCGTTTTTTAAAATAAAAAATATATCACATTATATCTAAACCAATTATTGTAATGACGTCATTGTACATTCAGAGATCTGTTTATATATATATTATTTGTTTTAAACGATTGGATTTTAATTATAAAAATGATTTTAAATTGTTTAAAGATTGTTTTTTTTTTTTTAAATCTAGTATGTGGCAATTCCTAACATATTTAGCCACATAAAGGTGTTCCCCCCTTTTTTTTTATTTCTCTCTGTGCCCATCTTCAAGGACACAGATAACAAAAAGATCTATTATCTAAGTGTTCACACTTTGGCTATAACCAAACAAAGGATCAACTTTAAGAGAATTGTGTAAGAAAGTGACATATTTTGGAGATTTTTTTTTTTTAGTGATTATATATGAGGAGTGAAGGAGGAGAGGGCAAAAGTACCCCAAGACAATCCTGTGAGGTGGGAATGATGATGGCATTGTCGTCAGTGAGGAGTGGAAGCTGTAGTAGAGGGTGGGAAGATTAGGAGCTTAGTCTTTGGCAGGTTGAGTTAGAGTTGATGGGCAGACATCCAGGAGGTTATGCTTGAGAGGCAGTTGGAAACTCATACTATAAGAGAGAGGGTAGATCTTATGCTGAGAGGTAGATTTGAGTGTAGTCTGCATAGAGATGATACTGAAACCCAAAAGATTTTATTAGGGTGCCAAGTGAGAATGTATAGATGGAGGAGATGACCTAGGATTGAGCCTTCGGGTATGTCAACAGACAGAGAGTTAGAAGAATAAATCGTTTCAGATTCGGTCTTGTAGGTAAAATGTGAAGAACTGGGAGTGGAGAATTTGGATTAGAAGGGGGTGGTCAACTGTATCAAATGCAGTAGAGAGAGACAGAATAATTAGAATAGAGAAGTAACCCTTTGACTTGGCAGTGAACAGGTCATTAGTAACTTTTGTGAGAGCTGTATCCGTGGAGTGTTGGGGCCGGAAGCTGGATTGGAAAGTATCAAAAAGGGAGATGGAGGAAATAAATTGGGTAAGACAACTATAGATGAATCTCTTGAGTAGTGTTGAAGCGAGGGGAAGTAGAGAGATTTTGAAATAATTAGCTGCAGAAGCTGGATCAGATGAGAGTTTCTAAAGAATTGATGTAATTGGTGTGTTTTAAGGATGTTGAAAACTTGCCAGTGTATATGAAAAGGTTGAATAGATGTGTGAGAGCTGGGATGAGTATAGTAGAGAGTGGAGGGATAAGCAGTGCTGCAATAGGATCCAGAGGACAGGTAGCAAGGCGAGAGGTTGAAAGTAGACTGGAGTTTTCATCCTCTATTACAAGGTCAAAGGATTGCATAGTGGCTGTGGGAATGGGGAAGGCTAAATGCTGGCTAAATGTCAGTTACTTGAGAGGAGGGAGTGTGTGATACACCGTGAGAGGATAATTTTTTACAAATGTTTTTAATTTTAGTTATTGCGTTTTTTTTTACAATAGTGTATTGACTCGGGCAGTTTAATATAAGGGTAGGGGTGTCAGCATCCTAGACAATTACTTGGACACCAATTCCATCAAATGGCATGTTCAACTTTGGACACTGTACCTAACCCTTTATTTAAAGCTCCTAAAATTCCTGTTTGTAATGTTTACAGTCTCTCAAAATCTGCACTTGATAGGACACAACATTCTGTCTGATCGTATTCCCTCCAGTAGACACAAGCACAATCTGAAGAGCAGTTGTAACCTAGTACATCTAATGATGTTTTCGTAGAGTTATTGAACAATAATGAAAGTTAATCAAGGTTCAAAAGAAAACTATTTTCTGAAAAATATATTTTGAGAGATTATAATAAGCCCACATTCTGGATATTCAATTAATGAATCAGTTGACCATCACACATTTACTCAACTCTTTTCTATAAAAAAAAAAACAAGCTGAGAAATAAATATAATCCACTAATTTTTCTACTAAGAACATTGCTTAAATAGAATTGCTATGGATCCATCATCAAGGCTTTAAAGTGAAGGTATTTACATTTCAATTTTGACTATTGAACATCTTTGACAGATTAGTGAACAAAACACATCAGATGTATCCCTGCTCAGGTTAAATCAGTCTGAAGCCATGAACATGATTTGGATATGACAGTACACTTACTGGTTTTGCCTGATTCTATTTGACATTGGAATATAGTTGAACTGTTTAACATATGAGTTTATCATGGTTTTGAGAGGGATTGTTTTTCTGACCACCTTGTTTATTGAACATTCTTTCTTATGCATATGTGTAAATCTTATAAATGAGAAAAATATTATTTTTCACTAGTAAATTCATCAAAATTGCTGATAATCAGGAAAATATATTAGTAATTAATCGACAATGCTAATCAGGAAAATATATTAGTTGAAAGTAGGAGATTTGTTTATTTGTCAAAGGAAATAGTTTACAAATCTAGGTAGGAGCACATGTTCAAAAAAAGGTTCAGTTGATACCTTACACTAGGGGTGTCCAAGTTCAGTCCTGGTGGGCTGCACACTGGCCTGGATTTGAGGATATCCCACTGCAGCCAGATGAGACTGTTGCTTCTTCAGTCATGCTGATTGACTTATCTGTGCACAAAAAGGAAACCCTGTATCTTTCCTACCCTTTTCAATCTACTTTATTGTTTTATATGTTTTCAAGTACTCCACAACAAATTGATCTATTGGGATAAATAGAATACTCATGGCATAACAACCATGTACATACTATTGGCCTCCTGCCATGGGTTCCACAATCACAATTCAGTTCTACTGTTTATGGTAGCATTATCAACGCGATTATTCGTATTATTATTTCCTTGACCTTGAGGGAAAAAGAGTAAGCTTCTAAAGGTTACACACAGGTGCTTTACATTCTCACTAAGGTTCCCTGGACTTTCCTATTATATATGTATGGACCAGTTGCACATTATGATATAATATCTTAATTTTCTCGAATTAACCAAGGGTATTATCAGTACACTTGAACAGCAGGGCACTCAGATTAACTACTTGGTACACAGGGTTACTCATTGTTTACCCAACAAACAGGCACACTTCACTTTCATAACCTGTGCTATCCATCCCCATTTGATTCTTTGTCTATTGTGTATTTCTACCCCATTGGATCATCTTTCCCTGTACCCAACCAATCAACAGATATATGTTATTGTCATTGGATTCTGATACTATGAGAATTTCTTTTTTTTTTTTTACCATTTCCCACATTGTATTCCCTCTGTTATTCACTTTTCACTCAACCAGCTATATTTTCAGATACACTGTCCGCTGCAGTCTAGTCATTCTGATTGCCTGGGAACTTAAAATCCCTCTTTGTATTCCATGTCAGCAGAGTTTCCAAAATGTCCATAAAGTTTGTTCTTGATAATTGCTTGCAGAGGTGAGACATTGTATCGAGTAGAATAATTAGCTGTTTTAAAAAATAAAATACCATGTACAGCTCTGGGCATATTCCCTGTACTTTAAATGTTCTTGTTGTAGTGTACTATAATACTGGGTGCATTGTGTTTTGTTAAGTATATCTGATATTTGTATGCATATTTTCTAAATAGTTTTGTGGTATACTGGTGAACTGGTCAATGCAAATATATTAAAAAAAATATTGTCTGCAAGGACAAATCTAAGAGATTCCTTGTAGAGGTGACACAATGCTTCAAAATGGGATAGACAATCACTGAATACTTTCTGTGGAAAGATGCAAGCAACCAGTGTACTAACCAGTTACATGTTGTGCAACAGCTCTGAAAGATGATCTAGAGGAGTGGGTACAGTAATTACTGGAGATAGTGGTGGGGCAAGAAATGGAACTGGAACAGAGTTATGCTGATCTGCTGTCCCCAGATGAAACTCAGAGCTACCTACATGATAGTGGAAGTGTAATGTTGAGATTCTGTTGTTGTTATCCTAGATTTAGGATCATACAGTCAGGCACTGTAGGACATTGGTGGCACTATGAAGCTTGCTTAATCATCCAGAGGGGTGCTCTGTTTCAGTGAAATTAAATGGATCGCTTTAAATAAAAGCAAGAGCAAATCTGGGGAATTATAGACGTGTAAACCTCACATTTGTAGTTGGGAAGCTTTTAGAAGGGATAGTATACAAGAATATGTCTATTCAAATGGGATCATAAGTAGGAGTCAACATGGATTTATGAGGGATAGGTCATGTCAAACAAATTGTATTTGTTTCTATGAGGAGGTTAGTAGGAACTTGGATAAGTGCAACTCAAAGGATGTAGTCTTTTTGGATTTTGCAAAGGCTTTGATACAGTGCCACATTGAAGACGATATTTTGTAAACAAAGGGATACATGGATTGTAGTAAATATCTGCTCATGGATTTAGAGCTGGCTAGAAGACAGGAAGCAAAGTTTTGTTGTGGAACATACTCAGATTGGACTAATGTGGTAAGTGGGGTTCCTCAAGGTTCAGTATTAGGTCCTTTTATTTTTAATATATTTAATTAAAAACTTAGAAGTAGGAATGGAAAGTAGTGTGTCCTTTTTTGCTGATGTCTCTAAGTTGTGCAATGCAATTAAATCAGACAATTATGTACTTTCCCTCCAAAGGGATTTGCATAGATTAGAGAAATTGGCAACTAAATGGCAGATAAGATTTAATACAAATAAATGTAAAGTTATGCTTTATAATAATAACCATGCAATTTATAATCTTAATAGAGCTGTTCTATGGATATCAGATATAAAAAGGGATTTAGGAGTACTTGTGGACAACCACCTAGGTAACAGAGCTCAATGCCAAGCAGCATCTACAAAGGCAAGTAAAATATTAGCATGTATTAAGAAGGGTATAGAAGCAAGGGAAGCAAATATAATTCTGCCACTATACAAATCCCTAGTATGGAAAATAGTTAGAGGTGGGTATCAGGGTTTGTGAGGAAGGCAGGGTGTGTCAAGTATCAAGGGTAAATGGCTAAATCTTTCCATTCATACTACTCCAAACACGCCTTCTAACCACCAAATCGGCTAGTAGTGTAATAAACTATTGAACAAAAAGAAGAAAAAAAGAGCACTTTTCTTAACTAGCTAAGAAATGCCTTGTTTTACACAAAGAGATATCTCAGAAAAAAACATATGTAAGTGTATATCCTCACCTATAGGAGGGCAAGACTGGTCAGTTATTATTTATAGGCATATGGGATGAGTGTGTCACAAAACGTAACTTTTATTAAGTCCTAAAATGAGAACAAATAACACCACAAACCTTAGGAACTAGGTGGCGTCGTTTGATGATGTCACAGATAGCCATTCTGTGAACCCTGGTGGCAGACACTCCTCACCATGTACTTATTGTCACTGAAGATATATGAGAAGTACTTAGGCAAAAATATGTAGAGTAGCCTAATTACTCATTTTTTAGAGGATAAATAGCGGGTCCTCCAAGTGAAGTATTGATTTAAAGAATAGGGAATACCGCTATATAATCCCAGGGCTATAAATACCTTTATTTGTGCTTCTTGTTATCTGACAGAGCAATAGCTAATACAGAAATCCAGTTTTAAGGTAGGAGACCTACCTACAAGTTGTCAAGTTATACCTTAAAGGGAGGAAGGTATGATACATTTACCTGAATTAATAATAAACCCATAGTAGGTCTTGCTGGATACTTAGAGCCAGTTATCATACCTCAGAAGTTCTTCCCATTTTGCTTAGTCTGTGTATAGCAGATCTGGGAAATGTTCCGGTTGGTCGTTTCAGATCACATTTGTATATAGATTTTTAATTGTCGTTTTTTAAGGTTTGTGGTGTTATCTGATCTTATTTTAGGACAAATACTTTGAAGGGACAATATAGAGATTTGTCAAATGTACTTTTTGTGCCAAGAGGTTTTAAACTGAAAAGAAGACATCCCTTGAGGTTAGAAGAAAAAAGATTCCACTTTAAAGAAAGAAAAGGGTACGTCACAATAAAGGTGGTTAAACTGTAGAATCCTCTACCAAAGGAGGTCGTGACAGCAGATTCAATAACTTTAAAAAGGGGTAGAAAGGGCATTTAGGGGTAAGGCAGGGCATGTGGCCCCGTTCCTCAGAAACTAAGTCCTGCCTGCACTACCATTGCCTGTGGCAAAACTAGGACTACATTCTTGCTCTTGTTCTGGACCATATGACTGGAACCCACCATGCAGAGGGAAAATACTGTATTTCCTACTGAAACTCATAGGCGCAAACATATATGGAAGCAAACATGTTGTAGGTCTTGCTCCATGTATCTTCTTTCTAAAAGGGAGAGAAATGTCACAAACCACCATGTTCCAGCCAGGGCAGTTTAAAATATTATCTTTGCACTGGGCTTCTAGGCTAAGGGATTCACTGTACTTTTGATAGCATATTCAGCTCTGGGTACATTCACTGTGCTATAAAGGGGGTTGTTTTACTATAATGTAATACTGAGTGCATTGTGTTTGTGAGTAAGAGCTTGCTTTACTGATTATATTCATGTTAAACATGTGTGGTATTTGTATCTATTGTGTTTATAAGTAGTTTTGTGGTAATTCAAGGAATACTGTGTGATCTGGTCTATGGAGGTGTAATCAATTTATTGTTTGTAAAGAAAGAGCTATGAGGTCCCTTGCTTCAAAATGGGGTAGTTTATCATTGAAGGCCTCTTGTGGAGAGATGCAATCAAACAACCAGCCTACTAACTAATAACTTTTTATGCAACAGCTCTGAGTAAGGTAAAGTTGGCCTTTTGACTAGTAATCTTAAATACGTTATCAATCGTGCTTAATGTCACCACTGTCTAATTACTTTACGTTAATATGTTTGGTTATTATTGCCTTTTTTCTATAAATATGCTGTACTCTGTTCAATAAAGAGATCTTCTTGTCAATATATAGGTGATAAACATATGTTTTCCCTGGATGCTGGGATTTCTATGCTCTGTTTGTTGCTGTTGATCTGATGAAAGGTTACTCAAATTTTGCTGTCGGCACCAGCTGGTGAGGTGTAGAAAGAAACCCTTTCCACGAATGGAGAGTTGACCTAATTTCATGTTCTACCGTACCCCAGCACTACATAACATGTTGAAGCTATATAAATAAAGATACCCCATATATGACAAAATGCAAAGAGTAGGGAGTTTGACCTACAAAGGAACAAGGATGGTCAGTTATGGTCACTGTTTCCTGGTGCAGGGGAGGAGTCTCCAAAAAAGTTATATAGGGAGGAGTTGTCCCACCCTAGGGCCAGTTGGGAGCTAGGATAAGACAAGTGAACGCCTTTTTTACCACTTGCAATTTCCTCATGGCATCCACCATAGTGGATGGTATGATTGCTAGGATTTGGACTGTTTGAAAGTAGTGATAGTTTGCAACTCTCTCCAGCAGGAGGCATGCAGAAATCCCCAAAAAACAGCCTTTTGGAAGATCCAGAAGAAGGGACGTCCGCAGAAGCATTTGAGCATAATAGGACAAGTGTTGAGCATTGAGAGGATAACATAACATACAGTGAGGTATAAGGCTCTGATAGGGACATCATGGAGCTATGGAGCCAGCAGGCAGGGACAGGGAAGGACAAGCAGACCAGAGCATACAGCCAGGATCAACCTCAGGATAAGCCCAAGAGTAGGTTGAAGTCAACAGAGAAATGCTATCCAGAAGTAATAGGGCAGACAGAGACGGATCTAACGAGAGGAGAGGGAGGTCTGTTTTTTTCTTCCAGAAAAGCACCCGTGGAACAGCTGCAGAACCATTAACAGTACCTTGTCAAGAGATAATACTACTGATAGCGCTTTATCAATGGAGTAATTTATAAAACATGTGAAGGATATGTTGGTTAGGTTGGAGGATAGTCAGGGAGAAGCAGCTAACATAGTTAATGCCTCGCTCCCAATGGGTCAGCAAGAAGTAGGGGATAGCACAACTTCAGCACTTACACCATATTCAAATGTAACTCCAGTATAAGCTGCAGCGCCTACAGCAATTTAATTGTCAAAAATAGTACCATTCCAATAGATAAGGAGGACTCCTTGAAAAGCTGGAAGGCCAATCTGATGGTAGTGGCTGATACAGCGAGACCTAAATTCTGACTTTGCCAGCTAGGTCCAATAGGGATGAAGGTGCCCCTGGATATTAAAGAAAAGATATGGAAGAGAGAGTTAATAGAACTCTGTTTTCTTCTCCCACTAGACAATTTGTTTGAAGTCAAAGAAAAGAAGGATGAGACTAAACAAGAGGAGGAGGAGAGAAATAGGAGGCATAGAAAGATCCTCAAGACCTTCACAAGTTGGCTACAAGTGTATGTTTTAATGGCTTGTATCACTGGGGAAAATTCACGGAACAATGTTGTGCATTGTTTTGCGATCTGAAGGTGAACATCATCCATAGAACATAAGGAGGGATGGCTTAATGGTCATATGATGAGCACTTTAGGCAGAGAATGGCTGTCCTGGATTACATGAGGTGGTATGAAAGAGATATAGACAAGTGAATAAAAATTGTAGCAAACTTACGTTATGGTGGGTCCTTTCGTCGGTTAGCTGCAATAGCATCCGATACGTCAGGTGGGGCAAATAGGAATGGGCACTGCTTTCTAACAAAAGCATGTGATGGTGGGGATCATCATGCAAATTCATGCATAAATGCTCAGAATGTGATAACCAGCATCCAGTATTCAGATACTTAAAGAAACCGGTGCCTCGACTACTAAGATCGATTCATCTAAGAAAGATGGTTCCTTGGCTTCAGCAGTATGATAGAAAGAGAGATTTTCTTTCATGGTGTCGAATTACTGGTTTGTGATTTTAGTTCTGGTTTTTGCATCCCCTTCATGGATACTCAGCCCCAGGGGTATCTAGACAATTTGTTATCTGCATCCAGGAGAAATTAAATAAGGAGTTAGGTTTACCCAAAAGGAATGTCTGTAAATGATGGAATTGACAAACAATTGTTACCAGTGTCATACATGCCATCCCACCATGCAGTAAAGCTGGTCAGAGTGGTGGGGAGAGGGGCCCTTATGGTAAAGGTTACATATAGAATCTGCCTTTAGATTATTTCCGGTTGCACCCAGTATGCCATCACCTGCTTGGTTTCCATGTTAAGGGTAGTTATTATGTTGACCTATGCCTGCCCACGGGATACTCTATATCCTGTGTTTACTTTGAAACCTTCATCTCTGTTGTGCAATGGGTAGTGGAGCATAAGTCCAGATTTAATGCTATGGTGCACTATCTAGATCATTTTTTATTTGTTGGCCCATGTCTTCTAGACCCTATAGCAGATAATAACAATGAGGGTCCATTGTCGCCCCTCACCTTTTTGGGTATTACAATTGATTCCAGGAATTTGAAATGCTATTTGCCAGAAGACAAGTTAAAAGATTTGCAGGATAATATTGCCTCCATTGTTCTAAAAAAGATCCAGCTAAATTTTGCATGCAAAATTATCCCAATGGGGAGAAGTTTTTTTGAAGATGTTGTCATTGGCAACTGCTGGAGTCAAGCAACTGCATCATTATGTTAGGCTATCAGCAGAGCTGAAAGAGGACCTCAGTGTATGGAAATCTTTTTTGGAACTATTTAATCGGAATCTTTGTTTCTGGTGAAAAAATAACGACTAATTAGACTTATTTACATATGTGGCAGGAGGTTTAGGCTTCAGAGCATACCACCAGGGTCATTGTTCTGTGGCTGAATGGCCAATATCATGGGTTGTGGGCGATCTGGTGAAGAACCTAGTGTTGTTGCAATGTTTCCCTATAGTAGAGGCTTTAGTGATATGAGGAGACATGGGAAGAGATCAGCATGTTGTGTTCAATTGTGACAATATGGTCATCAACAACTTAACAGCTCAGTCATTCCCGGTGGTGGGTCTGTTAAGACAGTTGGTTCTGCAATGCTTTACAAATATATATTTTTGTGCAGGGCAGTTCATATTCTAGGTTGTCAGAATGTAATCGCAGATGGTCTTTCTCATTTTCAGTGGAGACTTCGGGGACTTGCACCGCAGACCAGAATGATAGGGATTACATGTCTTGAACATCTATTGGAATTGGTCCTGAAGCCCTGAACACACTTATAAAAGCAAACTTGGCTCCATCTACCTGGGTAGCTTTTAACACAGTGTGTTAGTGGACAATGGAACACTTGGTTGAAAGGGACCTGTTTGTGGCCAAAGTCTCTGACTTTGAGGTTTTAATTTACTTCTTGCAGGTACACACAACATTGTAGTTAAAAAATTGCTTTTTCAGGCATTTATTTTTGCATTACAACATCTGATTTTTGCTGTTATTTTTTTTAACGATTGAAATACATTCAGTTGATCCATAGCTTTCCAACTCACTTCTACTCTTTGTCATTTATTTTCCTATAGTCTTCAGTTTTCCCTTTCTCACTTTCTACCTCCTCTATTCAATCTGTATTTTCCTCTTCAGTAATTCCTCTTCCCTTCTTCTTCTTTTCCCTCATCATCCATATCCCACCTACACTCACACTATCCCTATTTTCCCTGGTAAAGTATCATGGAGTAATTGAAATTAGAAGGAAGTGAGGAGGGAGGAAGCCTGTGTTGTGCATTTATATAGTTACATAGTTACATAGTTACATCATAAATGAGGTTAAAAAAAGACTTTCAGCCCATCAAGTTCAACCTTTTAAGATCTCCTCTGATCTGCAATAAATTAATTGTTAATTGCTCCAGAGGAAGGCAAACAGAAAGAAAAAACTGTGAAACCTTGCCAGTTGTCTCAAAAAAGGGGAAACATATATTAATTTCCTTCCTGACCCAGATACTGGCGATTGGATTTCTCCATGGATCAATACTCCTTCTCTAATTACCAGGTTAACCCTGAATGCCCTTTTTATTTAAAAATAAATACAATCCTTTTTTAAAGTTACATAATTAAAAAGTTACATAGCATTTGAGGTTGAATAAAGATTGTTAGTCCATCAAGTTCAACCTTTTTAGATCTCTTCTGATACTTTTAATATGTGGACTATTTGTTACTAATTGTTAATTGATCCAGAGGAAAGCAAACAGAAAAAAACCCCATTGAAACTTTGCCAATTGTCTCATAAGGGGAAAAAGAAAAATTCCTTCCTAACCCCAGAGACTGGCAATCAAATTTCTTCCTGGATCAATATTCCTTCACTAGTTATCTAGGATAACCTTGAATGCCATCTTTATTCAAAAATATATCTAACCCCTTTTTAAAATTATCTATCAAATTCACTGTCTCCACCTCCTTTGGTAGAGAATTCCACAGTTTAACCACCCTAACTGTGAAGAACCCCTATCTTTCTTTAAGGTGAATCCTTTTTTCCTATAACCTCAAGGGATGTCCTCTTGTCAGTTGAAAATCTCTTGGTACAAAAAGTTTATTTGACAAAGGCTTATATTGACCATGGATGTATTTAAATAAGGTAATCATATCCCCTTGTAGACGCCTTTTTTCTAGGGAAAATAAGTTTAATTTTGTTAGTCTTTCTTCATAACTTAGCCCCCCATTCCCCTTATTATTTTTGTTGCCATTCTCTGTACTTTTTCCAGCTCTATACTGTCCTTTTTAGGAAGTGATGCCCAAAATTGGACTCGGACATCTTCCGAATGAGGGTGTACTAGAGATTTGTACAGTGACAGAATTATATTGCTTCACTTGCTTATATACCCTTCTTAATACATGCTAATATTTTACTTGCCTTTGCAGCTGCTGCTTGGCATTGAAATGCTACCTAGATGGTTGTCCACAAGTACTTCCAAATCCCTTTCAATATCTGATACCCCTGGATTTGCTCCATTATAAACTGCATGGCTATTTTTCCTTCCCAAATGCATAACCTTACATTTATTTGTATTAAATCCCTTTGTAGGGAAAGAACCTTATTATCTGATTTAATTACCTTGCACAACTTAGTGTCATCAGCAAAAATGGAGACACTACTTTCCAGTCCTACTTCTACGTCATTAATAAATATGTTAAAAAGGAGAGGATCTAATACTGAACTTTGAGGAACCCCACTTACCACATTAGTCCAATCTGGGTATGTTCCATTTACAACAACCCTTTGCTTCCTGTCTTTTAGCCAGCTCTCTATCCATGAGCAGATATTTACTGTAATTCCTGTATTCCTTAGTTTGCTCAGAAGTCTCCCATGTGGCACTGTATCAAAAGCCTATCTATTGAATCTGCTGTCACCGCCTCCTTTGGTCGAGAATTCCACGGATTAACCACCCTTACTGTGAAGAACCCTTTTCTTTATTTAAGGTGGAATACTTCTAACCTCAAGGGATGTCCTCTTGTCAGTTGAAAACCCTGTGCAAAAGCTCCCTTGACAAATCTTTATACTGACCCTGGATGTTTTTATTTAAGGTAATCATATCCCCCCTTAGACACCTTGTTTTTCTAGAGAAAATACGTTTAGTTTGCTTAGTCTTTCTTCATAACATAGCCCCTCTATTCCCCTTATTAGTTTTGTTGCCCTTCTCTGTACTTCTTCCAGTTCTAAAATGTCCTTTTTATGAAGTGGTGCCCAAAATGGTACTCCAAATTCCAAATGAGGGTGTACTATCATATAGTGATATACTTACATAGTTACATAGTAATTGATGTTGAAAAAATACTTTTAGTCCATCAAGTTTAACCTTTTTAGATCTCCTCTGATCTGCAATATGCAGATTATTGGTTAATCGTTAATTGGTCCAGAGGAAGGCAAACAGAAAAAACCTCAGTGAAACTTTGCCAATTGTCTCAAAAGGAAGAATAAATTCCTTCCTGACCCCAGATACTGGGGATCAGACTCCTCCCTGGATCATTACTCCCTCTCTAATTATCCAGGATAACCTTTTTATTTAAAATTATATCCAATCCCTTTTTAAAGTTATCTATCGAATCCGCTGTCACAACCTCCTTTTGTAGACAATTCCACAGTTTAACCAACCTTACTGTGAAGAACCCTTTTCTTTCTTTAAGGTGGAGTCTTTTCACTTCTAACCTCAAAGGTTGTCCTCTTGACAAAGCCTAGTATTGACTCTGGATATATTTATATAAGGTAATCATATCCCTTCTTTTTTCAAGACAAAATTTAATTTAATTTGGTTTGTATTTCTTCATAACTTAGACCCCCCATTCACCTAATTAGTTTTGTTGCCCTTCTTTGTACTTTTTCCAGCTCGAAAATGTCCTTTTTATGAAGTGGTGCCCAAAATGTTATGCCATATTCTGAATGAGGGCATACTAGGAATTTGTATAGTGGAAAAATTATATTTGCTTCCCTTGCCTCTATACCATTCTTAATATATGCTAATATTTTACTTGCCTTTGCAGATGCTGCTTGGCATTGAGAACTGTTACCTGGGTGGTTGTCCACAAGCATCTCCAAATACCTTTCAATATCTGATACCCCTAGATTTGTTCCATTGAGATTATAAATGGCAAGGGTATTTTTCCTTTCCGAATATATAACTTTACATTTATTAGTATTAAATCGCATCTGTCATTTAGTCGCCCATTTCTCTAATTTATGCAAATCTCTTTTTAGATTTAATTACTTTGCACATCTTAGTTTTCATAAGCTTGATATGATATGATAGTGAGAAGGGGAGAAGCCTGTGTTATGAGAAGAGGAGGGGGTCTAGGACTGAATCTTGGGATATACCAACAGTCAGAGAGCAAAGGGAGGTACGTTTGTGTTATTTTAATACACACATGAAAGGTTTTACTTGCAAAACATAAATGCTGCAGGAACATGTTTACAATCTGACAGTACACACAGAAGTCTTGTTAACATAAATAGACATTACAGCCACAGGGTAGGAAATTAATCAAAGGTTATCTACTTCATACTAAAAAGGAAAACTACCTTTTTTTTTAAAAAGCTCACAAAAGTCTAAATAATTGGCTATAATGCATACATTAAAAATGAGGTTCTACATATGTTTTATGCTAAATAATTGACTGTTTTTAGTATAAAGTATGTCACGACTGGATTTTGCAAGGCACGCGGTGACCCTTTGCCACCCCATTTCTTCATGCCCAAAACATTACTGGACTATTGTGAACTGTGTATTGGCTCTGGGATTCGGGAACTTGTCTGGGTTTAAATATTATTACAATCACATATATAGTTGTGAGCAAGTGGGTCGTTGCTAACGCTGCTGGCTCCCGTAGCGAGGGCTGCAGTTGCTGGCAAGCAGAGCCAAAGGCGCTCTTTGGCAGCAACTGAGGACTTTAGGCCCGCAAATGCGGACCCTCGCAAAGCGAGGCGCCCCATTTGCGGAGGTGGAGGCTCTCACGTCAACCGGACATATCATCGACATTAAGGACATAGCATCCACAAATACTAGCCGCGGGACGTTACGGCCTTAGCGCCCGAACCCCGCGCTCATGAAAACATTAAAAACACAATAAATACACACAATAAACACATAAAATGCTTACCCACAGAAAGGGGAGCACCCTGGACCTCTGCAAGTGAAGTTACACCTCAATGTAGGTCCAAATTCAAGAGTTTAGGCACACGAAAATCCTTGCAGAGAGAGAAAAAGTGGCTGCCGAAAAAAAACGAAAACGAGGCTACAGGACCCTAAACACGCAAAACACCACAAAACACATACAGAGTTTCGGAAAAAGCCGTACGAGGTCCAAGATACACTATTAACAAGGACGCAAAAATACAACCTTAACACCTGACCTGCGCGCACATGAAATCAATAGAAAATCAATAAATACACACACCAAATACATAAAACCCTTACCCACACAAGGGGGGGGGGGGCACCGAGGACCTCTGCAACTGAAGTTACACCTTAATTTAAGTCCAAATTCAAGAGTTTAGACACACGAAAATCCCCTAAGCGAGAGAAAAAATGGCTTCTGAAATAAACTAAAATGAGGCTACAGGACCCAGGACATAGAAAAAAAAAATTGTGGACTTACACAAAAAAAAAATGCGAGCCATGGGACTCGCAAAAATACGACCTTAACGAACAACACGCGCACAGCTGAAAACATTAAAGAAACACAAAATAAACACAAAAATAAAATAAAAACCTTACCCACAGCAAGGGGAAGGGGACACCCAGGACAGGTTACACCTCGATTTCTGTCCAATTTACAAAGTTCAGACACTCAAAAATCCCCTAAGAAAATGGCAGCTGAAAAAAATGAAAACAAGGCTACACGACCCCTAAAGCCTTAAAACACCGCCAAGCACATACGACTTTTACAAAAACCCGTACGACCTACAACATACACCATTAGCAAGGACGCTAAATCATCCACACCCGCCTACCACATACACATTCGCCGCCATTTTACAACACTAACTTACAGAATGCGGAAGTACCCAACTACACAAATGGTTTCTCCTCGCGCACGCAGCCTATTTACACTACACACTGCACACATTGCTGACACTTACACCTCAGCTCGACAACACTGCAAATCTACATTACATGCTGCAGGAACATCAAAACAGACTGTTAGCTCTTCAGCACATTTCTTACTGCATATATTAATTACAAATAGGTAAAGTATATTAATTTAGGATTTTATTAATTAATTAATTAGCATAAAAAAATATACACAAATTAAAAAAACAAAAAACCACAGTATCACAGAAAACCACAAAGACCTTCACAACGCGCCGCACAAGGAGGCCGTAAATTTATTTCTTATTCAATTGGCGTCTTTTGCGAGCCAAAGAGGCTTACATGTTACGGGCTTGAAATCCCTGCAGTTGTTAAAACCGGAACTTACAGCCCATCTAGGCCTTTGATGTTACACGTCCGCATAGAGTTACAATCGTAAAGCGCAATTCAACTGCTACAATTCCTCAAGTTCGCAAATGTTTTCACACCTGTAAACGGCAAATGTAGAAGAAAATCCTATGAGGATCCGCAAAGGGGTTAAAGACATAACCGTAGTACTGTCATGCAATTTATATGACATGAATATTACACTGTATATATTAATATAGTTTCTTAAAATATTACAGTGTATAGATTAATTACATTCAAAGTTCAAGTTATCGACAAGTATACGATGTGTGCAGAAATTGTTTTTATTGGTATAGCAGTAAATATCAAGGATAAACAATTGTAAGTGTTTACACTTGTAAGCTTTGATATTTAGTTAGATCACAATATACAATATACCAGATGTCTATTACAATCTCTTGTGGATGATTGGAAAACAATTAGTCTTAACACACTTTATATTTGGTTAGATCAATACAGAAATCAATAATGGATTAACAATTTATGTTAACACAATCTATGTCTGGTTAGTTCAATATACGGGTTTATAAACAGTGTTTATAAACTTACTAGCGAACCGCCCGTCAAACAATGACGGCAATAACATTTTAAGCCAGGCAATGCTGTTTGCCACACAATGTGAGGCTTTAGCTTCTCTGAGCACCTTCAGCACTCATCGCGAGCCCCGCGATCAGCGCCTTCGGTGCTCATCGTGTGGCTCACAATGAGAGCCTTCTGAGCTCTTTGCGAACCTTTCCTCCAGCCTACTGTACGGGCCGCTCAATGCAGGGTTCATTAACCTGTAAGTTTTGTGCTTGGCGATGCCATGTGTCTCTTTCCAGCATCTCCCCCCTGTCCCATCCCTGTGTGTTTCTCTTCTGTGTGTCTGCTGACTGTTTGTTCTAGGCGCGCTGCCTGCCGTTTGTTTTATTTTCAAAGTCCCTCGTGCATAGCGTTGTTGGTGTAAGTGTTACTGTCTTTGCCGTCGTGCATTTTCTAAGTCCCACGTCCCTGGTTTTGCTCAGCCTTGTTTTCATCCAGTTTCATAATTATTTAAGTTTTTCGTCTGCCATTTATTTTCTCACTTAGCCGATTTTCAAGTGACGAAACACACCAAGTAAGGCTCAAAATCACTTTCAAACTCACTTCCATGCTTCCTGGCTCTTCCCCTGTGTGTGAGTGTGTTTTTAATTTTTTTAAATAATTTTTCTTGTTTTTCGTGGTTTTCGATTTTTGCGGTTCGGCTGTAAATTCGTATTTTTTGAAGGTCGTATTTTGTTGGTGTAAGTTTTAGTGTATTTGCCTTTGTGTATTTTCTAAGTCCCGCGTGCCTGGAGTTGTTCGTGTAAGTAGTGCTGTCTTTGCCGTCGTATATTTTCTAAGTCCCACATGCCTGGCTTTGCTCAGCCTCGTCCGTCATTTTTTTTCTCTCACTTAGCCAATTTTCGAGTGACGAAACAAGTCAAATAAGGCTCAAAATCGCTTGCAACCTCACTCCCAGGCTTCCTGGCTCTCCCCCTGTGCTGTGTGTGAATGTGTTTTTATTTATTTTTATTATTTGTGTTTTTTTGATTGCCGGGGGTCAGACGTTAAATTCACATTTTCCAAGGTCGTATTTTTTTTTAGAGCATGCATATGTGACGACGCCAAAAGCGCTCATTGCAGCCTACGTGCTGCACGACTGATTAAGTGCTTGGCGGCTGCTTAAGTGCTCATTTCAGCCTAAGGCCTGCGGGCTTCAATGCCTCAACTGCTCGCCTCACTTTGCAAGTCTCGCAGGGCAATGACCGCCTTCAGCGCTCATTGCCTAAGTCCTGCGAGCTCGGAAGGCTTCAATGCCACAACTGCTCACCTCGCTTAGCGAGGCTCGCAGTTGCGGCCCTCTGAGCCACAAACGGCTCACCGCATTTTGCGCGGCTCGCAAGTGTGACGACAAATTGCAGTTTGACAATTACAATATGTGATAACGTTGGGTTAACAGTCTGTCCATATTTGGTTAGTGCAATACAGAAACGATATGCAGAGTGTGTTACAGTATATATTATATTAATAATTAGCAATATAACCTGTTACTCTATGAAAGCAGTAAAATATAGTATGACACTTTATATGGCAGTTAGAATATAGTAATATTGAAGCAATATGTATCAAAGTTGGTTATGCTGTATGTGAGATTGCAAACTTTGGGCCTCATTAAATTCCAGCCTCGTAAATAAGAGGCTTCTACTTAAGCCCTACGTACTGCAAAGTTTCTCTAACTTACAATGCTATTAAATTAGCCCTGCTGCGAGCAACGTATGAGCTACGCAGCAGGCCCGTACGTATCTACACTGCGTAAATGTACATGAGGAGTGACAGCCTGCGAGATGATATCGCAGGCTCCCACTCCTCATCAAGTGCTGCGGGGGTCCTAAAAGGGACCTCCGCGGCAGTCCCCCACATAAGCCCTGCCGTGGGGGGTACTCCAAACCCCCCCCTAGGCACCTAAAATGAACCCCCCCTCAATGCGGGGGTCCCTGTCGGGACCCCCGAAGTGTCCTCACATGAACACCTTGCTGCAGGGGTCCATAGGAACCCCCGCAGCCCCCACACATTAACCCCTTGCAGCGGGGGTCCCCGATCGGCACCGATCAGGCCCCCGCTGCATTTAAAACTTTTAAATTCCCCGCCGCGGCTCCTTAAAGGGACCGCGGCACACTATTACCCAATCCCGGCCGCGGCACTTAAAATTAACCCCCCTCTATGCTGGGGGTCCCCATCGGGACCCCCGAAGTTTCCCCACATAAACCCATTGCAGGGGGGGTCCCCGATCTGCATAGATCAGGCCCTCCGCTGCATTTAAAACTTTTAAATTCCCCGCCGCGGCTCCTTAAAGGGACCGCGGCACACTATTACCCAATCCCGGCCGCGGCACTTAAAATTAACCCCCCTCTATGCTGGGGGTCCCCATCGGGACCCCCGAAGTGTCCCCATATAAACCCCCTGCTGCGGGGGGCCCCGATCGGCACCGATCGTGACCCTGCTGCAATTCAATTTTAAATTTCCCGCCTCGCGGGTCCTCAAAGGACCGTAAAGGTCCTGAAAGGACTCGCACTAAAAATATTAACCCCAGGCAACTATAATTACCCCATTAACTCATGATGGTCAATCCAGACCACCATAAGGCTCTAATTAACCCATTAACTCATGGTGGTCAATACAGACCACCATAAGGCTCTAATTAACCCATTAACTCATGGTGGTCAATCCAGACCACCATAAGGCTCTAATTAACCCATTAACTCATGGTGGTCAATCCAGACCACCATAAGGCTCTAATTAACCCATTAACTCATGGTGGTCAATCCAGACCACCATAAGGCTCTAATTAACCCATTAACTCATGGTGGTCAATCCAGACCACCATAAGGCTCTAATTAACCCATTAACTCATGGTGGTCAATCCAGACCACCATAAGGCTCTAATTAACCCATTAACTCATGGTGGTCAATACAGACCACCATAAGGCTCTAATTAACCCATTAACTCATGGTGGTCAATCCAGACCACCATAAGGCTCTAATTAACCCATTAACTCATGGTGGTCAATACAGACCACCATAAGGCTCTAATTAACCCATTAACTCATGGTGGTCAATACAGACCACCATAAGGCTCTAATTAACCCCATCAGTCCCATAAGGGTATATTATTACCATTATGGGCCTGTTACAACCCAACATTAACCACATAAGTGCCATGATGGTCCTCAAGGACCATCATGACACTAACTACAAACACTACACTATAACCCCCAATAAACCATTTAATCTAAACTAACCCCCCTCTACACTAATCTATTAACACTTACACTACCTACCTACACTACCTACCCCCTAATAAACCTTCCCACCACTCTAATTACAAAAAATAAAAAACCTACAGCACAGAAAACAAAAAACAATTACAACCCCACCCCCCACTCCAGAAAACAAAAAAATACATTACAACCCCACCCCCCACTACAGAAAATAAAAAAATTACACACCTGAAAAGGAAAGACAGATAAACACAATACAATACATACATATAATACATTACATACATTACATACAATACATGACATTACATATAATATATTACATATAATATCACATATTATAATTGTCTAACTGCGATTCGTCGTCACGCTTCAGACGAATCGCAGTTAGACAATTACAAACTGCTGCGCATTGCGCAGAGCGCGGCGCGAGCCGCGCATGCGCAGAGCGCGGCGAAAGCCGCGCTCTGTGCATTACACAGAGCGCGGCGCGAGCCGCGCTTGCGCAGAGCGCGGCGCGAGCCGCGCATGCGCAGAGCGCGGCGCGAGCCGCGCATGCGCAGAGCGCGGCGCAAGCCGCGCTTGCGCTTGCGCGGCCCAGTGAGGAAGAGGGGGGGTAGAGGCACAGAGGGAGAGTAAACTGCTGCGCATTGCGCAGAGCCGCGCATGCGCAGAGCGCGGCGCAAGCCGTGCTTGCGCGCAGCGCGGCCCAGTGAGGAAGAGGGGGGGTAAAGGCACAGAGGGAGAGTGGGGAAGAGGGGAGGGAGAGTGGGGGAGAGGCACAGAGGGAGAGTGGGGAAGAGGGGGGGAGAGGCACGGCACAGAGGGAGAGTGGGGAAGAGGCACAGAGGGAGAGTGGGGAAGAGACACAGAGGGAGGGGGGAGAGACACAGAGGGAGGGGGGAGAGACACAGAGGGAGGGGGGAGAGACACAGAGGGATAGGTGGGAAAGAGACACAGGGGAGGTAGAAGAGGGGGAAAAGACACACGGGAGGGAGAACAGGGGGAAGATACACATGGGAGGGAAATGGGGGGGGGGAGAGGGGAACAGACACAGGGGGAAGGGGGAAAGAGACACAGGCCAGGGGGTAACAGGCACAGAGGGAGAGGGGGGAAGAGACACAGGGGGGAGAGATACAGCGGGTAAGGGAGGAAGAGACACAGAGGGAAGGGGGGGAAGAGGTACAGAGAGAGGGGGAAAGAGGCACAGAGGGGGGGGGGAACAGAGGAAGGGGTGAAGAGACACAGTGGCGAGACACACAGAGAGAGGCGGGGGAAGAGGCAAAGAGGGAGAGGGTGGAAGACACAGAGTGGGGAGAGACACAGAGGGTGAGGGGGAAGAGACAGGGAGGAAGAGGCACAGAAAGAGGAGGGGGAAGAGACACAGGGGAGTGAGAGGAGGGGGAAGAGACACAGGGGAGAGAGTGCAGGGGGGAAGATACACAAGGGAGGGAAATGGAGACACGAGGAAGGCCGTAACAGACACAGGGGGAGGGGGAAAGAGACACAGGCCAGGGGGGAACAGACACAGGGGAGGGTTGGGGGAGACACAGGGGGGGGAAGAGATGCATGGGAGGGAGAAGGGGGAAAGAGACACAGGGGAGGGGTTTAGAGACACGGGAGGGAGAGGGAGGTAAAAACACAGGGGGGCAGGAGATGCAAAGGAGGTAGACGAGGTGGAAGGAGACACAAGGGAGGGAGAGGAGGGGGGAAATAGGACACGAGGGAGGAAGTAGACAGAGGGAGAGACTCGCAATGAGCTCCAAAGGGGCTCATTGCAAGGCCTGTGATGAGCGCCAAAGGCGCTCATCACAAGGCCAGTAAAGTAGAGGGGGAGAGGCTTACATTGTGTGGCAAACAGCATTGCCAGGCTTCAGTTTTTATTGCCGTCATTTTTGACGGGCAAGTCGCTAGTATTACATATAATACATTACATACATTACATACAATACATGACATTACATATAATATATTAAATATAATATATTACATATAATATATTACATATAATACATTACATACATTACATACAATACATGACATTACATACATTACATATAATATATTAAATATAATATATTACATATAATATATTACATATAATACATTACATACATTACATACAATACATGACATTACATACATTACATATAATATATTAAATATAATATATTACATATAATATATTACATATAATACATTACATACATTACATACAATACATGACATTACATACATTACATATAATATATTAAATATAATATATTACATATAATATATTACATATAATATATTACATATAGTCCTAATCAAATACCCCCTATCTATCTAACATACAATCTATTTAATTTAAAATAAATCCTAACTATATCAAATACATCCCCCTATCTATCTAATATACAAAAAATCCTAACTACATACACAGACCATTATTCTAAAGTAAAATAAAATAATTACAGTCCTAACTACATACACAGACCCTAATTCTAAGCTAAAATCAATAAATTAAGACCACTGACCTTTAAGATGTTGCTTCAGATCACTAACCTATGGGTCAAACAAAAAATAAAAATTAGTACAAAACATTAACATCAAATAAATAAACATTCTATACATTCTAAATATTCAACTCACCTTTACAGCATGTCCAGTCACTGTTTAGCTCTTCCGGCGCGGCCCTGTTAAAAAAAAAAACACAATACATGAATACATTAATACAATATATAAACAATAAATAAAATACACAAATAAACATCTAAATATACATTGAACTTACCTCCCCGCGATGTCCCCGGCCTTCTCTCCTTCAGCCCCGGCTGGGCCGCGGAACCATCCGCGCTCTAAAAAAAAAAAAAAAAAAAACTAACGGAGGTCTGCACTGGCAGACCTCCCCGACGCTACTGAACCTCCCGGAGTCGTTTCCGGGAGGAAATTGGCATTGTCGGCTTGTGATTGGCTGAAAAGGCTGTCAGCCAATCAAAAGTCGTCAATGTAGGAGCCAATCAGGATGCGCAGATGTCTTCTACCAATCACTCCGTGGGGGTGTATCCCATAGTGATTGGCTGAAGGCATCTGAGCGTTGTGATTGGTTCCCAGAAAGATAGACAAGTGTTTAAGCCAATCAGGGTGGGATATTGGGGTGTATCCCATCCTGATTGGCTTACACATTTACGACTTTTGATTGGCTGAAATTGATAGACAGCTTTTTCAGCCAATCACAAGCCGCCAATGCCAATTTCCTCCCGGAAACGACTCCGGGAGGTTCAGTAGCGTCGGGGAGGTCTGCCAGTGCAGACCTCCGTTAGTTTTTTTTTTTTTTTTTTTTAGAGCGCGGATGGTTCCGCGGCCCAGCCGGGGCTGAAGGAGAGAAGGCCGGGGACATCGCGGGGAGGTAAGTTCAATGTATATTTAGATGTTTATTTGTGTATTTTATTTATTGTTTATATATTGTATTAATGTATTCATGTATTGTGTTTTTTTTTTTAACAGGGCCGCGCCGGAAGAGCTAAACAGTGACTGGACATGCTGTAAAGGTGAGTTGAATATTTAGAATGTATAGAATGTTTTTTTATTTGATGTTAATGTTTTGTACTAATTTTTATTTTTTGTTTGACCCATAGGTTAGTGATCTGAAGCAACATCTTAAAGGTAAGTGGTCTTAATTTATTGATTTTAGCTTAGAATTAGGGTCTGTGTATGTAGTTAGGACTGTAATTATTTTATTTTACTTTAGAATAATGGTCTGTGTATGTAGTTAGGAATTTTTGTATATTAGATAGATAGGGGGATGTATTTGATATAGTTAGGATTTATTTTAAATTAAATAGATTGTATGTTAGATAGATAGGGGGTATTTGATTAGGACTATATGTAATATATTATATGTAATATATTATATGTAATATATTATATTTAATATATTATATGTAATGTCATGTATTGTATGTAATGTATGTAATGTATTATATGTATGTATTGTATTGTGTTTATCTGTCTTTCCTTTTCAGGTGTGTAATTTTTTTATTTTCTGTAGTGGGGGGTGGGGTTGTAATGTATTTTTTTGTTTTCTGTAGTGGGGGGTGGGGTTGTAATTGTTTTTTGTTTTCTGTACTGTAGGTTTTTTTGTTTTTTGTACTGTAGGTTTTTTGTTTTCTGTGCTGTAGGTTTTTTATTTTTTGTAATTAGAGTGGTGGGAAGGTTTATTAGGGGGTAGGTAGTGTAGGTAGGTAGTGTAAGTGTTAATAGATTAGTGTAGAGGGGGGTTAGTTTAGATTAAATGGTTTATTGGGGGTTATAGTGTAGTGTTTGTAGTTAGTGTCATAATGGTCCTTGAGGACCATCATGGCACTTATGTGGTTAATGTTGGGTTGTAACAGGCCCATAATGGTAATAATATACCCTTATGGGACTGATGGGGTTAATTAGAGCCTTATGGTGGTCTGGATTGACCACCATGAGTTAATGGGTTAATTAGAGCCTTATGGTGGTCTGGATTGACCACCATGAGTTAATGGGTTAAATAGAGCCTTATGGTGGTCTGGATTGACCACCATGAGTTAATGGGTTAATTAGAGCCTTATGGTGGTCTGGATTGACCACCATGAGTTAATGGGGTAATTATAGTTGCCTGGGGTTAATATTTTTAGTGCGAGTCCTTTCAGGACCTTTACGGTCCTTTGAGGACCCGCGAGGCGGGAAATTTAAAATTGAATTGCAGCAGGGTCACGATCGGTGCCGATCGGGGCCCCCCGCTGCAGGGGGTTTATGTGGGGACACTTCGGGGGTCCCGATGGGGACCCCCAGCATAGAGGGGGGTTAATTTTAAGTGCCGCGGCCGGGATTGGGTAATAGTGTGCCGCGGTCCCTTTAAGGAGCCGCGGCGGGGAATTTAAAAGTTTTAAATGCAGCGGGGGGCCTGATCTATGCAGATCGGGGCCCCCCCCCTGCAATGGGTTTATGTGGGGACACTTCGGGGGTCCCGATGGGGACCCCCAGCATAGAGGGGGGTTAATTTTAAGTGCCGCGGCCGGGATTGGGTAATAGTGTGCCGCGGTCCCTTTAAGGAGCCGCGGCGGGGAATTTAAAAGTTTTAAATGCAGCGGGGGCCTGATCTATGCAGATCGGGGACCCCCGCTGCAAGGGGTTAATGTGGGGGTGCTGCAGGGGTCCCGATAGAGACCCCTGCAGCATGGGGATGTGTATAGGGTGCAGGGGGGAGCCTCACACTGCTGTCTCGGGCTGTTCCGAGGCAGCACGTAGAGGCTTTCGGATCCCTTGCGTGGACTTTTTGTCCACGTAGGGATTCTTACGATATGCGAGACTCGTGCATAGATTTAAGGCTACGTAGCTCTCTCGGAGCCTATTCTCGGCCATTTTCTCGCAGTCATATCGTAAAGCAGGCTGCGAGAGATTGGGTTCTCGCAAACAGCAGGAAAACTGCCTTTTGCGAGCACCGAGAGAACTACGAGGGAGAATTTAATAGGGCCCTTTGTGTTTAGGTATTAGCAAATTAGGTATTAGCAAACTGTAATTTGGTTATTGGTCTTAGATCAGAATTGATTACATTTAATTTAATTTATCAAATTGGTCAATTCAATCAATAATGATGTAAGACAGTTTTGTTGATTGTGTGATACAAGATTATATATGTTGAGAATTGCTAAGTATGGTTTGTTGTATATGTGTTTTTAATAAATGGTTTTGTAACAGAGGTAAATGGTTACATTATTGAATAAAGTCAATCAGACGATGAAATTAAAATCTGATCTCATCAGAGGTACAGGGTTTCCCAGTAACTATTGTTTAGTCATGAGGCTTACTGTGACTGGCTAGCCTGTGTGCCAGAAAATTGGATAAAATATGACAATTAATAAAAGTATGACAGTGGTATCTGTACTTGCATAGACAAGGTGTAAGTGTCATTCTGTGCATTAATCCTAATTCTAAGGGATTATATGGTGTTGCTGATATTCTGGTCTGCTGAAGCAAGTTCGTGGGCTTGGTTCCTGTGTATGGTCCATATTTCTGCTATCAGAGGTATACAAGATTCTGCTTGATAGGTTTGAACTAGGTTCTTAACAAGTTCAATTTAAGTAGCAGATCGTGACAATTGGCTGACAGTCATGGGACCTCTATGGAATACAGTAAGATGGCAATTTACAAGGACATGATGGAGCTGAGACCAGAGGAAATGCTTTCACATTTAAGCATGGATCAGCAGAGGGCTGTCCTGGGACAGTGGGAGAGGGGTATGCAATGGCCCTTTCCCTGCTCGTGTGGATGGGGAATGCTTGTCCCCAGTGGAGACAGAAGATTTTTTTGTCCTTGGAATAGAGAGATAGGGAGAGATAATAAAGCTGTGGTCCACCTGCTCCTGCATTGACTGTGTTGTAGATTTTCCCAAATTAGCATGAAGATCCACAAGCTGGTGGTTTTGGTTTAGGAGAGTGAGAGTAGGAGCGCAGCCACAGCACCAAGTGGTGGCCCCCATGTGACTGATCAAGAAGATGTTGTGCCATGTCCCCATCGCTCGAGCTCAAGGCCTGCTGGCCCAACAGGATCCAGCCTCCATGTCAGGTGAATATCAGATACACCAATATGCCACCACATGTACATCACACACATATAGAAAACACACAACACATGTCAATGATGACCGACACTGGCATGTCAGTTCTCTGGATTTACCAAGGGATAGATGGATCATTCATGCATCATTGTATCCATGAAGCTGAGAAATCACTGTCATTAGTGGGTGATGAACAGAAGGGCCCACTGAACTGTTTTGGAGTTCATCAGTTATTATATGTGTGGTTAGAAGGTACTAACAACTTGCTTAACAGTCATATCTGGGATATACAAAGGGAAAGATTTTAAAGCATTTATATGACCCTGCGACGCTGTCATGGTCTGGAACTACAACCATGGTCCCCGAAGGCTAATTTGCTGGAGCCCCTGATTCAGTAAGAGCTGCAGCTGGAGACTGAGTATGTTGAATTTCTGGATAAGGCATCCATGGAAGGGTTTTAACCATCCAGTTGGGAGGAAGGAGGAGGACTGGTTACCAGAGGTCTGGGGAGAGGATATTATGGACTCTGACCAGGACTATATCAATATGGAGGTACAAATGGGCCAGGCCCAGTTAAGTTTTGCTACAACTGGGACAGATGAAGATGGTACCATACATTATGGGTACATCTCAATAGCAGTGGAGTCTGAGTCTCAGACAGGAATATCAGGCCAGATGGAGGGCCTGGGAGAGTTCTGGAAGGAACCAGAGGTGGATTGTGAACCTATCATGGGGTTGCCGTGGATAACTACAGTCCAGGAACCAGCCATGGATACAGGTGCGAACACAGGGAATAACCTTGGGACTGTGTCAGACCAAGGGGGCTAGCCATACACAAGTGGCTGGGGCACAATTGCTAATTACAAGGCAGTTAAGAAGACACAGAATATCTGTCAAACTGTTGGCCCAAGGGCAAGTCTGAATGAGAGTTGTGAGGTCCTGCCAGTGACCAAAGATCCCAAGGGAGGTGAGTGCTGTGCCCAGTCGGTGGTTCCAGAGAGAGGGGGATGTGACATGCTGATCCAGATACAACATAGAGATTTAGAGTCTTTAGACCAGACCACAACATTGGGTGCCGGCTTCCAGATCCGTCCAGTATATTCCGCTTTGGAATTACTATTTTTCTGGGCGCCCCAGTGGAGTGCTTTACCTATGCAGTGGGGCAGAAGAGTGCACGGGCCCTGTTTTTTGGGGGGTGGGATGGCAATGGCACCGTTGGACTGTATTGATTACCCTGGCACAGAGGACTGTTGGCAGTCCATGTTTGGGTAAGCCCAGTGCAACATATGCAGATACAGCCCGCAGGCAGAATAGAGATAACGTTATGAGCCAATAAAAATCAACCTAATAATCCAAAGATTTGATCACAATGATAAATGATAGCTACGCATAGAAACATCAAGCTTTAAGACAGCAGGATAGTGAGGAAAAAAAACTGAATAATATGTATCATTCAATAAAATTAACACATATATCATTCTTCTCTTTTTTACAGATGGCAGGAGGTCTGGGTCTGTTAGTGTGCCAGAGGCGGGGGCGTCGGCTTCATCTGAGCAGGATCTGCTGTGCCCGCACAACAGAACCCAGTGCAGGAGGAGGAGGCAAGGAGAGGACCGTAGGTACCGGGCTATGAGGAGTCAGAGGAACAATTCATCTGGGTAGTGGGGTCACCTGCTGGACCTTCGGTCACACAACCAAGGCATTGGACCCCACTGTCTCCCTCCTCCAACAGCTCTGTTCACCACCCAGTCCCTCCTACAGGATGAATCAACAGACCTTTCCACCACCTACACAATCGCCTCCTCCTAGAAGCCACAACCTGGCTCCCACCACCACCAGGCCCACCACCACCACATGGAAGCCAGTCTCCAGCCAGGCCCCAACCCCTCCCCCTGGGCCACTATCCCCTCTTCACCCAGACACACAGAGCGGACCTCTGTCCCAAGGACCACCACCGGAGGACGCTGAAAGGGAAATGCTGGTCCTAATGCGGCAGCTTGTGGAAAGTAATCGTGGGATCCAGGCCAGTAACTCCTCCAACCAGGCCTCCATTGACATCAGCCTATGGAGGCTCCATAGGGAAGTGAGGAGGTACTACCTCATGGGGAAGTCCTACCTGGCCAAACTCCATTTGTTGAATAACCATTGTGTGCACATTCAACTGAACATTAATGCCACTCAGTGCGCACCGCCTCCTCTACCCCAGAGGCCTCCCTTGCACCCCTGCAGCATAGGCACTCCTCACCTCCATCAATGCCTCCTTCACCTCGAGTTCTGCTCACTCCTGGGGGATGCCTCCCCCTGCAACCCCCCTCAACTAGGGAGAAGGCTTGTCTCCATGTGGTGTTGGGGCACTGTGGCAAGGCAAAGGACGATATAGGGGCTGCACAGATATTTAGACCTTCTCAACAGCAGTCGTCAGTGAGCATCTATTGGTTCAAATGATAACATATGATCTAGCCTTGCTACAGAGTATCGGATCATGGCCTATGTGATGGGGATATATAGTAAGCATATGGCCTCCCATCACATGGTACATGATCCTTTTCTCTGGACAAGTAGGTTTATGTTTAACATTTCACCAATTGATGGTCATTGATGAAAGCCTTTGAAAAGAGATGCTGCAGTCCTTTTATTTTTTAAGCCCTATTCATGATTCATTTTATTTTATTTTTTTGATTATAGGCACAATTCAGGTCCATGAAGGTATCTTCTTCATCTGCAAGCATTGTTCCAAATATGAAGTAATTGTAATATATGGACAGTGGCTCTCCAATAGACATTCCATCAATGACATCCCCTCCCAATAATGTTGCTCACACAATTTTAATTAAATCATATATCCAGAATTATAAGACATGATTGATAGATTTAGACCAATACAGCTATGGTGGCGGACTTGCTAAGTCTCACAATGGCATGTTAATCAAAGCCAGCATTAATACATGCACTAGTGAAGCATTTCATTGTCTACTCAATATCAATAGTACAACAGATACTTGTGTCTTGTGTAACACTGATTATGGCAGTGACCTTTGTATTCTCTCCGTATTAATGGCTAGGTTTTCCAAACATATAATATAATGCAAATCCTTTACAATGTGATAACACCTGTACAATACATGAATGTGAAATCAATTTTGCTAACAAATATCAGATGGAGATGCTCATAGTACTCTTGGACCACTGACTGTGTTCACAGCTAAGCATTGATTGTGAGATGGCACATCATTATTAATGGTCATGGCTAGTGATTTATCATGACAACCACCTAATGGTTAGTAATGCTTGCAGATGATGATCAGGTAGGTTGATATATTGTTACAGTAACAGTATTTAGCAATGTACTATACATGCAGTTATTTATCCTCCTTTGCCTTTTTTTGGACCACCTTTTTATCAGATTTGTTAGGGAACACACTGTATGTGTGTAACTGGATTGGATTGGATGTTTATGCATCAGTTTAATCGAACAGATGAAGACCAGTTGTAGGCGCTAGGCGCATCACTGGTTACTTCTTTTAAATGGAGTGATGTATGATGATATTTGTATTCTTCAGATTCTGGTTGCAGTGGTGTAATGACCACATGTGACCCTAGTAGGTGCTATGCATCATAAATAGTATACAATATTACATTTAACTCTTTAGGTGTACCCTTTCTCAAAAACATCTTTTTGCCCTTACGGGATACACCCTCACCTCACATATGATATTGATGCACAGTCATGCTCTTTGTATATAATAAAGTTTTGTTATACCGTTATCACTGTTTCACTGTTTTTAGTGGTTAAGGTTTTGGGACATCAACATACATTATATGTATTTCACAATCATATATGTACATAGATCATCTTCCTGTATACCCAAGTGGAGCACCTGTCCATTAATAGATGTCAGGCCTGTAATCTCCCACTGTGGTGCAGTAACCTAATCATCAGGTGAAGTTATTTTATCCTGGATTGTTGACCTTACAGTAGTACATCAAGTAGGGCAATACTGGAGACCATCTATCCTATTTGCTTACATGTCACTCTAATCTGATCTCCAATAGATATATTCATGTCTGGCAATGTCTTTCTATGCAGAGTGAACCCCTTATGTCCGTTATATCTCACTCTGGTTCCCCCTGTCCCTGGAACCCCATCCCTATACTTTATTAGCTTCCTTAGGGACAGACCTGCAGTTTTATTGCAAACATCCACATATTACAAGAACCTGCATGTAATACATGTAATACTCAGCATACATTGGAACAATGATACATTAATGGAACTGAGCTATTGAACAACATATATGTCACAACACATCCCAAACTCTAATACATAGGGGAACAGCACCATGAGGCCCCATCCTATAGTCCATCCTTTCACATACTGTTGCACGTAACACCTAACTTTTGCTTGCAGTGTGCCATCCTTATCAAATAATTATACATATTTACTGTCCAAATTCTTTTATGTTATTTGTTCATTGCAGATGTGCAATTATTTCTGATGAACATTTCTGCTTTTGGATTGTTTTAAAGTCGTTTACTGTCTTTTTAATGGCTGCTAGGGCACTCTTATGTATTTGAAAAAGTTCTTGCTAGGCCTTTTGCTACATTTGCAATTTACGGGTTAGAAGGAAATTGCGGACTTTTTGAATTGTTGTAATTAAATATAATTTGTGGGTCTTTAGCACTGGTAGCATTTGCAGCCTTGAAACATCAAAGGAGAAGATAGGACTGAGTTACGTTTTTGAAAACCGTAGCGATTTTAAGCCTGTAACTCGTAAATCAATTGCGAGTATGAAAATGTAGCTAATTAAATATCTATATATCTATTTATGGGCTTATGTAATTGTGATTTGGACAATTAAATGGGGCCTTATGCTTTTTCTATAAGTCTGGTAACCTACTCAGACAGCAGTACTCTTTTAGCTTATTTGTGTCCTTTACAAGGAGAAATATTGTGCAGTATAACAGTCTGGTCTCACTTGGATAGGTGGGTCTCACTCAGACAAGTGATCCAGCATCAAAATACCAAGCATTTATATCATAAGCAGAAGAAACAACCACCCCTAGCCATACATTTAGGCCTTAGTTGTGCCTTGTCAGTAAGGTGTAGCTGAATTCCCTAAGGCACAGCAAGCAAGAGGCAGAAGGGTCATAAACCACCTGCATTATTTTTTTCTAGTGAATTGCCCATCAAAAAATTACTGCAATAAAATTGTAAGCCAGGCAATGCTTTTTGCCACACAATGTGAGGCTTTTGCTTCTCTGAGCACCTTCGGCGCTCATTGTAAAACCTTTCCTCCCGCTCATTGCAGTGTTCATTAGCTTTTTTGTGCTTGTGAATGCCCTGTGTCTCTTTCCAGCATCTCCCCTCTGTCCCTTCCCTGTGTGTTTCTCCTCTATGTGTCTGCTGAAGGCCGTTTTTATTTTATTTACAAATTCCCACGTGCCTGGCATTTTGCCGGTGTAAGTGTTAGTGTCTTGGCCGTTGTGTATTTTCTAAGTCCCGGGTGCCTGACTTTCCTTAGCCTCGTTTTCATCCAGTTTCAGAATTACTTATGTTTTTCCTCCGCCATTTTTTTCTTGTCAATTTTCGAGTGATGAAACACAGCAAATAAGGCTCAAAATCGCCTAAAACCTCACTCCAAGGCTTCCTGGCTCTCCCCCTGTGCTGTTTGTGAGAGTGTTGTAATTTATTTGTTATTAGTTTTCTTGTTTTTCGTATTTTTCGATTTCCGCATTTCAGCCATTAACTTTGTATATTTTTCAGAGGTTGGATTTTTTTGCCCACGAGATTCAGAGGTCAGATTTTTTTATCTAAGTCCCGCGTTCCTCAACTGCTTTCAGCCTAAGTAAGTCCCGCGTTCCTCAACTGCTTGCAGCCTAAGTCCTGCGTGCCTCATCTGCTTGCCTCTCTTCGCAAGGCTTGTAGGAGCACCTTCGGCGCTCATTTCAGCCTAAATCCCAAGTGCTTCAATGCCTCAACTGCTCGCCTCACGTTGCGAGGCTTGCAGGAGCAGCTTTGGCACTCATTTCAGTCTAAGTCCTGTGTGCTTCAATGCCTCAACTGCTCGCCTTGCTTTGCGAGGCTCGCAGGACAATGAGCGCCTTTGGCACTCATTGCCTCAGTCCTGCGAGCCCGGAAGGCTTCAATGCCTCAACCAGTCACCTCGCGAGGCGAGCAAGTGTGACAACAAATTGCAGTTTGACAATTACAATATGTGATTCTTATTTTTTATTCCTGCCATAGTAAGGGGTTTCTATAGAAAATTTGGGGAATTGGAATGGGAATTGCTGTTAGGGCTAGTGTAGGATGTTCCTCAACTGCTTTCAGCCTAAGTAAGTCCCGCGTTCCTCAACTGCTTGCAGCCTAAGTCCTGCGTGCCTCATCTGCTTGCCTCTCTTCGCAAGGCTTGTAGGAGCACCTTCGGCGCTCATTTCAGCCTAAATCCCAAGTGCTTCAATGCCTCAACTGCTCGCCTCACGTTGCGAGGCTTGCAGGAGCAGCTTTGGCACTCATTTCAGTCTAAGTCCTGTGTGCTTCAATGCCTCAACTGCTCGCCTTGCTTTGCGAGGCTCGCAGGACAATGAGCGCCTTTGGCACTCATTGCCTCAATCCTGCGAGCCCGGAAGGCTTCAATGCCTCAACCAGTCACCTCGCGAGGCGAGCAAGTGTGACAACAAATTGCAGTTTGACAATTACAATATGTGATTCTTATTTTTTATTCCTGCCATAGTAAGGGGTTTCTATAGAAAATTTGGGGAATTGGAATGGGAATTGCTGTTAGGGCTAGTGTAGGATGTTCACGTATTGGGTACCATTCAGAAGCATTGCTATGGAGACTATTGAGTTTTTGGAGTAGAGGCATAGAACAGCTCCATGGTAAGTGAAACAAGTTATCCCACAGTTATAAAGAGGAATTTCTAGCTACTACTAGCAGCAGAAGGAAACAGCAACCAGCTCAACATTATTCACAAGCAGTACATATTTTATTGTAGTTTTGTACTAAATGTATTGATTTTTTCAAGAAAGATATGCTACTTTTTACTGCATTTTTTCTTATAACTAATAAGCATTATTTTTACCTTTTAAAACAATTTGCCAGACTGTTTTAATGGTGGTCAGTAAAATCCTTTGTATTATTTAGTTATTTATCTGAACCTCTGTCTCACATATTACACAATATTTATTGTTGTTTTTTTAGAATATGTGCAGGGTCAGAGTTTCTTAGATGGTGTAGCGCAGCGGTGCCCAAAATGTGCGCTTTGCACTACACACAGAAATTGCATTCTGTCACTTCTGTGCCTTCATCCAATCACAACACAGAGAAGGAGCCAAGCCCAGCTTGGGTGGACCAATGGGAGGGTGCAGTCGGTGATCAAGCCTCCCCCATCATGTAAGCCTTGGATGCTAGCATGGAAGGTAGTGCCAGTGCCTGGGCAGGTGAGGGGCTACTGGGTGTGGGATATACTGCAGGTCTGGGGGTGTATGTGTGTGTGGGGAGAACTGACATCTGCACAAAGTTTACTTGGGAAATGAAAGTCAGTGTCCTCACAACATATATAGTATATTCTTACTCCTCCTACAATATACAAATGTACAACTTTTTTGCTTTATATATATTTGTATATATTTTTAATCACTATGCAGTTTTTAGTTTATTCATCACATATAATAGTTGTCAAACTGCGAGACGTTGTCACGCTTTGCGAGGTGCGTACGACTTAGGTGATGAGTGGCGCAGGCGCTCATCGCTTGCGAACCTCGCAAGCCGTTAACGCGTAGGACTTAGCCGATGAGCACCGAAGGCGCTCATCGCTCCAAAGCTAGGCGAGCCATTAAACCATAGCACTTAGCCGATGAGTGCTGAAGGCGCTCATCGCTGCGAGCCTCGAAAAGCGAGGCGAGCCGTTAAACCGTAGCACTTAGCCGATGCGAGTCCTGCAAAGCGAGGCAAGCCGTTAAAATACGGGACGAGGGACTCAAAATAAAAAATATGAGACGCGGGACATAGAAAAAAAAAGATACAAGAATAAATCATTAATTATTACTTAACTACATATACATAGAAATATATATCTCTCTCAGAGGACCAAAAGTATAGGACAGGCTTGCAATGAGCGCCAAAGGTGCTCATTGTGAGGCACGCGATGAGCTCCGAAGTTGCTCAGCGCAAGCCTCGCAATGAGTTCCAAAGGTCCCGAGGCTTGCAAGGAGCACTGAAGGTGCTCATTGCGAGGCATGCGATGATTGCCAAAGGTGCTCAGCGCAAGCCTAGCAATAAGCACTGAAGGTCCTCATAGTACAAAACGGTTTCAATAACCTATGTCCCAAACAGCATTCCCATGGCTTCAAATTTTATTGCCCGTCATTCTTGATGGGCAAGTCGCTAATATTAATATAGTTTGCAACTAATGCTTGCATGATGTGGGGGGTGGAGAGAGAGAGAGAAGCAGGGAGTGAGAGAAGGAAGGGTGAGAGGGAGAAGGGAGAGAGAATAGGAGGGAATGCGAGGGAAGGGAGCATGAGAGAGAAAAGGTGAAGTGTGAGAGAGAGAAGGGAGATACAGAAGGGGTAGTTTGTAAGAGAGAAGGAGGAGTAAGAGAAATAAGGGGGGTGAGTGAAAGAACATTTGCATTCATTCATGTTTAATTTTTTATAACTAATTGCACCATATATATGAATAAACTATGGTTTGACTTGGGGAGCCTTGGAAAAATCTTGAAACATTAATTGCGCCTTGAACCGAAAAAGTTTGGGAACCACTGATGTAGAGGAATTATCAGGGGTATCACTCCAGTATATTCCATTTCAATTCATGAAAAGAAAAAGTCAGTGTGATGTTCTCCACAATGTGAGGAAAATCCCAAAATGCCATTAGAGTGCCTTCCTGAGATAATTTAGGGGTTTGGTGAATATCCCTTGATAAACTAGAAAAAAATGTAGGTGGTACATGATAAAGTATATATAACGCTTTGAAACTTTTACTTGCAAAATTACCGTACATTTATTTTGCATCATTACATTTTATTTTTTTCCCCACATTATTGGCAGTTATTACACATATTTCAGTAGTTAAGCTTAGATGGTATACCACACTGAATTAAAAAAAAAATATATACTCCCACTACAAAAATCAGGTCACGCTTCTATAACATCTTGAATACTCACATGAACATGTAGCACTGTTGTGTACCTATATTGTTTAAATGCAAGGAAAGGTTGTTAAAACATAGCTTTTATTTTTACAAGATTAAAAAATGAGGTTAAAATATTTTCAGAGATATTCAAATGTGGTAAAATACATTGCAGTTACAATGAAAGCATATTTACTATATTATGAATTTCGTATACACTCTCAAGGTTAATCCTTATTTATATTGATAGGGATCCATATATTTTGGTACCATTTAGCTTGAGCATTGACAATATAAGAAAACGCTGTTTCATAGAATAACAACACAAATTCAAGGGACAAAATATATTTTAATATCAGTGCAAAATATATTTACATTTGCAAATGTACACAGTTTGTATATAACATAAGAAATATTTTGTAGTACTTTTATTATTATTGCAAAATGTTTTCTATCCATATGAATATAATTATTTTTAGATTTTAATATCCTTTTCAATCTAATTGTAACAATAAAGCAACATTTTAACAATGCTTCCTTATATTTAAACAATATAGTTTATTTTTATCTCATCAACACAAAATGATGCGAATAGGTCTTGTGGAGAGTCTAGAGGAGCAATAATGCTCCTCTAAAAGACTGTATACAGATCAGTGGTTCTAATAATAAAAATTGTCAATTTTTTATCTGCAAAAAATATGCACTGTATTTTGCAATAGTTTTACTACAGAAAAGTATAAAATTAAAACATTCCCCTGATGCCACAGGTAAGATAGGCAATTACTTCAACCCGCCATTAGTAGATGACCTTGGGCCCAATTCAATTGCAAGCCCACATCTTGCAGGATATAGGGTGGATGCCAGTGGGCTCCTGTTCGTCTCTGATTGCAGAGTTATTCAATTGAATTGCAAGTTACGGGCCCAAAGCTGACTCTGTAAACCAAGAACTGGTTTGTAGCAGTTCAGGGCAAGAACATGATCAATTAAGCAAGACCATAACCTCAGCCAATAGAAAATGAGAACATCATTATTACAGCAGTTTCCTGAGATCGATATAACCCAGAAATAAAACATAAAATTACATTTTATTTAATGCTGATTTGCGAGCTTGAGACTGTTGTGCAATTAATTTTAAGGTCTTTCATCGCTTTCCCTGGTTTTTACAGTACAGTATTGATTTTTATGTGCATTTACAGTGCTACAAATAGGTGTTTAACCCTTCTTGCGAGTCCTCTCTCGCATTTCTAGGATTTTCTCATTCATTTGCCATTTACGGGTGTGGGGAATTTTAGCCATCGAACTCTTGCGAATCAAAGGCTTTTGGAGGCTGTAAGTTCCAGTTTTAACTATCACAAAGTTTTCAAGGTCGTAACTTGGACCCGTTTGGAGCCCACAAAAACCCGCCAATTAAATAGCAAATTAACATGCGACCTCACTTATGGGCTACAGTAACTTGTGTAAGCTCAATTGAATCAAGCTTCTTGTTTATAGGTATTCAAATTTAAGAGAAAAAGATGAATATTAGAACAAAATGTCCTGAAGTTGTCAGATTCAGGGGTACTGTGCATAAATACTATTTTGCACACCATTACATAGTCTTCCAGAGAAAATAAGAGCAAATGCTGTAAAGAAATTAAGAATATGTGACTTATGTATAATTATTAATAAATTAATTATTCAAATGATAGCTAATCTGAGTTGCAATTAGGAGAATCATCGAGGTTCAAGCCTAAATGTCAGATAGTTAGGAATGCACACAAAACATTGTATTATTCATCATACTAATGACATATACCTCTCTTTTCTCTCTTTTAGCATCAAGGAGATCTGGGTCCAGTGTAGAGCAGGAACCGGTGCAGGGGGAGCAGGAGAAAAAAGGAGCCGATGTCCTTGGTTTGGAGAAGGAGGATGTAATATGGCTAGTAGGGTCACCATCAGCACCACAGGCCACACCGCCAGTATTTGACCCTACTATCCCTCTCCTCCAGAGACTGAGCATATCACCAGGGCCCTCCCACTGGAGGGAAAATCAGCACCAGCCACCACCTCCTCCCCTCCCACAGCAGTGCGTTGGACTGGCCACCCCCAGGCCTGCCAACACCACCGCCATTAATGCAGCAGGCTCCAGCCAGGCTACAGACCCTCCCCACTTGGACACCACCACCGCCACCTCCTCCCCAGGCCACGCTCAAGGGACTCCATCCCCAACATCAGGCCAGGCTGCACAGTCAGAGATGCTGGCCCTCATGCGGCAGCAGATGGAGTTTCTTCCGTGAATCCAGACCAGCATCTCCGCCAATCATGTGGAGGTAATGCGTAGCCTGGCCAGGCACAATAGGGAGGAGAGGAGGCACCACCTAATAACAGAATCCTACCTGGCCAGGCGGCTCAGGATTGGGGCGAACCAGAGCGCATTCCAGGGGGTGAATGCAGATTCTTTGCAATGCGCTCTGGTCTGCAGCCCTGCCTCCTCCACTCCAGATGCATTTCCTGGCCACCCGCAGCCCGGCCCCTCCTCTACTCCCACCATGCTTCCGCCACTGCCTCCCGAGGGGATGCCTCCCCCTGCTCCCACCCACCACCACCAGGTAGATGGCGGATTGCCACAGGGGATGGGCCCTGTGTCTACGAGGAGGAGGACCTAGGGGCTGCACAGATACTTGTGTCTTCTCAACAGCACTCCTCAGTGACAATTTATTGGTCACAATGTTAACCTATTCTAGCCTGGCTACAGAGTCTTGGATCTTGGCCTATATGATGGTGATATTTGGTATGCAGATGGCTACCTCACATCACATGAACCATGATCCTCTTCTCTGTGGACACATAGGGTTCTGTTTAACATTTCACCAATTGATCGTCACTGAGGAATGCTGTTGAAAAAAGATGCTGCAGTCCCTATTTTTTTAAGGCCTTATTTTGTAGGTGTTATGTTTTTGTTTTAGGTACAATTCAGGTCCATGAAGGCATCTTCTGCATCTGCAAGCATTGTGAAGGAAATGTATGAGGTGTAAGGTTTTCACAGTACCTCTCAGGTAGACATTCCTTCAATGACAGCCCCTCCTTATCATGTAGCTCCCACAATCGGAAAGCTATCATATAGCCAGATGTCTAAGACATGATTGTTGTTAGCTTAAATGTAGACTGATACCGCTATGGTGGTGGACTTGCAAGGTCTCACAAGGGCATGTTAATGACAGCCATCATTTTCATATGCACTAGTGAAGCATGTGATCCTGACCTCTATATCAGTCTGAGAACAGATCCTTGGGTCTGGTGTAAGTAACATTGAATCTGGCTGCTGACCTTTGTGTCATCTCGTATTAATGGGAATTTTCCCCTATTGCTGATATCATGAGTATCCTTTAACATGTGCTAACAGCTGTATAGCTGAAGGATGTTATATCAATGTTGATGAACAATATCATATGGAGGAGGTGATAGTACACCTTGACCACTGATGCTGGTCACAGCTAAGTATTTATTGTGAGATGACTCATCATTATTAATGGTCATGGCCAGTGAGTTATCCAGAGAACTAGCTAATAATAATGTTTGCAGATGAAAATTAGGTGGGTTGGTATATTGTTCCAGTTGCAGTATTTAGCACTGTACTGTACATGCATGTTGATTATTTTGTTGACCACTTTTTCAGATTTTTGTTTTGTCACCACACTGTAGGTGTGAAATTGGATTGGCTTACACAGTCTAGAGGTTGAATCATCTGTTTCATTGAGCAGATCTAGACAAGTTGTCAGTGCTATGCACATTAATGATTTCTTCAATTAAAAGGAGTGATTTCTGATTATCCTTTTTTTGTCAGATTCTGGTTGTAGTGATGTAATGACCACATGTGACCCTGGTAGGTGCTATGCATCATGCTTATTCTACACTATTACATTACCCCCTTTAGGTATCCCCTTTTTCCCACAAGCCCTTGCTCTCCCAGGATACACCCACACCACACCCATGATATTAATGCACAGTCTTGTCAATTTCTGATTGTGCTCTGTGTATGAAATAAAGCTTTGTTATACCGTTCTAACTATGACAGTGTGTTTTCAATGGTTGAGGTTTTGGGGCATCCACATACATTCCCATATATGTGAACTAATGATCCCTAGTTCCTATGCAAAAGATCAATACATGTAATAATAATAATAGTAAAAATAATAGTAATAAAAGCATTAGATATCAAATAATAATATATATCATATATAATAATAATAATAATAATAATAATAATAATAAAGAGTCAATACACATGCAAAGTCCAATTTGTGATACTGTGGAGTATCATCATTCCCTGAGGGCCTGATAACAATATGACAGGTGATACTGGAGTAGGTTGCCAGTTCTTTCTCTAGTGGACTGTGATTTGTCTGACCTCTCTGCTATGACCTGCCCACCTACAGTGGCCCGACATGGTATAGCTCACAGCTTCATTCAGGTACACAAGCCCCTTCACCACCACCACCACCACTTAGCAATCCATAAGGGGACCATAGGAACATACACCACACTAATCTACTCTAACACATCAGGAAGGGCTGCAAAAATAAATGGAGGCTATGCAGAGGCACGTGGATCAACAGCCATCTCATCCTCATCAGGGGTAATCTCTGCATACCCATCCTGGAAAGTCCCATGCTATTGTTGGTGGCCTTGTGCTAAGATCTATGCCCATTCCCATTTGGTGACTTCCCATTATGTTTTACTATTCATCAATTTACATTAGTGTTGTGTATGTTCCCCTGTTGTCCTTGTGGATTGCTAAATGGTGGTGTTGAAGGGGCTTGTGTACCTGAATGAAGCTGTGAACTATACCATGTAGGGCCACTGTAGGTGGGCAGGTCATAGCAGAGAGTTCTGACAAATCACAGTTCACCAGAGAAGCAACTGGCAACCCACTCCAGTATCTTTGGCATGCAAACCTTGTGGATAGGCACAGGCAGAGACATTAGTATGTATGCTGCAGTCCATAGGGTCACAGAGCGTCAGACACAACCGAGGAACTGAACAACCATATGTGAAATGTTCCCCTGGTACTTGATATATGCCATGTGGTGGTGTAATTTGGCCACTATTTGTTTTCCCAATGTAGATGTGATTAGTGAAATGTATATAAGATGATCTTTGTATTTTTAGGGTCCACATTAGAGCCTCTGTGAGTGAGAAAGGCTTAATATGTCTGCCATTTGCATGTATTTGTGTTGTAATTCAATGAGGTAGTGTGTCTTTCATATATTTCAGCATGTTGCAGCATGACTTTTCCTATTGGCATATGCATGACCATTACAACCTATGAGAAAAATACAATTTTATTTTTTGCTATATTTGATATTTGGGAGTTGTTGTGCATGTAATTGTAATGCCTTCCATTGCTTTCCCCATGTTTTATAGTGCATTGGTGTCTTTATATTGTGATTTTCAGTGTTACAAACTCGTCTGTATTTGGAACCCTTAATCTTTGGGCCCCCATTTGGCGTTTGCGAGCTTGACTGCGAGTGCGGTGTTGGAGGATTTTTGCAATTGAATAACCATTTGCGATTTTAGCGATCGGAAGTCTTGCAGCCGTGAAAGTTCAAAGGCTTCCGGAAGCTGTACATTACGGGTTTAACAATCGCATTTTTTTCAAGGCCGTAACTCATAACCCGTTTGAAGCTACAAAAAAATGTGAAAGATCAATTGAATGAGGCTCTATGTTTTTAAATACATCCCACAGAAATATCTTCGGGCCCTGTGGCTGGCTGGCTTTGCCCTCCAGTCTCCACTGAGCCTATGCTCCATTCTGGTATATGGCTGTGACTGCATTGTCTGTAATCACTTTATTTGCCTATCTGATGTCCAATACATAATTTGATTAAGAATTTTATGATTCAGTGATATTGCACCTATCCCACTAACAAATTATGCCAATGTTCTTGAATATACGTTTTATACTGTAGGCTTTTATCCATTTCTTATGTCTGACTAGTTTTTTTTTAAAGATTACAGATACAGGCTTAATTAATTTACTGCAACTTCCTATTGTCGTGGTGACTACTAGATTGGCAGATCTTTTTAGTTTACTGTAATCATACAATGCGTCTTATGCATTCCTTTAAGTACTAATAAATTAAAACAAGTAGAGTTGCTGACTTCATTTAGGTGTTGTATTTCTTCTTTCTGTTTCTTTGCTTTGGGTTTTATGCTTACTTCATCATTTCTTACTTGCCTTTTTTACTGTTTTTATGGAATCATAACAGAAAATATATATACAGTATCTCACAAAAATGAGTACACCCCTCACATTTTTGTAAATATTTTATTATATCTTTTCACTGAAGAAATGACACTCTGCTACAATGTAAAAAGGTAAGTGTACAGCCTTTATAACAGTGTAAATTTGCTGTCCCCTCAAAATAACTCAACACACAGCCATTAATTTCTAAACCTTTGGCAACAAAAGTGAGTACACACCTAAGTGGAAATTTCCAACTTGGGCCCAAAGTGTCAATATTTTGTGGGCTACCATTATTTTCCAGCACTGCCTTAACCCTCATGGGCAGGGAGTTCACCTCTTCCACTCCTCCAAGATGACATCACAGAGCTGGTGGATGTTAGAGACCTTGCACTTCCCCACCTTCCGTTTGAGGATGCCCCACAGATGCTCGATAGGGTTTAGGTCTGTTACATGCGTATATATGCATGAGTACTGCCGGCACTGGGAAGCTACAGTTCATTGAGGGAACCATGAATGCCATCTTGTACTGTGACATACTGAAGCAGAGCATGATCCCCTCCCTTCAGGGCATCTGTGGAGCATCTGTTGGGCATGCTCAAACAGAAGGTGGGGGAGTTCAAGGTCCCTAACATCCACCAGCTCTGTGTTGTCATCTTGGAGGAGTGGAAGAGGACTCCAGTGGCAACCTGTGAAGCTCTCGTGAACTCCATGCCCATGAGGGTTAAGGCAGTGCTGGAAAATAAGGTAGCCCACAAAATATTGACACTTTGGGCCCAAGTTGGAAATTTCCACTTAGGTGTGTACTCACTTTTGTTGCCAAAGGTTTAGAAATTAATGGCTGTGTGTTGAGTTATTTTGATGGGACAAAAAACGTACACTGTTATACAGGCTGTACATTTACTACTTTACATTTCTTCAGTGTTGTCTCATGAAAAGATATGATAAAATATTCACAAAAATGTGAGGGGTGTACTCACTTTTGTGAGATACTGTAATAGAGTAACTATGGAAAATATTTTCTCAACTTTTGTATAATGAAGGCGGAATAATGTAGTACAGCGAGGCTGATGTTATGAGGGGGCTAGGGTGATATTATTATTATTACTTAAATCTCACTTGGATAAAAAGAAAATTATTACAAACATATTAATCATAACTCACTTTACAAAAAAATAATATTACTCTTGTTCTGCAACATAATGAAATCTCACACAACAAAAGTTCACATTTTGAGTACTATAAATATTCATGAAATGTATTTATTTTATTTGCATTTTTATAGCACCACTGAAAAGCCTTATGATTATCAACTATAGCATAATGTGAAAGAACATATGAAGACATAGTGTATCTGGGCCAAGGACTTTGGAAGCACAGCGTGCATTGTGAAGCTCAATAAATAGGATTATGATGATATCTGGCAGGCACTCACTTCATGGTAAAATCTACCTGCATATTATGCACCTTATCTGAACCCTGTGCACAAACTCTCTAAACTACTACAGTCAGTATTAATGTTTTCTCTCAGCCAGTGAAAATATATATTTTTTATTATTTGTTTGCCATTAGTGCTAATAGTTTAAAACAATTGTTATGTTTTTATTTTATAAGCAAATACATTAATATATGATTCATTTTTTTTAGCTGAAATTTCAATTTAATAGGTTGTTACAAATACTTTGCTACCATGGGGTTTGGTATATTTGCTTTAGTTTACAACAAAACCTGTTCGGTTGGAATAATTTATGGTAAACTTCCTAAAACCTCCCTATTCAAATTGCAATATTTATTATCAGCAGGGGGAATACATTTACCAAGTTTCAAATTATACAATTTATCAGCACAATAAAGACTAGTGATAGTCTGGATTAAGAAGTTATCAACATATACAACCTTTTCCATTGATGAAGCATTTATACCTCATGTGGTGTATCACCAAATTAATATATATAAATATTACACAAGGTTCGTCTACATTAAAAGGTATTTATTAAAAGGCAACAACACAATACTATAAACACACAGCCAGACCCACGGAGCACCAACCCTTTTTAAATCTATCTACCTATATAATAATCCCCTTTCCCAAACGCTTTATCTTACCCACGGTTAGACCATTTCCATCATCACCACCATCAACCATCACCAACACCACCCAGCAAGCAAACAGGAAGCAGCACCAGTTTCCTGCCTGGATATATCCTTAGTTGAGATGATGTAATTTACATCACATCCTGTCCATGAGCGATTGTGGGAGGGAAGTAAAGATTCTCAGCCCTCCTACAAAGGCCTGTTTAAGGAAGTCCTGAATTACCATGCAAGGAAGACAAGTTACCACATTCCCTCACTTTTTCTTCTTCTATGTTGCTCAGTTTTCTAGTTATCCCTCTAGTACAGGAGAACCTAGTGGGAGCAAAAACCTGATATACAGGAGAAATTCAACCCACCGTCCCTCCGGAATAGTTCCCTCAGCGACATAAGTTCTCCTGTACTTTCCTATGGCTGTCAATCCACATATTACACAAAAAACAGAATTTATAGAATTTAGGTGAGAGTGTGTGATAAATGTTTATGTATGTGCAATGTAAAACTTTATTGAAGAATGTATGAGAGAGAGAAAGAAGAGGAAAAAGACACATTATTATATATCCTCCTTGCAAGTTTCTTCCTCATTTGTTTCATTGCCACACAAAAGTATATTATTATAATTGTCGTTAATACTTGAATGAACATGAGTACCAGCGACAGTGTTCGTAGGACTGGATGTGTCTCTGACTCATGAAGTTCCAAGGTAAAAAGCTTAATTATCAAATTTGTCCGATCTGCATTTGCAGTAAAATTGATCATTTCAGTGGTAAGGTTTCTTGATGGAAATACCATGATACAAGACCCTTCTTCCACCAAACATATTTCATCAACTGTCCTATATTCAGAGTGGCCGATAAAGCATGCAATGTCCCCTATGCGGATCACCTCTTGCACCAGGTTTTCTTTTATCAACTGCACCCAGCCATCCTCCTCAGCTCCTTTCTCCCAAACACAACTGCACAGCCATCGGTGTTGAGATTTCCTGCAACAGCTTTCATCCATCTCCAATCCTGTAATAGTGGCCAGTCTTTTTGATGGGAAGTGTTGCTTGTAGATTCCATCACTTAACGTGCCAATGCTATGTATGAAGTTCAGTTGCTCTGCCTGCCCCTCCCAGCGGGGAATTGCCAGGATTAGTCCTATTGTCCCAGATTGTAGTCCATGTGGCATCCATTGATCTGGGCCTTCAATATAGCTGTATTTAAGATTGTCCTCAGTGATGTCCACTCCTTTTCTTTTCAATGACGTGATAATCCTTGTTGCATTGATTTGTCTTGCCCACTTGTTTTCCTGGATGTCTTTAATAGTTTCCTTTAAATCTGCCAACAGCTTTCCTCCAATCATAGAACAGAAAATGGCAGTTCCCACTATTTCATTCTTAATGCTGTTAGCAATGGAAGCAATATTTTCCTCAACTAGATGCAGGTTGTTGGCAATGGTGTGTATGTCATCAACATTGTCTGTCAGTCTACTCACTATAAGGGAGTCAGCTACTCCACCTGTTTTCATAGCATGTCCCATGCCATCAGTAAGGGAGTTTATCCTGCTGTTCAGTCCAATGATGTCTGCTGAATTCCATACTCCCAATCCAGTTCCGACTCCTCCTAAAAGGGCTGCAAGTGTGTCCCGTTTTTCTCGACTCCCTGCTCCGGTCCACTCAATGATGGTCTCTTGTATACTTTGCTTAAACCACTGCCGCTGTGATTCCGGGCACTTTGGAGGAATAGAAAAATCATTAAAATTTAGAATTATTGGGTAGTAAGTCCACCCAACCCCTTGCACAACTGTTTCATGTGTTGGTACCACCACCAATCCGCCTATTGGCCATGGTACCTTCTTCTGATCTTTACAACGTTGCAGCTCCTTTACAGAGACAAATACTTCATCTATTGTTAGAACACACCCCTTTCCAGTATCAAAATTGCAGAATTCCTCTAGGTCAGGCTGGGCAGCTATAACTGCAGCGTCCCATTCTCCACCTTCTTCTAATGTTAAGTTACTCACTACTACTGTAATATTTGTAAACCTCCCTTGTATTGGAGCTCTAAGAGCTAATCCCCTGGTACTATTATGTGGCAAAATAATGTTTACTTGTAACCCTCCACCCTCTTTTACTTCCAATTCCCTGGGCCAAATAAATCTATCTGCTTGAACATAATGTAACTCCAAACTTTTCAAACTCTCTCCCTTATTTGCGGTATCTTCTGGCCTTATTGCCTGTCTCCCCATTCCTACTGTGATACAGCTTATACTTATCCATCCTGGAACAAGGATCCACCACAATCTTCTGTTGACATGCATCTTCATTCTTATACAGCCTTGCTCTGTGGGAACACTAGATTCCATCATTAGAAACATATACATAACAAAAACAACAGGGGCCATTCTTTTTGCAAGTTTGTTCACGGCCCTGTAATCAATGGTAAGTCTCCATGATGAGGCTGCTTTTTCATCTCTATTCCCTTTTAACACAGCTTTTCTCACAGGCCAACATGGTGAGTTACATACATACCCATTTCCAGATTTAATTATTCCACTTCTCTCCAGTATTTCTATCATCTTGGTGATTGATGCCACTGATTCTCTTGGGACTGGATATTGCTTTTGCCATTGTGGGTCTCCTCCTTCCAAAAAGACCATTCCTTTCATTCTTCCACAGTCTAATTTATCTGTAGCCCAAACAGGTATGTCTTGGATTAGCTTCTGCAGCCATTCTGGTTGTCCGTCTAGTTTCAGTTTGTTTTTTTTCAGACTTTTTATCGGAGAGACAATATATGCCATTGGGAGCACAACCCCTTTCGTCAACTCTGTACTTACCTGATTCACCTTTTCTGTCTTCCACAAACAAAAATTGGCAAGATCTACAATGAAATTTCCTTTTTTTAAAGCTTCTATTCCCAATATTTCCTCTGGCCAACCCACTATTGCTTCTACTTGTATTGTTTTTTCTCCAACTGCTACATCAATTGGACCTGCTCTAACCTCCTGTGGATTCCCAGTAACTCCCATACTACTTACTGAAGAATCCCCATTTTTGACCCTGTTGGTCATTGTAACTGCTGCTCCTGTATCTACCAACATATTTTTCCCTACCCCTGCGATGACTGTATAACTGGTAGGCCGACCTGCCTCATCCATGGTTAAATTAGCTGAGTGAATGAGATGCTTAGGCGCAGGGGTTGGGATTTGTCATTGTGACTCACTTCTACTCTGTCCCTCTTTTATCATCTTTGCCTCATTTTCCTTCAATTTCCTCTCTGACTCAGCTACCTTGTTTTTAAGTATGTGATTTTCCTCTTCTATCCTATCCTTCTGTCTCCTGAGTTCCCAATAGCCCATGTTACCGTTTCTCTCTCCCTCCTGATTAGCCCTCCAGTTGCTGCCATCCCTATTACTATAGTCCCTAGGTGGATCTCTCCATCTTTTGTCAAAGTTCTGTTTTGGTCTCCAGTTTTGATCATTCTTCTTGTTCTGGGGTACATCCCACGTCTGGTTTCTCCAATTACCATCTATATCTCTACCAGACTCGACCTTAAATGTTCTTACAGCTGAAACAGAGCAGGCCTGTTCTGTGAAAGGATGCTTGATCCACCACTTATCAGCTCTAGTTAGTACCATTTCCAAGTCTGTTGGTGTTGGATCAAAAAGCCTGATAAATTCTTGACACTCCCGGGGAAGGGCTTCCATTACTTTTGCTATATGTTCTGGTGAGCCCAGCACTAGAGGCTGTTGAGGTTGTCGTAGAGTATACCAAAAAAATATCCTTTGAGCTACCTCTCTAGGACCATCTATTGGCCTCATGGTAATATTTGCTATTTCTTTCTCTATGCTAAGTAGATAGAAATTAGTTGCAGCAATTCTTCCTGCCTGATCAGACACACTGTTATTAAATCCCAATATTCTACTAGCCAAAGGACCCATAGCGTATTCTAACAGTTCTGTCCATTCCTCTAAGTTAAGACCTCCTTTTTTAGCTCTATCTGCTCCCCTCATAAACCAATGTGTAAACGTATTAAAGTTGTTAGTTGGCATACTTCCCCACCATTTCTGGAAATTGTCTTTATCTGCCATAGACATCGGTCGAGTCTGCATGGAAAATCCTGTAGGTGTTTGCCTTGCATTAAATAATTCTGAAACAATAACTGGTGCTTGTGGTATGGTATCTACTTGTGGAACAGAATAACATAAGAAATCTTTTCTATCTTGGTCCATTTTCGGCACTGGTTCTTTATTTTGTGCCACGAACATATCCAGATCTGGATATATTTTGGCAATGTCTCTGACTCCTTTTATCCCTTCTAACTTTGTTTTATTTTTATAGTCCATTATTATGTTTTGAAGTTCTGTTATTTTTACTCCATAAGCATCCCTCTGTTCCTCTATTTCCCCTAGCTCCCTTTCTAGTTCCCCCACAATTGTAGTTGTTCTCAAAGCTGCAATTTTTAAACAATCCCTTTTGTCCATTGCTTCCTCCATTTTATTTGTTGTTTCCAAATTATGCTGCCGTAATTCTACAACTAAGTCTATTAGGCCTCCTATTGTGGCTACAACAGCTTGTGTGACCAAACTTTTTCTCTTCTTTGTTCTATACTTTTTGTTATTTACAATTTGTTTTAGAACATCCATTAATCTCTTCTCTTTTCCACTGTCTGGGTTTGCTGGCTCTGGAAGCTCATATGGACCATCATGTTTTTGAATATGTTTCCTAAAGTACTCATGCACTTCTGTGGGAAAGTATTTGGCCCCTTGAAAAGACATTTCTACTCTTTTACTCACCCAAGTAAGAATCCAAATCAATTTGCGACTAAAGTAGCATGCTTCTGAGTAGCCAACAATAGTTGATGACTATTCAGTAGGCCAGGTGTAATATGTAGAAAAATAGATTAGTACCCACAATGCAAATTATACTTACCTTAGTATGGTGAAGGTAATACTTGCTAATTAACTTAAAATATAATAGCAAGGCCTGCAGGGTAGGAGATATACCCGAACTAGGATATGCAAGACACCCAAAATGTATATGGTATGGAAGCCTATAGTGTATTAAAATGCACGCCTGAAATAATATATATATATATATATATATATATATATATATATATATATATATATATAATATTTAAAATGGTTTATTTATTATTTTTCTCCTGTACTATGATAAAGGACCACGGTTAGACCATTTCCATCATCACCACCATCAACCATCACCAACACCACCCAGCAAGCAAACAGGAAGCAGCACCAGTTTCCTGCCTGGATATATCCTTAGTTGAGATGATGTAATTTACATCACATCCTGTCCATGAGCAATTGTGGGAGGGAAGTAAAGATTCTCAGCCCTCCTACAAAGGCCTGTTTAAGGAAGTCCTGAATTACCATGCAAGGAAGACAAGTTACCACACCTCATTTAAGAATTTTTCTTCATTTTTCTTCATCTCTCTCCTTTCTAGGTTACACATCACATAAAAACAAATCCACTTCTTTGGACTACTTACAGGGCATACAATATGCCAACCAAAACATTTACAATCCAACCATTCCATATATCAACCAGTCTGTATGTTGGAAATGATCTTGTACGTCTTTCATTGTGCCATAATGTGAAGTATTTATGTAAGGTTTCCACTTCTGCTTCCACCCAGCCCTTTTGAAATAGAAAGTTAATTTGAATTAATACTTCTGCAAGAACTGCTAGACTTGGCTCTAACCAGTTAGTCAAAATTGCCTTTTACGACTGTTGCTAAAAGTGAGTGTAAGAGATATTTTTCTGTTGATGTATGATACTCAAATATTGCCCATTCTGGGGTGACTGAAAAAGATAAATGTAGTATAGATCTAGAATGAAGTCCTGCTGCAGTCCAAAAACCTCAATTACTTACTGTTCATAACTAGAACTAAGAAGAAATTACTCACTATTCAGAACTAAGAAGCACAGACAAGTTCCCAATTGCTTAATAATTAAAATATAGCACTGATCAAATAAACACTTTAACTGAGAAGTGTACCCAAACCAAGGTGGGTAGAACTTGAACATGAACTACTTAGTGCAATATCACTCTCTACTGTACTTTGGAGACCACAAAAAATATAAAAGCCTCCGCACTCAATTCATCTAAGCATTCAACATAGATTATCTTGGTGAGATTACCTAAAAATTAAACTAACATTCCTAGCTATGGGATAGTTGTCAGTACAATGATAGTGTTATAATACCAACGCAGTGTGGACTTTTTAGAAATGTGATCAAATGTCATCTTTGAAGAGGACAAATACCACAGCTGGATTTGTTGTTATTTATATTTTTGTCTGATAAACCTACTCTAAAACATATTGTCTATGAAAAACAATTGGACAGGGAAAAGAGCACCATCAATACTCCCCCTCCTGTCTAATGACCCAATCTAAACAGATAACATGGTTGTGGTGACTTGGGAAAATGGACATAGGGGAGACATTAGATTCAAAGGACTGACAGGAGATATTCTCCAAAATGGCACCCATCTCTATTAACATATTACTAAAAGAAACAGGAAAACACAGCTAAGGGACAATAAGTAAATAATTGTGGTGGGAAATTATGTTGATATGTATGGAAAGGTCTACATTAAAATCCTATACACATTTTGTTAATTTGTTAAACTGACAAAAGCAGTGTGGATTACTATTAAGTTGCAGACATTAAAATGTATCACTGCCTTCTCTAATATGATCATGTGGTGTCAAAATTCTACATCTAAAGGATTACCCTAGTCCAGGAGAAAAGACACTTCTTTATTAGGTATGTATCAAACTAAAAATATTAGCAGCTGTATATGGACATAATGTTTTTCTTTTTAAGACTCTGATTAAGAGCACAAGAATCCAGTTTGCATTTGTTATATCAATTCCTGAGAGTTGAATCATGGGAGGGCAGGGGGTGTTTGTTAGCTATTAGTGAATAGAGGGATGGGGAAGGTGAAACAGGGAGAAGTCAAGAGGTGTTTGACCTCCCCCAAGTCCAAAAGCATGCAACTTCTACCAGCATAAACAAACCAAAAGTCAAAGGGCCTCAATCAGAGAACAAACTAAACTTAATAGGTCAATTCTATGGACATGATTACCCCCTTTCAGAGCAATCTCTTTTAGCTCCCTTGTGCTAATCACAGGGACAAATATCCTGCAGTATAACAGTCTGGGCTCACTCAGTAGAGTGATCCAGCCCCAAAAAAACAGAGAATTATACCCTGAACTGGAGAAACAGCAAATCACATATGTACTTTTCGGCCTTTATTGGGGCTCGTCAGTGAGGTGTAACTGAACTCCCTAAGGGACAATAAGCAAGGAGTCCATGTCTGGAGTCCCCTATCATGATCTTGGAACTTAGTATCCCTAAGGGTAATGGGGAGGTCCAGATGTGGATTCCTTGCTCACTGTTGCCTTAGGGACTTTAGTCACACCCTATTGTTGAGGCCTAACTAAGGCTGAAACGTATATCTGGGGATTGCTTTTTCTTTCAGGTAGAACTGTCTGGTAAAAACTGTCCAAGAACTTGGGTATGCGGCCTTTGAGGATATTCATCTGTTTCATGTGCTATGTAGCATTATTTTCACCTTCACTGGAGAGCTCAGCTGTTTTTTGTTGTACAACTCACCCCAAGCACATTGTTATGTTTGTTATGTTATATTATTAAAGGGTGAAGAAATATACATATCAACAAAAAATGTACCAACATAGCAAACAGAATAACAGTATGAACATAAGCACTATGCAATGGTATAGATAAAAAATAACCTGGACTTAGCCTAGGACACAAATGTGATGTTTAATTGGTGGTGCGGCAGTGAAGGGCTACATGAGTGGGATTGTGATGCATGGGAGATCAGAGAGTATTGACAATCCGTGAATTCTGATTGGTTAGAAATTGTAATATGGAAATGTTGAATAGGGTGGTATCAAATACAGAATTATGATTGGCTGAAATATGATTGACACATATTTCAGCCAATCAGAAGCCACAATAACTCTATTTAAGGCCAGAAAGAGTGCCAAAAGTAATTATTACTCATGTGGGGCTCCAGTAGAAAAAGTATATAAATAAATATATATATATTTTTGTAGAGCTGCAGGATTTTTAGGAGGAGTCCCATTGCAATGGACTAGAAGATGAGGGTCGTGGGCTTCAAGCAAGACTGAAGGTGATGACTCTTCCATCAACATGCATAGCATTCTTATCCAGGGCAGAAGATTGAGGACCAGGGCATCATTGATTATCACTGGAGGGTGTGACAGGAAAGGTAAGTATTCCCCCCCCCCCCCTTACAGGTTTATTAATATTTTAATTTTTTGTAATTCCTTTTTAAAATTTGTAATTACTTTTTTATTTTCTGTAATGTGTTTTTTGATGTAATGCTAGTAATAGGGACTATTGGTTCTAGGTCTAGTCCAACCCATTTCAATTGTTTGTCAGTAATTAACTCATTACTGTTTATTATGAATGTTATGTCACTCTTACTGCTATGCATACACCCTGAGTTAACTTATTTCCAATCATTCTGATGCACATATCTTCTAGGTCCTCAACACTCATGGTAACCAAAACATCCAACTAATCAGTAACTGCCTTAGAAACTAGAACCTTCCTACATCCCCTAAGCTCCAAATCCCATCCCAACACTCACTGTCCTAATTTTTTTTTGGCACTGGGGCCCTCCATGTACTAGCTCCGCCACTGCTCTGTCCAAACTGTTATGTCTTAAAGGCCTTCAACCCTCTTCGCTTGATATCTTGGCTTGTCATGGCATTGTCTTTGATCCATTGCACCATTTCAGCAACAAGCTCAAACTTTTCTTTATACTCTATTGTGTTCTGATCTGTAAAATCCCCCCTATACAACACAACAATAATGTAAAGTGCCTTTGATGTAGGTGCAATATATAAATGTAAATACATTGATAACAAGCTGAAATGTGTATCAAATGCCAGCGTTACAGGAAGTGATGCATGCTCCAGATCTGATGTGAATCAGTGGAGCTGAGCAGCTGGGAGAGACTGGAGAGGCTATGCTGAAACAGCGCTAGCAGACCGCGGCCAAGATTGGACAACATTAAAGTTAAGTGGTTCCCCTACCCCCTCGATTGTAAATACCTAAATGGAATATATGGGTGTTGTCTCCCAAGCTCACAGAAAAGTCCGGCAGTAAGTCCGCCAAGTGCAGGATTGAATCACAGACTGTGATTGACTCAGCCTGGGAGTGCAGCCGGTGCATACAAGGGACCTGTAGAGACGCCCACAACCTGGGCTGGAGACGTGGAGGGTCTGGAGCTCCAAGCTAGGGAGCAGATCAATCGCTGTGCCTAGCAGGGGAGCAGGCTAATTGCTGCGTAGCTCCAAAGGCATGAGAAGCAAGTGAGGCACATAGCTCCAAAGGCATGAGAAGCAAGTGAGGTACATAGAGCCTGAGCTGTTGTGGTGTGTGGGACAGAGAGGCCCCTGAAGCATGGTGAAGCATGGAAAAGCCCTGCAGTATGATGGAGGTTTTTAAAGTGACGCAGCAAGGCACACACGAGCGAGACGGGGAATATTAGGCTGATACAGGCTATCAGAGTACCGGAACGTGCACGGCAGCAGCTAAAAAGGTGAGCACCTCAGAGACATTTACATTTTTACAGTTACAAGCTTAAGGGTGTAGGAGGAGAAGTTCCTGCTCTGTATAATAAATAGAGAACTGTACATATGCCCTAGTAAACCTGGAGATTAATGAAATTGAGTCAAATATTTTTTTTCTGGTCTTCTGGACAGAACCACCTTGTGAGTGAGGGGGGTATTGGAGTGTACTGGAGTGCATTGCTGGATGGTTATATCTCTCCCAGAGTTGTCCCTCCATTCAGCTATAACAAAAGATACCATCTGGACTGACAAGACAGGGAGGGCCCCACTCCCCCCCCCTCACATAAAAAGGCAGGAACAAAGCCACTGCATTAGGAAAGCAGTATTGGGAACTATCTGAGTATATATTGGAACATCAAACACCCCTTCTGGGGAAAACTGCTTTCCTAATTACTGAAGTGGAAAAAGGTGTTAAGATGCCCTCAAAAATGAAACCAAAAGAAAAAAAGAGCAATAATACAACTAAAACTCTGAGTATGTTTATGTCTGGGAAGAAAAAATTAACTTCAAGTACCCCGGAGGAAGAGCTGAGTCAAAATACATCTGAAAACAGATCCCCAGAAAAAATATATACAATCAGTAAGTTTAAGTTGCTCTAAATTAAGAGACATTTTACAAGACTTCCAGATTAAACTAACTATGGATTTAACAAACAAAATTGCAAATAACTCTAAAGCTACAGCGGAAGTCTCACAAAGAGTGGACAGTCTGGAAAATACATGTGAAAAGTTAGTTAAAGATAATGAAACCATGTTGAATTATAATATGGAGCTGGAAGGTAAAATCAGAACTCTGACAGGAAAAGTTGCCCAACTAGAAGACTGTAGCAGAAAAAATAACCTCCGGATTAGGGGCATAGAAGAAAACCAAAAAGATGCAGACCTCAAACCATATATGGAGACATTATTAAGTTCTCTGTTACCCAATTTCCCTAAAAAAGACATTTTAATAGATGCTATACATAGATTACCATTGGCAAAGCATAAATAAAACAGTCCCTAGAGACGTAATAATGAGAGTCCATTATACCTCTTACAAAGAGGCCATACAGCGTATAGCGTACGAAAAAGGAAATTTCAAGGCTCCATACCAAAATATTAAAAATATTTATGGACCTGTCTGCGAAGACATAAGCCAATAGAAGAGAATATGGAGCCTTTACGGCCGCTCTAAGACAAAGAGAAATTAAATACAAATGGACTACACCAATGGGCCTGGCGATACAGAAAGACCTACTGTGGCATAGAGTGCATTCGCCTTCAGAGGGAATAGCACTATTGAAGAAATGGGGTATTGAAATTACACCTGTTAGCAAGGAGAGCAATAGGCCGCAGTTGTCAGCCATTAAAGAACTTTGGCAAAAATCCCAAAAGAGAAAGAAAATGTCTTGATCTATAATGCTAAAGAGCAAATTTTTCCCCTGTAGAAGGAAACTCTTAATCAAACGGTTTTGATATCAAGTAATATATAATATATGTTAAGAAATATATAACCTGAGTAGTTTAAAATGGTATATGTTAATTTACACGTCTAAACGGAGGTATAGAAGGAAGTTATTTAGTTAAGAAGTGGTGATTTAAGATATATTCAAATTGATAGAAAGTTATGCCTCAGTAACATAGAAAGCCACAAAGTCTAGAAGCATTTGGGAGTAACCCGAAAAGCACTAATATAGAGTAGGATTATAATTCTCCACTAAATAAAAGGAAGTAGTAGCTATGGTAGTTAGGTATGGTAAATATATCAATGGGGTAGGCCATTGTCAAAAAATGACTTTTTCTTTGTAAAACACGAGCATGGTACGGACACTACTAGCTGAAACCTAATGGGCTAAAATGCCCCTTATAATACTTGTTATAATCACTTAGTATAATGGATAGTTGAGCTACATAGACACATATAGTTGAATTCAGAAATACTCACTGGGCTTAGAGATTAATGTAAAAGGAATCAGGTTAATATCACTTGAATAAACTGAGATTATGAGTAAGGGGGAATAAACTTAAAATATGCAACCCTATACCCTGCCAGATAGCGGGTGGACCCTGTAAGAAGGGCTAAAAATACGATAACATATAAAAGGTTTACGAAATATGCTCTATCGCTAGGACATCAGAGAAATACCCTAAATTAGGATAAAATTGGGTGAGGCTTGAACCTCTATAGATCCTTGATAAGGATATTTCTAGGTGGGAAATATAACATTGATAAGTAGATAAGGGAAATTATAAGAACAAAGGGGTATGATATTAAAGGAGTAAATGTTGTATGTTGACAAAGTTGGTCGCGGTCAGTAATTTGCCACACTCTGACTGGGGCGGGATGGGGGGGGGGGGGGTGAGGAGGAGGGGGAGTTCAATCTTAAAGAATAAGAAAATATCAACTATAAGGGAGGATAGAGTTGACAATAGAGTAGCTGGGTTCTCTCTCTCCATTAGGAGAAAAGCTAGGGGCTTCCCCCTCCCCCACCACCTCTTCTTCTTTGTTCCCAGTCCAGTCTGAGGACTGTTAGGGGAGGAAAAGGTAGCCCTTGGGTCTCTCCCAACTATGGTTGTAGAAACCAATCTATCATTTCCAAATATCAGGCTTTAGCCCTGTATTACCAAGTGGGAGGGGTGTGGTCCACCCTTGGTATTTTAAGTTTAGGTATGAATGGAACGAGTGTGAGTAAGGTACCAGACCTGAATGAACTGCCGGTAGGTTTAAAGGCTGTATGGGAGGGAAAAGGGATCTGTAGTCAGCTAGATTTGATTATATGGTTTATATGGGATTAAAAATAGTGTCACATAATGCAAATGGACTCAACTCCCCCTCCAAAAGAAAAATTGTGTTTAACAACTATACTAAGCTGAATATAGATATTTTATGCTTACAAGAGACACATCTTAAGAAGGGCAATGAATCCTATCTGTCAAATAATATATTTTCCAAAAGTATACAATCTACATTTAAAAATAAGTCTAAGGGAGTCTCGATCTTTTTTAATAGAAGACTCAATATTAAAGAACAGGCCAGTATAATAGATCCCATGGGGAGATACATAGTCTGGAGGGGTGAGGTGGAAAGTAGACCAATAACATTGGCTAATTTGTACCTTCCCAATAAAAAACAATGTAGCTTTCAAAAGAAAATTTTAGCAGAGATAAAAAAAGTGGAGTATGGGATCCTCCTGATCTGTGGTGACTTTAACATGGTCATGGACCCGGAGCTTGATAGACAAGGTAAATGTAAGTTGACGTCATTAAATAATTTAAGTAAAATCGCAACAGATTTCTCAGGTATAATGAAGGATAAGGAGTACTTCGATCTATGTAGACTAATGCACCCAAGCGACCGCCAATTCACTTTTCACTCTAATAGATTTTCCTCGTCATCTCGAATAGATCACATTTTCTCCGATAGGGCCACGATAAGTTTGATTAAAAAAATAGAAATAGAACAGGCCCCCTGGTCGGATCACTCAATGAACCTTTTGGTTTTATATGATACAGTAAAAAAAAAAAAACAGAACAGGAATTGGAGACTGGATACATCACTATTAAAAGATCAGGAATTTATGAAAGAACTAAAAAAAAAAAACTAGGGAATTCTTCAAAATAAATGAAGGAACCGTGGGCTCACATAAAACAATATGGTGCACATACAAAACCTTCATTAGAGGCATATTAATTGCCAGATCAGCAGAAAGAAGGAAACTAAGAGGAAAACCCCTAAAACTGCTGTATATGGAATTAATAAAGCTTCATCAGATTAACAGGGGAAAATATATCAAAGAGATAGGTGATAAAATATGCATTATAAATAAAGAAATTAGGGCAATATTGCAATTACAAGCAGATAATTGTGGCGCTATCGTCAAAATCACTTAAAGTTCGGCAGTAAAACAGTGAAATTTTTGGCGTATAGACTAAAAAAACAACAAGAGCAAAAAAGAACAGCCAGAATAATTGACCTGAAAGGAAAATATCAATATCATCCAGATAAAATTGGGGAGGTTTTCCTAAACTTCTATAGGAAGCTATATAATTTGGAAAAGGACTCACAACTTACAGGCCCCACTAAAGTGGATATATCAACATTTTTGGGTGGGATAAATGTACCATCCGTCTCGGAGCCAGAAAGAATCTATCTAAACAGCAATATTACAGAGTTAGAGGTCTGTGAGGTAATTAACAGTAACAAGAGAAACAAAGCCCCAGGGTTAGATGGGTTTGATGCAGCCTTCTTTCAACTTCTTCTTCCAGAGATTAAAGAACCCCTATGTAATGTATACAATGATATTAAAATATCTGGGGAGATCCCAAGAGAAATGTAAGAATCTAAAATAATAAACTTATTAAAGGAGGATAAAAACCCAGATGAATGTAAAAATTATCGACCAATTACTTTGATAAATATAGATTTGAAGACCCACTCAAAAATTTTAGCAAACAGACTAAAAACGGTCATTCATAAACTTATACATACAGATCAAACGGGCTTTGTTCCAGGGCGTCAAGCCTCGGACAGTACCAGAAGGCTCCTAAATATACTTGCGCATGCTAAAGCCAGGGAAATGCCCATATTGGCCCTGTCATTAGATGCCGAAAAGGCATTTGACAGGGTCAATTGGGTATTTCTAGAGGCCGTCCTGGTGAAATTCGGCTTGGGAGACTTTGCCCTGAAGGCAGTTAAAGCGATTTATGGGGAAACAAAGACGCGCATAGTCAAACCTGATTTTGAATCAGTATCTTTTAGTATAAGCAATGGCACGTGCCAGGGCTGTCCCCTATCTCCGCTCCTATTTATCCTGTTTCTGGAACCGCTGGTAATACGTATAAGGGAAGAGGCGGATATCAGTGGAGTCAGAATAGGGAAACATGAGTTTAAACTATTAGCATACTCGGACGATATAGTAGTAACATTTACAGAGCCTGTGAAATCATGTCAAAAGTTCTTGGACATTCTGGAGGAATTCAGTAGAATTTCCTACTTTAAAATAAATCAAACTAAGTCCGTGGCTTTGAAAAGAGGAATAAAGATAGAAGATAGGGATGCTCTAGAGCCTATGCTACAGTGTAACTGGCATTCAAATAGTATCACTCACCTAGGAATCAAATTCTCATTCCAATTGGGTAAGTTGATTAAAGCTAATTTAGATGAAACCATGAGTAAAATAAACATTACCTTGACCAATTGGAAACAACTAAATTTATCATGGTTAGCTAAAATTGCAGCTATCAATATGAATATCATCCCAAAAATCACTTATTGTCTGAGATGTATTCCGGGAGCGCTGGCATATAACTACGTCAAAAAAATACAAGTGCAGCTAGATAAGTTTATCTATGGTGGGAAGAAACCCCGGGTGGGAAAAATAATAGCAAATCAAAAGGTCGAGAAAGGTGGGTTAAATTCCCCCTGTATATTAGATATTTACCAACAAATTTGTATAGCACATCTTATTAGCTGGAATTTAGTAAAGGAACAACCTAGAGGGATGGAAATTGAGGAGGCCCTATTAAGAAATATTAAGATCCATTCCGTGTTGTGGCTACCTAGCTTGAACGAGACGGTGATTAGAGATCTCCCGAAGAATTTGGTTTCCCTAACCAAATTTTGGTATAGAAATAGACTATCCATGCAGCTAATTAACCTTCCCTCACTGGCTGCCCCAATTGATACATTGGAACGTGGGGGCTCTAACCCAATAATTACATCTCTGAAAATCAAGGGTGACACACCCACAGCAAAACTGTGATGGACAACTTATAGACCTACAAAGGATGTGTAGGAAATTTGGAGATATAAAATTGACTTGGCTAGAATATGAGTTTATTAAAAAAAGTCTAGTAGTCTGCGGTTACAGGATCTCACAACATTTAAAAACAACTAAAATGGAAGATCTAGTGATAAAAAGAGATAATTTACAAACTATTTCGAAATGTAATAAAATTATAAATGAGAACCGCTCCCTTAGGAAAAGTTCAGGTTTGATGTACTGGGAATCAACTATGGGAGAAACCTTTGAAGCGATGGTATGGTACCAAAGCTTAAGAAAGGTAAAAAAAGCAGCAGGTCTGCCAAGGTATATAGAAATGTTTTTTAAGCTTTCGAATAATTGGTACCTCTCTCCTGAAAGTATGAATAAAATAGACGCAAAAAATCAAAGTACCTGCTGGAGAGGCTGTAATCAGTTGGAAACATCGTTTCATATGTGGTGGGAGTGCCCTAAAATAAACAGGTTTTGGATAGATTCGTGTCAATTAATAGAAGAAATATTAGCCCAAGAAATTAGGTGCTCCCCTTCATTGGTACTGTTCCAAAGGAATTTGGAGGAATTCCGTGGTTCAGATGGTATCTTGATATGTCATATTCTGTTAGTAGCCAAAAGTTTGATAGTAAAATCTTGGAAAAATACCCATGTTCTGTCAAGAAAACAGCTGGTGGCAGCAATATGAGAAAATAGAGAGATTATTGATCCCATAGACAAGAATTGGCTGATGGAAACAGGTACCCGTTTCCCTTGGCAGAAGTGGGATAAATTTGCAAGTTCTATTGGAGTATAGACAAACAGGATAGGGTCATAATTTAGCAATTATAAAAGAGGTAGAAGGGGAGAAGGAAAAAAGGGAGTAGTCAAGGAAAAAGACTATAAATCATATAATAGGTAGATTAGGAACCCAAACTCTTATCCCTCCAGCAACAACCTATTGGTAGGTCATCGGTCTGGTACAGTGTGAATGGTTTATGTGTTTCTTTTTCTTTTCTTTTCTTCTCTTATTTCCTTTTGATATTAGTCAAATATTCTGTAGATATAAGGAGGTTAAACGGGGGCATACCTTGAATTCATAGGAAAAAAAAAAAAAAAAAAAGAAAGAAAAGTTTTGTTACTATATATACAGACGTCTTTACTGAAAACACAACTATAGGGAAAAGTGCGGGAAGGCAGATAGTTAAGAAAGAGAAGTGATAAAGAATAATAGTCCTTTCTCTAAAAGAGAGGGTAGACCTCGGTCCCAATATAGAATGGTTAGCGAAAAACTCTCTCACATAATGTTGAAATTAACTTTGGCGAAAACAATGGCGAAAAGCCATTGATATAGATGCAAATATTAGAGAGGTGTTAAGATCTGTCAAAGTATCTAACAGAACTCACAGCCCTGGGTCTAAAGAAGTTAAGATGTAATATTTTGTCTCTGTATATATATGTATATATATGTATATATTGTTTAAATCTGGTTTGGAGGTATAAGTTACCCCCGTTAAGAGGAAAATACGAGGGGAAAGGGGGGAAGAGAGAGTATTATCAGAAGAGTGTCATGAATCGTGATTGTTTGTCTGTTCTGTACTTTGTATCTACTTCTTGTTTTTGTACTTGTATTCTTTTGTCTGGAAAAAAAAAAAAAAAATGAAAAAAAAAATAAAGTGCCTTTGATGTAGGTGCAATATATAAATGTAAATACATAGATAACAAAGCTGAAATGTGTAACAAATGCCAGCATTCACTAGCAATTTAGGTATAGGTTTGTAAATGTATACACACTTAAAACTGCTCTTAATATTGCCAATTATTCTAATAGCTACTCACAATCCGATTAAGAGTTCCCTGCCTACAATCACTATGGGCCAGCCAATCCCGCAAAACTTGCCTTAGTACTTCATTGGTTTTAGCACAGCTCGGATATTACAAGCTCTAGATAATTAAAGTTACAAAAAAATCACTATTCTATTAGACCTGTGCCTCTAACTTGCAAATAAACTCTGACCTGCAACTGAAACATTTATAAAGTTTCTGTCAAAAAAATTACGAGTACTAAATAGGATTCACAAGGGCTTTTTCAAACACTTATTAAAGCTGTAACATGGAAAGACATTAGAATCAATTGTAGAATAGCCTCAAACCAAAAAATATGCAAGTAAAAATATATATTTTTTAATTTTATTTCTGAGTTAAATCGATCCCGGGATTAAAGGGGTTAATACATATCATGAAACCCACATGGACTAAAAGAAATGATCTAATGCATTTTATAGATTGCTAGATTGCTTAGCCTCCAATTGCAGATTACGTCTAACTTCCATGTTTTACTGAAGTAATGATGACGGTCTCATTTACTATGGGCTGTGTCTAAAAAGTAAATTACGGGCTTGCTTAAATATTGTCCGATCATACTATCACTCCCCCCTGAAATCAGATTTAAAAAGGCAGGGTTTAAGAATTCAGCCTTGAGGTTGGAATTTGCGAGCTGGAGCCAATAGAATACCCCGAAACATTTATGGGAAAAAAAGGCATAGAATATGGCCAATGTTCTTTAAATGTATGCGATCAATCTTATCTATGAAAAAAGTTAAATACAGTATTATTTTTACTGTTACAACATTACAGTGACACAGACTGAAAATGTCCACAATTGTAGTGGCAGAAAATTGGCATCATCAGCTATAAAAACTGCTGCTTTAAATTTTCAGTAACCACATAATTGCATTTTGAAAAAGAAATATCTTACAGCAAAATTCAAAATAGATTACTTGACAGTATCTTTAGCATGTTTAACCATGACAGTGTAATGTAATTTCTCAGACTTTCCCTAAGGGAATATGGTAAGTGTTATCGTTCATAACATACAAATATATGAGATTACTTTATTATTATGTTTGCTCAGGAGAGGAGCAGGAAGCCACTAGTAAATTTCATTACAGTAATATAAAAAATTATGAATGTATCAACAAAAAAGAAAATATAAAATTGTAAAATATAGCCTAATAAGGCACATACTTTAAATTTAGAAAGGCTAGAATACTGTGGGTTAAATTTCTATGTATTGCCTTTATATATATATATTTTTTTTTTTCATTTGATTTTTTGTGTGCTTTTCTTGTAGTCTTTCTAAATCTCTCTTTCTCAATCTGGCATTTAAAAACCTTTTTTTTTTTTGCTGTATCCTTCTGCTCCCTGCTCTCTTTTCTCCCTCTCCTTCTTCCCCTAATTTTATTTTCCTATTCTCTTCTTTTCCACCTCTTGTTTTTCTCCCACCCAATCTTCTCTTGTTCTGCTCTTCTTATCCTTTTTCGCCTGAGCAGTTTAAAGGCATATTTAAGTTTTCATGGATTATGAATGCATCTGATAGAGGAGACTCTTACCCTTAAATCTGCTATATATATCTTGAGTTTGCCAGCAGGGGATTTTGAGGGTTAAAACCCCTCAAAATCTCTGCTAAAATTAGCATAAAATTCCTAATTCACTTTTGACCAATAACAGGCAATAAGCGGCAAAGCATCATGGGATATGTAGACTTAGTTCCCAAACCCACACCACGCTATCCTTCCTTGAATGATGAAACTCCCCCAGTGGTGCTCTATTTTTCTGATATAGTTACAGTTTTCACCAATACAAAATTTTAGACTACTGGAGGTGCCCCATGCCCTGCAGGTTACAGGTACAATATAGTCCAACACATTTATAAAGATCATATTAAAATGTTTTTATTTATCTAAAATGACAGAAGTGGTTTTATACTTTTTTTGTCTTGACTAGTTGTACAAGGCTGACACGTATAGTACTCATAAAACCTTTTTTGGTTAGGTAACCAATTCTATTTTCAGTAATGCCTCACTAAGATCTTCTATTTTATACTTCCTATGTTCAATTTCCTTCTTCATTTGGATGCCTAATTTTCAGCAACTCAGTAAAATTTTAGTGAGTAATAGCAACTGTCCAATTTAATACAAGAACAAGAAGAGATCTAAAATTGTTAAAATTAATTGACCAATAGTCTTTTTTCAGCTTCAATTACTATGTTACTAAATGTAACTATTAGCTTAATGATAGGTTTATTATATCATTTAGTTGAAATGTTTTGCCTCATTTAAAAAGTGTACTGAATTGATTTGAAAATCTAATTATAGTTTAGCTCATAATATGTGAAAATGGGATTAATTTTAAAATCAGATCCTCTGTGTATTATTAAAATGTCATCAATCTACTATGTTGTCAACCAACGGGTTATTGTTCAATATATGGGGATTTTCCCAATAACCTAAATATGCATACTTGAGGATAATTCTAGTGCAAAGAGTACACTTAATTGCATAGAAATGTATCCCCTTTACTATCTTTATATCAGTATTTATATTTCAGTGGGGAGTGCCCATGCTACTTTAAACATTCAAATTAATTTACTTTTATTTTTGATATTATGGTTTTAGCTTGTTTTTTGCAATGAAAAGAATGTTATTTTGCTTTCCTGTCAAAATTATAAACTTTATTTGGAAGATTAAGACAAATGCCTAATTACCTAATATATTACTAGCGACTTGCACGTAAAAAATGACGGTCAATAACATTTTAAGCCATGGGAATGCTGTTTGAGACATAATTGAAACCGTTTTATACTGTGAGGACCTTTGGCGCTCATTACAAGGCTTGCGCTGAGCGCCTTCGGCACTCAATACAAGCCTCTCATGTTATGTACTTTTGGTCCTCTGAGAGAGATATATATTTCTATGTATATGTAGTAATAATGAATGATTTATTCAAATAATTAATTAAGTAATATATAATTATTTCTGCAATAAATAAATTTACTTTAATTATTTATATTTGATATATGCAGCGAGCAATAGGTGGAAGAGCTAACAATCTGTTTGTATTTTGCGTCTGCATACAATATACATTGTGATTGTTAGTTCCCTGCTTATAAAGTGTAATGAATGTTTAACCTGTGCATTCTAAATAGGCTGCGTGCGCGAGGTAAAGCCGTTGGTTTATTGTGTATAGCGGCATTGTATAGTTGTAATGTTATTAATGTGGTATGCGTTTCGTGAGCATTTTCCAGCTTTTGTAATAGTGTATTTTGTAGGTCGTAGTGTGATGTGTAAAGTGCTACACGTTTTGCAGTGTTGCGCGGTACAGGGTCATGTAGCCACGTTTTCATTTTTTTCGGCGGCCATTTTTTCCTTGCTTAGGCGACTTTCGTGTGGCGAAAATCGTCTAAATCAAGTTACATTTGCGTTCCACCTCACTCACAGACGTCCTGGCTGTTGGCCCATGCTGTCTGTGATGTTTTTGTAATTTTTTTAGGTGTAGTTAGTGGTTTTTGGGGGTTTTTGGTTCGGCCGCTAATCTTGTAATTTTTTGCATCTTGTATCTTTTTTTTCTAAATCCTGCGAGGCTCGCCGGCGATGAGCTCCTGTGGCGCTCATCGCTATGTCGTACGCACCACGCAAACAGCATGACGACGTGTCGTAGTTAGACAATTATAATATGTGATTGCCACTGACATCCTTGGCCCCCATTTAATTCCAAGCCTGTAATTACCTTCATACAGCCCGTATGTCTGAGATTTATGCATTTTCTACAGTTACTGATGTATTTAATTGCTCACGGCCCCAACACGCAAACCATGAACCTGTACGTAGCATTTCATGGCATGATCATGGTCAATTAAGCAAGCCTGTAAAACATGGATGTCAGTAAAACATGGAATTAAGACTACAATTAAATAGTGTTTAAATGTCTGATTTGCAATCGGATTCACAATCCAAAAATGCAGAAATGCATAATAATGAATAAATCATCTGTTCCAGTCCATGTGGGTGGCCTGCTATGTATTAACTCCTTGATTCCTGGGATTGATATAACACAAAAAATTAAAGAAAAGTAATTTTTTCTTGTAGATTTGCGAGCTTGAGACTGTTGTACAATTAATTCTAATGCCTTTCATTGCGTTCCCAGTATGTTAAAGTACAGTATTTTGTTTATATTTGCTTTTGCAGTGTTACGAACAGGTTTTTAATTCCCTTGCGAGCCCTATCTAGTACTTGTAGAATTTTTTGATACATTTGCCATTTACAGGTTCGAAGGCAATTGCTGGCTTGTTTAATTGTTGCAATTAAATATGGATTTTGCGTCTTTAGCACTGGTAACATTTGCGGGCTTGAAACATCAGAGGAGATAGGATGGTGTTACGTTTTTGACAACCGCAGTGATTTTGAGCCTGTAACTCGCAAATGGATTGAGAGTTGCTAAATGTAGCCAATTAAATATATGTAACTTTTACGGGCTGCATTACGGGCTCCAGTAATTGTAATTTAGACAATTCAATAGGGGCCCTAGTCTGCAAAAAGTGTTTTTATAGAAAAGGGGCATGGAAGCTTTCTGGATTTCACTTAAGAATATAATATACCTATGTATTTCTTTACTTTAATGCACTTTATTTTATTAAGAAATGCTTAAAAGCTCAGTTTTGTTGCCTAGAAACATTTAATTTTTTTCTGTTTGGATCTGTCCTCTGTAGCTTATGAATACACAGAGTGTGAAGTGCATTGTTTAAGTTTAGCCTGCACTGATCCCTCCCAAGCATGTTGCAAAACATTGCCACTGATTGGTTTCCCTACACTTAGAAGTACCTGGTGTTCATGAGCAGAAGTTAGAAAGTATTTGTCACATTTTGGGCAGAACAGAGGGCCCTATTTTATTGCCAAATTTCTAAATGTAAACACACTTAAAACCACTTTAAAAATTGCCACAGATTCTATTAGCTACTTGCAAGCCAAATACAAGTTACCTGTCCACAATCACTACGAGCCAGCCAAAGACACAAAACAGGCCTTAGAACTCTTTTGGTTTTAGCACAGCTCAAATATTATGAGCTCTAAATAATTAAAGTTACACAAAATCGATATGCTATGGGACCCGGAGCTCTAGATCGCAAATAAAGTCTAATTCGCAATTAAAAAAGGTATCACGTTTCAGTCAAAAATATTAGGAGTACTAAATAAGACTTGCAAGGCATTTTTGAAACACTAATTAGAGCTATAACAGTAATTACATACACAATACTGTATTTTAAAAGTATGGGAATGCAAGGAAATGCTTTACAATTAATTGCACAACAGTTTCCAAGGAACAAATAGGAAACAAATATTTTCTTTTTACTGATATTTTGGACTGGTCATGCATATGTTAATATTAAAAGTGTTGCTGCAAGATGCATAAAGCAATTAAAGACACAGTGCATGACTAAATTGCAAGCCATGAGACAGTCTGAACCAGCATGGTTGAAAGTCAGATCCCAGCTCTGCTTGATTATTTGAATGAGGTATGAATGTATCATCAGCATTTGGTGTGGTAAGCATCCACAGTTTTCCCAACACAATGGAAGAGATCTTGATGGTGAAATTTGGTTTTCATCAACTAGGAGGTATTCCTAACATGTTAGGCGCTATTGATTGCACTCCTATTGCACTGACACATCCTAAAGATCACACCCATATTCTGCCTCAATACGATATATATTGTATGTTCCAGTCTGGTCAATTGCCATCAGGTTGTCTACTGGGTGAGTATCTATGAGCATTCACCGTCAGCCACATGTCACCAATAGCATCTACACTAGAATATCATAATATGCATTTACGGTATTTCCATAGGCCATGTGACAAAGGGAGTTACACTACCTGAGCCATAACACTTTGGATGGAAGTTGTACATAATCCTGTGTTATTTTGACCAACTAGTATAAGTTCATGAGCAACATGTACAAAAAATACAGTACAGATAATTTAACCTGCTACAGTAAACTCCCCGTTATCTGGCACCTATGGGGATTGCCTTTTGCCAGATAAGTGTAGTTTCTGAATAATCGAGAGTCACAAAAACAATCCTTAAACCCCTCGAAACTCCTCAAAAACCCATTACATAGCTACTAACAAACTAAGCTATTTTGAGAACAAAAAAAAAACAAACAGAAAAAAAGTTTTTGTTTTTCGGATAATTAACTGAAACTTAATTGAGAGCACCTTTGGTGTGCTCAAGATGCTGTTCCAATGCTTACATGCATCTGGGGGGGGAAGGGCACTGCAGTATACCTCGGACAAGCATTCTCAGATCATCAATGCCTGCTTTTGTAAGGACACTATTACAGTAAAGGCCAACTATCTGGGGGACATTACTGAGGACCAAGAATATCTTGAGACAGAGCCCATTCCTCCCTTTGCTGAAGATCATGTGGAGGGGTCACAACAACGTGCCAGGATCGTTCATGAGTGCTTCACATGTAAGTACAAACTTTAAAACAGCTTACTATAAGGGAGCTTGATTATGCATTACTCATTTCTTGTTGTTATCTGTTCTCATGTCTTATTGTTATACAGAATGAATGATAGGTCACAGATGGGGGGAGATATTTGATATGATATATGTCTCATCCTGCTTTATTGCTTTACACTGGATAAGCTTGAACACGCTCTGCTATCAGTTAATGGTAAGTATGGCCACATTCACATAAACATCATGTGTACCGACTATTCCAAACATCATGAACATAGCTAAATGGACTGGATTAGATATCTCTCAATGTGAATGTATACATGATCAACTATCATACAGTGAGGGAAAAAAGTATTTGATCCCCTGCTGATTTTGAACGTTTATCCACTGACATTTAAATGATTAGTCTATAATCTTAATGGTAGGTGTATTTTAACAATGAGAGACAGAATAACAAAAAAAACAAAAACAAGAAAAACGCATGTCAAAAAAGTTATAAATTGATTTGCAGGTGAATAATTGAAATACATATTTAATCCACTATCAATCAGTAAGATACCTATCTCCCAGAGATTGTAGACCTACACAAGGCTGGAATTGGCTACAAGACCATTGCCAAGCAGCTTGGTGAGAAGGTGAAGAAGGTGATGAGTTGATGCGATTATTCGCAAATGGAAGAAACACAAAATAACTGTCAGTCTCCCTCGGCCTGGTGCTCCATGCAAGATCTCACCTCGTGGAGTTCCAATGATCATGATCACAGTGAGGAATCAGCCCAGAAATACACGGGAGGATCTTGTTAATGATCTCAAGGCCGCTGAGACCATAGTCACCAAGAAAACAATTGGTAACACACTACGGCTACTTGAAGGACTGAAATCCTCCAGTGTCCGCAAAGTCCCCCTGCTCAAGAAAGCACATGTACAGGCCCGTCTGAAGTTTGCCAGTGAACATCTGAATGATTCAGAGGAGAACTGAGTGAAAGTGTTGGGGTCAGATGAGACCAAAATCGAGGTCTTTGGCATCAACTCAACTCGCTGTGTTTGGAAGAGGAGGAATGCTGCCTATGACCCTTAGAAGACCATCCGCACTGTCAAACATGGAGGTGGAAACATTATGCTTTAAGGGTGTTTTTCTGCTAAGGGGACAGGACAACTGCACCACATCAAAGGGACGATGGATGGGGCCATGTACTGTCAAATCTTGGGTGAGAACCTCCTTCCCTCAGCCAGGGCATTGAAAATGGGTCGTTGATGGGTATTCCAGCTTGACAATGACCCAAAACACACAGCCAAGGCAACAAAGGAGTGGCTCAAGAAGAAGCACATTAAGGTCCTTGAGTGGCTTAGCCAGTCTCCAGATCTTAATCCCATAGAAAATCTGTGGAAGGAGCTGACGGTTCGAGTTGCCAAACATCAGCCTAGAAACCTTAATGACTTGTAGAGGATCTGCAAAGAGGAGTGGGACAAAATCCCTCCTGTGAGGTGTGCAAACCTGGTGGCCAACTACAAGAAACGTCTGACCTCTGTGATTGCCAACAAGGGTTTTGCCACCAAGTACTAAGTCGAAGGGGTCAAATACTTATTTCATTGACCGGCAAATCAATTTATAACTTTTTTGACATGGTTTTTTTTGTTATTCTGTCAGTGGACAGACATTCAAAATCAGCAGGGGATCAAATACTTTGTTCCCACATTTAAAATCTGTATGATCATTCAAATCCACATTCAATAGAACTCAATAAATTAATAGCATTGTGTAAATGTAAACATACAAGGCTTTGTCCACAATTAAATAACTTCAGCATGGGACACAAAGACATGATAAAGAATTGTAGGCAATTTCAATGTTGAACTGAAAATGGTTATAGTGTATGATGTGTGACTTTAAATATATCCTCATATTGCAGATATTTAAGCACTGACATGTTTAAACTAATTGGTTAGCAACACAGATAAAGATAATCAACATGTACATCAACATAACTACAGCTATATCAACTTGAAATACATTGTAAGTATTATGGCATTAACATATGCATATATGCTGATAAAGAAAACAAAACAACTTCTCTAACAGAGGCTTACCTCTCTTTTTTAAAAGACATCCCATACGTTATGCTGAAGAGGCATAGTAACAGAATCATCCGCTGCGGCCGTATACTGTTGGAACAAAGCTCTTAATGGATGTCATCTTGAACACATCAAAGGTAAAAAAAAAAACGTGGATAGCCAATAATGCCTAATTGGGGAATATTTTTCAGACTCATACCTCAAAAGGTATGTTGAAATATCCATCAGCATCATCTGCTAGATCAATAGCTTGTTTCATATCTTTCAAACCAACATTTTAATAGATGTGCCAACATAAATGCATGTGTTGGGATATGTTGAAGTACTGTAGCTCACCAGATAGGATGTGTACTGTTCATTCAGATCTTAAATATGAGTCATTTTCAGTACTTTCAGAACAAGCAATGAAACAAGACATTCCATGGACATGATAATGTCACATTGCATCATGTATGTGCATGTATCTTATTCAATGTAATGTTGTTGTATACAGTGTGATATCTGATTCAGAATATTGATTACCGTAGATAATTGCTTTAAAACTTTTATCTCACATTACTATCCTGATGTCATGTGACAGGTGAGCTGATGTTCCTTGCATACTGACAACACATGCATGTTCTCACATATTTTGCATAGATGTATCTGTACCTGCTTATTTCTACACTTTATACTCTGCTTTACATGGCCTATTCTGAAGCTTGCATCATACTTCCTTCGAGATCTCTTTTCCACTACTGTTGTGACACTCCCTGTCCATATGAGAAACAGTAACTGTAGGCTTCTAACATAACTGTTATTGAGGTTATGTGATGTATCTGATATGCATATGCAACGACACAAATAGAGATGCTCATTCAGAGAACAGAATAACCCCACACTTGCCCAGTATTTCAGGACTATTATTCACTCTACTGAGTGATGACAGACTGATATAGTACAGGATTTTTTCCCCAGTGTGTGACACAATTGAGGTATAAAAAAGGCTGCTCTAAGAATGGATTGTCATGTCCATAGAACTAAGCTCTTAAGGTTTTATCATTCAATGATTTAGCACCTCTACTTTTGTAGTTGAAAATGAGTCTGTGGTAGGCACACCAGTCTATATTATTGTCTCGCCCATATGTTTATCTATCGCTTTGGTATCATTGTGATTTTTATTTAGGTTTTTTTTTTGTGTTGTGATTTCTTTAAAGATGCTAACATCAATGGACTAGACACATACACATGTTAATCTTCAGCTATATGTCAATATCTGTTACAATATTATATACTTGCTATTGCCTCATGTTGGACAATACACTGTAAATCGCCCTCAACTGTTCATACATTTTAAGTATTGTTTCCTTATATCAAGAATATCCCAATTTCCCTGTGTTACAAAAACTGTGTGCCATACCTACCTCCAACATAATACTGTGCATACCTGTGCTAATGAGTCACTGCTTGGCTTTGATGCATGTCATTTTCATTCGATTTACATAGATTAAATGCTTGATTTTGAATGTGATGCTTGTGTGTTCAGATCTCATATTGATAACATTTTATATCAGTATCAACACTTCAGTATAGATTTTATTTAATAATTTATTTTCTTTATTGGGGTTATTAACTCAAGCAGTTATAGTAAATTATCTTAATAATTGTAATTAAAAATCTGTGCTAACACATTTGTAACACCTTCATTAAATCTTGATCTTACAAACAATGCATTTGCCAATTTCACAGCCTCAACAATTTATATTATTTTGTTAATGTCAGTAAGTAGGCATGCATATCCCATCATAATGACACACTTAATGTAAATCTTTCATCTTGTGTGCAACATATGACGTTGGTTTTAAAATCATGATGCTATTAACATCATATTTAACATCACATGTGTAAAAATCTGTCCATAACGACATCAAACATGATTAATATGAGATTAGTGATTTGTAAACATGTGAGTTCAGTTATCATATGCATAAATACATTTGTGTACAGACATGTCTCACAATTAATCATGATTAATTGATTGATATATTATGCTTCCATCCATACGTCACCATGATCCACACGTGCATATGATCACTGAATCCACAATTCATAAACATCAACCCTAGCTTAACACTGGATGGGTTTCCTGAAGGATGATCTATGTTCAAAGCACAGCCCTTTTCTTACATTTAGAAAGTGATAACAGTATAAAAATATCATATTTTGTTTGACACACGTACCAAATGTTTAAATATATACGACTGTGAATTAATATCAAAGGTGTGGTGTGGGCAGATACGAGAGGGCAAGAGGCTGTTCTGCAAAAAAGGAATATTGTAAAGCAATACAGTAATATTGTATAATAATAATGATGCCTAGTATGTAGTCATTACACTGCAGGTACCATAATCTGATGAACATATATCTCATCATACATCACTCCATTTACAGAACTAACCAGTAATGCACATAGCACTTACATAGGTCTTAATCTGCTAAATTAAACAGATGCACTAACTTTATGTATAATCCAATTACACACATACAGATAACTGATATAATAGTGACTACACCATATTTTCTCCGCATTCCACACTGAACATCAGTTTGTGAAATGTTAAACATAACCATACATATGGTATGGTTAAACATAACCATACATATCCAAAGAGAAGAGGATCATGGTTCGTGTCATGGTTGGAAGCCACATGGTTTCAAATAATGTCCACTACATAGACCATTAACCTTTACTTGATAGCTAGGCAGGAGTATCTCAACACTTTTGACAAATAGATATTCAGTGAGGAGTGTTGATGACAAGGTACATTTTTTTGATGCAGCCCCTATTTTCACCTGTTTCTTAGCACAGGGTCTGCACCCTCTTTGCCACCACTCCTTCTCCCTCTACTACGCGGGGGGGGACATAGTGGTATGTCGGAGGGAGTGGTATTTCCTCCTGTTGTGGATTGTATCAGCAGTAGTTGAAGAGAGTGGTATGTCCTCGCTATGTTGTAGCTGCGTATCAGCTGGAGTTAGAGGGAGTGATGTGTCCTCCAGTCTTCGCTGTATATCTGCTGGAGTTGGAGGTATATGGTGAGATGAGGATGGAATAGGGTGTGGTTCAGATGATGGTGGCGTCTGAGGTGCCACAGATTGCAGAGCTAGGAGAGTGAGAAGGGACATTTCAATTTGAAGTTCCATTAATGCTCTCTGGGACTCCATGTCCTGTATTCTCTTTGTCTCCTAACTCCCCATTTTTAAATTGTGCCTCCTCGTCTAACCATACATCATCATGTTGCTGTTATACAGTGCTGTGAGATTTTCAGAATTCGTGTTCATCATGGCATTTTTTGGGTCAGCTCTCTCAGTATATTTATTAATAATCTGTCTTCATGTTGCAGATGTCTGAATATGTCAACCATAGTGCTTTGCGTGGGTGTGTGTGTGTGTGTGGGGGGGGGGGGGGGGCATCCTTGCAGGAGGAGATGTCAGCCTTGCAGTAGAGATGGCATCTTTGCAGTAGGAGATGGCAGCCTTGCAGGAGGAAGAGTGGGGAGGTCCTGAGGAGCCAGCATTGGGAGATGCATAGGTGGCAGTAGGCCTAGTTGTTGCTGGCTCCAGTACATAGTAGGTGGTGGAGGTGGTATTTGGGCTGGTTGTTCCTGGCTCCAGCACATGGTAGGTGGTGGAGGTGGCAGTTAGGCTGCTTGTTGCTGACTTCAGTTCATGGTAGGTGATGGAGGTGGAATTTGGGCTGCTTGTTGCTGGCTCCAGTACAAGGTAATAGGTAGAGGTGGTTTGAGAGGCATATAGTTGTAGCCAGCTCGGCGTGCTGACCCGGCTGGACATTCATGATGGCCGTACACTGGCTGACTGACCTCGCTAAAAGCTACTTCCTGATGAGGTCCCGGGCCCTCTTATCCAGGTTGAGTTTCACTTCACTCCCTTGCCTCGGATCATCTGTGACATCAACATAATCAGGATTTAATTGATTATCCAATTGATGCCACTCCCTGTGTCTCCATGGTAGGCCTGGTCCTCTTGGTACTGAAAATAGTGTGAAATAATGAGTTAATATTATAATAGTAACAACTGTTTGCTGTATGTTGCTGCATACCTCCCATCACGGCCACTTCATACATAATTGTCTTTTGTGAGTGCATTAAACCAGCATTCCTCAACTGTAGTCCACCCAAAGTTCATATTTTCGGTATATTTCTGCTTTAGCACAGGTGAGCTAGTTAGAGGCTCAGCAGGTCGTTAAATCAATGCAGTGTTTTCTTGCCTGTGCTCTGTAATCAGGGTCCAGGTGAGAGTGTGTGTTGTTTGGCCTGTGTAAAAGTTTATCGGTGTGCATTTTGTTGTGTTCTGTTTGAATCAGTTATGTATATCATTGCAGTGTTTTCTGTCCTGTGGGCTGTAATCAGGGTCCAGGTGACTGTGGGTGTGGTTTGGCCTGTGTAAAGGTATATCTGTGTGCATTTTGTGGTGTTCTGTTTGAATCAGTTCTGTAAATCAGTGCAGTGTTTTCTGTCCTGTGGGCTGTAATCAAGGTCCAGGTGAGAGTGGGTGTGGTTTGGCCTGTGTAAAGGTTTATCTGTGTGCATTTTGTCATGTTCTGTTTGAATCAGTTCTGTGAGGCAGGGCAGTGTTTTCTTTCCTGTGCTCATTTATCATTGTACAGGTCAGTAGGCAGGGTCTATTTTAACAAGGGAAGAGCGAGCAATCATTTCTAGTGTAAGTGTAGTTAGTGTGTAGGAGATTGAATAAAAGGAGGGAATTCAAAGGAAAGGGGTATTATAAGAAAAAACAGAAAACAAACATATATATTTGTAGAAAAACAATCTTTATACAAATACATTGATTTGTTTTGTCACTGTATTTTTGTAACTTATAATCATGAGTGAGTCCAGTGGCAACCTCACTCAGTGTACATCCTGCCACATGTATGCACTGCTGGAACAGATGATCCAGGGTCCATACCTCTGTGACAGGTGTGAGTATGTTGCCTCTCTGGAAACTCAAATTGGAGATCTGGAGAGGAGAATTGCAGCACTTAGGGATATTGCTCCACTGGAAAGGGGGTTGTGGCTCACTGAGCACAGTTTAGCTGGGCCTAGCATGGAGGGAGGAGCTGGAGCTAGTGAGGATATCCAGGGAGGTAGCTGGGTTACAGTTAGAAGGGGAATCAGGGGGAACAAGAGGAGGCAGGCCAGTTCTGAGTTGGCAAACACCAACAGATTTGCCAGATTGAGTGAAACTGTTGGGGATGTCCATTCAGGAATGGCAATGCCAGATAGAGATGTTCCCTCTAACAGCCGGGAGAACAGTTCTGTTGGAGGAGTGGGAGGGCAGCATAGGCAGAGCAAAATACATGTTTTGGTGGTAGGGGACTCTATTATTAGGAAGGTAGACAAGGTGATTTGTCACCGAGATCCCAGCAATCGAACAGTTTGCTGTCTCCCAGGTGCTCGGGTTCGGCATGTTGTGGAACGGGTGGATACATTTTTGGGAGGGGATGGTAAGGAACCGGCGGTCATGGTACACATTGGTACCAATGACAAAGTTAGTGGAAGATGGAGTGTCCTCAAGAATGATTTTGGGGAACTAGGGAATAGGCTTAAAGCAAGGACCTCCAAGGTAGTATTTTCTGAGATACTACCAGTGGCAAGTGCTTGTCCAGGGAGACAGAAGTAGCTTAGGGAGTTTAATGCATGGCTAAAAAAGTGGTGCAGTGCAGATGGGTTTGGGTTTTTAGAGCACTGGGCTGACTTCTCACTTGGGTACAATCTCTATAGCAGGGATGGATTGCACCTTAATGATGACAGAGCTTTTGTACTAGGCGATAGGGTGGTAGAACGGCTGGGGGAGTTTTTAAACTTGTAGGTGGGGGGGGGACTAAATAGAAGTATTGGGGTAAAAAGGGTAGAGAGGGAAAGGGATGAATTAGTTACCCATGGAGGAGGAGAAGGGGGAGGTTTACAATAGACAGTAGGGAGGTATTAATAGGGGCTTCAAATACAGTGGCAAGCACTTCCCAATGGCAGAGCCATAGCAACATAAAGTGTATGCTTGCTAATGCAAGAAGTTTGCCTGGGAAAATGGGCGAGCTAGAATTATTAGCAGTACAAGAAAAATGGGGCATTACTGAAACATGGTGGGATGAATCTCATGACTGGACTGTTAATCTCGATGGTTATAACCTATTTAGGAAAGATAGGGGAAATGGTAAAAGGGGAGGAGGGATCTGTCTGTATGTTAAGCCTGAATTTAAGCCTATAGTCAGAGAAGATATTTATGCTGCAACTAATGGCAACATTGAACCTTTGTGGGTTGAGCTAAATAATGGAGGAGCTAATTCTAAACTCATATTGGTGGGAGTATGTTATAAACCCCCAAATATATTTGAAAGTGAGGAAATACAATTATTGTTACAGATTGGAAATGCAGCTAAGCACGGGCAAGTTCTAATAATGGGAGACTTTAATTACCCTGATATAAACTGTATAAATGAGACCAGCAGCTCAGCTAAGAGGAGCAGGTTATTAAGTACACTCAGGGATCATTATCTGGCCCAGGTAATACAAGAACCTACTAGAAATTGGGCCATCTTGGAAGGCGAGAAAGGAAGCTATAGGAACTTTACAATGTGACACAGACCATCTAATAATTAGTGACCAGGAAAAGGCAGATGAGCTAAATAGGTTCTTTTTGGCAGTATACACAAGGGAGGTACCAGTGGTTGAGACACCGCAACATATTGAGGCTACACTACCATCACTAAATAATTGGTTAACGCAGGAAAAAATCCAAAAGAGATTGGAGAAAATAAATGTTAATAAAGCGCCAGGTCCTGATGGAATACATGCAAGGGTACTGAGGGAGCTGGGTTCTGTAATAGCCAAACCATTATATCTAATCTTTCAAGACTCACTCACTACAGGGTCTCTACCAGATGACTGGAGAAAAGGAGAGGTGATATCTATATTTAAGAAGAGAGCAAGAGCAAATCCGGGGAATTATAGACCAGTGAGCCTCACATCTGTAGTTGGGAAGCTTTTAAAAGGGTTAATAAGGGACAGAATACAAGAATATGTCTATTTGAACAAGATCATAGGTAGCAGTCAACACGCATTTATGAAGGATAGGTCAGACCAATCTAATTAGTTTCTATGAGGAGGTTAGTAGGAACTTGCATCAGGGCAACTCAGTGGATGTAGTCTTTTTGGATTTTGCAAAGGCTTTTGATACAGTGCCTCATGGGAGACTTTTGAGCAAACTAAGGGATACAGGAATTGCAGTAAATATCTGCTCATGGATCGAGAGCTGGCTAAAAGACAGAAAGCAAAAGGGTTGTTGTAAATGGAACATACTCCGATTGGACTAATGTGGTAAGTCGGGTTGATCAAGGTTCAGTATTAGGTCCTCTCCTTTTTTAACATATTTATTAATGACGTAGAAGTAGGACTCAAAGGTAGTGTCTCCTTTTTTGCTGATGACACAAGTTGTGCAAGGTAATTAAATCAAATAATTATGTACTTTCCCTACAAAGGAATTTGCATAAATTAGAGAAATGGGCGACTAAATGGCAGATGAGATTTAATACAAATAAATGTAAGGTTATGCATTTGTCACTATAAGGCTTTGTCAAGTTAACTTTTTGTAGCAAGAGATTTTCAACTGACAAGAAGACATCCTTTGAGGTTAGAGGTAAAAATATTTCACCTTAAACAAAGAAAAGGGTTCTTCACAGTTAGGGTGGTTAAACTGTAGAATTCTCTACCAAAGGAGGTGGTGACAGCGAATTCGATAGATAACTTCAAAAAGGGGTTAGATATATTTTTGAATAAAGATGGCATTCAAGGTTATCCTGTATAACTAGCGAAGGAATATTGATCCAGGGAGAAATTTGAACGCTAGTTTCTGGGGTCAGGAAGGAATTTTGCTTTTTTTCCCTTATGAGACAATTGGCAAAGTTTCAATGTTTGTTTTTTTTGTTTGTCTTCTTCTGGATCAATTAACAATTAATAACAAATAGTCCACATATTAAAAAGATCAAGAGAGATCTAAAAAGGTTGAACTTGATGGACTAACTCTTTATTCATCCTCAAATACTATACTATTAATAATTAATTAACAAATAATTAATTAATAACTAATCCGCATATTCCAGATCAGAGGAGATCTTAAAAGGTTGAACTTGATGGACTGAAAGTCTTTTTTCAAACTCAATTACTATGTAACTATGTAACCATGCCTTTTATTAGCTCACCTGTGCACAAGCAGGGAAATACCTAAAATGTGAACATCTGTTGGCCCCTGAGGACTGTAGTTGAGGAAGACTTTATCACACAGATGAAGATTGCTCTGTATAATGAGTTTCGTTGATCATGGCTCATATCAAACTATGTAATCCTGCTACCTGCCGTTAGCAGCTCATGAGTACACATGCTCTGCTGAATCTGCTGTCTAGTTTGTGAGACTGAACGATATGTGACCATTTCTCACCACTAGTTAACATGCTGATGAGCCATGGTCCAGGATAGGCTAGTACATGACACTGCATGTGCAGAGTCTGTGTCATGACTGATTTTGGGACTCCCTTGAACCCATAAGCAAACCTGCTTTTGGAACTATGGCACACTGGGTTGCTAATATCCAAGACTATTAAAATGGACATAAAACTTGTATTTGGGACTGTGACATGATGGTTTTTGTATGTATTGTAGCGTGGGCCACAATCATTTATGTTGGGGCTACTATATCATGTTCTATGCACCATAATGTTGTTATTTTACCTGTAACTAGCAGAGGTACACTTTCTGCCATGTATGTTAGTGTGAAAGCAAAGAGTTAACTCTGTAGGGATTTGAATGTGTATATGGCCTCCTAGAATGTTTGTTTTGTCAGAGGGCACTAAGGGGGAGATGGGTTAATACAATAAGCAGAAACTTCTGGTGCTGATGTGAAATCCCCAGACACTGCTCTAATCTCTATTCTAGTATAGTTATAAAGTGATATGCTTCAACTAACATCAAAACACAGGTCTAGGATATGGAGTGAACTCCAGGCTCTTGTGTATCTGGCAATGGGAGGGGAGTTTATGACTTAAGGATTCAGACCCCCTCAGACAGGAAGGGGTGTGGGTGAGATCTTTCTGTGTTTGAAATATCTCTGTAAGAATAAAAAGAAGGTGTCAGTCTGCACTGCACTAACTAAGGGTGTTGATGGTGTCAGAACTTTTGTATGAATAAAGTTCTATCTTCTATGGATATTATAGTATAATATGATATTCCAATTATTAACCACTATTTTATATCCAATGTATTAATATTTTATATGCTTTATATATTTATATATATATATATATATTTATATATATATATATATATATATATATATATATGCATGCAATTCCATTATTTGAATATATCTATGTAAAAAATGTGTTTTCACAGCTTCTCACAAGTGAGTTCTTCATGTTTAAATAGTTATTTGTTCTGTAGAGACAAATATTTGAGTGAATTCGTAAACTAATTGATAAAGGTCTTTAAAGGTTATTGTCATGGCTCACTTGGCAGTCATCTGGGACTTGGACAGATGTCTGTCACAGGCTGTTGACACAAGAGACGATACCTGGGGGTTTGGGGCTCCCAGACACCCTGTTATACTGTTATACGGTATACTGTTATATTATTATGATTATTGTCTAAGGAAATGAGCAGGGTTCCCATCACCATCAATAAAAGTCATCATAATGCATGAGATGGATTGATGTGGAAACCCTGCCCCAATCCCACATACTATGAGGACATAAGGTGGTTTTATGTGGGGTGCGCTTTTACGCTTGTACTTAAATAGACTGACAGTGTGTGGAATATGTACACATATGTATATGATAGTATGGGGTAGTCATGCTGGATACATTGCCACATACATCTTGCAACAGGAGAAGGACCCCAGCTGGCCACCAAGGTTAATCCTTTAAGTACACATACTTAAGTCAGGAACAATAGGGTCCCAACAGACACAGGGGCACCATCTCTCCAGGGGGCCTCTGGGGTCTCCCTAGCCCAGATCCAGGGGCCTGGGCCATAGCAAAGAGATGTGTCTCTCTTGACTGCCAGCGCCCAAATGACTCTGTTAGCCACACCTAGGGGGTGGACCTGGGGAGGAGTCTCATGGTTCCCACGAAGGGATCCTGCATGATTGGCTAGAGGCAGTTAGGGGCTGACTAAAGGTAGCCCCTCCTGGTACTGTTGTATGCCTGTTTAAAAGATGTTGTTTTCCAAATAAAGTGGTTCATAATTTTCATCAAGACTTTGTGTGCAGGTGTATTATTGACCCAGGGGCATATGCTGGCAGAGGAGATCGTTTCTGACTCCCTTCCAGGTTTTCCCAGGCACACTACCAAAAGCTGGGACTTATGCTCTTGCATCCACAAGGAAGGTCCATTGGTCTGAGTCACCCAAATCTTAGGTCTAAAACCTACAGGAGATAAGAGGACTAGGATCCTCTATACTCCATCATCATTGTAGGTTGTGACAGTTATGTTTCTTAGAAATAATGGAATTCTCCCCAAAATTTCACATGTGAAGAATGTGTTACTAGACATTCAGTCTCTTTCCCAGAATAATAAATCTGTTAAGGGGTATCTAACTGATAACCATTCTTATGACCCTATCTTGTTTATAGGTTGTGGGTCAAAGGGGTCATTAGTTAATTAAATGTATGAAAATTCAAAGGTCCAAGAGCGCCATCTTATGGTTCAAGGAATAAATGTCTCCATAGAAAAATATATTCACTATAAAAATTTAAATATGTGATGACATCATGAGAGATTATATTGGTTACTAGATACTTTAACTGATTTGGGATTCTGATAGGCAAATGAAGTTGGAGGTATAATTATGGATAGAAACAGGATCTGGAAGAGAGGGGGCTGGAGAGAAAAAGAAAGTAAGAGCTAGAGGAAAACTTTGATCCCGTGGAAAAGGCCAGACAATTTTTGAATTGACCAGTGGAATTTTGTCATAATTGGTAATGTATAAACTGAATTATTTTATTTTATGATATAATTGGAAACCATTACCATAATTTGTCTGTTTGGTTTATTTCTTATCAAAAAGTTATTTAGATTTAATTTTGTCATTGAAATTTATAAATCCGAATATAAATTTTAGTACAAAATTTGATATCTCATTTTTCTTTTTGACCAATACAGATAAATTAATTTTACTTAGCTAACTTATCAATTATATTATAAAATACTTTACCATAATTGTGTTATATTTAATACATTCCTGTACAGTTATAGTATACTATAATTAGACATTATTAGTACATGTTAAACGTTATTTTGGGTGAATTTTTATTAATTGATTTATCTGATTTTATTCTTTGGGTTGCTAATCCAGGTTTTATTGTACATGTGATTGAGATAAACTTTTATATTGAGATTTAAGGATTGTAAAGAAGATGTCATAAAATAATAAGTTATACAATATGATGGATTAATTTTCTTTTAATATCTGGCTGGTTATATTTTGTTTTATTTGCATTTGATTTGATACATTACATTTTTATCATTAGACTAGTTGATTTTGTTATTTTCAATAAATGTTATTTTATGAAAAGGAATATGTGTCTATAAATTGATTCTGAACTCAAAATTCATTATTCTATATTATTTAGAAAATAATATGTCGTATTAACCCCGACATATTTGGAGGTCCCACCGAGATAAATATCTTTATAGACAATTGGTCAATTATTTAATTGATTTAAAACTTTTTATTGAATAACACTTGTTGATAAAAATAAAATAAAATGGCTGAAGGTGTTTTTGGTTTTGAAACAGTAGGGGCATTATCTTTAGATGAAATAATTGGTCAAGGTAAACAGGGAATGGAGTTGTTAATTAAAACTTTAATTTCAAATGTATATCCTGTTTGTGAGTACAGGGAACAGTTGTCAGAATATTTGGATAAAATACATCCTGAAATTGATGGTGATACAATTGATAATTGGTTACATGATAAGAATTTGTTGACAACTGTGATGAGTACTATAATGCAATTCAAATTAAATCAGAAAGAAAGAAGCATTTAGCTAGGTTATCTACTGTCTGGATGGAATTAGCCAGAAGCTGGAAATATCAAAATTCCCAAGAAGAAATTACCCTAAAAAATGTAAATAATCAAATCCAGGAGGTCTCTATAACCTGTCAAACCTTGAGAGATTTACATGGAGAAAAAACGCAGCTAGCAGATCAGCAGTTTATCAAAATTAAAGAATTAAAGAAGAAAGTTGTAGAAACGACAGAGACATTTAACGCAGCTCAAGATTTAAATGGTAAATATTCAGAGAAATGTGATGAATTACAGGCAATAATAGATGAATTGGTAGCTGAGCGTGCAAAAGATACAGGTGAGGAAAGTCAAAAATCAGTTCAGTTTGAGGAATTCTCTGAGAAATGTGAATACTTAAATGAGAAAGCTGAACATGCTGATAAATTAGCGCAAAAGTATGTTCAGGCTTGTCAGGACTTAAAAATAGAACAGAAGAAATTGCAACAAAAGATTGAATTCTTAACTCAAGAATTAACTAATAAGAGAATTCACGAGGCTGAGATATTTGTAGAGAATAAAGAGATCCAAAAACAACTGACTGTAGCTAAGAAAGAGATAAAACAATACCAACAGGATGTTGAAAATCTAAAAATGGATTTAAATAGGGCTCAACATTATGCCTCAAGCAAAATTGTGATAAAGGACTTTAGTGATTCTGAGGAAGAATTAGAAGTAGTACCTTCAAGGAATAAACATAAACGATCACCCATGAAAAATTTAACGGGGCTCTAAAAATGAAACTGATAGTGATGAAGATGTACTATCAATTAAAAGACTCTCTCCATGAGAAAGCCCAGGCTATAAGAAAATTAATCGAACCCTACACCAAAAATTCAAAATTGTCCATAGAAGACCACCTTGATTCATTAGAAAGGGTGATGGTTGAACTAGGAATAAGGGGGGCTAATGATAAAATATCATACATCCCTTGGTCATTTGATAGCTCTTATACCTCATTTTTAACCTCTCTCCATGATAGCGATATAAATGATATATAAATCTGAGGTGAGAAAATACTTTTCTCAGTATAGAAACCCACAGGCTGCTATGAAAGCAGTTCATAATCTCAGATGTAAGCCTGACGAAAGTCCAAAATAATTTTTAATCAAATTAAAACACACCTATAGACATACTGCAAAAAAACAGACCCAGAATCTCCTGAATTTAAGAGAATTTACTTCCATGCACTACCTTTGTATGTTCAGAGAAATATGGCGCGTGATTTTGATGACGCCAAGCCTTTAAGTTGGTTGGTAAATGAATGTACTAAAATATATGAGATTCAGCTTGATGATGGGAATAATTATAAGCAAAGGGAGAAATGTAATAGTCAAAATGTGGCAGAAATTTCTGTTAAACCTAATCTACAATATGAGACAGGTACAAAATCTTACGCAGATGTGGTTAAAGGTTCAAACAAATCAAGTCAGGCACAGTCATCATTTAGGCCAGTAAAAATTGCATTTATGGCAGGATTTAATACTTAGTCAGTGAGAAATAATCCAACCCAAGATGGTCAAAATTCCCAAAGCCAAAGCCAATGACTGAATACTAATTGTGAAAATAGATTAGTGGTCAATAACACAAACAGAAGTGATACCTGTGAATCTCTTGATTCAAATAAAAATATAAAAATATGTTCTAAAAAGAATGTTAATGATTTATTTCTTCTCCCTGAGTATCCTTTCTCTTCAGAAATTCCTATTCAGCAAGGAAGGGGTGTTTGCAAAACCAAGGAAGATGACACAGAAAATATAACTGTTGACCCTTTAAGTTCACAGGAGGTAACACAGATTGAACCAGAGTTTACCGGTAAAGGGTTAATACCTTAAGTAGGAGAAGAGCATTGCAATGTCATGACAGATAATTTATTACCTGTTCAGTTTATTGAAAATGAAACAAATGTTAATCAGGAAATTGCTGATAGTCCTACAGAAATAGTTATAAATTGGATAGATCATACTCCACAATCTGACTTCTTGAATAAAAATAAACAATGAAAGAAGTTAGAGATGTTAAGACATACGCATTTCTTATGTGAAATGGAGGAAATACAGAACTGATATTATGTTTCTGTTGGTATACAGAATGTTGAAACCTTAAATCATAAAGCATTAATTGACACAGGTTCTCAAGTCACAGTAATGTCCAAAGATACATATGAGGAAATTGAGAGTAGAGCCAAAAAGAAAGCCATTCTGAAACCATTCGTTGGAATTGTTAGAAATGTTGATGGTATTAAAGTTAATACTGTAGGCCATGTGTGGTTAGATATCAGAATAGGAAATAAACAAATGAAACATCCAGTTATTATAGTGGATATTCCTAGTTACAAAATTATAATTGGGACTGATTTACTTAGAAGATTTAGTCCAGTAATTGATTTTATTGATGGGGTGATATGGTCACAAGTTAAATTTCCCATCAATTATGATCAGGTTAAACAACCTCATATGCAAAGGAATTGTCATGTTATTGAGAAAAAAGAGGAATCAGTAGAGATTCACTTCCAAAATAATCAAATGCCTGAGATGACAGTACTTAAATGTAAAGACATTAATGGAGAACAAGTAAATAATGAAAATGTGATCCAAATTGATCAGGCGCATATTAAAAATATTCAAATAGAGGGAAATGTATTAACTATATCTTTAAATAAGAACGATTCTAAGCCTTTAAACATAAGTAAACACTCTAGATTTCTAGTGGAAATAGAAACCAATGATGAAGGTTTATTTATTCCTGTTGATATTCCAGGTATGAGAAATTCTCAACAAGCAAAACTAGCTCTAAAACATGAACATAGCTATGTTAACGAGAGCTTATTAAAACAAATAAAGAATACTAATTTAATCCAAAATACACAACCCAATGAAACTTCAACTCATGCTATTATGGCAAAATGTTTATTACCTCTTTTCATTGGGGGAAAAAGGGTTATGCACCTATTCTTAGTTATTCAGGGTTCCCAATATCCAATCTATATTGGAAATGATTTATTACATCGCTTTGCATCTCAAATTGATTTGATCAATAATGTTATTTGGTCTAGACTACAGGATACGCCCTTAGAATTTCTAAATGATTTAGAAGCATTGAAATCTGCACAACAAATTCCTTATGCAGTAACCGTGCAAATGGAACAAAGTGTTACAATACCATAGGGGGTGGCACAATTTCCTCTACGTTTACAGGTAAAAAGGGGTCAAAAGATTAAAGGTATTGATGCCTTTGTAAATCCTAATCATCAGATGCAACGAAAAGGCCTCACCCTCATTCATACACCTCTAATTACTACAACACAGATATCTTTCATTATTCTGGTAAATAACACAGCATCCCATCCAATACATTTGGAGAAGGGATCCCTAATAGTTATGGCTATAGATTCTGAGTATTTTACTTCTGAGTTTATGAATTTTGTTATTGGTTTGATACCAGAGAATTATGTAAATGATGACCAGATTATGGATCAATGTTTTGACACAGTCTATTTATCCTTTTAGTTTCACTGAAAGTAACTGTGACATTATGGATAATGAACTTATTTTTAATCAAAACATTGATGAACAAGAGTATGAGAAATATCAGAACACTGAGACGCAGGTAAGTATGATCACTACTGATTTGTCTACACAATTGGAGATTTATGAGATTAGTCAGCCTGAGGTATTCCCTGGGTTTAGAGAAAGAGTTGAGGAACAGATAGCCTTAGTTAGCGGATGTTCTAATGACATTGAGCGCCAAAAACTAAGACAAGTATTAATTGATTACCAAGATTTGTTCTCTAAGGATTCATATGATTGTGGTTTGACAAATTTACATGTCACTAAAATTAAAACTGACCCAAATATGCCTCGAACAAATATGGACTCGAACCCCATTTGGTTTTATAAATTCAGGGCATGAGTTTGCTATATTTTTACATAAGGTAATGCCTGACGCTCAAGAGCGAGGGACATTAACATATGTAGATGATATCTTGATTAAAAATAACGATTTTGATAAACATATTTTTGAAATCAGATATATTCTAGATCAATTGAAGCATGCAGGAGTTAAACTGTCTCTTCAAAAGGCACAATGGTGCCGCACTAAGGTAAATTGTTTAGGCCATGAAATAACTCCTGAAGGTATAAATGCACAGAAAAAGAAAGTGGAAGCTCTTCTTAAAACCAGAACCCCTACAAATTTAAAAGAATTAAGATCTTTTTTAGGTATCACCAATTATTCTCGTAAGTTTATTGATAACTATGCAGAGGTAACTAGGCCTCTCATTAGATTATTAAAGAAAGGAGAGCCATGGCAATGGGGGGAAATTCAAAATCAAGCCGTAAACGAATTAAAACAAAAACTCAGCCAGGCTCCTTGCCTAGTTTATCCTAAAATGGGTAAACCATTCTTTTTAGAAACTGGATATACTGATTTTTGTTTGAGTGCCGTTCTATATCAGAAATATGACCAGCATAGTAAAGTTATTGCGTATGTAAGACATTATCACCTGTAGAGGTAAAGTTTAATGACTGTGAGAAAGCTCTGTTTGCTACAGTTTGGGCCCTACAGAATTTCCGAAATGTTATCCAAGGTGAGAAAATTATAGTAGAAACCGCTCATTTACCATTACAATACATTCAGAGTGATAAAATTAGAGCCGGTAATTTGTCAAATAGCCGTATAACCGCATGGATTTTATCCTTACAAGGATGGCCTTTGGAAATTAGATATGCACAGAATAAGAGGAATCCAGTGGCCCAAGGGTTAGCTGATTTACATGATTGTACCGCCAAGGAACCTCTTAGAGAAAATTGGTCCGAAATGGACCTTATGAAGGAATACAAATTATCTCCCCATAAGGTATATGAAGAGGTATTACGTAATACTTTACCCACAATTTACGTGGATGGATGTGCATATCATATTAAGGAGGGGGCAGATAACAAATTGGTGGCAGGAATCGGTAATGTATGGAAAGACAATATCCCAATTCCACCTGAGAGTTATAAAATAGGATCTAAGACTAGTCAAATATCAGAATTGGTAGTCGTATATCACGCTGTCCAAACCGCAATAGAGCATGATCTTAAGGAATTAGTGATCATCACTGATTCGGAATATGTCCGTAATAGTTTTGTAGAATACTTACAGGTATGGAAACATAATGAAATGACAAGTGCCCGGAAGAAACCAGTGAAACATGGTAAGTTAATACATGCTATTGATGAGATGGAAATCTCTAATGGAATGACTATATATTGGAAGAAGACAAAGGGCCACTCAAAGGTAATGAGACAGGATAAAGAAGGAAATGATTTGGCTGATAAGTTGGCAAAACAAGGTGCCCTAAAGGGGGTGCTTGTTGATGTGGATCATCTTTTGGGTCCATTTCAAATTCAGGCTATAACAAGACAACAAATCCAAAAGAGTACAGAATTGTCTACAGCTCAATGGTTTCAGAAATACTCCAAATTCTGATTTAATCAGTAGTCAGAAAGAGGATCCAATCATAGGTATATTTTATAATCATATACAAGATCCAGCTAAATATCCTCTGAGTGAGATAGATGTTGTAGGTAAAGAAGACCTGAGAGTTTTAATGAAGTCAAAAACCCAATTTAGCATCTTAGATGGATTGCTTATTCGTACATCTAAGAATAGAATACAGCAGTGGGGGGTTCCTACTTTATATAGAGGTCTAATGTTACAACATGTCCATGATGCCCCGACATCAGGTCACAGAGGGGATACAATCACCTATGAAATACTGCGAGATTTTGCTTACTGGCCACACATGTTGAAAGATATCCAGACATATTGTCAGTGATGTTGGTTATGTCCCCAATATTAACCTAATACACCTACCCATAGAGCTCCTCTTCAGAAAAGAGGGATGTCTATGACCTGGTCAGATATCCAAATAGACTTTATTGGTCCACTAACAACATCATCTAGGGGTAATAAATATATGCTAACGGTTACATGTCTATTTACCAAATGGGTAGAGTGCCTTCCAGCCACAAATTGTAAAACTGAAACTGCTGCAATGTTATTAATTAACCATGTCTTTTCCCGTTTTGGTTTACCACAACAAATTGAGTGGATCTCACTTTACCAGTGAAGTAATGAGCCGTATGTGGAAAATCCTAGGGGTTAAGAGAAAATTACATATTTCTTATCGTGCTGCTGCTAGTGGTAATGTGGAACGGTACAACCAATCCATTATTAGTATTTTAAAGAAATTTGTGAAAGAATCAGGTAAAGACTGGGATATAAAATTACCTTTAGTATTAATGGCTATAAGATCTACACCTAGTACTGCAAAAAAAATGTTGCCATTTGAACTAATGACGGGGAGACGTATGGTACTCCCACAGCACCTTACTTATAGAACCCAAGACCATAATTTAGTGAATGCTGCTACAACCCATCAATATATAGAGGATCTGAGGAAACACTTACAGCAGGCATTTGCTTTTGCGCAATGAAATTTAGAGAAATCTGCTGTAAGTACTAAAACTTATTATGATCTAAAGACATCCAAAAAGGAGTACGAGATCACAGATCAGATATATTTGTACAGCTTTCAACGAAACCAAGTGAAAGAGAAAAAGTTTTTGCCTTCATGGAAAGGACCTTATACTATTGTTGACAAAATTTCACCTGTTGTATACAAAATACAAATTCCAAAAAATGGTGAAATGGTTGAAAGATGGGTTCATATTAATCAAATAAAAAGTTGTCACCCAAGATCTCAATTAAGAATCATTAACGATATTCCTGATGAATAATATGACTTTGAATACCCTGTCTAATAAGATTATTCTATTTTTACATTGTATAGAATACATTATTAAAACTTTTTGTTTTTATTTCCTAGTTAAAAAAAAAAAAAAAAAAAAGAATTAGTGATGATGAAAGAAAAAAAAACAGCTCTGATATGGGTGATGCTGATCGTATGCCAAGTGGTCCGAATGGAACCTATTGTGGAACCAGGCCCTTCTTCAGGAATTCTTATCCAAGAGGCTCCAGGGTTTATTCTCAATGGAAGGAGATTGACATCGCAAAAGATTTTCATGAGCGTGGATCCACAAACAGTGATTGAAAGGCAATTTAACATATCTAACATACAGATGGAGGAAACCAAAGCATGGTATCATGAACACATTGATGGACCACAAGCTACTGTAAAGGAGTTGTTGGAACAATTAAGGAAAACTTTTATTCCTGAATCTTACAATTCCAACAGCCGACGTCCGAAACGATTTATCGGTTTCCTTATTGGGGCTGCGATAATGACTATACTTGGAGCTGTTTTAGGTACCACTATGTCAGTAGCAAACTCTGTATCTATTGAAAAATTAAATAAGGAATCTAGGGAACTTCGGGATTCCTTGAAGATGGTGCAGAGAGAATTGGAGCGCCAAAAACAGAATATAAATGACTTAATAACTGTAGTGAATGAGACTATTGTTACTACAAATTTGCATTCCAAGCTTATTTCCCATTCAATTGACTTGCATAGGAAGTACAGCATATCAAGGGTTGAGTCTCTGTTTTTCCGGGAACCAGTTACTTTTATTACTACTACCTTTTATTATGCCTGAACATGTTTACCAAATCAAAACTGTTTAAAATGTTGGGACATGGAAGGATGGCATAGATCTTCAGATTCAAGTCCCATCTATGTTGGCGTACCAAGTTTGGATAAATGGTCCATACTTGATTCCTGATGTGAGCGTTGTGTGGTATTCAAAGACTTAAATTATTTGTGCCCAGGAAAACCATTTGTTCACGACGCCACGCATGCTTTGTGTGGAGTAAATTATATGATGCATGAATTTGAAAAGTGTCAGGTAGTTATGAGTAAATCTGAGGATCTGATCCCTACTAAGGCTATGAGGGTGCAAAATAAATGGTTAGTTAGTACGTCATTAACTAACATGAGTATTTCTTACCCTGCTCATGGCACATTTACTGGGATGCCTCTGGCATATAGAGTATCATTCATTAAGTTTCCAAGAGATACTGTTATTACTACAGGTGAAGTGACTTTATTTTACATTGATACAAGTATCCAAGAGGGGGAAGTAGAAATCATAGATGCTTTTCAAAATCAGGATATCCCTATTGATACCGATCTAAAATTCCTCTTAGATCATAAACCTAATCATACCATTGATATGGTTATCAGGAAGAATAATATTACCATAGATAATCAAAATCTTTCTTCTAAAGATATGGAGATCATAGCCAACCGAGACTGGATAGGCATAATTACGTTTGTTCTTATTTCAGTTATTGTGTTTGTCATAGTTTGGATGAGTGTTATTACATATTTGGTATGTATGAACACGAAAATGAGAAATACTGTCCCTCTCACTATCCAAATTAATACCGATCAATCAACTGTATAAAAAAAAAAAAAAAAAAAACAAACAATGTCATATTTACAACTGTAATAATATCACCTACTTTATAAAGAGCGATATTATTTCAGAGAGGGGGTTATGTCAGAACTTTTGTATGAATAAAGTTCTATCTTCTATGGATATTATAGTATAATATGATATTCCAATTATTAACCACTATTTTATATCCAATGTAATTATATTTTATATGCTTTATATATTTATATATATACAGTATATATATCTATGCATGCAATTCCATTATTTGAATATATCTATGTAAAAGATGTGTTTTCACAGCTTCTCACAAGTGAGTTCTTCACGTTTAAATAGTTCTTTGTTCTGTAGAGACAAATATTTGAGTGAATTCCTAAACTAATTGATAAAGGTCTATAAAGGTTATGTTTCTTAGAAATAATGGAATTCTCCCCAAAATTTCACATGTGAAGAATGTGTTACTAGACATTCAGTCTCTTTCCCAGAATAATAAATCTGTTAAGGGGTATCTAACTGATAACCATTCTTATGACCCTATCTTGTTTATAGGTTGTGGGTCAAAGGGGTCATTAGTTAATTAAAGGTATGAAAATTCAAAGGTCCGAGAGCGCCATCTTATGGTTCAAGGAATAAATGTCTCTATAGAAAAATATATTTACTATAAAAAATCATGTGATGACATTATGAGAGATTATATTGGTTACTAGATACTTTAACTGATTTGGGATTCTGATAGGCAAATGAAGTTGGAGGTATAATTATGGATAGAAACAGGATCTGGAAGAGAGGGGGCTGGAGAGAAAAAGAAAGTAAGAGCTAGAGGAAAACTTTGATCCCGTGGAAAAGGCCAGACAATTTTGGAATTGACCAGTGGAATTTTGTCATAATTAGTAATGTATACATTGAATTATTTTATTTTATGATATAATTGAAAACCATTACCATAATTTCTCTGTTTGGTTTATTTCTTATCAAAAAGTTATTTAGATTTCATTTTGTCGTTGAAATTTATAAATCCGGATATAAATTTTAGTACAAAATTTGATATCTCATTTTTCTTTTTGACCAATACAGATAAATTAATTTTACTTAGCTAACTTATCAATTATATTATAAAACTAGCGACTTGCCTGTCAAAAAATGACGGTCAATAAAAATTAAATGTTGTGAAATTTGTTTGCAACACAAAATGAGTCACCTACATTTGTCCCTTTTTTTTTTTTTTCTAAAAATAAAAACACATTCATTTTTTTAACTTTTTATTTTTTTAACTTTCAACTAATATTTCACAAACATTAAACTTTGTAACATGCAACTTGTATATGAAACATTTGTTCAACATTTTGTTAACAATAATAACACTTTTCAATACATATTTATCACTGAGTAACTGCACACTATATTAACTTCGAGTAAGTAAATAGTTTTAACAATAACATGCTTTTTATCATTTGTAACATATTTGTTAAACTCTTGTTAAACTAAATTAGCATTGAATCCAGAGGAAGGCAAACAATAAAAACCCTCTATTGAAACTTGTCCAATTGTATCAAAGAGGGAAAAAAAAAAATTCCTTCCTGACCCCATTAACTGGCGATCGGATTTCTCCCTGAATCAATACTTTGTCTTTAAATAATACATTTCCAATTATTCTTAAAATACTTAAACTTTATACTAACAATACATATTTGACTATAACACATATATATTTAAAAAACTTTTTTCAAAATTCCCAAAACACATATTTAACATCTGAAATTTTAACATCAAACAATAACATTTAACTCTTGTAAACCTGAAAAAGTCAGTTAATTGTTTTGTGGGGCCAATCATGTAAATATAAAACTTTGAACCCATTCAAATCTGTTTAAGGATATTTTACTGTTGTTTTTGTTGTTTTTTTTTTTTTTTTTCAGTTTGTCCATTCTGCAAATATCACATAGATTTTCATAAGTGAAATAGTGTTCCCATATTTAAAGAGTCCCAGAGTACTTTAATTTTGTACTGGAAGTCAAACCACTGTTCTCTATGTTTTTTTGTCCATTCTTTGGATGTTTTACGTGAAATGTTGTTTTTGTGCAATCATATTGAGTCCCATAAAATGTTGGCTTTGAAATGAAACCATTGTCCTCTATCTTTCCAACACCTCATAGTAGACAATGTTTTTGGTGTAAACACATCCATTGTCCAATACATGACCTTGAGTTTTGTTTTCTTCAGCATGCACTTTAATTTCTTTTGGATTAGTGCACCTTGAAAAAGCCACATAGAGTTGTCCATGTGCAAAAACTGGTTCCTTTAAAAAAATCCCAACTGACTTAAAAGTTTGTCCTTAGGATTTATTGATGGCCATAGCAAATGCCATGATAACTGGAAATTGTCTCCGTTGAAGGACAAAGGGCAAACCACTCTTACTTGGAGCTAAATCAATTCTTGGTATAAAAACTCGTTCACCTTTATGGGTACCAGTTATAATTTCTGCATGTCTAAAATGATCTTTTAACTCATGCACAATTAATTGGGTCCCATTACAAAGTCCTTTTTTTGGATTCATATTTCGCAATAACATAACAATTGCGCCTTTTTTCAATTGTAAAATATGTGGGGGCATTCCAGATGGTGTTAAGGAATTAATAAATTCGATACTAAAATTCGATTCACTGTCTTTATCATCTGACAGACTAGAATCTGCACTGTAATAATTCATTTGTGGTGCATTGATGTATTTTAAAATTTTGTTATTTACATTCAAGGCATCGATATTTTTTATGGTAATATTACTTTGTTTGCAATGTCTGTGTAATCCTCATTATTAAGAGTGTTTAGAAATATGGCTGATAGGAGTGATTCATTGCAAACCATTTCTGATGGAATTTCAATGGTTTCATTTGGTAAATGCTGTATTTCTGGATGTTTTCCATCTCCGATTTTAATGAGCCAGTCATTGAATTCATTTTGGCCTTCAGATCTCATATTTAATTCTAATTTGAGATGTGTAAATATTTGCCACAGTTTACTGGTCTTGATACATGTTTCAATGATCTCTGTTCTATTTCTGTGTGGCACAACAGGTAATGTTTGCCTAAAATCGCCTCCTAACAGCATCACCTTTCCACCAAATGGCAACTTATTATCTATCACTTATTTTAAGAATCTGTCAATACATTGCAGTGCATGACATGACATCATTGTTGCCTCGTCTATGATAATTAGTTTAGTTAGTTTGAATTTTTTTGCTTGTATGGAATTGAGTCGAATATCTGACACTGATGTTTCCAAAATGGGAACTGGCAGCTTAAATCCACTATGCACAGTTCTACCACCATCTAACAAAAGTGCAGCAATTCCAGTTGTTGCAAATGGCACCGCTATCTGACCCTGTGATCGAATATAACTCATCAAACAATTGTACAGATAAGTTTTTCCTGATCCACCTGGTCCGTCTAGATAGAAATACCGGTCTTTGACCATTTCATCATCTGTAGCATTTGTGATGGCATGAAATGCTTCTAACTGTAAATTATTTAAAGTTGCCAGTTTTTCTTGGGTTTTTTGTTTTTGAAGCTCAGTGTCATAATCATCAAAATTGATGTCATCTATAAGTCCTGGATCTGGTAAATTAAAACTTGCACAATTTAATCCATGAGCCAACAATATTTCTTGGATTTCCATCAATGTTTTTAACAGAGCTATTGGTTCTCTGTAACGTTTTAAGAAATCTTCTGACATGTTTTATTTAAATGTTTCCCACAAAGTGAAAGCATTAGGTACATTGCAAAATATACAAATGAATGCAAATTGTTGTCTCATTTGCTTAGGCATTTGACATAGTGCTGCTTCTTCCAGACACCTCTCCCATTCTGTATCATCAGCTATTAAATTTTGATGTCTTGCAGCTAATAGGAATGTCTCATAAACTATGTCATTCACTGTAAATGCTCAAAACTCTGTACACCGGGAACATGTAGCAGAAGTAATCTTAAGCTGAAACTTGGACTTGGACTGACGGTATAAATTCGTGGTATGATTTTATGTGTATCTCTTCTTTGTTGTCGCCATAGACCATTTACAAATACATAGTTATATGGTATCTCTATGTATAAAAATTGTCTGGCCTGCGTATCCTGACAGTTTAATTTAAACCACGCATTAAGCGTGGTATCTCTGTCTTCACTTTGATATAATGCAGTTCTTTCATTTCCTTGAGTAAAGAAAACCAACTGACTTTGAGGCAAATGTACAGCTAAACGATAAATAGCATGTGACCGATCATGCATCTCAAATTTCAAAAGGCGCCACATTGCTTCAGGAGCACTCACATACCAAGCATCTAAATAATTTGATAGTTCATCATGTAAAATTGGATTTTCGTTTTCATTTCCAGCACCTTGTACAACAACAGTAGCTGCATCATATCCTTTGTATATATATTTATACACATTCTTAATTGATTTAATCGAAGTGCAAGCTTCCACATTGATGTGTGCATTGTACTTAATAAGCAAATGTGGATTGTATGGAACGACAAATCTATTATCAACCTTTTGGCCCCGGATAATAGCTGTTTGTCCTTGTGTTCTTTTATACAAAGGATATCCATCACAATTTGCATAAGTTTGCATTTGAAATTGTTTTGGAAATTGTTTAGTACATTTTTTATTTTCCATACATGGTGAATTCGGATTCATCTCTCCACATGGGCAATGAATCATTCTATGTGTAACAATCTCCCAAAGTTTTGTATATTTTTCTTGGTCTGGCAATTGTGCAGAAATTACTGAATCCACTCTCTCTGCAGTGTTCAACTTGTCGTTTTCCTGCAGTATTAAAAGTATGTGAGCATGTGGCAATCCTCTTTTTTGAAATTCAATGGTGTAAACAAAAGCCACACATTGTCCAAATAAGTGTGCTTTAGTGATATCATGTATTAATGAATTGAGTTTGATTTTAAATTCTCTTGCCACTAAATCTGGTCGGTCAGAAGTGGTTTGTCCCAGATTCAAATTTACCTTGATCTCTGGCCATTGTGGATTACACGTGAATGTAATAAATAAATCAGGTTTTCCAAATTTTGTAACAATAGCCATGGCATCATTATACCTTTCTCGCATATTGCGAGGAGATCCTTGGAAAGAGGATGGCAAAATAATTGCTCTTCCAGCTGGAATGTCTCTGTTGGAAGCTAAATCTGCCACATAATCCATTAATCCACAATACTGTTCTACTCGTAATTTATTTTGTTGATATTTAATAAAATTTAGATTATTGGCTTCAACTTGTAAATATGAATCAATAATCCATTGTTGAGTGAGTTTTCCTCCATGTAAAATTGGATTAAAACAATCACGGATAGCAGTTTGTGCCACTTTATATTCCAGCATGGAAATATTAGATCTAATACGAAGTTTAGTATTGGGATAACTTTCCAATTGTGATTTTGGTTCCCATCCTGGTTCCCCATTTGGAAAGAAAATGGGATATGTCATTGGATCTAAATTACAGCTTAATATACTGATGTTGATAAATGGTTGTTCTTCATTGCGTGGATATATTCTAATATCCCGCTGAAGAGGTGGTTCACCATCTTCATTTTTAAACACCATGGCAACCTCATTTACAGTGGGTAAATTATATCTTCTTTGATCAGTGTTGCGATCTCTTTTTAACACCATATTGACTCTTGGTGTAGGCAATTGATGTCTTTCAGCATGTTCCTGTTGTTCTTTTTCAAGCTGTGCTAATTGTTTGTATGCTTGACTATATGTTTTTTTTTCCATAATATTTTCCAGCTGTTCAAAGACTATGCGCAAACGCTGTCTATTTTCTGGAAGTGTCATTCTTTGTTCCACAGCTTCCATCATATCTAAGACATAAAACTGTGCAAATTTCCTTTGCTGTCCTTCTTGTGGGTGTAAATGTGAAGTTTGGTGGTATATTTGACCTTGAACTCTGAAACAATAAGGACCATGTCCTGGTAAATTTTCTGCTAATGGTGCACCCATTGAAGCAAATGAAATTGCACTGTTATAAGACCTTATGTTTTGTTTGAAATTATTATAATTTGGAAATGTTGGATCACTCATAATGCATTCTGTATAATATGGAAATGGGTGTCTTAGTGGAAGTTTCACCTTTCCTTTCTGACAGCAACTAATGAAATTTCCGTCAGTAGGTCTTTCCTTTATAAAATGATAGGCCCCACAAAACTGACAAACCACATTAAGTAACCTACAATAATGAGTATCTACTTGTACTGCAGTAGTAAACACATTATCATGCATTTCTTCAACATAAACATCAGACCCACATTCTATATGTACATTTTTTTCTTGTGTGTCTACATTTAAATCATTCTGCAAATTAGAATCATTGGACAATGGTTCACAGAGATGTTTTTGTTTACTTTTACGTTTCTTGGAAGCCCCAACACACTCACTTGCAGCTTTCTTACTCATCTTTCTTTTATTTAAAAGTCTCTGTCGATCTTCTTCTCGCAAGGGTTGTGAAGTTTCCGGTTTCTGAGCATCTCTCCACCTTTGCTTCCTTTCCCTTGCCAATCTTCTTTTGCGTTCAATTTTGTCTTCTCCATTGTGCGCCATTTTGATCTGTAATTTTAAATAGAGATATAATTATTGTATGTTCTTTGTTTTGTATATTTTTTTTTTCCTTTTTGTACTTTTACATTAAAGTAGATGAATAAACTAATAAAACATTTTAAATTGTTGCACTTTAGTCTGAAAGAAATGAAACCATTTTTCAAAGTATTTTATTGACATATATGAAATCGGAAATAGCTGCACATATCTATCTTTATATTATTAATCCTTCAATGACATTCCTTCTTGATTGAATTCACAGCATACCATCTTTTTTTTTTTTTTTCAAGTGTTGTAAGCTTATTTTCTTTAAATATTATTATTAATTAGTATTGTCTTTTCAACTTTTTTAAAATTTTGACTAAATATCATAAATTAATGACTCAATAAGTACTATCCATTTTCAATAAATTTCAATTTTCACCAAATATATAATACATAGCCTTTTTCTATGCATCACTACAAAATAAAATGTTATACCTGTGAGGATGATGTTGATGTTGTTCAAAGGCTGCAAACGTCACACTGTCTGTTTATTCCCTTTCAGATCCGAATAAACTGTAAAATCAAATAGATAATATTTGTAAACTTTTGCTTCATCAATATCATTAAATGAACATCAACAGACATATATTTGGCTACATTAAAAACCTCCTATTTTTTAATATTTTGCCGTAGTAATATAATTAAAATTCTGTACCTGTCCAAATTATCCTTATGATGTTCAATGTGTGCAAACGTCACTATCTCTGGTCATTCACGTAGACTTCACTGCAATTTTACAAAATAGTAAAATTAATGTATAATATGTTACTTCATCTGTATTAATCAATGATTCTTAACATACCTATTAACACATAAGCATGTTCCCTTTATTTTTTTTTGAGTGGTATTTTAAAATGAGTATGTTACAACTGAATTCTTAAAATAATGTACATTACTAATGAACTAAGAATCAATTAATGTTCATTAATATTAAAGTAATGTGTGACTAAATCTAACATCAACATGTAAGCATAAGTATATAGGCTTAAAATGATTTATTTGCTTTATTTTATACAAAATATATAAGAACTGAATTATTTAAATAATGTACATACATTAATAATTAATTAATCAACGTGTTCCTTTTTTTATGCTCATTCTTAAACGTTAACCTTTTTTAATATTAATGATTAGTAATGATACATTATGAATGTTATTTACAATTCTTTCCCACAGGTAATCACGACATATCACAAAATAGTTCTTAAATTAATGTGCATTAATAATTAATGAATCAATGTGTTCCTAATTAATTAATGTACATTATGAATGTTATTAACAATTGTTTCACACAGGTAATCACGACATATAACAAAATAATTGTTAAATGAATGTACATTAATAATAAATTAATAAATATGTTTTTTTTTATTGACATTCTTAATCATTAATTAATTTTGATATTAATAATTAATTAATTAATTATTGTACATTATAAATGTTATTAACAATTGTTTCACACAGTTAAGCACAATATTATTTTTATATTAATTAAATTTCTTATTTCTTATTTATTAATTAGGTACCAATTTATTAATTAATAATTATAAATAATAAGCACAATATTATTTTTCTATTTATTAAATTTCTTATTTCTTATTTATTAAGTAAGTACCAATTTATTAATTAATAATTATAAATAATATATTTACCTTTTTTAATGTAATAATGCTGAAGCAGTATACTGAAGAGCTAACAATCTCTTGCGATTTCCCGGCATCAGAAAACATCCAGTCAGACTGTCGTCACCTGAGGAGAAAGTGTCAGTTATGTGTGAAGTGTGCCCTATATATAGGCTTTGTGCGCGAGACAAATGCATTGTTTTAGGAGGGAAATCCGCAGTTGCGCGAGCCAAATGCGTTGTTTTCGGCGGGAAATCCTATGTGGCGCGAGACAAAGGCGGGAAATCTGTGTTAATGCGTAAATCGGTAATATTGTTTCGTAAAATATATTCGCTACTGTCTTTTTACTCATTGTGCGATTAATCCGCATCCTTTATCTCGTTGTTTTTCGAACACATACGTCTGTGGCTGTGTTTTACGCAGTTCGTAGTAGTATAGCCTCGTTTTCATTTTTTGTGCCGCCCATTTTTTTCTCGCTTAGCCGATTTTCGATCTTTGTAACTCGGCTAAATCGATCTAAATTGCAGTTTCAACTCACTTCCAGATGTCCTAACTGGTTCCCCATGCTGTAAGTGACCTTTGTTTTACTTTTTAGTGTGTATTTAGTGTTTATTTTACTGTTTTAGTTCCGCCACTTATCTCGCAATTTTTTTTCACCTCGTATTTTTTTTCTAAGTGCTACGCGAGGCTCGCCTGCAATGAGCGCCTGCGGCGCTTATTGCCAAAGTGCTACAATTTAACATAACGGCTCGCCTCGCTACGCGAGGCTCACCTGCAATGAGCGCCTGCGGCGCTCATTGCCAAAGTGCTACAATTTAACGTCTCGCCTCGCTGCTCGAGGCTCGCCTGTGTGCCAAAGTGCTACGATTTAACAGCTCGCTCGCTAAGTCATACGCAATACGCAACGTAGCGTGATGACGAATCGTAGTTAGACAATTATAATATGTGATACTTTACCATAATTGTGTTATATTTAATACATTCCTGTTTAGTTATATTATACTATAATTAGACATTATTAGTACATGTTAAACATTATTTTGCGTGAATTTGTATTAATTGATTTATCTGATTTTATTCTTTGGGTTGCTATTCCAGGTTTTATTGTACATGTGATTTAGATAAACTTTTATATTGAGATTTAAGGATTGTATAAAAGATGTCATAAAATAATAAGTTATACAATATGATGGATTCATTTTCTTTTAATATCTGGCTGGTTATATTTTGTTTTATTTGCATTTGATTTGATACATTACATTTTTATTATTAGACTAGTTGATTTTGTTATTTTCAATAAATGTTATTTTATGAAAAGGAATATGTGTCTATAAATTGATTCTGAACTCAAAATTCATTATTCTATATTATTTAGAAAATAATATGTCGTATTAACCCCAACAATGGTCTGATTTTTCTTCATGACTGATGTCCTCATCTGAATTGCTGGGTGCTCAAATGAATATAAAGTCGCAACCTGCAGATTGCTCCTATAAGCTACAGTAGGAGAATGAGAGGTGTACTAAGCGCTTTGGCTCTGGGTTGTGACATATTGGTTGGCAGCGGTGGCATCTCGGTGCAGTAACCAGCAGCATGATAGCTACCTACAAGGACATGATGGAGAAACTAAGGCCAGAGAATGAGCACTGCAGAGGAGAGGACGAACTGGAGGCAGGTGATAATATTGTGCAGGTCACCCCAGCCCCAGTCCCTGGTCCCAGGTTATCTGCAGTTGAGGAGGACGAGGTATCCAGGAGGTTCCAGGTGTGAAGGGCTGTTATACCAGAGCTAACCACAGATCAGCTGGTGACCCTTCAGACACAAATAGTGCAAGAGATTCTTTAGGAGAAGAGAAGGGTAGAAACCTGTCATGAATCAGCCAGTGGCCATATTGGATTTGGGTGTGAACTATGCTGGGGCCATTTTGTGACTGGCAGCGGTGGCCATTTTGGGCTGGGTGGTCTTCCACATGCTGTTGCCATGGGGAGGAACACAAGGTTTGGGGCTCCCAGACACCCTGTTATACTGTTATACGGTTATACTGTTATATTATTATGATTATTGTCTAAGGAAATGAGCAGGGTTCCCATCACCATCAATAAAAGTCATCATAATGCATGAGATGGATTGATGTGGAAACCCTGCCCCAATCCCATATACTATGAGGACATTAGGTGGTTTTATGTGGGGTGCGCTTTTACGCTTGTACTTAAATAGACTGACAGTGTGTGGAATATGTACACATATGTATATGATAGTATGGGGTAGTCCTGCTGGATACATTGCCACATACATCTTGCAACAGGAGAAGGACCCCAGCTGGCCACCAAGGTTAATCCTTTAAGTACACATACTTAAGTCAGGAACAATAGGGTCCCAACAGACATAGGGGCACCATCTATCCAGGGGGCCTCTGGGGTCTCCCTAGCCCAGATCCAGGGGCCTGGGCCATAGCAAAGAGATGTGTCTCTGTTGACTGCTAGCACCCAAATGACTCTGTTAGCCACACCTAGTGGGCGGCCCAGGGGAGGGGTCTGGAAGTTCCCAGAGCTTACCTCTAGTCCATTGGCTAGAGGTAATCAAGTTACTCTGGAGATTACCCCATTGGCCAAGAGGAAGATAAGGGTTGGACAAAGGGGTAGCCACTCCCTGTACTGTTGTTGTGAGTTGTTTAAATACTTGTGTAAAAATAAAGAAGTTGTTCATAATTTTCATCAAGACTTTGTGTGCAGGTGTATTATTGACCCAAGGGCATATGCTGGTAGAGGAGATCGTTTCTGACTTCCTTCCAGGGTTCCCAGCGCACACTACCAAAAGCTGGGACTTATGCTCTTGCATCCCCAAGGAAGGTCCATTGGTCTGAGTCACCCAAATCTTAGGTCTAAAATCTACAGGAGATAAGAGGACTAGGATCCTCTATACTCCATCATCATTGTAGGTTGTGACAATTGGCTGGCAGAGGTGGGACGACTCTACAGAAAGACCAAGAATGGAACAGACAGATATCACCAAAGAAGCAACAAGACGGTTTTAGCCAGGCACTTATACCCCAGTAAGATGACCGCACAAGAGGTGTCCAACGTACTAGACCAGTATTGCCAGAGGATCTGGCAGGAGCGCAATGGAGCGAGAACTCCAGCTCAGCAAAGACTTGGCTACAGAGAGACATTGCGTCTAGAGAAATGGATGGCGATTCTGAATCTGTGGCAGGACGATGAGCTAATGGGCTGGCTGGAAGTAGTAGTAAGAAAAGAGGTTGCCTTGGAGAACCAATATCACGTTTTTCACGCCAGAATAGTTGGTTGCCTTGGAGAGGAGTTTGATTTCCGCTTGGAGATAGATTCTGGCCTCCAAGACATTGTGTATGGTGATCCTGAAGGGGGCTTAGGAACCTTTAAAAGGCACAACAACTTGTTTGTGGAACGCTGTCGTGGTCTGGGACTGGAACCGTGGTCCATGGAGGCTAATTTAATGGTACACCTGATTGAGCAGGAACTGCAGCTGGAGGAGGAGTATTTTGAGTTGTGGGACGAGATCTATGGGGAGACATTTTGCCCATCAAGAGGGGAACAACCCAGTCAAGAGGACTGGTCGCCAGATCTTTACAACACAGATGGTATGTACCGAAGTGATTGTGTGCAAGGGGTCTGGGGAGAACATAGTGATGGAGAATGCGTTCCTTTAAAAAATATAGAGACTGTGTCAGAGCCTAGAAGGGATGGTAAAGTCAGCTTGGGACCAAATCACCAGCTCCAAGAGCCAGAGACCCAGGGGAATGTTCCCTGGGTGGGGTCAGATAACCCATGTTTGTCCCCTGATACCCCAAGAGACTTAATCCCAGAGGAAATGCTAGCAGAGCACAGTTTCTCCAAACAGGTCTTATCTGAGGACTACCTTCCAGCACAAATCCTGGCAGAAACCCCAGTAACTGCTCAACAGGTAGGGCCAGATGAACTAAGTCTGCCCTCAGAAGTTCTAGGCAATGTGTATGGGCCAGAACTGCTAATGGAGCCAGGGGCTCAGGATAGCCACCCAAGAGACTGCGGGGAGGGCTATGTAATGCACTCTGGGGAAAAGGCCGTAGAGGTCAGGTTGGGTGGGAAGGATAAGATTCCCCAGCCTACAAGAGATAACCAAAATCTGTACTCTGACACCCCAGGAGAGTTGCTACAAAAGGTGCTAGGGAAGCACAGAGCCCAGGTGGGCTATGTAATGGACTGTGGGGAGGGAAAGGAACTGGTTCTTAGCTACAGGGAACCAGGCCTCACACAGCAAAAGTGCCAGGGGCACCAAGAGAGTGCCAGGGGCACCAAGAGCCCGACAGGGGCAGCAAGCTTGCCAGTCTTGGCAAAGGATTGTGGATGTAGTGAGGACTTGCCTGAGATGACCAGTGCCCAGGAATCCACAAGGGATAAGGGTACCAAGCAAAAGGCCATAGAAGAAGAGGGTCAGCTGAGGGCCCCAAAGAACCGGCTGGGTGGGAATTGCGAGACTCCCCAGCCTACATCAGATAGCCAAAGCACAGTCATTCAACCAAAGGCAATAGAAGAGGGTCAGCTGAGGGCCCCAAAGCACAGCCTGGGTGGGAACAGCGTAGTTCTCCAGGCTGCAACACAGACAGACCCAGGGGAAGAAAACCCGGGGGGTCTGTCCAAAGATACAGATCTCCAGGAGCCAGAGCAAAGGGAGCATCCAAGTCCGGACTCCATCAGGGACGCTGGAGTCAAGCGCAGACCGGTATGTACTTTACTGCAGTTATTGTGTTATTGGGCTCCCAACAATAATAATTTTGCTGAGGGAAGTACTGGACTGCCCCCTTGCAATCCCATAGGCCCAGAGACTTTTTTAGATACCCCAGCCCAGCTGTGGGGACTGGCTGGAGGGAAAGGGGTTGCTATGGGACAGGGGTTGTTTTATGGGGCTCCCAAAAATACGGTTTTGCCTCAGAAGAATGTATGGGTGCAACCCACTGTGTCCCCAGAGACTTCCATGCTGCTGCCAAAAACAGAGAGATGGGATCCTGGACTGTTTTGGGTGGGGGTGCAGGGCAAGAGCAATTTGCTCTATACAGTGGGAGCAAGGCCAAGGGCTGGGGGAGGTCTTTACTCTGCACCTTGGGAATGTGTGCGCACCGACATGAACTTGCCTAGCATGCAGCGGGCCTGGCCAAACCAGCAGATTCATGACTATCAGCGTAGCTGAGAAAATCTTGGATGTTCTCCGCCCGCTTGGGGAAGGATTGTCATGAATCAGCCAGTGGCCATATTGGTTTTGGGTGTGAACTATGCTGGGGCCATTTTGTGACTGGCAGCGGTGGCCATTTTGGGCTGGGTGGTCTTCCACATGCTGTTGCCATGGGGAGGAACACAAGGTTTGGGGCTCCCAGACACCCTGTTATACTGTTATACGGTTATACTGTCATATTATTATGATTATTGTCTAAGGAAATGAGCAGGGTTCCCATCACCATCAATAAAAGTCATCATAATGCATGAGATGGATTGATGTGGAAACCCTGCCCCAATCCCATGTACTATGAGGACATTAGGTGGTTTTATGTGGGGTGCGCTTTTACGCTTGTACTTAAATAGACTGACAGTGTGTGGAATATGTACACATATGTATATGATAGTATGGGGTAGTCCTGCTGGATACATTGCCACATACATCTTGCAACAGGAGAAGGACCCCAGCTGGCCACCAAGGTTAATCCTTTAAGTACACATACTTAAGTCAGGAACAATAGGGTCCCAACAGACATAGGGGCACCATCTATCCAGGGGGCCTCTGGGGTCTCCCTAGCCCAGATCCAGGGGCCTGGGCCATAGCAAAGAGATGTGTCTCTGTTGACTGCCAGCGCCCAAATGACTCTGTTAGCCACACCTAGTGGGCGGCCATGGGGAGGGGTCTGGAAGTTCCCAGAGCTTACCTCTAGTCCATTGGCTAGAGGTAATCAAGTTACTCTGGAGATTACCCCATTGGCCAAGAGGAAGATAAGGGTTGGACAAAGGGGTAGCCACTCCCTGTACTGTTGTTGTGAGTTGTTTAAATACTTGTGTAAAAATAAAGAAGTTGTTCATAATTTTCATCAAGACTTTGTGTGCAGGTGTATTATTGACCCAAGGTCATATGCTGGTAGAGGAGATCGTTTCTGACTTCCTTCCAGGGTTCCCAGCGCACACTACCAAAAGCTGGGACTTATGCTCTTGCATCCACAAGGAAGGTCCATTGGTCTGAGTCACCCAAATCTTAGGTCTAAAATCTACAGGAGATAAGAGGACTAGGATCCTCTATACTCCATCATCATTGTAGGTTGTGACAAAACCTTCTCCAGGCTTGGAGGAGAAAGAGAGGAGAGCAAACTACTGTCAAGCCCTTCTTAATCAATGGATGGTATTCCTGGGATTGTGGCAGGGACATGAGCTGTCAGGCTGGCTGAAGGAACTGGTATGGAAAGAGATTGCCTTGGAAAAGCAGTATCATGTCTGGATATGGCCTGTTGGTGCCCTTGGAGGGGATTCCTATTTTCGATTGGAGCTAATGGATAGGCTCTGGGAAATCATGTATGGTAATCATGAGTGTGTCATGTGGACTGTAAAGAGGCAGAATAACTTGTTTTTTAATCACTGTCAAGGGCTGGGACAAGAACCATGGTCCCTGGAGGCTAATTTTCTGGAACCCCTGATGGCAAGAGCTGCAGCTGGAGGCTGAGTTTGTTGAATTTCTGGAAGAGGTATCCATGGGGGAGTTGGGAGGAACTCTGTTAGGGGACAGAGATGAAGAGGACTGGTTACCAGACTGGTTACCAGACCCCTACTAATCAGGAGGTATGGAAAAGAGTAATGGGGTCCGAGGAAAGGATGTTATGGATTCAAACTAGGACTGTATCAATATGGATGTACAAATGGACCAGGCCAAGCTAATTTTTACTGTGGCTGGGCCAGATGAGAATTGTCTCATATAGTGTGGGTACATACAAGAGGAAATGGAATATGGGACTCAGACTGTGATATCAGGACAGGTGGAGGGCCTGGAAAGGTGCTCCTGGGTTCTGAAAGGAACCAGATATAGATTGTGAACCTAGCATGGATCCAGGAGCAAATACAGAGAATAACCTTGGGACTGTGCCAGACCAAGGGGTCCAACCATACCCAGATGACTGGGGAAAAATTGCTAATAACAAGGCAGTGGGGAAGACAGAGAAAGTCTGTCAACTTGATGGCCCAAGGGGAAGTCTGGATGAGAGCAGTGAGGTCCTGCCAGCGAATATCGTGACCATGGACTCAAGCAGTGTTTCCAGAGGAAGTGAAATGAGATATGCTGATCCAGGTGCCACCTAGAGGATTGGAACCTTCAGACCAGGCCACAATATTGATTGCCAGCTTCCAGATCCAGCCGGTACATTCCTCCTTGGAATTGCTATTTTTCTGGGCTCCCAAGGGAAGTGTATTACTTATTAGGTGGGAAAGAAGGGGCCCTGGTTATTAGGGGGTGGAATGGCGATGGCACCCTTGGACTGTAGTGATAACCCAGGCACAGAAGGCTGTTTGCAGAACCCAGGCCAAGTGGAAAGTTTGGATAGCTGTGCTCATCGGCCCTTATTATAATGGACTGTAAACCATTGATGGAGCTATCCATAGGCCAGAGGTCAAGAGAAAGGATGAGCTCTGAGAACCTGATACACAGACCAGGTTATTAAGTCAAATTGGGACCACACTCCATACTGTGTGCCCGAGCAAGGAAAGCTGGAATTTGTACAAGAACATGGCAAAAATCGGCCTTCACACCCAGAATCAGGCACCGTGCAGGGGGAGGCCTGGGGGAACAGTTTTGTGTGGCCCTCCTGTTTCAGCAGGGCAGATTGAGTTACTGCTCAGGATTGGGGACTTGTACAGTTTTTTTGCCCCTTCAAGATGCGTGCTAGCCTGAATGTATTACGTTCCTTGGGTTACAAATAAGTATCCACAGTATAATAAGGATCCACAGTACAACATTCATCTGGTTAAAGATGAACGCTGGGATTCTGCATTTGAAAAGGGGGACCAGCTGTCATGACTGATTTTGGGACTTCCCTGAACCCATAGGCAACCCTGCTATTTAGAACTCTGGCACACAGGGTTGCTAATATTCAATACTATTAAAATGGACAAGGAAGTTTTTGTCTGGACTGTGACATGATGGTTTTTGTGTGTATGGTAGTGTGGGCCACAACAATTAACTTTGGGGTTTCTATATCATATTATATACACAGTAATGTTGTTATTTTACCTGTAACTAGCAGAGGTACACTTTCTGCCACGTATGCTAATGTGACAACAAAGAGTTATCTCTGCAGGAATTTAAATGTGTATATGGTCTACTGGAATGTTTGTTTGGTCAGAGAGGACACTAAGATGGATTAATACATTAAGCAGAAACTTCTGGTGCTGATGTGGAATCACCAGATGCTTCTCTGCTCCCTAGTCTAGTATAGCCATAAAGTGATACTCTTCACCTAACATCAAAACACAGGTCTGGGATATGGAGTGGCCTGGCCAGATAACCCCCAGGATCTGGTGTATCTGGCTATGGGAGGGGCACTTATGGCCTAAGGATTCAGCCCCCCTCATAAAGGAAGTGGTTTGGGTGAAATCTTTGTGTGTTTGATGGATGCTGAGATGAATATAAAGTCACAACCTGCAGATTGCTCCTTTAAGCGACAGTACGAGAATTAGGGGTGTACTGAGCCCCTCGTCTCTGGGTCATGACAGTCTGTATATGCATATGCTGCAGAGGGCACACCAAAACATGTACTCTCTATTGGATGTTGAATCACTCTGAATTTATTTGGGGATATATATCAGGGTTAACAGCAGGTAGTAGAGACACATGTTTTCAGCACACTTATGGCATATTTATGGCTTATGGCATGGTTTGCTGCCTGTATTTCCATAGTGATTTCTTATACAACTATCCCTAGTCCAAACCAGGGAGCTTACATATCCCGTTCATATTTGTGCAGCATTTATACTTGATATGTGTTATCCATGTGTGTGTCGTGTACATATGTGTGCATGTGAGGGTATGATTGTGAATATCATACTCACAATGCATGGTGCTGTCCTCGTACAAGTCCAACAGGTCTGGAAGTCCCACAACTGCTTCTGGTTCAATCCAGTCCCTCTGTCTTCTGCCACTCAGTATAGTTGATGCTATCTGGAGGGCCACCACCTTTTGCTCGGACTGCTCTGGCCTCTTCTGCCATCTTCTTTTAGACTTTAGCCTGCTGTCATCATACCTGTGCTTGACAGACCTCACATCCCTGTTTGCCCAAGCCCAACACAAAATACAATTTTAGCAACCTCACTCCAAGCCTATGCCTTTTGGCTTAGCTTCACTTCCCTCTCCCCATGAATGATACTGTAGCGGACCTGGTTTGCTACGTGGAATGCTCTTATCTCTTCTGGGGTATAACTAGGGGCCCTGTGCTTTGCCGCAGACTCTTGCCATCCCGACTGTGCCTGGGGATTCTGTCCTACCTCATCTCTCACTGGGGCCCTTCCCTCCCCACCACTACCTCCCACCATTGAATCAGACCCCTGCCCCTCTGCCCCTCTTTGTATGTCTGCATCTAGGGGCACATTTCTCCCCCCTCCTGCTGTCCTACAGCCTTTCTGCCGAGTTGATTAGCATTTCAGCCTTGGTGCACAGGACTGTCAAGATATAAAGAATTCACATATGAAGATTTTTTTACCTTTTTTGTATAAACTCTGTTTCCTAAAGCTGAAGCACTCAGATTGTTCCATTTGCTGACAACAAAACATTCCATTCTGGAATCATGTTATCTCTTGCTATGATCTAATTTGTAAAACATACAATGGTCCTTTTTTTTAAAATCACTTTTATTGCGAGAATGAAAAGCTTTACATACGTATAGTGATATATAGGTTTCACAACTTGACATAATAAACAGTTGACATTCTGAAGTGAATATCGTATTGGCCCGAATATAAGCCGCACCCGCATACATGCCACACCCATAAAACCACAAAAAAAAATAAGAAAGCTAAAACCTGTATATAATCAGATTTGCTTGTTACAGGCTGAAAATCACAAAGTCATACGCTAAATCATAAATCTCTATTCAGTTGCATCAATTTTGCAGGCTCTCACACCGTAAACCGCAAATGTAGAAGCAAATCCTTCCTGTAAGTGGGTTAAACACCTGTTCATAGCACCATAAATGTAAATTAATAGTCAATACCGCACTGTGAAATACGGGTAAAGCGATGATTGACTAGAATTAATTGCACAACGGTTTCAAGCACGCAAATCGTCAAGGTCGCGAATATAAGCCGCACTCGTAATTTCCAAGCTCGGAAATCGGAAAAAAGGCTTATATTTGGACCAATACGGTAAATTTTTTCGTTTTCCTGTCTCGCATGGTTTTACACTTTTCCTTTTTTCCCTTTTACAGGAAATCTAACATTTCATTTCACAAATTTTCTTGTAACCTGCCGTCAACTTTTGATTATTGGTGACTTAATGCTAGTACATTATAGTAATAAAAGAGCTATAAGAAAAATCCTTACCGAATTCTCCCCCTAGTCTCATGTCATGATCCTCCTGACCACCATTTTTGGGACTCATGTGATCTGGTAGTGTGGTCTGTTTATAGTTATATTATGTTATGTAATGTTAATTACTGTATGTTATGTTATTGTTATGCTAATTATTGTATGTTATGTCGCTTGACTATGCTTGATTGACTTGTGATGTGTGATTCTGTATGCTGCATGTTTGGTTCATTAAGTGTTAAATATTTTAGAATGTTGTGTTGTCAGGCTGTAACTGTCATAGTTTGACAGTTGAGAGATTCATTTGTGATTCCAAGTTGGTGTCTCTGAGGAAAAGCCCGTTCTGAATGCAGTCTATGAAGTTTCCACAGAAATAAAAACAGTTTCTGATATTTTTCTAACTCTGAGCTGGAGTCCATATTTTTAAATACTGCATCAGAGAAGGACATTTTAGAGACATCTGCTGTCTTGGTGAAGCGATATAAAGAACTGGGTGTATCTGCTGGGTAGGTTTGGCCGTAACAGCCTTATCAAGCCCGACTGAAGAAAGCAGATTGCCACAACTGGTGTCAGAAACTGGATCCCTTCATCCTAAAACCAGCAGACAGAATGGAATATGGAAACTTATCCAAGATAGAAATCAAGTACTTTCAGAGGCTTAGAGGAGACGCAGAGGCAGAGAAGCGTTTTGCCCAGTACTATAGGACCAAGTCCCTGATTTCCTGCAGAGCGGAGGTGATCCAGGAGAAAAGGAGCCAGATCACATGGATTAAGGAGCGGAGAGCACTTCAGGTTGACATGCAAAAGGACCTGGCAGCAGCTCTTAAGCATCAGTGGATGGAATTCCTGGAGCTCCAGCAGGAAGGTGAGCTACCAAAATGGCTGGAGGGACTGGTGTGGGAGAAGAACGCTTTGGAGCAGGAGTATGATTATCTATCGATCCCTTTGCAACAGCCTACCTACTACCGGATGGAGTTAATGAAAACACTCCAGGGTGTACTGCAGGCCAATCCTGCATGTGGCATTGGGCATATAGAACAGGGGGTGATCCTGTATAATCAGCGCTGCCAAGAATTGGGACTAAAACCAGGGTCCAAGGAGGCTGCATTGATTGAACCCTTTATCCAGGAAGAGTTGGAGCTGCAAGCCAGTTACATGAAGCTGCTGGTAGAGGCAACCATGGGTAAGACCTGGCTCAAGGGTGGAAGGAGCCCTGCCAATCAGGGAAGAATGAAGAAGATGAATCCTAAAAGCATCTGTCCCTGTTGAAGAACTGCAGAAAACTATTGCAGAAAAAGACAAGCAGATAAAACAGAAGAAAGAATTGTTGGCTCTAGCACATTCTAATTTTGCAAATACTGGAGAGGAGCTCAAGGCTCTACAAATAGAAAATATGTCCTTAAAAGCAGAAATCAATATGTTCCAGGGTTTGAAGAATGAACAGGAACAGTTGCAAATAAATATCATTGAAAGAGATGGGAAAATAAGATATCTTGATGAACAACTTCAGAATGAGCATGCAAAAGTGTCTCACAAAGTTTAGGAAAACAATGTTCTGTATAATCGATACAAGAAGCTGCAAATACAGATCGAGGAATTAAAGGATAAAAAAGATTTATTAGGGCAGATGCAGAAGAGTAATAAAGACAAATATGACAAAATAAAAACAGTGACTGAACTTTTAGTGGCCAGACTCATAGAAGAGGCCAAACAACAAGAAGAGTTAATAATATTGAAAGACGAAAATTCATCCTTAAGAATGGTCATTCAAAATCTGCAGGCTCAAAAGACAGAACAGATGTCACTTACCTCAACTTTTGAGGAACTGAAGAATGTGATCCATGAAAAAGAGAGGAAGACAAAGTCTATAGAAGATTGCTTACAGGCTGAAATCCTCCGAGCAAACATCAAGGAGAAAAGGGTTCAGGCATTGAATAAGAAAATAAAGGCCCTGTAGGAAGAGTTAGCAAATAGCCAACTCGAAAAGGCATTAAGAACGCTGGAGGCCAGATTCAATGAGCGTGAGAATGATATGATAGATAAAGAAGCACAAATCCAGGAATTGCAGCAGAAGTATGAAGAAAAGAATGATCAGTTAATGAAGGAAGCTGAGTCTTTGATGCAACAAATAGAAAATAAAAACAAGACAATTGAAGAGTTACAACAAGAAAACAGGTCTTTGAAAAATAAAATTACAAGAGTAAGCAAGCAGAGTAGTGTTCTTGAATCTGAGGTGAAGGAATTACACATGCAGCTTGTAGATACTAAAATCGACCATGAAAGAAAACTCAACAATAATCAAAATGAGATAGAAGATGCAAAGATAAGAGAAGAATGTCTTAACAAAGAGGTTGATAGATTAAAAGGTGCTGCTGATGAAGCAATCAAAATACAGAAAGAAACAGATATCCATTGCCAGCATAAGATTGCTGAAATGGTTGAATTAATGGAAAAACATAAGCACTAGTACAATAAAATGGTTGAAGAAAATGATGCAGTATTAGGACACTACAGATCAAGAGAACAAGAATTAACATCCATTATAGCTTGCCCGGAAATGGATCTGTATTGCAAAACAGATAACGTAAACTCTCTTAAGGAGGATCTAAAGCAGCAAATAGAAGAGAAGGAAAACATTGCAAAAGAAGCAGAAAAAAACCAAGATTTTCTTACAAAAAGAAACACAAAATTATACAGACATATTTCATGGAGACTCCCAAGCAGAATACTGAAAAAAAGAGATTTCAAGAATCCAACATCACTTTCAAAGAGGTCCCAGCTGTCACGTTTGCCTGCTCACGTGGAAACAAACAAATTGTCATATAAGAGAGATACAGCTATTTTGTCTACATCAAGAACCTCAATATATACACCACAAAATAGTAATTCAGTAAAGTCTCCATCTAAGTATGGAAAGCTGCAATATTATATTATGTTATTGTTATGCTAATTACTGTATGTTAGGTTGCTTGCCTATATGTGATTGACTTGTGATGTGTGTTTCTGTATGCTGCATGTTTGGTTCATTAAGTGTTAAATCACATATATAGTTGTGAGCATGCGAGCCAGCCAGAGCCGTTGCTCACGCTTGCGGGCTCGCATAGCGAGCCCGGGGGCCTCAGTTGCTGGCATGGAGCGCCAAAGGCGATCCATGCCAGCAACTGAGGCCCTCGCTTCCGCAAATGCGGGTCCTCGCGAAGCGAGGGGCCGCATTTGCGGTGGTGGAGCATCCCACCTCAGCTGTGCTGTACAGGAGCCCTGTGGATGAGTCCATTGTTGGGTGTTACAGGGGGGTAATTCGCGAGGACCCGCATTTGCGGTGGTGGAGCATCCCACCTCAGCTGTGCTGTACAGGAGCCCTGTGGATGAGTCCATTGTTGGGTGTTACAGGGGGGTAGGACACAGTGAGAAACCGAGACCCACACAAGATTGACAGCTACCCTGTCGCTGAGTGGTAAGTGCTGGCTCCTGTCCGGCCCTGCCCACCCCGGTCCGTTACCTTCTCTGTACTTCCTGCGCAGTCTCCGGCACCTTCATCACCACTTGACAGGCAGACCGGATCTCATACCCCTGCTCCATGGCTCGGCCCTGGCAACTCATGAAAGCCATCCACCCCCCCCCCCCCCTCTGCCTCCAGCGCGGCCCAGCTCCAGCAACAAGCGAGTCAAAGACAGTGCCTGCCGCCTATTGGCTGAACTCACAAAGGCTCCAGACCAATAGCAACGCAGCAGTTAAACCTGGCCTCTCACTACTTCCTTGCATTAGATTCATGTAAACTACCTCTCCCCCTCAGCCTGGCAGGTCCTTAACGGACCATAAATCACAACCAGCTGAGAATTCCCATACACTTCTTCCACTAGAACAATTTCAGCAGCTATTTTCTTTTGTTTTCGCCATATAACCCACTCAACTCGACAGGTCCTGAAAGAACCATTAACCAAAAACACTGCACCACTAAAATTCAATTTACTTTGCTTTCTCCAGACTCCTACTTAATTCTCTCAGCCTTCCTCCTCTCTACAGGCCAAGAAAGGTCCATAAATCTCACTGTAAATACCTATACATTTCTTTCAGTGCAGCAATTCATTTCAGATGTTTTTTCCTTCGAGTTTTTTCAGTAATATGACTTCCTAAGTAAAGCACCTATATGTTATATACTGTATGTGACAGAAAACTACATCTAATACATATTGACATTCACACATAAGAGCTCCTGTAGATAGACAGATAGAAATGTAGATAGACTGACATAGGTAGTTATATATATATATGTATATATATATATATATATATATATATCACATATATAATTGGGAGCATACGAGCCGTTGCTCACGCTTGCGAAGGCACTCAGTTGCGAAGCGAGGGCCTTAGTTGCTGGCAAGGAGCGCCGAACACATACATAAAAAGCTTACCTACTGCAAGAGGGAGCATCCAGGACATCAAAAAATGAAGTTACACCTTAATTTAACTCACAATAAAAGAGTTTAGACACTAAAAAATTCTCTAAGCGACAGAAAAAAGGTCTGCCAAACAAAAGGAAAACGACGCTACAGCACTCTAAACACGTAAAACACCACCAGAAACAGGCAAAATACCACAAAACACCTATGGATATTCCGCTACAGACGCATACCACACATTAGCCGCCATTTTAGAACAATAACTTACACAATGCGGAAGTACACAGCTACGCTAACGGTTTGGTCTCGCGCACGCACACTATTACACTGCACACGTTCATTACGCTTACACAGCAGCTCCACACCACTAATGCTGCAGCAACATCAAAACAGATTGTCAGCTCTTCAACAGAATGCTTCCTGCATATATTACTTCAAAATAGGTAAAGTATATTAATTTATTAATGTATTATTTATTTGATTATTATACACCAAACAGCATTAGCTCACTTACAATTTCATTGCCGTAATTTTTTGACGGGCAATTCGCTAGTATTTTAGAATGTTGTGTTGTCAGGCTGTAACTGTCAGAGTTTGGCAGTTGAGAGATTCAGTTGAGATTCAGAGTTGGTGCGTCTCTGAGGAAAAGCCCGTTCTGAATGCAGTCTGTGAAGTTTCCACAGAAATAAAAACAGTTTCTGATATTTTTCTAACTCTGAGCTGCAGCCCATATTTTTGAATACTGAATCAGAGGACATTTTAGAGACATCTGCTGTCTTGGTGAAGGGATATAAAGAACCAGGTATATCTGCTGGGTAGGTTTGGCCATAACCGCCTTATCAAGCCCGAAAGAACAAAGCAGATCACCACATCTCATCTCGTGGACCTCAGGGTCCACACATGCCAGCAGGAGGCCCATCTCCCGTATCTCTCGTCTATCTTGGCCGATAAGTTGCTCATGGACTGAATGAACTGACATTTCCGTAATACTGATTCGTATGTAGGTGTGGGGAGTTTACGATGTTTGGAAATTATGCATCTTATTGCCAGAAATATTTGGTTTGTTAGGTTTGGTTTGTTGACAATCCTTATAGTGCTTCCTCTGGTTTTTGTGTGATTTTAGCTCCCCACAAGTTCTCTATAGACTTATAAGTTGCTGTCCAAATATGATTAATTTGGGCTCAGTCCCATGTTATATGCCTCAGGGTCCCTAAGTTAGAGAACCCCCTTGAGCACGTTCCTTCCTTTAATGTGTTGGATTGCTGGTTTCTGGCTGGTGTGAGGTACCATCTCATGATGGTTTTGTATGAGTTTTTTCATTTAGTGTAATGTTTAGGGATGATTTGCAGCTTGTTTTCAAATTTTTTTTTCCACTGTTTGTCGTCCAGAGTTATCTGCAGTTATTCCTCCTATGTAGCGTTATAGTGTAATTTTAAAGTCATTTAAGTGGTTATATAGTTTTGTTTTGGTTTTCTTTCTTCCTGTATTATGTATACAGCATTGTTCCACAAGGGACTTATTTGCTTGTTTATTGGCTTTTGTAATTTGGGTTAACATCTGGTTAATTGACCTTAGGTCGACCCATTCCTTCTGTGGCAGGTGTAAATTGGCACTAAAATTGGCTGTGGGCCAATTCTGATTTGTCTTTTGTACGTCTGCTGCTATGGTTTAAGTTGATTCCTAATCCACCATCTTAGCTTATTGTTTTTGTTGATTGTGGCATCTTTGTGTGGCACCCACAGAGGTATAAGCCATGATTCTTCTATTAGTAAACTAGTCCTTCTGTTTATTTCCCTCCATAGCTTTATGGTATGGTTTATGCACGCAGATGATGTTATTATGGGGCCCACATGCGGTGTATTAGGCTATAATGTTTGGTGCAAAAGTAAGTTCTGTTCCCAGAGAATTTGTTTTCAGCTTACGGGGAGAGTCCCTAGTGTACCATTTTGCTAATTGGGCTAGTCTCGTGGCCTTGTAGTATCTTGTCAAGTCCGGGGATGCTAGTCCTCCACTCTCTTTTGAGGGGGACATTGTTGCTCTATTTATCCTTGTTTTTTTTAATTCCAAATGAAATTTGATATTGTTTTCTGTATAGTTTTCAAGTCTTGTAGTTTAATTGCTGTTGGGACTGTCTGGAACAGATATCATATTTTCGGCAGAATGTTCATTTTAATGGTGTAGATTTTGTAAAAGTATTCCTCTATTGCACTGGGGATTTTTCCCTTTAGTTGTGAGGCATTTAGCACAGTGGTCCCCAACCTTTTTGGCACCAGTGACCGTTTACAATCGAGAAAAACTTTTCATGGCCTGGCCTCCCTCCAGGATCAACTCATTCTTATGTACAGCGCTACGGAATATGTTAGCGCGTTATAAATAAACAATAATAATAATAATTAGACATTATATATATATATATATATATATATATATATATATATATATATATATCAGGGGCGGCCCGTCCATTGGGGCGTCAGGGCAAACGCCCCCCCAAATATTTTCTTCACCCTGCAATAAAAAAAACACAACAATGTATTAGTATAACCCAAAAACAAATAAATATAAGGTGTACATCATCATTTCAAGTCTAAATAGTATTAAAATGAATTAAAGTTAGAAAAGGGACACTGTCACTTTAAAATAACCCTTGCGCTACATTAACTAATGCTGTGTATCTATCGCCCCCTGCCTGCACCCTGTGTGATCAAATTACAATAGTTATACACTGTGTACACTAACCTTTAGACTCTTCTGCATCTGCTCTCTCTTCAATGAGTCCTGGCCTGGCCCACTGACCGTTAATGCATGCCGCCCACCATCACAGTGACGATATGCATGGGCGGTCATAAATGTATCAATTAATAAATGACAGTCTTCCATCATTGACCAATCAATGATGGAAGGCTGTCCAGTTACTAAGTGATCAATCTAAACCCACCCAGACCGTTAGCCCTGAGCGCCCGCCAGCAAATAGAGCCTCGAGTTTGATTTTGATTGACTGATACAGTCAATAAAACCACCAGTTCCCTGTCCCTTCCCCCTTTCTGTTTCCTGACCCTGGTCACGCTGAGACTGAGAGACCTCCCTGGCTGAATCTACTCATCTGCTCTGCCTGCCTAACACAGTAAGTCTACACCTGCCTCTGCCTGGCACCTGCCCCTGCCCCTGGCCAAACCAAAACCCCTAGTAGCCCCTAATAAAAGTTAGGGGTGACCAGTTACCCCCAGTCCCCCACTATGCCTGCCTAGCCTGCCAGTGCCACCTACCCAGCCACCCACTACCACCGACGACCCCAGCCATCACCCCCATGTGGCCTGTGCCACCCCCGATCAGGCCTGCCCTATGCTAGCCTAGCTATGCCATCATGCCACCACCGGATTACACCGATCACGGGATCGGGGTAGTCGGGTGGTGAGCGGGGTGGCACAGGCCCACATGGGGGTGATCGGATCACCCCCTTGATGAGGCCTGTGCCACCCCTGATGACCTCCATGTATGCCACCCCCGAGGCCCGATCACCACCGGGCCCCCGGCACCACCCCGATGCGGCCTATGCTACCCCGGGTATTCGGGCAGTGAGCGGGGTTGACCAGGCCACATGGGGGTGGATGTTCACCCCCATGAGGCCTGTGCCACCCCTGGTCGTGGCCTATGGGCGACCGATGGGCGCCTGACCGTGACCGACCCCACCCTGGATGAACCATTAACCAACTACCTACCCCCCCCCCCCCTATTTTTATTCCATTTTTAGAAGTAACAGGCATGTATATGTGCATGTCACTTCTAAAGATAAAATAAAAATAAGGGAAGGGAAAAAAAAAATACAGTAACAACATTATTACAATTAAACACACAGTAAGCAAACACATTGTTAGTACAGTTAGTAACACAACACATTGTATACAAAAATAAACAGCTTTAAACAAACATTAATAAAAAATAAAATAAACAGCACATACACACATTGTTAGTACAGTTAGTAACACAACACATTGTATACAAAAATAAACAGCTTTAAACAAACATTAATAAAAAATAAAATAAACAACAGCACATACTTACCTGTAAAATTGACCCCTCCAGCGTTGGCCTTCTGTCCTCTCTGGATATAGTCATGATGAAAAATAAATAATCCATGTTGATTGAAGCCAATGATCAAAAATTAAATAATCCATGTTGATTGAAGCCAATGATCAAAAATAAAATAATCCATGTTGATTGAAGCCAATGATCAAAAATAAAATAATCCATGTTGATTGAAGCCAATGATCAAAAATAATCCAATCTTGATTGAAGCCATTGTCCATCCATCCATTCTGGCCCATTGAAAGAGGCCTCCAAAAAAAAAAAACGACGCTCTAAAAAAAAAAAAACAACACACTAAAAAGAGCTCCTCCTACAAGGAGCCCCTCCCGCGATTAATTGTTTTTTTCCCACGGTCTGCTATATATACTAATTTTTGAAGGACTCTGATTGGCTGAAATTTTTGATTGACATCGATTTCAACCAATGAGAGTCTTTAAAAAATTAGCAAATCAGCAAGCAGGTATGGAAGCCTGTAAGGGTAAAAAAGGTTAGTGTGAACTTGTTTGACCCTGTATGTATTATACATATTACAGGGCTATTTTATGTGATATACATGTTACAGGATAATATCCTGTAACATGTATAGCCAAAAAATAGCACTGTAATATGTATAACAAATAAAGTGTAATAGAAATGCATGAACAATATAATATACCATGTAATAAAGAACATCAATTAATCAAATAATAAATATCAATTAATATATATTGTTGTATGTATATGTTTATGTATATTTATGTGTAATTTTTTATATATATATATATATATATATATATATATATTTATATAAAAATTAATATCAAAATATCACAATAAATAAATAAATATATATATATATATATATATATATATATAACAATTTGATATATATATATATATATATATTTATTTATTGTGATATATTGATATCAATTTTTATATATATATATATATATATATATATATATATATATATATATATATATATATATATATATTTTTTTTTTTTTTTTGGGCCTATATGTTATTTAAGGTTTTTAAGGTACGGTTGGGGCCTATATGGTCCCAATTTGTTATTTAGGGTTTTTAAGGTACGGTTGGGGCCTATATGGTCCCAATTTGTTATTTAAGGTTTTTAAGGTGCGGTTGGGGCCTATATGGTCCCAATTTGTTATTTAGGGTTTTTAAGGTGCGGTTGGGGCCTATATGGTCCCAATTTGTTATTTAGGGTTTTTAAGGTACGGTTGGGGCCTATATGGTCCCAATTTGTTATTTAAGGTTTTTAAGGTGCGGTTGGGGCCTATATGGTCCCAATTTGTTATTTAGGGTTTTTAAGGTACGGTTGGGGCCTATATGGTCCCAATTTGTTATTTAGGGTTTTTAAGGTACGGTTGGGGCCTATATGGTCCCAATTTGTTATTTAGGGTTTTTAAGGTACGGTTGGGGCCTATATGGTCCCAATTTGTTATTTAGGGTTTTTAAGGTACGGTTGGGGCCTATATGGTCCCAATTTGTTATTTAGGGTTTTTAAGGTACGGTTGGGGCCTATATGGTCCCAATTTGTTATTTAGGGTTTTTAAGGTACGGTTGGGGCCTATATGGTCCCAATTTGTTATTTAGGGTTTTTAAGGTACGGTTGGGGCCTATATGGTCCCAATTTGTTATTTAGGGTTTTTAAGGTACGGTTGGGGCCTATATGGTCCCAATTTGTTATTTAGGGTTTTTAAGGTACGGTTGGGGCCTATATGGTCCCAATTTGTTATTTAGGGTTTTTAAGGTACGGTTGGGGCCTATATGGTCCCAATTTGTTATTTAGGGTTTTTAAGGTACGGTTGGGGCCTATATGGTCACACTTGCTCTTTTAAGGTTTTAAACGTTACGGTTTGGGTCTTAAACGTTCTAATGTTTTTTTTTTTGTTTTCTATAACTTCCCAGGTGCAAACTATCTGTGGAATCAGATTTCTTTGGACTCGTTGGTTGACTTACTGGACGTGAATACCCCGAGAAGGAGCGTCAACTGTTGGTGAGTATATGGTCACACTTGGACTAGTAAGGTTTTAAAAGTTACGGTTTGGGTCTTGAGATTTCTAATGTTTTTTTTGTTGTTTTCTATCACCCCCCAGGTGCAAACTATCTGTGAAAGCAGATTTGTTTGGACTCGTTGGTTGACTTACTGGACGTGAATACCCCGAGAAGGAGCGTCAACTGTTGGTGAGTATCATTGCCTTTAATTTTCTGTCCATGTGTATAGGTGCAAATTTGATGGTGATGTAGTCTTGTCACATGAGGGTTTGCAATCTGTAATGTATACCAATGAAATCAACACACTGTTATTTTTAAGTAATTTTGTGACATAATATAAATTAATATACCGTGATCTCTTTCTTTTATTGGTATCAATATCAGAAATGAATACTATTGACTCTCTACTTGTGAAGCCTTTCGCCACCCTAACCTATGAGGAGAAGGTGGAAGTAAAACGGTTAGGAGCTGACCAACCAGAGATAAATCTGCAGCAAATCGCAAGAGATAGAGGGAAGCAATATGTCCGTAATTTCAATACTGAATGGTACAAGAAGAACGACTGGCTTTCTGGAAGCGTTTCTAGGAAGTCCTTATATTGTTTCCCATGCATCCTATTTGGTGGTGACGCTGCTTGGACCAAAACTGGAGTGACTGACGTCAAACATCTAGCTGACAAATTGGCAAAACACAAAAGTTCTAAAGCTCACTTGGATAACAGGATCAAGTTTGAGATGCTTGGACAGGCGAACATTGCTGTTCAACTGGACCAAGGATACCAAGTCAGCATTCAAAAACACAACGAAGAAGTGGCTAAGAACCGGTACATCCTTTCGAAGATAATTGATTGTGTTCGCTTTTGTGGCGCCTTTGAACTGGCATTAAGAGGACACGACGAGAGTGAAACATCGCTAAATCCAGGAGTGTTTAGAGGCCTGGTGGATTTGGTTGGCAGTATCGATAGTGCAATGGAACAGCATTTGAAGACTGCAACTGTGTTTAAGGGCACTTCCAAAACCGTGCAGAATGAGCTACTGGACTGCATGCATGAAGTTATAAAGGAAGTGATTCACCAAGAGCTTAAGGAAGCCCAGTTTGTGGCAATCCAAGCGGATGAAACAACCGATATTTCCGCTAGGACACAGTGCGTTGTAGTCTATCGCTACATTGACAAGAAGCATCAAGTGGTGGAAAGATTTGATGGCTTCACGGAAATGAAATCAACGGATGCAGACTCCATTGCTGCTGTTGTGCTGGAAACACTGAATACTGTTCTCCCAGAGCCAGAAGACAAGAAGAAACTCATAGCTCAAAGCTATGATGGTGCCAGTGTGATGCGTGGAGATCAAGGAGGAGTTCAAAGAAAAATAAAAGACGTGTACCCGAACGCACACTACGTCCATTGCTATGCTCACCAACTGAACCTAATAATGGAGAAAGCAGTTTCAAGGATTGGAAGAGTTAGAGTTTTTTTTTCAAACATAGGCGGCATACCATCTTTTTTTTCACGCTCTCCAAAAAGGACTGGAGTTCTGGATGAGGTAGTTGGTAGAAGACTTCCAAGAGGTGCACCGACACGATGGAACTTCAACGTTAGGACCGTGAACGTGATCTACGAGAACAGAGATGCGCTACTTGAGTGTTTCCAGACAATTGAGGCATGTCTAAACTTTGATCCAACATCTATACGGGAAGCCGCAGGTTTCATTGGAATGCTGGAAGACAGGGAGTTCCTTTACTTCCTTAAATTATTTCATTTAATAATGCCACATGTAGACATCCTCTATAGTCAGCTTCAGAAGCGAGACACGGATACTGTTTATATCAAAAAAGTCACAGAAGACTTTGTCGCCAGCATCCAGAAAATCCGGAATTCTGTGGAAGAGATAGAAGCAAGTTTGCCAAGCGATCTAACAGTCAACAGACGGAGTGCGGAGATCTCAACCTTGAGACAACTTTCAAGAGAGGTATGTGACATAGTGGTGGTTCATGCAAAAGAACGATTTTCATTTTCAAATCACCTAGTCAGTGCCAAACTTGTTCAAAGTGACTTGTATAAAACCCATGGCACTTGCTTTCCAACCCAAGCTCTGGAAGACACCGTGCAAGCATATCCAATACTGAAGAAGGAACAATTACGCACTGAGCTGTCACTTCTGTATGGGAAGACAGAGTTTCATACTTGTACAAGTGCTGTTGCTCTGCACAAACTTTTCCATCAATTTAATCTGCAGAATGATTTCACAGAGACAGTAAAATTATTAAGAATCCTGATTACAACACCAATGACTACTGCAGAATCAGAAAGATGCTTCTCAACATTGAAGAGGATAAAAACCTTTTTAAGAAGCACCATGTCCCTGGAGCGGTTGAATGCATTGGCGATGCTCTCAATGGAAAAGCAACTGATTTCCGAGATCCCACACTTCAATGAAAAAACCATTGAGAAGTTTTCTTCTTTGAAAGATCGCCGTGCAAAATTAAAATACAAGTGATTGAAGCAAAGAAGAATGCATACCCCCAAGGTGTGCAAAGATAAACTGCGTTAAGCAGCACCACCTCACACTACCAAACATAACTAGTGGTAAGTAAAGTATGAACGGTGTGTGGGTGTGCATATGGAAGGAGCTATGAAAGGTGTGTGCATGGTCAGTAACAATTGTTGAAGCCTTGGCGTGGTTTGAAGGAATTGGAGGCACTTCCAAGGGTAGCTGTCACTTGTGTACAGGAAGCAAGAATTCCATGTCTGTACAAGTGCTGTTGCTCTGCAGCAACTTTAGCATCAATTTAATCTACATAATTTAACAGAGTGAGTGAAGCTATAAGGAATCCTGCTTACAACAACGAAGACTACTAAAGAACCAGAAAGATGCTTCTTTACATTGAAGAGGATCAAAAAAGTAATTAAAAAGCACCATGGCCCTGTAGCGGTTAAATGCATTGGTTTGAAGGAATTGGAGGCACCTTCAAGGGTACGTAAAGTTCTCAGAAATGGCACCACCTCACTACCAAAAATAACTAGTGGTAAGTAAAGTATGAATGGTGTGTGGGTGTGCATATTGAAGGAGCTATGAAAGGTGTGTGAATGGTCAGTAACAATTGTTGAAGCCTTGGCGTGGCGTTACTGCTCATATGGTTATCCATATGCTAATTCAACGTGTTTGTTTGACATTGATTATTGTGTGGTCTAAACAGAAGTGAAATGTTGTTGTTTTCTTGAATCCCAAGATCCACTGGTTTGGGCCTATGCAGTGCTGATTGGTCTTCTAAGGTATGTTTGAGGCCTATATGGTCCCACTTGGTCTTCTAAGGTATGTTTGGGGCCTATATAGTTCCACTTGGTCTTCTAAGGTATGTTTGGGGCCTATGGTCACACTTGGTCTTCTAAGGTATGTTTGGGGCCTATGGTCACACTTGGTCTTCTAAGGTATGTTTGGGGCTTATATAGTCACACTTGGTCTTCTAAGGTATGTTTGGGGCCTATATAGTCACACTTGGTCTTCTAAGGTATGTTTGGGGCCTATATAGTCACACTTGGTCTTCTAAGGTATGTTTGGGGCCTATATAGTCACACTTGGTCTTCTAAGGTATGTTTGGGGCCTATATGGTTCCCCTTGGTCGTTTAATGTTTTTTAAGTATGGTTTTGTTCTTGAATGGTATGATTGCTTTGCTTGTTTTCTTTCAACCCCAGGTGCAAACCCTATGTGGCTGCAGATTTGTTTCTACTCATTGGTCAACTTAATGAACGTGAATACCCTGAGAAGAAGAGCCGACTAAAGGTAGGTGTCACTCCTTTAATTTTTCTGTTAATACGTATAGGTGCAATTATGATATTGCTGTAGTCTTGTCACATGAGTTTTTTCAATCTATATTGTATACCAATGAATTTAACACATTGTTACTTTACTTCTTGACATTTCTGCATTGCAGATCATGTATTTCAATGGGCTTTACAAGCATAAGGTCATTGGGCGGGGCTTATAAAGGTCATTATGACGTCAGGGGGAGGAGTTATAAAAATGGGTGTGGTTTGAAAAAGGGGGAGTGGCTATGTTTCGCCCTGTCGCCCCTCCAACTTGAAAAGTCACCAGCCGCCACTGATATATATATATATATAAAACGTATTACACACACACATTATATATTATATACACACTCATCACACACACACATATAAATATATATATATATATATATATATATATATATATATATACTGTATATATATATATATATATATATATATATATATATACTCAGCATCACACACATATATATATATACTCATCACTACACACACACATATATATATATATATATATATATATATATATATATATATATACTCATCACACACACGTATATATATATACTCATCACACACATATATATACTCATCACACACACACACATATATATTTATATATATATAAATATACTCATCACAGACACACCTTGGTGCGCTCACCAACGGCGCGCTGTCACCAGCGCACCGACGGGTGCAACCCTGCATCCCAGCTTTCCTCAGATGACAGCTCTGCCTTCGCGCTGGGGTCGGGGTGCACTTGGAGAGGGAAGACAGTTGGGAGACAGCGCCTTGGCTGACTATGCGGCGCCTGACTATGAGGGGACTATGAGGGGAGGCAGAACACCGCTGGGTCTCACTCAGAGTGATGGTGGTGATGGGATGCGGGGTGGCGCACAGTCGTCGGGCGCTCTCTTCTCTGCCGTGCAGTCGTGGTGCCCACACATACAGTGCCTTGCAAAAGTATTCACCCCCCTTGGCATTTTTCGTGTTTTGTTGCCTTACAACCTGGAATTAACATGGATTGTTTGAGGATTTGTATAATTTAATTTACAGAACATGCCCACAACTTTGAAGATGTTTTTTTTTTTTATTATTATTGTTAAGCAAACAACAAATAGGACAAAATAATAGAAAAAGTCAATGTGCATAACTATTCACCCCCCTAAAGTCAATACTTTGTAGAGCCACCATTGGCGGCAATCACAGCTCCAAGTTGCTTTGGATAAGTCTCTATGAGTTTGCTACATCTTACCACTGGGATTTTAGCCCATTTCTCCTTGCAAAACTGCTCCAGCTCCTTCAAGTTGGATGGTTTGGGCTTGTGAACAGTAATCTTTAAGTCCGACCACAGATTTTCTATTGGATTGAGGTCTGGGCTTTGACTAGGCCATTCCAACACATTCATGTTTTCCCTTAAACCAGTGTTGCTTTAGCAGTGTGTTTGGGGTCATTGTCCTGCTGGAAGGTGAACCTCTGTCCTAGCCTCAAATCACGCACAGAGTGGTACAGGTTTTGCTCAAGAATATCCCTGTATTTAGCACTATCCATCTTTCCCTCAATTCTGACCAGTTTCCCAGTCCTGGCTGCTGAAAAACATGCCCACAGCATGATGCTGCCACCACCATGTTTCTCTGTGGGGATGGTGTTCTTTGGGTGATGTGATGTACTGGGTTTGCTCCAGACATAGTGTTTTCTTTGATGGACGAAAAGTTCAATTTTAGTCTCATCAGACCAGAGCACCTTACTCCATACATTTTGGGAGTCTCCCACATGCCTCTTTCTTAGATGTTGCAGCCTCTGGGACCTTTCAAAAAACGTGTGTCTATGTAATGACAGATCATGTGACACTAAGATTGCACACAGGTGGACATCCTTTCCTTAATTATGTGACTTCTGAAGATAATTGGTTGCACCAGAGATTTTTATGGGCTTCATAACAAAGGGGGTGAATACATTTGCACGTGCCAATTTTCCGTTCTCTGTTTCTAAAAAATAGTTTTATGTATATATTTTTCTCATTTCACTTCACCAACTTAGACTATTATGTTCTGATCCATCACATAACATTCAGATTAACAAAACATTGAACTTAAGGCTGTAATGTAACAAAATAGGTAAAAAGTCAAGGGGGGTGAATACTTTTACAAGGCACTGTATATATATATATATATATATATATACTCATCACACACACACATATATATATATATATATATATATATATAGTAAATACTGTAAATAGTACATCTGTGTTCACATTTGAATGTCTAAAATAAGTTAAAAAACCTGCTTCCATCTCAGAGTTCCGAGAAAAACAGTTATTACACTGCATTCTGGGAAGCTGGGCTGGGACATGCAAATGTGCTGACAAATGCCTTGCTCTTCAATCAGTAGCCATTATCAAATATGGCTTCCTTTAAGCTTATGCATGCTGTATTACACAGCTTTAATACAAAGCCAAGGTTGGATTAAACACAAGCTGAGTATCCTATCCATGTACAGCTGTTTCAAGCTTACTGGCTATCATCAGCATGGAGCGGGATCTCAGCTTGTTGTGGACTTTATGAGTAGGTAGTTCACCACAACAATCATTTATAATATGGTGAGCAAAAGAGCGATAGAAGCCTTCCACCGTACAGTAGTACAATAAATAAATAGTGCATCTGTGTTCACATTTGAATGTCTAAAACAAGTTAAAAAATCATCACACACTTATATATATACTCATCACACACACACAAATTCTAAAAGAATATTAGTAGGAGTATGCTATAAACCCCCAAATATAGCTGAAAGTGAGGAAATACAATTATTGTTACAGATTGAAAATGCAGCTTGGCATGGTCAAGTTCTAATAATGGGAGATTTTAATTACCCTGAAATAAACTGGATAAATGAGACCAGCAGTTCATCAAAGGGGAGATCATTATCTGGCCCAGGTTGTACAAGAGCCTACTAGAAATTAAGTTATCTTAGATTTACTCATCACAAATAATATTGATATAGTATCTAATGTTGGAATAGGGCAACCGTTGGGAAACAGTGATCACAACACAGTCTCGTTTGAGATTGAATTAAAAAAATTTTTTTTTAAGGTGCCAACAAAAACTCTTACTTTTAAAAGGGCAGATTTTAACGGTCTGAGGGCAGCAATACAAAGTATAGACTGGGACAGAGAACTGGCAGGTAAAAACACTGACCACAAGTGGACAACATATAACTCCTTACTAAATATACATACACATCGACATATACCGTGTAGGAATAAAAGTAAAAGGAGTAAATACCATCCAATGTGGCTTAACAATGATTTAAAGATCAAGATACGGAGTAAAAAACAAGTAATAAATTATACAAACAAGAGGGGACAGAGACTGCTTTACATGAATACAAGGAAATCAACAAGGCTTGCAAAAGGGCGATTAGACTGGCTAAAATAGAAAATGAAAAATTAATTGCAAAAGAGAGTAAATCTAATCCTAAAATATTTTTTATATTATAAGTATATTAATGGGAAGAAGGCGAGGAAGGAAGCTATAGGAACATTACAATGTAACACAGGCCTTCTGATAATTAGTGACCAAGAAAAGGCAGATGAGCTAAATAGGTTATTTTCTTTGGTATACACAAGGGAGGTACCAGTGGTTGGGACACGGCAACATACTGGGGCTACACTACCTTTGCCAAATAATTGGTTAACACAGGAAGTAATCCAAAAGAGGTTGGAAAAAATAAATGTTAATAAAGCCCCGGGTCCTGATGGAATACATCCAAGGGTAGTAAGGGAACTGGGTTCTGTAATAGCCAAACCATTATATTTAATTTTTCAAGATTCGCTCAACACAGGGTCTCTACCAGATGACTGGAGAAAAGCTGATTTGATACCTATATTTAAAAAGGGAGCAAGAGCAAATCCAGGGAATTATAGACCAGTGAGCCTCACTTCTGTAGTGGGGAAGCTTTTAGAAGGGTTAATAAGGGATAATATTCAAGAATATGTCTATTTGAACAGGATTATAAGTAGGAGTCAACATGGATTCATGAGGAATAGGTCATGTCAAACAAATCTAATTAGTTTCTATGAGGAGGTTAGTAGGAACCTGGATCAAGGCAACTCAGTGGATGTAGTCTTTTTGGATTTTGCCAAGGCTTTTGATACAGTACCACATGGGAGACTATTGTGCAAACTAAGAGATACAGGAATTGCAGTAAATATCTGCTCATGGATTGAGAGCTGGCTAAAAGACAGGAAGCAAAGGGTTGTTGTAAATGGAACATACTCCGATTGGACTAATGTGGTAAGGTTCCTCAGGGTTCAGTATTAGGTCCTCTCCTTTTTAACATATTTATTAATGACTTAGTGGTAGGATTGGAGTGTGGTGTCTCCATTTTCGCTGATGACACAAAGTTGTGCAAGGTAATTAAATCAGATAGTGATGTGCTTACCCTCCAAAGGGATTTACATAAAATTGAGGAATGGGCATCTAAATGGCAAATGAGATTTAATATGAATAAATGTAAAGTTATGCATCTGGGAAGGAAAAGTAGCCATGCAATTTATAATCTTAATGGAGCAAATCTAGATGTATCAGATATTGAAAGGGATTTAGGAGTGCTTGTGGACAACCAACTAGGTAACAGTGCTCAAAGCCAAGCAGCAGCTGCAAAGGCAAATAACATATTAGCATGTATTAAGAAGGGTATAGAAGCCAGGGAAGCAAATATAATTCTGCCACTATACAAATCTCTAGTACGCCCTCATTTGGAATATGGAGTACAATTTGGGGCACCACTTCATAAAAAGGACATTTTAGAGCTGGAAAAGGTACAGAGGAGGGCAACAAAACTAATAAGGGGAATGGAGGGGCTAAGTTATGAAGAAAGACTAACCAAATTAAACTTATTTTCTCTAGAAAAAAGGTGTCTAAGAGGAGATAATATTACCTTATATAAATACATCCAGGGTCAGTATAAAGATTTGTCAAGGGAGCTTTTTGTGCCAAGAGGTTTTCAACTGACAAGAGGACATCCCTTGAGGTTAGAAGTAAAAAGATTCCACCTTAAAGAAAGAAAAGGGTTCTTCACAATAAGGGTGGTTAATCTGTGGAATTCTCTACCAGAGGAGGTGGTGACAGCGGATTCGATAGATAACTTTAAAAGGGGACTGGATTTATTTCTAATTAAAAAGGGAATTCAGGGTTATCATGGATAATTGGAGGGGCAGTATTGATCCAGGGAGAGGTCGCTGGTGTCTGGGATCGGGGGGATTGATTTTTTTTTTTTTTTTATACAACTAATTAATTAATAGTTAATCCACATATTGCAGATCAGAGGAGATTTTAAAAGGTTGAACTTGATGGACTGAAAGTCTTTTTTCAACCTTAAATACTATGGGCCTCATTCTATTATCGGCCGTAGGAGATGCGGGGCCGCAAGGACCGGCCGCAGGCTATTTGCCTATTCTTTTTTCTTCCGGCTGGGGGCTCCGGTAGGCTTGCGGCCGGCGCCTTGTTATTCCTTTGCGACCGCAAGGGGCCGGAGGCAAGCCTTTGATCTTAAATGGCCGCAAGAGTTTTAGAGGGATAGGATGTATTGTATATTAGATAGATTGGGTGATGTATTTTAGATAGATAGTATTGATTGTATGTTAGATAGGGGGTATTGTATTTTATTTGTATTGTATTGTATGCATTCTATGTATTTAATTTTCAGGTGTGTAATTTTTTTTTCTGAACTGGGGAGGTTGTAATGTATTTTTTTATTTTCTGTAATGTTCCTTTTTTTTGTGACTTAGGTTTTTTTATTTTCTGCAAGGTAGGATTTTTATTTTTTGTGATTTAGTTTTTTTTTATTTTATGTAATGTGGATTTTTTATTTTTGGTGACTTTAGTTTTTTTTATTTTCTGTAATTACAGTGGTGTGGGGGGTTATTAGGGGGTAGGCAGGTAGTGTAGGTAGGTAGTGTAGGTGTTAATAGGTAAGTGTAGAGGGGGGGTTAGTTTAGATTCAGTGTTTTATTGGGGGTATAGCGCAGTGTAGTGTTTATGCTTAGTGTCATGATAGTCCTTGAGGACTGTCATGGCACTTATGTGGTTAATTTTGGGTTGAAACAGCCCCATAAGGGTCATAGTATACCCTTATGGGACTGATGGGGTTAAATAGAGGCTTATGAGGGTCTGTATTGACCCCCATGAGTGACAGGGTTATTTATTGGCTCATGGGGGTCTGTATTGACCCCCATGAGTGACAGGGTTAATTATAGGTATATGGGGTCTGTATTGACCCTTATGAGTGACGGGGTCAATTAAGTGCTTATAGGGGTCTGTATTGACCCCCATGAGTGACAGGGTTAATTATAGGTTTATGGGTGTCTGTATTGACCCTCATGAGTGACAGGGTTAATTAAGTGCTTATGGGGGTCTGTATTGACCCCCATGAGTGACAGGGTTAATTAAGGGTTTATGAGGGTCTGTATTGACCCTCATGAGTGACGTGGTTAATTAAGGGTTTATGGGCATCTGTATTGACCCCCATGAGTTCCAGGGTTATTCATTGGCTTACGGGTGTCTGTGTTGACCCCCATGAGTGACAGAGTTAATTATGGGTTTATGGGGGTCTGTATTGACCCCCATGAGTGACCCGGTTAATTAAGTGCTTATGGGGGTCTGTATTGACCCCCATGTGTGACAGGGTTCATTATAGGTTTATGGGGGTCTGCAGTGACCCCCATGAGTGACAGGGTTAATTATGGGTTTATGGGGGTCTGTATTTACCCCCATGAGTAACGAGGTTAATTAAGTACTTATGGAGGTCTGTATTGAACCCCATGAGGGACAGGGTTAGTTATAGGTTTATGGTGGTCTGCATTGACCCCATGAGTGACAGGGTAAATTAGGGGTTTATGGGTGTCTGTATTGACCCCCATGAGTGAGGGGAATAATGAAGGGCTTATGGGGGTCTCTATTGACCCACATGAGTGACAGGGTTAATTAAGGGTTTATGGGGGTCCGGATTGACCCCCATGAGTGACATGGTTTTTTAGGGGTTGATGGGGTTAATTTTCTTTTTATTATGGGTCCTTTAAGGACCTTTACGGTCCTTTAAGGACCATTAAGGCGGGAATTTTGAATTTTTATTGCATCAGAGGTCCCCGATCGTATGCGATCGGGGATCCCACTGCGAGGGTTAATGTGGGTTTAATGCGGGTTTCCAAGCTTATCTCGGATACCGTGGGGTTAATGCGGGCTTCCGAGCTTATCTCGGATCCCTTCTTGGGTAAGTTGTACGTGGCTGGGGGGCCCGGGGTCGTGGAGCCTCGTTTTCGTTTTTTTCGGCGGTCATTTTTTCTCTTGCTTAGGTGATTTTTGTGTGTCTAAACTCGGGAATTGGGACTTAAATTGAGGTGTAACTTCACTTGTAAAGGTCCTGGGTGCCCTCCCTTGCAGTGGGTAAGCATTCAATGTATTTTATGTGTGTATTTATGTGTTTTTAATGTTTTGAGGTTCACGCGGTTCAGCCGTTAAGATCATATTTTTGCACAGTCGTAAATTTTTTTTCCTAAGTTTTGCGTCTCGGATTTTTTTGTGTAAGTCCGTATATAGTGATTGCATGTTAGATGTATTTTGGTAGTGCCGCTTGTGTGGGTGTTTGTAACCGCGTGTGAGGCGCCGCAGAGCCACTTTGCGAGGGACGCAGATCTTGCGAGCTCGCTTCGTAGTTCTTGCAGTTCTTGCGATGATTCATAGTTTGACAACAATTATATGTGATATATATATATATATATATATATATATATGTATATATATAAATATATAGTTAATAAATAGTACATCTGTATTCACATTTGAATGTCTAAAACACATTTAAAAACCTGCTTCCAGCTCAGAATTCAGAGAAACAGTTATTACACTGCATTCTCGGAAGTTGAACTGGGACATGCAAATATGCCCACAAGTGCCTCGCTCTTCATTACGTAGCCATTATCAAACATGGCTTCCTTTAAGCTTATGCATACTGTATTACACAGCTTTAATGCAAAGCCAAGGTTGGATTAAACACAAGCTGAGTATCCAATCCATGTACAGATGTTTCAAGCTTACTGGCTATCATCAGCATAGAGCGATATATATATTAACATATAAACCCATTATATACATAAATATATATACATGGTCATAGATTTGCTGTAGTAGGGCAGTGTGGTAGAAGCACTTACCTACTCATGGAAATGACCCTTACTAGATGTGTCCGGTCAGTGCTGGGGTCTTGGGATCTGGACAGAGCTGTGAGGAGGGTCTTGCCTTATGTCAGCTCCGTGCAGGATGTCCTCTTCCTGTATGTGTCAGTGTGTGGGGAGGTGCTGTCAGCATGTGAGTGCAGGAGGAGGGCTCTGGCTCCTTAGCTGTGCCTCAACCTGCACAGCTCCACGTGAGGATACTTTGTGATGACTGCACACTACGAGGCACACGCAAGGTCCCACGACCCGGCTGAACAGAGGCCGCGGACCAGTGGTTGTCCGCGGTCCTGGGGTTGGGGACCCCTGATTTAGCAAGTTGGGGTTCAGTGTCCATGTAGACTGCCCTTTTGGTAAGAGGTCGCAAAGGGATATGTAGACTAGATCATGGTCAGACCATGATATAGGTTAAATTGATGCTGCCATTAAATTGGGCGCCATTTGTTGCTCCAACAAACATGTAGTCTATTCTGAAATGGAACTTATGACTTGCTGAATAAAAAGTGAACTCTCTTTCTTTTGGGTTCATTCCCCTCCAAGCGTCAAACAGGCAGTTAGATTTCAATATGGTTTTAAAAGCTTTTGTAGCGATGGGCATTACATTTGGGTTATGTGTGCTTGATCTGTCTTTACTTGGGTCAAGGACTGCATTCATGTGTTCTGCTATGACCCAGATGGCTTCTTGCCAATTGGCTATTACATTTTAAATTTTTTGAAAGAAGGCGGTCTGTTCCGAATTTGCTGTGTACAGTATATGTGTAAGATCGATATGTTCCTATCATTAATGATTCTGTGTATTGCTATATATCTACCATCCTCATCTTTTTGTGTTTTTACATGTCTGAAATTTAGCCTTTTATTTACCATAATTGACTCCGCTTTTTTTCTTGGAGGCTGTGCAATGAAATGTTTGTGTATAGGTTCTCCCCAGTATTTGGGAATAGTTTTTTTCCCCGAAAATGTGTTTCCTGAATCAGTATTACGTCTGCCCCTAATGGGAGGTAATATTTCATGGCTATACCTCTTTTTACAGGTTCATTCAGTCCCTGAGCATTATGTGACAATATTTTGATATCCATGACTCACCTAACTTTGCTGTTCTAGCACTGTTTGTCAGTTTACTGCTGTTCTTACCACTTCTGCAGATAATTTTAAGTGAGACGACCCCCTGCCAGAAAGTGGGCACCCAACGTCCAGGGGTAGTGTTACCTGACTCAAGATGAGAGAAAAAAAAGAAGTTATATTAATCCAGTTTAACAATCCCATAAAACGTTAACTGTGTACTTTTTATTTATCAGGAAGCGATTTGCTCGTCAAAAATGATGGCAATAACATTTTAAGGCTGTCAATGCTGTTCGCCACAAAATGCAAGGCTCTCCCCCCTCTAACTTGCGTGCCTCGCGATGAGCGCCTTAGGCGTTAAATGAGAGCCTCTCCTACCGTCTACTTTACGGTCCTTGCGATGTGGGCCTTCAGTGCTAAACGCGAGCCCTGCGGCGCTCATCGCAAGCCCCGCAATGAGCGACTTTGTAGGTTATTGCAGGCCTCGGCCAACCTGCCACTTTCATGCCTTGCAATGAGCACCTTTGGCGCATGCAATCAGCGTTCATTGCAGAAGTCGTCCAACCCGCCAGTTCTGTGCCTTGCGTTAAGCTCCTATGGAGCTCATTGCGAGCCCAGCGATAGGCACCTTGGCACTCATCGTGAGGTACACAATGAGCGCCAAACCTCTCCCCACTCTCTGACCCCTGTGTCTGTTACCCCCTCTCCCTTCCATGTGACTGTTTCCCCCTCTCTCCTCCCCCTGGCTCCCCCCTTATTTCCCTCCCCTGTGTCCCTTTTCCCTCCTCTCACTCCTGTATCGCTTTTCACCCTCCCCCCTCCCTCGCCTGTGTCTTTCTCCTCTCAGTCTCTGCTTAAGTTGTGCATGCCTCGCGCTTGTTTTTATTTTCAAAATTTTGCGGTTCTCATGATCGACGTTGCTTGTATTTTCAAGGTACTGTCTGCCTGGCATTGTTCAGTTAAGTGTTACGGTCTTCAGATACGTTTTCATCTTTTTTGAAAGCATTTATGTTTTTCCGGACGCCATTTTTTCCTATTTTCGATCTTTGAAAAAAGGCAATTAAGCCTCAAGTTAGCTCCCAACCTCACTCACAGGCTCCCTGGCTCTCCCCCTGAGCTGTGTGTGAGGTTTTTAAGGTATTTTTTTTATTATTTGCCATTTTTTGGCAGTCCTCCGAGTTATGTGGGTGCAAAAATATCAACTGTTAAAGCCTTAATTTTTTTCAAAGTCTTGCTTGCCTCGTGATCAGCGCCTACGACGCTCATTGCAGCAAAGTCGGGAGGGCCTTCGCCGCTCATTGCGCATGCGCAAGCCCGTTTTATTTAACATTGCGTGATGACAACTCGCAATCTGGCAACTATTATATGTGATCTTTTTTGTCTACCTAAATAGTACGTTATTTTCCCCCCTATATATGTAACCAATATGTATATTTGTGTTTAACAGCTTTAGTACTCTTTAGAGTCTAGATTCAATTAGTAACGTTTTTTTAAATTAGATCGGTATCTAAAACCTACCTAGAGGAGAGCAAATGCTGTCCTCTGAAACTTTTGTTGGTGAATCAAATAGTATTTTAAGTAAATACTGAAATGATTTGCTTTTTACTAAATAAACAACTAAGCCCCTTCGGGAAACGTTTTTTTTAAAAACCTTTTATCGTGAGTAAATAAGTGGTTCTTTTAAACTTTTCTTACTTGTCCACATCTTACAATTAATAATGCATCATCTGTGTTACAACTTCTATGTACTATCTTAGATCTAGAACTTTATGAGCTTTAGTCTAAGTCTGAGTTGTCTTGTTCATGTTAGAATCAGTCCATCAGAGTTATTCCGCATTTCTGCTGTCTTTTCTTGCCACAAGTTTTGGTTCAGGTACCACAGCGGAGTCTTGGGTTTCCTCTTGCCATTTGGGTGGTGTGTGTCTGTTCCATGACACCAGAAAAGTATACCTTCTTCTAAGGTTCTGACCGTGAAGATCTTTTTGTCTTTTGCTATTTTGAAACGGAATAGAAAGCTGTATTTGTATTTCCGTTCATGGTCCAGTATGCTTTCAAGAATTGGTGGCGTGTTATGTAATATTTATTTCCCGCCTTTTATCCTCTGGCGCCCACTACTTGTTGTACCATTTCTATTTTAATTCTCTTTACTTGTCACTCTTTGTGTAATTATCATGTGCTTTGGGTCAGGTGTAAAGTGTCCCCTGGCTTTGGATATCGGTACCTGTTATGTTTGTTTGTAACATTTGGCTCCTCTAGGGTGTCCCCCATCAATGTTGTCTTTAGAGCACCAGTCTTTCGACTGGACTGTCAGCCACTTTACTTTGCCTCTGTTGGTCTTCTGCTCCTTGTTGCTTATAGCCTACCAGGTTTGCTGATTGCAGTGAGCTTCTGATGACTCGGGTCTCTCCTTACCGGGAGTTAGCTGGGACTGACCACAGGCTTGATAGGCCCGAAATCATGCTGCCTTGGTGCCCCACAAAAAATATATTGTTCTTCTATCGTTATTCTTGTGCTGCTGAATAGATTAGGATGCAATTATACTTGTGTTGGCAATCCAGTGAGAATAAGTGAACTCAAGGTAGTCCCAAATGAAGGTTAACTTTGTATTTGTCGGTGGAGTTTTAATTCATCATCATAGTTCCTCTTACTTTAGTTACTGGAATATTCTCTTGTTTACTATTAAAGTCATTAAGACTTATTCTTAAAAGTATAGTAAGCTCATAGAACTTGCTCTGCTGCATCTGGCAGAGCAAGTTATGTTCCAAAGTAAAATAAAATAAAAAAGTCTGTATGTGTTGTGCTTTTGCTTTGTCTGCTTTTCACTATATCACTATTTTTCTTTGTTTACATATTTCGGTATGACCTGAGGCTCCCCGCTCACAAGCTGTTTCTGTGTGTCTCCTGTCATCCAATAGTTGCTCAGGTTGTACATCCTGAGCTTTGTTGCAATGGGGAAGTATCATCCAATCGCATACTTCCCCATCGCGCATGCGCAGTCCTGGTTTAAGATGCTGAAACAGCGCAACTAGCAAGTCTCAGCATCCAAGCACTGTTCTGACTCATGTGACAGCCTCTGCCTGTGTGCAGTTAATCAATGTAGGAGGCACATGACAGGAAAATAAAAGGTAAGACTTCTCTGCATTTCCCATAGATATGCACCCAGCTGCTTTTTGGAAGCCATAATACAGAGCATGCACTAGTAATACAGACATTACACCCTGCAATGCCCATTATCACATAAACATACACATACACACATATCTGCAGTACCCTGCAAAGGATCACATACACCCCTGTAGTAGCTGGCACAATGCTCCGATCACACACACACCCCTGTAGTACCTGGCACAATGCCCCGATCACACCCACCCCTACAGTACCTGGCTCAATGCCCTGATCACACGCAGACCCCTGTAGTACCTGCACAATGCCCCGATCACACACACAAACCCCTGTCACTCACCAACAGTTCCATCGAGTCTATGCATACACACCTCTGCAATCTGATTGGTTTAAATCAGTAGGGGAGTGTAACAACACTGTTTGTATTCTGAGATTCTCCTTCTGGGCTGTTCAGAATCATGTAAACACAACAATCACTATCATTTATTTCAAAATACCATATCTTCCTAAAAAAACAAGTATGAAAAAAATTAAAAAAGTATTTCAACTTGCCTTTATGAGATCTTTCCACTGGTGTCCTCCAAATTGTGCTAGATTTACTATCCCTTTAATGGAAGGTGCCAGGTATTCCCAGGTTAATACGTTACAGATTTTTTGCAATCATTATTTGATGGTTTATGTGTTTGAGGATTTATAAAATCATGCTTCTTAAGATGTACAGGTTGTTGGTACTTAAACTGGGCTCACCCAGAACCTAGTTTTTACCAATGTAGTGATATGTGATGATTCTTGTTATTATCCCTGCTAGCAGAGATAGAACCAGACCAGTATTTGGACCCTCAGAATGATCACAGGACCACAAAAATTATCAGACAGAGCAGTAGAGTCTGGGTCTGCTTTGTAGTGTCCATATTCCACTCACCCACACTTGTTTTTTTGCACTTCCTGAACCCCCTCCAATCTCTACGCAGTACAAATATAAATATGTAGGTCTGTGTCATATATATATATATATATATATATATATATATATATAAACGTACACATTTACATATACATCTATATATATTATAGTACTATAAATACTTTCTTACCTGCCCGGTGCTGCACTCCACTTCCTGGGGTGAGAAGGGTCCACTGCAGGTCAGAGCACCGAGGGGGGCCACAAAGGTCTGCTGGGGGCCAAAGGGCCTGTTTCGTGCCCCTGGGCCCTGTGGTGGGATACAGTGCGCCTTAAGGGGCTGCAGGGGATGTACGGGAGGTCCATGGGGTCAATATGTGGCCATGGGGGCCCTTGGAGCCTGTGAGGGGCCACAGTTGGCTGTAAGGGGCCATAGGTGCCCCACGGGAGGTTTGTGGGGGCCACAGGGGTCCCTAGGGGTCAAAGGAAACCCAGGGGACCGTGGGGGCCACGTGGGATCCTCAGGGGACACAGAGGACCCACAGGGGCCATATGGGAACCACAAGGGTCACAGAGGATCCATGGGGGCCACATGGGACCTATGGGGCCACAGAGTATTTGCTGTGGCCACAGAGGAACTGCAGGAACCACAGTGGTGCCTCAGGGGCCACACAGAGGTCAGGGGCCTTGCACTGTCTGCACCGGCAGTAGGTTAGCCTACTCCCCTGTCTCCCCTCTGGTAGCCACAAAAGGATCGGCTAAGCAAGCAACCTCTTCTCCTCTAGTGGTCTTTCAATCCTGTACCCATGGCCTTAGTTCCTCAGACATGCCTCATCCAACACATCACTTCTGAGTATGTGTCCCTGGAGCCCTTGATGGAAGTGCAGAACTTGTGCATAGGCCTCAGCATAGGTCCTCTGCTCCTTTGGGATTTCCGTGCATGCCTCACTGACTCACTCACTTAGTTTGCTGGCCAGAAATGTAATCCAGTCCTTCTTTGGCATTTGATGTAAGTCACACTGTTTCTCAAAGTCCTTTAGGAAACATCAATGTTCCCTTTCTCATCACAGAAGTGCTTGACACTGCTGTATGCCATCAGTAGCTTGGCTACCTCTGGATCCTTACCCTCCTTTGATGCTAGAGAGCTGTATCTCCTGGCTTAGTTTGGTCTGGAGGGTCATCACCTGCTCCTTGGTTATCTCTGTCATTGCAGACCTCCACCACTGGAATCCACAGAATACCTCATCCTCCTTCTCTGCAGTGAGCCCCATCTCTGGAACTGGCTCTGGGTCAGGTTCTGGAACCTCCTCCCTTGTTTCCATACTTTCCTCCACTCCCTGGAGCTGATCATCCTGCTGCAATGCCAGCATCATGTGGTTCCCACTGTCCAAGCATAGCCGCTCTCCCTGAAAAGGTCCCTGAGGTCTGCAGATGACATGCTGTCATATCTGGAACTCCTTTTTATACTTACAGGGATTTCATTACTCACCACCAGCTGTCATGACTGCTTCTTTATTTGAGCTCTCCCAGAACCTGGTTTTGACCCATCCAGTGATATGTGATGTTTCTTGTTATTATCTTTTCTAGCAGAGATAGAACCAGACTAGTATTGGACCCTCAGGATGATCACAGGAACATGAGAATTATCAGACAGAGAGTAGAGTTACAGGCTGTAACCCTTCTTTTAGGCAGAGGTAGAATTTTTAACCCTGATTATCAGGGCTATCCTGTCCCTCAGTAATGAGCACACACGTAATTATGTATGACCACACTGATAACTGTTTATTATTCATAAATTCAACAATCTCATACACATTGGTCACCCCTCACCACCAAGCCACAGCCCTTTACAGTCATTTTAAGTTACAACCCTTCTCCTTTTAGCCATATGGCCCACCTGTCAATCAATGATGTCAGCCTTTCTAAACGCTTCCTGTGGTGCTGAAGCCTTACAGGCTGAATAACTTAATGGGATCTTTTGTACTCGGTACGGGGATTCACACTTTAATTTATGCTTTAAGTTTCCCCTTGTCAAGAAGCTAACTGTCCAGGGGACCATATTGGTTAATTCAATTTTCCTTACCCTTCCCATGAATGCTCTAAGTCTGGATCCCTGAAGTCTCCCCAAACCCCCTCAACCTGTTACCTCATAACTCTAACCCTATCCCCTGAGGATTCAGGTGACATGCCTTATCGTGTTCCTCTGGGGGGGGGGGGAAGTAATTTTGATACCAATGGGGATTCTCGTACACATATAAGTCATCTATGTTATGCTTATACCACAGGCAATATTAAACTACACATGCCATCAATGCAACAATAATTATTATACACATACAAGCAGGAAACCCTAACACATACATCCAAGGGGTACCACAATTATTCCCTACTGACTGGGAAATAACAGTCAAGATACCGTCCATATGCAGTGCCTTGCAAAGTATTCACCCCCCTTGACGTTTTACCTATTTTGTTACATTACAGCCTTAAGTTCAATGTTTTGTTAATTTGAATTTTATGTGATGGATCAGTACACAGTACTCTAAGTTGGTGAAGTGAAATGAGAAACATATATACATAAAACATTTTTTTCTAAATAGAAAACAGAAAAATGGCATATGCGTATGTATTCACCTGCTTTGTTATGAAGACTATAAAAATCACTGGTGCAACCAACAACCTTCAGAAGTCACATAATTAGTGAAATGATGTCCACCCGTGTTCAATCTAAGTGTCAAATGATCTGTCATTACATATACACACCTGTTTTGGAAGGCCCCAGAGACTGCAACACCTAAGCGAGAGGCACCACTAACCAAACACTGCCATGAAGACCAAGGAACTCTCCAAACAAGTAAGGGCCAATGTTGTTGAGAAGTACAAGTCAGGGTTAGGTTAAAAAAAAAAAATCCAAATATTTAATGATCCCCAAGAGCACCATCAAATCTATCATAACCAAATGGAAAGAACATGGCACAACAGCGAACCTGCCAAGAGTCAGCCGCCCACCAAAACTCACGGACCGGGCAAGGAGGGCATTAATCAGAGAGGCAGCACAGAGTAACCCTGGAGGAGCTGTAGAATTCCACAGCAGAGGCTGGAGTATCTGTACATAGGACGACAATAAGCTTTACGCTCCATAGAGTTGGGCTTTATGGCAAAGTGGCCAGGACAAAGCCATTACTTTCAGCAAAAAACAAAATGGCACATTTTGAGTTTGCGAAAAGGCATATGGGAGACTCCCAAAATGTATGGAAAAAGGTGCTCTGGTCTAATGAGACTAAAATTTAACTTTTCGACCAGCAAAGATAACGCTATGTCTGGTGCAAACCCATCACATCACCCAAAGAACACCATCCCCACAGTGAAACATGGTGGTGGCAGCATCATGCTGTGGGATGTTTTTCAGCAGCCAGGACTGGGAAACTGGTCAGAGTTGAGGGAAAGATGGATGGTGCTAAATACAGGGATATTCGTGAGCAAAACCTGTACCACTCTGTGCGTGATTTGAGGCTAGGACAGAGGTTCAACTTGCAGCAGGACAATGACCCCAAACACACTGCTAAAGCAACACTTGAGTGGTTTAAGGGGAAACATGTAAATGTGTTGGAATGGGCTAGTCAAAGCCCAGACCTCAATCCAATAGAAAATCTGTGGTCAGACTGAAAGATTGCTGTTCACAAGTGCAAACCATCCAACTTGAAGGAGCTGGAGCAGTTTTGCAAGGAGGAATGGGCAAAAATCCCAATGGTAAGATGTGGCAAGCTCATAGAGACTTCTCCAAAGTGACTTGGAGCTGTGATTGCCGCACAAGTTAGCTCTACAAAATATTGACTTTAGGGGGTTAAATAGTTATACACATTGACTTTTTCTGTTATTTAGTCCTATTTGGGCCTAAGTCTCTTCTCTCACTCTCTCTCTCTCTGGATCTACAATCAAACACACTGTCTGAAGCTGTGCTGGAGTCTCTCCACTATCTGTGGGCCTCAGTCTCTTCTCTCACTCTCTCTCTCTCTCTGGATCTACAATCAAACACACTGTCTGAAGCTGTGCTGGAGTCTCTCCACTATCTGTGGGCCTCAGTCTCTTCTCTCACTCTCTCTCTCTCTGGATCTACAATCAAACACACTGTCTGAAGCTGTGCTGGAGTCTCTCCACTAGTTGTGGGCCTCAGTCTCTTCTCTCACTCTCTCTCTCTGGATCTACAATCAAACACACTGTCTGAAGCTGTGCTGGAGTCTCTCCACTATCTGTCGGCCTCAGTCTCTTCTCTCACTCTCTCTCTCTCTGGATCTACAATCAAACACACTGTCTGAAGCTGTGCTGGGGTCTCTCCACTATATGTGGGCCTCAGTCTCTTCTCTCACTCTCTCTCTCTCTGGATCTACAATCAAACACACTGTCTGAAGCTGTGCTGGAGTCTCTCCACTATATGTGGGCCTCAGTCTCTTCTCTCACTCTCTCTCTCTCTGGATCTACAATCAAACACACTGTCTGAAGCTGTGCTGGAGGTATCCAAAGACACTTTGGAGTCATTTCAACTTGTACTATATGTAATATTATCAATATTTGTATGAATGTTTCTGTGATATAATATTTGATGAGATAGAAACTTTTACTAAGCAAATCCATACCTTTGCATTTGTCTGAAACCCCCCTTACCTTGCCTGCTCCCCCACCCCCAAAGCCTGGTTTTATTGCTTCTTATCTCTGAAATAACATTTGTCCATCCTTTTCATATTCTGTTGCAGTCTCTCCACTATATGTGGGCCTCAGTCTCTTCTCTCACTCTCTCTCTCTCTGGATCTACAATCAAACACACTGTCTGAAGCTGTGCTGGAGGTATCCAAAGACACTTTGGAGCCATTTCAACTTGTACTATATGTAATATTATCAATATTTGTATGAATGTTTCTGTGATATAATATTTGATGAGATAGAAACTTTTACTAAGCAAATCCATACCTTTGCATTTGTCTGAAACCCCCCTTACCTTGCCTGCTCCCCCACCCCCAAAGCCTGGTTTTATTGCTTCTTATCTCTGAAATAACATTTGTCCATCCTTATCATATTCTGTTGCAGTCTCTCCACTATATGTGGGCCTCAGTCTCTTCTCTCACTCTCTCTCTCTCTGGATCTACAATCAAACACACTGTCTGAAGCTGTGCTGGAGGTATCCAAAGACACTTTGGAGCCATTTCAACTTGTACTATATGTAATATTATCAATATTTGTATGAATGTTTCTGTGATATAATATTTGATGAGATAGAAACTTTTACTAAGCAAATCCATACCTTTGCATTTGTCTGAAACCCCCCTTACCTTGCCTGCTCCCCCACCCCCAAAGCCTGGTTTTATTGCTTCTTATCTCTGAAATAACATTTGTCCATCCTTCTCATATTCTGTTGCAGTCTCTCCACTATCTGTGGGCCTCAGTCTGTTCTCTCACTCTCTCTCTCTCTGGATCTACAATCAAACACACTCTCTGAAGCTGTGCTGGAGGTATCCAAAGACACTTTGGAGCCATTTCAACTTGTACTATATGTAATATTATCAATATTTGTATGAATGTTTCTGTGATATAATATTTGATGAGATAGAAACTTTTACTAAGCAAATCCATACATTTGCATTTGTCTGAAACCCCCCTTACCTTGCCTGCTCCCCCACCCCCAAAGCCTGGTTTTATTGCTTCTTATCTCTGAAATAACATTTGTCCATCCTTCTCGTATTCTGTTGCTGTCTCTCCACTATCTGTGGACCTCAGTCTCTTCTCTCACTCTCTCTCTCTCTGGATCTACAATCAAACACACTGTCTGAAGCTGTGCTGGAGGTATCCAAAGACACTTTGGAGCCATTTCAACTTGTACTATATGTAATATTATCAATATTTGTATGAATGTTTCTGTGATATAATATTTGATGAGATAGAAACTTTTACTAAGCAAATCCATACCTTTGCATTTGTCTGAAACCCCCCTTACCTTGCCTGCTCCCCCACCCCCAAAGCCTGGTTTTATTGCTTCTTATCTCTGAAATAACATTTGTCCATCCTTCTCATATTCTGTTGCAGTCTCTCCACTATCTGTGGGCCTCAGTCTCTTCTATCACTCTCTCTCTCTCTGGATCTACAATCACTTCCCTCCCCCTCACCCACCCGCCCCTTGTTTCTCTTGATTTATTGAGTCACTCAAATTTCCTACAGCTGATCAATTAGCAACATCTGCAAACTATACCTAATTAATCTTTTACACAATGTTTCCTCATGCCTTTTCCTTCCTCATTACATCCTGTTTTTTCCTCAAGCTTCTCTTCTCAACTTTGCCACATCATGTCTCCAACCTAACCATCTCACCTTACATGCTTTCCTCTACTCTTTTATGCTCCCATGAGCTACTCTTATTCCTCCATCCACCATCTCCTCCCCCTTCTAAAGCTCATAAGCAGAAACACTTCTTCAAGTCCAAATCCCACTTCCTCTCCCTCTCTCTCTTTCTTCTGCTGGCTTCTTGGGACATACCTCCTAACACAGGCCCCTCACCTCCCACTCGCAGATTATACTATCTGACCACTAGGGGCAGATAACATAATACATACTAGGATCACTTACCAAATTACTTTCTCAGTTGCTTTCCTTTTCCTTCTAACTTTGCATACCCTCCTACCTAATGAAACTTCACTTTCTTCCTGACCCTTGCTATTTGTTATCTGCTTCTTCCATCCCCTTTAGATTGTAAGTAGAGAGTTTTCAATCTTGTAGAGTGCTTTGGGAAAAAGCACTTTCTACAAAGATTCTAAGCTCAAAACAGGGCCCTCCACTTTTTGCAGTTTGTTAAAATGTATTTTTTTCCTTGTTCATTTCCTCTGTATAGCGCTACGGAATATGTTGGCGCGTTACAAATAAAAGTAATAATAATAATAATATTTGTTTGCTTCACAATAATAATAATAAAAAAAATCATCTTCAAAGTTGTGGGCATGTTCTATAAATTAAATGGTGCAAATCCTCAAACAATCCATGTTAATTCCAGGTTGTGAGGCAACAAAACACAAAAAAATGCCAAATCCAATGGAGGTGGAATGTCTGCCCTGAAAAGTACTTCTTGTTCCACGCACTCCATGCCATCTCACGGCACAGGCTGGTTGAGTAAATCTCCAGAGACCCCAGAGGTCACACCTGTGTTGTACATATTTCAGCAAACTTGTCATCAAAGGAAGAAAGAAAGAAGCGGGAAGAAAAGTGCAAAATCACTTCCTAGTGCAAATACATTTATTTCAATAACTATCGTGAAACAAGAAGTATAGTCCACTCACATTTCATTACCTCTTAAACAGAGGTAAGTGTATTTCACATGGGTACTTGTAGGTGTCACAAGTGGAGTCAATACATCAAGATGGGGTCATCCAACGGTACAAGCTATATTTCTAATCAGGTGTCTATATTGTGTGTTTTCTATGGGGTCCCAAGCCCTGTAACACTGTTGGGGACCATTGGTGTGTCTTTCTTCATAAGAAATAATCCCTTTTTTTCAAGATCATTTGGTGATCTTAGAAAGTAGCAGAGGCATGTACCCTCTAGCTAATATAAGTCACATAAAGTGCTGTATACTGTGATCTGTGGCACTATGGGGGAAATAGCATGATATATATTATTATATCAATAGCAGTGTTTAAAATCTTCCCTTCTTTTAAAGTAAATATGTGTCTCTCCTAACAGACACTTTTAATACATATCTTTATGGGGTAATATACACAGTCAAGTCACATTACTATGACCATCTTATATCCTGAATAAATGCTTTATGCAGCATGGACAGCAGCTAGATGGCATGGTAGTCAATAAGATCCTTAACGGCTAGCAAGGGTCTGGAGCCATGCAGACTGCAGTGCATCAAACAGTTGCTGAAGAGTGCATGTGGAGGATCCATATGCTGGACATAAATAATATTAACTTTCTCACGAACCCCTTTTACAGTTCCTGGATCTTAGCCCATTGAGCCACCATAAAGGACAGACTGCTTGGCTCCAGCCTCTGAACTATACATTGTATTGCAATCTGTTTGTCCCATTGTTTGCCAGATAAAGTAAGTGCACTCTATTTGAGGTCTGGACCACTAGACATGGAGACAGCATTATGTGTATTTGGAGGTTGGCCTATTGTTCACAGGTACCAGACAGGATGTTAGGATGCCAGACTATTAGACCCCATGTGGAGTCAATCTCCTTGGATTGTCTGCCACTCCCTGCCATTGTTGTGTTGTATACACCCCCTCTATATCTAAACCTTCTAAATATTGTTGACTTCCAAAAACAATCAGTTCACTACTGAGACAAAGAAATGGTATGTTCTCATATTTGCTCCTGGTGGCTACGATACTGATCTTATGTCCACCCTGCAAGTAACCCTTACTGGTCACTACCGCAGGAAGGTTGCTGAGACCCGTGGAAGTGATGATTCCTGATGGAGAGACCCTGACTGATACAGAAGCCAGATATCAGAGTGCTGGTGCAGAGATTTCTAAGAACCCAAACGGTCCTTGTTGGTAATTAATCTGTACTCTATAGCAGGTGGCCCTGGGCAGTAATAGCCCCTAACAGGCATTGTCTGGGTCCACTCATACCTCTGTAAGGCACTCTCAACTGACTGGTTATCTATCCATCCTTGCAGATCAAGTACACCCATACCTGTTGACTGTCTTCCCTGGAACGGATTTGCATCTTCCAGCAGGATAAGGCAACATATGATATGGCCAGAATTGCCCGGGAGTGGTTGGAGGAGCACGATGAAGACTTCCAAGTATTTCCCTGGTGTCCAATATCCCCACACTTGAATCCCATTGAGCACCTGTAGGACCACCTAGATCGGCATGTTCTGCATATGGATAACGCACTCTTCAGCAGCTGTTGGATGCACTGTAGTCTGCATGGCTCCAGATACCAATGCAAGTTTCCAGAATCTTATTGACACACTACCATGCTGTCTAGCTGCTGTGCATTCTGCACACAACAGTTATTCAGTTGTTTTCACTGTTAGTCATAATAATGTGCCTGGGCTCTGTGTATATATATATATATATATATATATATATATATATATATATATATATATATATATATATATATATGTTGCTAAAATAGCAAATCCCTATCCATTTGCACAACAATTCCCAAAGAACAAATAGGCCTCAAAAAATATTTTATTTCTTTTAATAATTTTGAATGGTCATGCATATGCAAATATGAAAAATGTTGCTGCAAGATGCATAAAGCAATTAAATACACTCTACATGACTAAATTGCAACACAAAAACATGAACTTGCCTGACATGTATTCAATGAATATATTCAATTATACATGTCACTTATCAGATCTATAATGGAAAAATAACCAGTGGCAAAATTACACCGCCATATGATATATATCAAGTATCAGGGGAACATACAACACACTAATGTTGTACAACCTATCAGGAAGGGTCGCAAACACACACATGGAGGCTGTGCAGAGGCACGTGGAGCAACAGCCAACTCACCTCCATCAGGGCCAATCTAGGCTAGGCCCATCTTGTAAAGTTCATTTCTGGTGGCCTTGTGGCAACATGTATACCCATTATCATGTTGTGAACCAATATCAAGTGTAAATATCTAACATGTTCATAATTTCACCTGTTATTTTGTGATCAACCCTTCAGGGGAATGTTAATACTCAATAGTATCACAATTTATATGTGTATTAAATCACAAACCTCACCAAGAATGTTCTGCAAGCATGATACCACAATGCTGAGATTCAAACCAAAAGTAGTCATGACTAATACATGTGACCACTTTGAAACCATGCCTATGTCACTGTAATGGGCTTTAATGTTCACATAACAATCTATTGGCCTTTAACTCAAGCTCATTAGTTTAAAGATATATGAACCTGACAGATTTGTAATGTATGTTGATATCCCAAACCCCCAATCATTGAAAACACACAGAAAGAGTGATAATGGTATAACAAAACTTTATTTGATACACAGAGCACAATCAGAAATGTATACAACTGTGCACTAATACCATGGGTGTGGTGTGGGCAGATCCCAGAAGGGCAAGAGGTTATTTGGGAAAAAGGGGATACCTAAAGGGGAAAATGTAATACTGCATAATGATAGTGATGCATAGCACCTACTAGGGTCACATGTGGTCACTACACCACAGTAACCATAATCTTATAAAAAAAAGGATCATCATAACTCACTCAATCTAATCAAAGTAACCAGTAATGCACATAGCACTTACAACTGGTCTTCATCTGCTCAATTAAACAGATGCATAAACTCCTGGACTATGTAATCCAATACAGTTACTCACATACAATGTGTTCCCAAAACAAAAATCATAAAACGCAAAACAAACTGCATGTACAGTACAGTGCTAAATACTGTAACTGTAACAATTTACCAACTTACCTGATCTCCAACTGCAAGCAATACTAACAATTAGGTATTTGATGTGTCATCTCACAATAACTGCTGTGACAGGGCCAGCCTTTAGCTATGGGTTGCGAGTCCCATATCTTTGCTTTTAATGAAATTATATCAAACAAACAGTAGCTTATTGTCAGCATGAAAATAACGTCAAATTACACGGGCTAGCTTATTTGCAGGAACACCCTGACTAGCCCTGAGGTCTCTTCTTGGCCTGAAGGGAAAAACAGTACCTTGTATGTCCAATCTCTCTCTCTCCCAGCTTCTCAGCTGCAATGGATCTTCTGCAAGTCCTCTCCTCTTGAAGCAAACAGTCTCTCTTGTAAAGATAGTTACAGTCACACAGCCTGATCCTCTAGTGGTAGCTTCCTGTGCTGCTCTGGCACCCCTACTGCAAGTCCAGCCAGGTCCAGATCAGGAGCTATGTCTTTCTCTCCTCCCAGGTCACGCTGAACACTCTGTGCCCCCTGTTATTATGCCGGCTGTACTCTCCAGGCAATCCTCACACACTTCTCAGCTTATCCCAGGATCCAGGAGTCTGTAGTCCAAACAATCTTCCTTACTGACTCACTTCACAGCTCTCAGGAACTAACAGCAGCAGTGCTGTCTAAGGTTCTCTATCTCAGCTTCTCAAATAGACTGCAGCTCCACACAGGATCAGCCAGCAAGCTCCTCTATGTGGCTTGGACTGGCTGCTAGCAGCAGCACCCAACCTGGGGCAGAATCGAATCAGCCCTTCCCATCTCTGCTTTCCAGGCTTTAAAGTGAAGTTGCAGCTGGGTCAATTAGGAGTCCTCCAGGAGTTTAACTCCGTCACTCCTGTCAAGAACTCTTCACGCTCTCTACCTGGCACCATCCTCTAGGGGGCAAACAGTCACACTGCTTAGCTGTAACCACAGTCAGTGGTCCAGGTGTACTATTACCTTCACCATCTGATATTGTTTAGCAACATTGATATCCCATTCATAGGCTATAAACGTGTAAGCATATTTTAAATGATGATCATGATATAATAAGTTCGGCAAAACTAAGCATTAATACGGGCACAAAGGTCAGCAGCCATATGCAGTGTTACTTACATCATCCACAAGTATCTGTTCTAAGAATGATATTGCAGAGAGCATGACATCCTTAACTAGTGGATGTATTAATTCGGGCTTTTATTAATTTGCCATTGTGAAACTTCGCAGGTCCATCGCCATAACTGTATTTATGTAAATGTAAGCTAACAACAATCTTGTCTTATAAAGCGGGATATATGATAGAATTAATATTGTCTGAGCAACATGTTTAAGAGGGGCTGTCATTGAAGGAACTCCTATATCAGAGCCACTGTGAGTATATTACATTTACTTCATATTTTTAACTATGCTTGCAGATAGAGATGTTGCCTTCATGGGCCGGAATTGTTCCTAGAAATAAAAATAAAAAATAAATTTACAAAAGTATAAGGGCATAAAAAGATAAAGACTGCAGCATCTCTTCTCAATGGCATTCCTTGCTGACCATCAATTGGTGAAACATTAAACACAACCCGACGTGTCCACAGAGAAGAGGATCATGGACCATGATATGGGAGGTAGCCATCTGCATACAAAATTTCACATAGGCCATGACCCAATACTCGTTAGCCAGGCTAGATTAGGTTAACATTTGGACCAATAGATTGTCACTGAAGAGTGCTGTTGAGAAGGTCCAATATATGTGCAACCCCTCCATCCTTGGCACAGGGCCCAAACCCCCATGGGCACACGCCTTTTACCTAGTAGAAGGTGGGATTGCAGGGTGAGACATCCCCCCAGGAAGCAGCGGCACAGGGTCGGTGGTGGTCTTGCAGAAGGGGAGGAGCAGCCAGGCTGTGGATGGGCAGGGTAGGCCTCTGGGGTGGAGGAGGCGGTGCTTGGAACCAGAGCTTGCCATTGAGCAATGTCCACTTGGAGTAGCGCTCTCTGGTTCGCCGAGTTCTGGAGCAGTCCGGCCTAGTATGACTCCATCATGAGGTGGTGTTTCTTCACCACCCTATGCTGCCTCTTCAGGATGCCCACATGGTTGGAGGAGATACTGGCCTGAATACCCCTATGGATCGCTACCAGTTCATGCAATATGGAATATGTGTTAATTATGTTGAATGATATATTGGTTTCTGTTCCTTCCTAACTATCCTAGTTATGTCTATCCTTCTGTTCCTTCCTATCTGACCTCTTGTCTTGAACCTGTATGTTTCTCTAATTGTCTACTATGAGTAGCTATCTTTTGCTATATGTTATCTATTCTTTGGATCATGAGTTGAATTGTTATTGGCTCAAGACGTTATCTTGATTCCGTGTGGCCTGTATCTGCATAAGCTGCAGTGGGCACACCCATAGATGGATTCCCTGTTGGATGATTACTCATGTTGTGCCCACTGATGAGAGTGATTTGTCAGCTTCATGGAATTAATGACTCATGACTGATCCATATATCCCCTGTTATATCCAGGGAGCTGACATGTCAGAGTCATTGTTGGTCAACAGTTACATGTGTTGTGTGTTTTCTATGTGTGTGCGTGTGACGTGCATCTAGTGGCATTTTGGTGTATCTGGGCCACCAGGCCTAGAGCTCCAGCAGCGGACACCTGGCTCAGCAACTCCTTGAGCACTATCTCCCACTTGTTGTATCTCTCAGTCACTTGAGGGCCACCACTTTGTGCTGCCGCTGCACTGGCCTTCTTGGCCATCATCCTCCTCACCTTGGCTCTGACATCATCAAACTGGGGCTTCGCGGACCTCACATCCATTTCTGCTGGGACTTTGGCCGCTACCTCCCTTCGGGACTTGTGCCTAGTTTCCCTCCCACCGAAAGGATAACGGGGCGGTCACGGATGGCACGGAAGATGACCACATTCTTCTAATGCGTGTAGTTCAGGGCCCTGCATTTACCTTGAGCCTTGCTACCACCACTCCCAGGGATCAGGTCCCTCCCCCGCTGTCCTTGAACTTAATGTGCCTATCTCCCCTCCATTCTTCCCTCCTCAACTCTCCCCTCTAATTTCCACTCCTCCACTCTCCCCTCCCCTCTCCATTCTCTAATCCTCCACTCTCCCCTCAACTCACCCCTCCTCCACTCTCCAATAAAAACATTAGAACTTGCTTTTAAACACCCCCTTCTCTGCGTGCTACTTTGTGAGGGAATGCAACATAGTCAACGCTGGGGCAGGTGAAACGCAGCTTTATTATCTCTCCCTGTTAATCAAAATCAAAATCTATTGGCTCACAGGGCTGTGGCAGATGCTGTAATTAAAGGATTGCGTTGTAACTGCATACTCAATGTGTTCCAGCCTACTAACAATTTGCGGTGGCGGAAACAGTTTACGGTTTAATTGCGGGCTTAAGTCAATTGAATATAGCTGGAATTGTAGCAAATTTTTAACCATCAGACATGCGGCCTGTATGAAGGTAGTTATGGGCTTGCAATTGAATGGAGGCCCAAGACTAGTTTTGCTTATTAACTAGATATGAGAATGTGGAATCCTAGTGGGTCATTTTGGGGAACCATAATTAAGAGGAGCAGGAACAACCTGTGTTTAGGGAAGTCAGTTAGTGAGCTGATTATGGTACATTCTTGACTTGAGGGGAGCATTGTGGTAGGCAGGAAGTGAGAGGCAGAGCTAATACAGTGAACTGATTACTCCTGCATGTCTATGTGAACAGAGGCGCAAGGTGGTGCAGACACAGTGAACTAGCCTATGCATTCCCATGCTGTTTGTTGTATTATAGTGCAGCACGCTGCAAGCTTGCTTCTTCACACCTACCTCCATACCCCCTAACAGAAAACAAAGAACTGGCTAGAAAAAGCAAGAGCTATGTGTTAAAAATAAATAAACAGAAATTTACATAGATTGTTATACAAGTGAGGCAGCCTCTCAGGAAGGCACTACTAGACATTTGCCTTGTTTTCCTAGTGAGAAATCTGGCCATGCATATCAGTAGAGCATGCTCTAATTGTGGATAACTTCTTACTTAAAATAAGCTTAGAAAAGAGAAAGAGGTGATGTGGAGGGTCCTGGACACTACAGTCTATTTCGCTGACCAACTTTATAATACTAAATCATATTTCTTTTTTTCATAAGAAGATACTGCAGTTATTATTTTTATTATTATTATTACATAACTAAGCCCTGCGTTGCATGATCTGACTATGAACATCCTTTGTGGGCAGAGGGATATTAATTTATTTGAAATGATGAGTTACAAACTCAAAGTAATAATTCCTACTAAATAAATAGATTATTAGTACTACAGTTTATAGTTCGATAACTCCAAAGCTAGACTGATTGATGTTATAGTTATACAGGCCTACTAGTTTTGTTGCATATTAGTAGATTCTTCTTATGAGTCATTGCAGAAATTAGAGTTTGCTGTTCAATTATTTCACATGTTTGGTCTTGGTGATGTTATTGAAATAAGGTTTGTTGGTTTGACTGAGTTTTTTTGTCTGCAAGGTTTCTGGATTTTACTAGCTATATAACAAACACCATACATTTTTGACATTGACTGCAGACGCTGTTCCTATTTGTCGATTCAAAATACCTAGTGTTGCCAGATTGGGGGAAAGGTCTCTGCAGTTACCAATTGCATAACCTTGGAGCTCCTGGATTGGTTAGTGGGCTATAGCAGGGAGTTTGAAAATAGAGAAGTTAGCTGAAGATTCTCAAGAGTTCACCAGAAGGGCTATAGCTCTTTTTTAGAGATCTTGTACCCCTGACACCTGATGAACAGCTTGTTTTCTTCCTAATCCCAGCTACATTTTCCCTTGATGTCCTCTAAAGTCCATTTATTCCTGGTTCCTTCTTCCCATAGAATATTGGGAACTACAGGCCCTGGGGGGATTGACCTAACTGAAATTGGCTAGGCTTGGCAGCTCTTTCCTGATTGGTCGCCCAATTTGAGATGATCCAATGTCTGTCCTAGTGGAACCGGTTTCATCTATACTGAGTGGGAAATGTAAAACTATTTATCAGCATCTTGCTGGTTCTCTGCCAGCCTATCACAGAACCGTCAACATAGGCCATCTTGTGATTGGATACCCTGGTTTAGGTGGGGAATTCAAGGATGCTTTTTGGAAGTTGTCAAATCTGTTTTTCAAGGCCCAAGACCCTCTTTATTCAACAGAAAAATCTATCTGTGGGTGTCCAGTGAATCCTGGTGAGCTGTGCTGAGAAGACCTTATTCTGCTGACAATCAGTGAAGCAAATGGCACATCTGGAGCAGGGAGACCCATGCTGTTACGCTTTCATTTGCTTTAACATACAGCTGAACTTATCTTCACAATATTTGATTTCACAGATGCTAAATTCCTGTGGCTGTCAGTCTGGTTTCTTTGTTAGAGCCATTTGCCTTACTGTACCTGAAGATCTAACAGTTGGCATTTGTTAAGTCCCAATATGGGAAGAAAAGGCCAACGTTGAAACGTGTAGAAGGGGGAGCAAGCGACTGAAAGCAGTGGAGAACTGCATGGCAATCTTGCTCTTCATATTGGGACAAACTGATCAAAATGCTGGTTGAGAAATCTTAGCTAAGACTCACAATATATTAATGTACAATCAGCAACATGTTAATTTGCTTTTTTTTGTTGGATTTTATAATTCATTAAAATTATATTACTTATGGGTAAACCAAAGTATAGTATTCATCTTCACAATAATAGAAAAAATAGGATCCAAACTAACAGAAAAATCAGTCTTGTACAATTAGTATAAAAAGGACCATACCAGCTGCACTTTATATTAGGTCATCTGTAGAAAATGAGTACAAGCACATTAAAGCAGAATTAAAAATAATAATTGTTAAGGACCCCTTTTTCCAGTTCCCGGATCTTATCCCATTAAAGGACAGACGGCTTGGCTGCAGCCACTAAATTGTATTGTAATATGCTCTGGCCCAATTGTTAGCAAATTAAGTTAATCCTATCTGCCATGTACTCTGTCTAAGGTCTGGGCCACTTAGACAGCCGGATGTGTATTAGAAGGTAGCCCTATTGCTCTCAGGTGCCAGCTATCAAGGTACTGCTAGACCCTATGTGGGGTCATCTCCTGTAATTGTCTGACACATCCTCTCATTGTTACATTATGTACACCCCCTCTGTATCTAACTGCTATAAATATTGCTTGGCTTTTCAAAATAAATCAGTTCAGTTTTGGAGACAAACTGTTAGGGGACGGTGACTCAGGTATAATACATAAGTACCAAATCCAAATTAATGATTTCAGGGTGCTCCTGAGGATATATAGAAGCTTATGGTACAAAAGAGAGAAAAGATCCTTTTATAGGGCACTGAAAATCCTAATCCTAATGGAGACATATAGAAATTGTGTGTCTCTTGTTTTGCTCCTGGTGGCTGAGATACTGGACGTATCTCCACCGTGCAAGTAATCTATCCTGATCACTACCACAGGACTGTTAAATAAAATATGTTTGTATGTGTATAGCATTAATCAATGTAATGTGTGTTTCTGATATAAGCAGCATGTGTTAGATTAAAAAAAGTTAAAAACAGGGAAACTTAGATATACTTTTAAGGAACATCAGGAAACATTGTAGCAGCTAAGAAAATGAGTAGTAGCTAAGTAAACGTAGCATCTCCTGTAACAGCCCCAGTAAAGTTAATTAAAGGCATTGTGTCACCCCCAACAGAACATTTATTTAATTTTAAAGAGCATTAAACACTGGCTACACAGTGTACTAGCAGTTTTTCTCTAATGTAAATATTGTTTAACTTATCACATGGTATTAAAAGGATACACATGTGGGTGGATGACAGGTATGACTTAGTATTAGTTTAGTGGCAGTGTTTAACTGTGTGAGCAGTAGTCATTGACATTTATTATTCATTTATATTGCTTCATAGAGCTATGTTAATCATAAAACATGCTTATTTTGTACTTTAGAATATTTAGGCTTGAATGTTTTCTTATTACATTTCTGAAAAATGCTTCTTTAGGCTATTTTTATTCTTACTGGGACACTTACAGTTTCTTAAGTGCTACTGTGTGCGATTGAATTTACATGTAAGGGTTTATCCCTTAAAATACTGATAGTGCCTTCTAATTACATGTAAGCATGTTCATTAACTCTCACAGAACCTTTGTAAATTCCTGTAGCACCAGAGTATTAAGACAACACATAGGGGATTCATTTAATGTTAAGGAAACCATGCATTCGTGCTTTACAACAAATCTCCCATATCAGCAGACAAAATACATTACATATAGCATCATTCAATTTGAAGGCCACATCTTGTGGAATACAGGCCATATGTCTGTGGGCCTGTTGTGGGCTCGTGGTCATCTCAAATGCCAGTGCTATTCAATTGAGCAAGGGTACAATTCACGGCCCAAAGCCTCAAGCCCGTAAACCCCAAAAGCGTCCGCAAACGGTAATGGGCTGAACTTGATTCGATCCACAGTTATGATCCAATCACGGTATGACGGAGTGTGACACAGGCCTCTCAGCCAATAGAAAGTGGTCTAGCCGAAGATGATTGACAGAGAGAGATTATAAAGTTGTGTTCCATCAGCACATGCGAAAACTGTGTTGTAGATTCTGATGAAGTAGCACGCAGGTCCCAGAGTTGGTGGTTTGAGTAGAGAGTGAGAGAGTAGGTGAATTTTGAGAGCAGTGTCTTCTGGTTTTGTTATCTTAAATTCATCTATTTAGGAATTTACATTTAATTCTTGATCTCACATATTTACAGATTACACATAATACCAATACACATACATTAAATTGCACACATAAATACTCATGGAGCTAGGTCATTCCATTCACACTGATCCTGGGTGGGGGGAGTTCAGGCGAGGGACAGTCCTCAGGGACGCGTCAAGACAAGAGGCTAAGGACAAGCACAGGGCCCTGAACTATACTCACAAGGAGAATGTGGTCCTCCTTGGTGCCATCCGTGGCCTCCCCATTATCCTTGCAGGGGGGGGGAAGTTAGGCCTGGCCCCAAGGCCCAGGCATGGAAGGAGGTAGCAGTCATGCATCATTAAATCCATGAAGCTGACACATCACTGTCATTTGTGGGCACAACAACAGTAATCAACCAATAGAGAGTCCATGTATGGGTGCGCCCACTGCAGCCTATGCAGTTACAGACCGAAGCCGGAATAAAGATAGCGTTAGCAGCCAAGAACAATCAAGATCAAGAACCAAAGAATAGATCAAATCTAGCAAATTGTAGCTACTCATAGTTGCAATTAAGTGAATCATCCAGGTTCAAGCCTAGATGTCAGAGTTAGGAATGAACACAAAACAATGTATTATTCATCATACTAATAACGTATACTTTTGTTTTCTCTCTTTTAGCATCAAGGAGGTCTGGGTCCAGTGGTGAGCCAGAGGCTGGGGTGTCAGCTCTCTCAGAGTAGGGAGCTGCCGAGAGATCCCACGCCCACCAGGGACCGGCACAGAGGAAGGAGGAAAGGAGTGGAGGCGAGGGCCCTGGTTGGGAGGAAGATGTCAGCTGGGCTGTGGAGTCACCAGCAGGACCATCGGCCACACCTTCAGAGACTCAGCATCTCACCAGGGCCCTCCTCCTCCCCAAAGCAGTTCCACCACCACCACCAGGTCCTGTCATGACACCCCCCCCATGGAGCGAGGCTTCAGCCGGGCCTAAGACCCTCCCCACTGGGCCACCAATACCTCCCCCTCCTCACCAGACAAAGGCCCAGGGACCTCCATCCCCACCACCAAGCCAGGCTGTGCAGGCAGAGATGCTGGCCATCATGCGCCAGCAACTGGACTGCCTCCAGGGGATCCAGGCCAGCATCTCGGCCAATCATGCAGAGATCATGCGCAGCCTGGCCAGGTGCAATAAGAGTCCTACCTTGTCCAGGGCTGCTAAGGATGGGGGCGGACCAGAGCTCATTTCAACACCTTACCATGGGCACCTTGCACATCGCTCTGGTCCCCAGCCCACCTTCTCCACCCCGAAGGCCTCCCCCACACACCCGCAGCCCAGCCGCTCCTCTCCTCCCCTCATGCCTGTGCCAAGGCCACTGTCACCAGCAGCACCACCACTGCTCTTGCTGCTGCCTCCTGGGGGGATGCCTCCCCCTGCCCCCTGCCCCCCGCCCCACCAACACCAAGGAGACAGCGGCCGGCCACTCCTCAGTGACAATCTATTGGTCCAAATGCTAAGCTAATCTAGCCTGGCTACAGAGTCTTGGATCCTGCCCTATGTGATGGTGATATTTTGTACGCAGATGGTACCTCCCATCACATGGTCCATGATCCTCTTCTCTATGGACATGTAGGGTTCTGTTTAACATTTCACAAACTAATGGTCAATGAGGAATGCTGTTGAGAAGAGATGCTGCAGTCCCTATCTTTTCATGGCCTTATTTATGTTTTTGTTTTGTTTTGTTGTAAGTACAATTCAGGTCCATGAAGGCATCTTCTGCATCTGCAACCATTGTGAAGGAAATGTATGAGGTTTAAGGTTTTCACAGTGCCTCTCAGGTAGACATTCCTTCAATGACACCCCCACCCCCCATAACATGTAGATCCCACAATATTAAAGCTATCATATTGACAGATATCTAAGACATGATTGTTGTTAGCTTAAATATCGACTAATACCTCTATGGCAGTGGACTTGCAAAGTCTCTCAATGGCATGTTATTGACAGCCAGCACTTATATATGCACTAGTGAAGCTTGTGATCCTGACCTCAATATCAGTCTGAGAACAGATCCTTGGGTCTGATGTAAGTAACATTGAATGTGGCTGCTGACCTTTGTGTCCTCTCCGTATTAATGGATATTTTCCCCCATTGCTGACATCATGAGTATCCTTTAACATGTGCTAACACCTGTATAGCTGATGGATATGATATCAATGTTGATTAACAATATCACAAGAAAGAAAAGCCTTTGAAATGAAAATGATAACACACTTTAATACAAAGAACACAGGTTTTAATGTTAACATGGAATTCCTTTTGCATTTTCTAGAATTCTCATCATTTTACATTACAGATATGTTTTGTGTGTTTTAGTTATTTTTGTTGTTGCTTGCTTTCTCTGTTTTTTTGTCTGGTTTATTTCTCAACTATCCCTGTGTCTCCTTACAGTTTTATGGTACCTCAAACTCTCAATATGTACAAATATTTACGACCCTGTTTATATACTTTTGACCTACACCAATACAGACCTGTGCACAGCCCACTAAACAGAAAACATTTTTTTAACTGTTATTTGTGTTTCAATGAGAATATATCAGAAATGCTTCTGACTTGAAAAAGAGAGGAACACTCTTGAATGCTAGTCATGAAAACTATGAATATGTTTGTCCAATAAAAGAGGTATAACTATATACTGCATTACTCTGATTATTCATCTAGATTACTGGACACCTCACTCTTCATGTATATACATATATATATATATATATATATATATATATATATATATATATATATATATACACATATACAGTATCTCACAAAAGTGAGTAGACCCCTCACATTTTTGTAAATATTTTACTATATCTTTTCTTGTAACAACACTGAAAAAATGACACTGCTACAATGTAAAGTAGTAAGTGTACAGCCTGTATAACAGTGTAAATTTGCTGTCCCCTCAAAATAACTTGACACCTAGCCATTAATGTATAAACCATTGGCAACAAAAGTGAGTACACCCCTAAGTGGAAATGTCCAAATTGGGCCCACAGTGTCAATATTTTGTGTGGCCACCATTATTTTCCAGCTCAGCCTTAACCCTCATGGGCATGGAGTTCACCAGAGCTTCACAGGTTGCCACTGGAGTCCTCTTCCACTCCTCCATGATAACATCACGGAGCTGTTGGATGTTAGAGACCTTGCACTTCCCCACCTTCTGTTTTGTGGATGCCCCACAGATGCTCAACAGGGTTGAGGCCTGGAGACATGCTTGGCCAGTCCATCACCTTTACCTTCAGCTTTTTTAGCAAGGCAGTGGTCATCTTGGAGGTGTGTTTAGGGTCGTTATCATGTTGGAATACTGCATTGCGACCCAGTCTCAGAGGAAAGGGGATCATGCTCTGCTTCAGTATGTCACAGTACATTTTGGTATTCAAGGTTCCCTCAATGAACTGTAGCTCACCAGTGCCGGCAGCACTCATGCAGGCCCAGACCATGACACTGCCACCACTATGCTTGACTGTATGCAAGACACACTTGTCTTTGTACTCTTCACCAGGTTGCTGCCAAACACACTTGACACCATCTGAACCAAATAAGTTTATCTTGGTCTCATCGGACCACAGGACATGGTTCCAGTAATCTTTGTCCTTAGTCTGCTTGTCTTCAGCAAACTGTTTGTGGGCTTTCTTGTGCATCATCTTTAAAAGAGGCTTCCATCTAGGATGATAACCATCAGTCCAATTTGATGCAGTGTGCGGCGTATGGTCTGAGCATTGACAGGCTGACCCTGCCCCCCCCCCCCCTTCAACCTCTGCAGCAATGCTGGCAGCACTCATAAGTGCACTCATACGTGCACTCAACTTCTTTGGTCAACCATGGCGGCCTGTTCTGAGTGGCACCTGTTCTGTGAAACTGCTGTATGGTCTTGCCCAGCATGCTGCGGCTCAGTTTCGGGGTCTTGGCAATCTTCTTATAGCCTAGGCCATCTTTATGTAGAGCAACAATTCTTTTTTTCAGATCCTGAAAGAGTTCTTTGCCATGAGGTGCCATGTTGAGCTTCCAGTAACCAGTATGACAGAGTGTGAGAGCGATAACACCAAATTTAACACACCTGCTACCCATTCACACCTGAGACCTTGTAACACTAATGAGTCACATGACACGGGAAGGGAAAATGGCTAATTGGGCCCAATTAGGACATTTCTACTTAGGGGTGAACTCACTTTTGTTGCCAATGGTTTAGACATTAATGGCTGTGTGTTAAGTTATTTGGAGGGGACAGCAAATTTACAAGTAACACAGGCTGTACACTTACTACTTTATAGCAGTGTCATTTCTTCAGTATTGTCACATGAAAAGATATAATTAAATATTTACAAAAATGTGAGGGGTGTACTCACTTTTGTGAGATACTGTATAAGTTATTCTGATACTACTCTTTTACCATTTGTGTAACCAGGCACTTTAACTTATTGCCATCTAAGTCTATTCCGGTGCTGCAGTGTTTTCTAAGCTGATTTTGTGCCCTGGGACATTGATTTGCTGTAATCTGGTTCCTATTTGATATAAGTATGATAATTCACTAAGGTATCTACTGTAGAGCCATCCTATTTATCATTTGAAATATTCTGTTTTTACATATTCATCATTCTTGTTACATTGACACACGGTTTGCTATGTACCCATTCAGCTTTTTCATCATTCACTATTTTAAGCGTTGTGCCTTTTTATATGCCACTGCATATGTCCTTGTAAACATAATTACCTTTAGTTTTCAATTTCAAGTTTACCGACCCAGACATCATGTTATTATATTATACATTCATCAGCCAGTAGCCCCCCTTTTTTACCAATTCATGCTGAACATTTATACATTTATGCTGAATATACCCATTAGATTTGACTGCCTTTCCACTATTATACACACTATTTATATGGATATCAATTCATTTATTATTTATCAATTATTCCTAGCAACCTCCACTACTTTATTGTAAGATACTGTCTTAGTAAACTTTATTCAGTTAAAAAACAATCCAGGTCTATAATTTAGTATCCCGTTACGCGCCACCTTTCTAGACTATAATTGCAATGTCAATCCCAGCCCAATTTTTCTTTTTTAAGAAGTAATTTTTCTACATGATAATATCAACATCATTCACCAGATTAAGCCTTCATGGTTAGACCACAGACATATTTTCACATATTTTTTACGGTTCGCCAATCACCTTGTCAATTGGTCGTTTCATGCTCCGCACTTTCACCTCTCACTATCAAGCGCACACTAGGATTTTCACTCAGTTAAGAAACCTTAGAGCCCCATTAAATTGCCCCAACTTTAAAAATTGTTGCCCGTAAAGGATCCCACAAGAGTTACGGCTATTAAATTGGCCTTTTTCAGCTACCCACAAGCGATTTGCGGATTACAGGCGGAAAATCCCTAAGGGGCCGTTCAATCTGGACTCCGTCCAAGCTAAGCCTTTGATCTGTCAAGCCTGTATATGTTATTATCGCAAATCGCTATTAAATTGCTACAAATCCGATAGGAAGCACTGGTGTTAAAACACATACATGGCAAATTGAGCCAAAAATATTAAGGCCTCCAAATATTACCAGCAAAGGGTTTACAGACAAGTTTTCAATAGTGTAAAAGAAAATATAAACACAACAGTAAACTTAAAATATGGGGAAAGCAATGAAAGGCAATACTTGCAATTGCTTGCACAACAATCTTCAAATATAAAATAGGCATTTCATATATTTATTTTTTTATCATATGTTGGAATGGTCATGCATATGCCAATATGAAAATCCATGCTGCAACATGCATAAAGCAATTAAAGACACACTACCTGTTTAAATAGCAACACCAAAACATGAAACTGCTTGCCATAGTAACCCTTTCTCACTCACAGAGGCTCTAGTGTGGCCCCTGGAATATAAATATAATTGCACATATATCTCGCTCATCACATCTACATTGGGAAAAGAAATAGTGGCCAAATTACACCACTACATCACATATCACATATTCTAATTGTCCAACTATGATTCGTCGTCACGCTGTGTTGCGTGGTTCGTACGACTTAGCGCTGAGCGCCGCAGGCCCTCATTGCCCGGCGAGCCTCGCACAGCGAGGCGAGCCGTTAAACCGTAGCACTTAGGCAATGAGCGCCGCAGGCGCCCATTGACGGCGAGCATCGCATAGTGAGGCGAGCTGTTAAATCATAGCACTTAGGCAATGAGGCAATGAACGCTGCAGGCGCTCATTGCTGGCGTGCCTCGCGTAGCGAGGCGAACCGTTAGACAAGTCACACGCAGGACTTAGAAAAAAAAAACACCTCGGAACCAACCTTAACAACCACACGCACTAAGAATCCGACTATAACGGCCGACCCGTGCGCAACTAAAAACAGTGAAAACACACCAAATACTCACACAAACTATATAAAAAGCTTACCCATAGCAAGGGGGGCACCCAGGACCTCTGAAAGTGAAGTTACACCTCCATTTAAGTCCAAATTCCCGAGTTCAAACACACGAAAATCCCCTAAGCGAGAGAAAAAATGGCCGCCGAAAAAAATCGAAAACGAGGCAAATTCATGCAATTGCAATACAATACAATTACATACAATACAATACACCCCTATCTAATATACATCACACAATCTATCTAAATAAATAGCATAATCTAATATACATGCTATCTATATAATAATACATCCCCAATCTACCTAAATAAATACCACAATCTATCTACAATACATCCTATGCTATCTATATAATACGCATACCCCTAGCTAACATATAATAAATGCTATCTATATATTAACTAATCTAAGTCTAAGCTAAATTAAAATAATTAAGACCACTTACCTTTGCAGATGTGCATTGAGATCAGCCACCTACAAAAAAAAAAAATTAGTGCAACACGTTTACAGTTCTAAAATAAACATTGTATACATTCTATACATTCTAAATATTCTACTCACCTTTCCGGCATGTCCCGTCCTTATTCTTTTCTTCTTCTTCGGGGCGGCACCTGTTAAAAAAAACACAACATTAATACACATACATCAAAATAAAATAAACATAATCGACATTCTACTTACCTCCCCGCGATGTCTCCGGCCTCCTCCGGATCCTCTTCTGCCACGCCCTGTATAAAAAAAAAAAAAAAATGTATATATATATATACTTACATCCGCGCTCCTGGACATCCCCGATGCTAATGAGGCTCCAGGAGACTTTTCCGGAAGAAAATAAGCAATGGCGCCTTTTAATTGGTTGAAAACGCTGTCTATCAAATTCACCCAATCAGGAGGCGCCAATGTGTGAACCAATCACAAAGGGATACACCCTAAAATCCCACTCTGATTGGATAATGTACCTGTCAATCTTTATTTAAACTAATCACAAGGCGCAAATGCTTTCAGCCAATTACAATGGAATACACCCCCACAGGGCGATTGGTTGGAGCCTCTGCGCATTCTGATTGGTTGTACTGACAATAGCCAATCACAATGGAATACACCCTCACGTACTGATTGGTGAAAGATTTGCGCATTCTCATTGGCCACTGTTAAAATCAATCAATATTACAGCCAATGGGAAGGAGCAGATGTCTTCAGCAATCAGTACGTGGGGGTATATTCCATTGTAATTGGCTGATGGCAATAAAGCCTTAGGATTGGTTCAAATAAAGATTGACAGGTGTGTTATCCAATCAGAGTTGTATTTTGAGGTCTATACTTTTTTCATTGGTTGACAAATGGGGTCTTCTCATTGGCTGAATTTGATAGACAGCCTTTTCAGCCAATCAGAAGCCGCCATTGCCAATTTTATTCTAGAACACTCCATAGGAAGGTCATTAGCGTCGGAGACATCCGCCAGGGCGGGTGTGTGTCGCTTTTTTTTTTTTTTTAATGTTCCGGAGATGACGAGGAGGCCAGAGACATCGCGGAAAGGTAAGTATAATGTAGATTGTGTTTATTTAACTTTGGTTTATGTTTACTAATGTAATGTTTTTTATTACAGGAGCAGCACCGCAGAGGCAAACATGGAGGACGGAACATGGAGGACGTGACATGCTGGGACGTGACATGCTGGAACGGGACATGCTGGAAAGGTGAGTATAATATTTAGAATATTTAGAATGTTTAGAATGTTTAGTTATTTCATGTAAACGTGTTGTATTAATTTTTTTAAATCTTTTTTACCGTAGGTTGCTGATCTGAAGAAACATCTCAAAGGTAAGTGGTCTTAATTATTTTATTGTAGCTTACAATTAGGGTAGCTATATATATATATAGATAGCATGTATTGTATATTAAATAGATAGGGGGATGTATTATTAGATAGTATTGTATATTAGATAGTGGGATGTATATTACATTATATAGTGGGATGTATATTAGATAGTGGCATGTATATTAGATAGTGGCATGTATATTAGATAGGGGTGTATTGTATTTAATTGAATTGTATTGTATTGTATTTTATTTAATTGTATTGTATTGTATTTTATTTAATTGTGTTGTATTGTATTATATGTATGTATTATATGTATTTCCTTTTCAGGTGTGTAATTTTGTAAAAAAAATTGTAGTGAGGGGGGTTGTAATGTATTTTGTTATTTTCTGTAATGTTCCTTTTTTTATTTTTTGTGACAGTTTTTTTTTTTGTTCTGTAATGTACATTTTTTATTTTTGGTGATTTTAGTTTTTCTTATTTTATGTAATGTAGATTTCTGCTTTTTGAGGAATTTAGTTACTTGAGGCACACAGTACACTCACATTGTGTGCCAAACAGCATTTCAACACTTTCTTTTATTGACCGTAATTTTTTGACGGGCAAGTCGCTAGTCACATATAATAGTGGTCAAACTGCGATTTGTTGCCACGCTTGCGACGATTGCCGCAAAGGGCCACGCATGCGCATTGCACAACGGGCCACGCATGAGCATTGCGCAACGGGCTGCGCATGCGCATTGTGTAATGGGCTACGCATGCGCATTGCGCAACGGGCTGCGCATGTACATTGCGGAGGGGTACGCACGGACGTCCGCTCGCGCGGTGGGGCGCGCATGCGCATTTTGCGGCGCCAATACAGAGGAGGAGGAGGGGGAGGAGGGGGAAGACACAGAGGAGAGGGGGGAGACACAGAGGAGGGGGGAGACACAGGGGAGGGAGAAGAGGGGGGAAGAGACACAGGGGAGGGGGAGACACACAGGGGTGGGAGAGGAGGGGGTAGACACAGAGGGGAGGGAGAAGAGGGGGAGAGACACAGGGGAACGAGAGGGGGCGACACAGAGGAGGGAGGAGACACAGGGGAGTGAGAGGAGGGGGAGAGACACAGGGGAGTGAGAGGAGGGGGAGAGAAAAAGGGGAGTGAAAAGAGGGGGAAGAGACACAGGGGAGGTGGGGGAGACACACAGGGGAGGGAGAGGTGGGGGAGAGACACAGAGGAGGAAGAGGATGTGGGAAGAGACACAGGGGAGGGAGAGGAGGGGGGGAGAGACACATGGGAGGGGGGAGACACACAGGGGTGGGAGAGGAGGGGGTAGACACACAGAGGAGGGAGAGGAGGGGGGGAGAGACACAGGGGAGGGAGAGGAGGGGGAAGAGTCACGCTGGAGGGACATGGGGGGAACAGGCATGAGGGATGGGGGAAGAGACACAAGGGAAAGAGACACAGGGCAGAAAAGGGACAGGGGAGGGAGAGGGGGAGAGACACAGGGGAGGGAGAGGGGGCAAGAGACAAAAGGGAGGGAGAGGGGGCAAGAGACACAGGGGAGGGAGAGGTGGGGAAAGAGACAGGGGGAGAGTGGCTAAAAACACAGGGAGGGAAGGAGACACAAGAGAGGGAGAGGAGGGGGGAAATGGGACACAAGGGAGAAAGTAGACAGAGACTCAAAGTGAGGCCAGTAAAGTAGAGGGGGAGAGGCTCCCATTGTGTGGCAAACAGTATTGCCAGGATTTACATTTTATTGCCGTCATTTTTGACGTGCAAGTTGCTAGTATCAAATAACAGGGGAACATTTTAATATTTGTTGTTCAGTCCTTCAGTTATGTCCGACTCTCTGTGACCCTATGGACTGCAGCACATCTAGCTAGTTATCTGCCTGAGCTGTTCCACAAGGTTTGCATGCCAAAGATACTGGTATTGGGTTTCCAGTTCCTTCTCCAGTGAACTGTGATTTGTCTGACCTCTCTGCAATGACCTGCCCACATACAGAGACCCTACATGGTATAGCTCACAGCTTCATTGAAGTACACAAGCCCCTTCACCAGCATAAGGCAGCAATTCAGAAGTGGAACCAGGGAACATACACAACACCAATCTACTCTAAGCCATCAGGAAGTGCCACAAACACACATGGAGGCTGTGTAGAGTCATGGGCAGCAACAGCCAACTCACTGCCATCAGGGACAATCTCTGCAATGCTAATCCTGGAAAATCCCACTGCTGGGGGCCATGTGCCAAGATGTATACCCATCATCCTGTGACATCCCATTAAGTGTTTTGCTATCAATGGATTCACATTATAACCTGTAATATTCCCATCAGGCCTTCAGGGGAATGTTGATACTCCACAGTATCACAAATTGGAAATTAGGTCAGCAATGATCCAATTCAGCAACTTGTAGGTGAAACAGGAGCAAGCTTTATTGAAGGGAACAGGAACCACAATAATCTGGCAAGGTACATAGACAGGAAGTGCCTTATATAGGCCAAGGACCAGACACCTGACCAGACACAGCTGAAGAGACTAGTCACTGATACTATTGCTAGCAGAGTCAAGGTTTATCAGGTTTATCAGATCTCAAGGAAATTCACAAAGGCAGGCTGGCGCAGTGGTAGGGAAGAGGTTCAGCAGCCTGGGGACCAGGGTTCAAAACCCAGCAGAGTCAATTCCTCACATCTTTATTATTATATATTATATACATTATTATATGACATCTTATGATATTATTATTATTATTATTATTATTATTATTATATGTATTAATATATTGCATAGTAACCAGGGCTCATTAGTTTACAGATATAGGAATGTGACACAAATGGGATGTATGTGGATGTCCCATAACCACTACCATTGAAAATACACTGACACGGTGAGAACGGTATAACAAAGCTTTATTTTATACACAGAGCACAATCAGAAATGTATTCGACTGTGCACTAATACCATGGGTGTGGTGTGGGCAGATCCCAGAAGGGCAAGAGGCTCTTTGGGAAAAAGGGGATACCTAAAGGGGAAAATGTAATACTGCATAATGATAGTGATGCATAGCACCTACCAGAGTCACATGTGGTCACTACACCACAGTAACCATATGTTCACTACACCACAGTAACCATAATCATAGGTGTTGTGTGGGGGCGGATACCGGAAGGGCAAGAGACTGTTGGCCAACAAGGGACACCTAAAGGGCTAAATGTTAGACAGCATCATAAGGATATTGCATAGCATCTACTAGGGTCTCATGTGGTCAGGACACCGCAGTAACCATAATCGAATGTGAAATAGGAACATCATATAACACTATTATTGTGCATACAGCAACCATATGGTCTCTATCTGCTATATTAAACAGATGCTCAAAATCATGGATCATGTGATACTAATCAATTCCACACATAGTGTGTTTTCATACATTAATGATGATTCCCAAATAGATGATAGGAATCTGGAAAACATAAAGAGAAGGTGTAAGAACAATCATAAGCTGTTATTATAGTACAATGTTTTTGCTCTGGACACTACAATAAACCAATTAACATGAATGTCATCTCTGAGCAGTGATGACCACATTGATTCTGTCCTGTTCAATCAGCGTTCCCGGAATATGTTGAGGATGTGTAATACAACAAGGCATGCTTCACTGTGACCACAATATTTGAGGAAAGAGTACCATCACTATCTACATGGAATAGTTGTGCCATGCTGATATCACATCTCACTGGTATATGGGTGGTACCAAGACCAGACAGATTACACTGTTCACATTACCCCTAAACACATACACATTGATGTCAAACAAAGAAAATTAGACATTTTGTTTGTAGATGACATGAAATACATGAATCTGCTTTCATAATGTTAACGGGATGACATGTAAAAAAAACATGTATAACTAGTGGTTTGGATTAGCAGATCCTAATGGGACTGTGCAACTCTGCAGCCGGGACACTATTCATTGTAATTGAAACTCACACCAGTCATGTTCATTAGTGAAGAGATATGTAGTCATATATTGCATCTCAGATCTATCTGCAGTGGTGAATGACACTGATCGCATGCCTGTTGGGAACTGGGTTGCGTGTTTACTCACTTGTTGAGTGTTTACTCACAATGATGGTATTGTACTGCTTGAAGATTAAGAACATGCCTTCATGGTCATGAGATTTGGCTATTAACACCTACAGAGACAAGAACAAAGTATCAATCATAACAATATTCTGATTACTTACAATACCTCATCTCAAGGTCAAACCACATTGAACGCCAATTGTTGAAATGTTAAACATAACCAGACATGTACACACTCTGTATCCAGCCAATAGTATGTCAACATCTATACCAATCAGTATCCAGTGAGAAGTGATCATGAGAAAGGACTTCGGGGATGGTCCTAACATCTCCTCTTACACAGCACTGGACCCCCACCTTCCGTGCCCGCGCACCGTCTCCCTGGTGGTGTTTGAGCTTGGGGTGCCACTATGTTGGGTGGCTGGGAGTCAGGTTGAAATGGTGGTGTGGTCTGAGATGAGGAGGCTGCCGTCTCTAGTTGCGACTGTGAAAGTGATAGCTGGAGAGGTATGAGCTGGCGTTCGGCTAATTGATGAGTTGCTGCCTGCCCTTGTTCCTCATATCTCTCCATCCTATGGTTGTGCCTCAATGTCATCAGGCCAGGACAATGTCATCAGGTTTTGTGTGGTTGTTCGTTTGCTCCATGACATGCCCGGTGGAAGGGGCTGAAACAGCTGTGCATGGCTGGATGATTTGAGGGCCCGGGCAGTAAATCCCACTCCTGAGATGAGGGTGATCATCTGGATTGTGAATGGCCAGCTACTGTGGACGGTCCCGAGCCCTCTTGAATGTTCTGCCCTTCTTCGTCAACCTCTCCCTGGGGTGGATTTTTCTCCACCTCCAGTGGAGCCTCCACCTGTGCCTCTGTGGTCGTCCTTGTCGTCCTAGGTACTGAAATGGAAGAACAAACATGTTTGAGTTGGTTTCCCTACACAATTGACAGCTATGTGTTTCCATATCCTTGACATCATGATCACCTGTGAGTAACTGTGGTGCTTGTGTTACACAGATGAACCACGGCCTACATAATGAGCATTGTAAATCATGGCTAATATGAATATATGTACTGCAGGTGCGGTGTGCCATCTGCATGTGCATCAGACACGTGCTCTACTGGATCTGTTGTGCACTGTGTGAGACTGACCAATCTGTGACATGTTTCCAGCAATGGTTGTTAATATGCAGCTGAGACATGGTCCAGGTTAGGACATGATATGACACGCAAATGCAGTCCTAGAGAGTCTATATCCACATATGCCACAGTGCACACACCAATACATGTACTCTCTTTTGAAAGTCAAATCAATCTTGATCTAATAGCGAATTGTACTCAGAATCAGTTTTAACTGCAGGTATTGACCAGACATATTTAATTGATAGCAATTAGGATAATGATATGTTTTGCTACCAGGATTTACATATATCTTCAGTCATAAGGATAGGGCTTACGGTGACATTGTATGCCAGTTATCTGTGTGTGTGGACAGGGTTGTAGCAGCCAGAATCATTCTAGGGGGATACAGCTAGTATACACCAGCTAGAGAAAAAGCTTAATACACATACAAACGTAATTATACATGCAGGGGTATTTGTCCACTCCATCCTGCCCCCCAGTTCATACACCAATGTCTGTGGGGTTCATGTGTGTGCATATGAGGGTGTGATGGTGTATATGATACTCACATTGCATGGTTCTCGGTACACCCGTGTGCACATGTCCTGGAAGACTCACTACTGCCGCTGGCTCAATCCACTCCTTAAGGGTCTGCTCCCATCCACAGTATGTGATGTTGGCTGGTGGGCCACTAATGGTTGCACGTGCAGCCTCTGTCTGCCATCTTCCTCTTCACCTTCAGCTGGCTGGTGACAACCACCTTCAGTCGGCTGTCATCGTACCTGTGTTTGACAGACTTGACATCCCTGTTTGCAACCCCTAATGCCGCAACAGCTGAAGCTATCTCACTCCAGGCCTCCTCTAGGCTTTAATTAAGGGCCCTTTAGTTTGCCACAGCCTCTTGCTCTTCCAACTGTGCCTGGGGTTCCTGGCCTCCATGTTCTCTCCCTGGGGCCGGTCCCTCATCCCTATTACATTCCCAATGATCTGGGATCATGTGTATATTATGTGTAGTATAGTAATTGTATAGGGGGTAGGTGTGGGTATAGGCGGGTGTAGATGTGCTGTGGTCTACAGCTATATATAGCTATGTGTATGTATTAATCTCTTTGTGTGAATTATGTGATATCAGTAATTATGTAAATTATTATGTAAATTAAGGGTCAATAAATCTTATCTCTCTCTCTCCAATGCTCAGAAACCCACCAATTCCTAGACCTGTGTGTTCACTTGCTCAGCTACAACACGGTCAATGATTTACGGTTTCCTGGCCCTTTAAAACCCTTTCTGTACGTTTAATTGCTGTTCCCTGCTTTCTATTGGCTATAAGGCCTGTGTCGCAGTCAGTGATTACAGCCTTGGATTGGAAATGCGGCATGCATCTATTCCAGCCCCCTAACAGCTTGCGTGCATGGGAAGGCTTACAGACCCTTATAAGCCTTAATTAACCCTATAATTCATGGGGGTCAATACAGACCCCCATATGCTGTTAATTAACCCCATCACTCATGGGGGTCAATACAGACCCCCATAAACCTTAATTAACCCTGCCACTCATGGGGGTCAATACAGACCCCCATATGCCTTGTTTAACCCTATAACTCATGGGGGTCAAAACAGACCCTCATAGGCCTTAATTAACCCTATAACTCATGGGGGTCAATACACACCCCCATAAGTCCTTAATTAACCCTGTCACTCATGGGGGTCAATACAGACCCCCCATAAGCCTTAATTAACCCTGTCACTCATGGGGGTCAATACAGACCCCATAAGCCCTTAATTAACCCTATAACTCATGGGGGTCAATACAGACCCCCATAAGCCCTTAATTAACCCTGTCACTCATGTGGGTCAATACAGACCCCCATAAGCCAATAAATAAGCCTGACACTCATGAGGGTCAATAAAGACCCTCATAAGCCTCTATTTAACACCATCAGTCCCATAAGATAGTTAGGATTTATTGTATATTAGATAGATAGGGATATGTATTTTAGATAGTTAGGATTTATTGTTTATAAGATAGATTTGGGTATGTATTTTAGATAGTTAAGATTTATTGTATATTAGGATTTATTGTATATTAGATATATAGGGGTATGTATTTTAGATAGTTAGGATTTATTGTATATTAGGATTGATTGTATGATAGATAGATAGGGGGTATTGGATTTTATTTGTATTGTATTGTATGTATTGTGTGTATTGTGTATGTCTTTCCTTTTCAGGTGTGTAATTTTTTTTCTGTGGTGGGGGGAGGGGTTTCTAACGTATTTTTTTATTTTCTGTAATGTTCCTTTTTTTATTTTTTGTGACCTAGGTTTTTTTATTTTCTGTAATGTAGATTTTTTATTTTTTGTGACTTAGGCTTTTTTATTTTCTGTCATTAGAGTGGTGGGAGGGTTTATTAGGGGGTAGGAAAGTAGTGTAGGTAGGTAGTGTAGGTGTTAATAGATTAGTGTAGAGGGGGTTAGTTTAGATTCAATGGTTTATTGGGGGTATAGTGCAGTGTAGTATTTTGTAGTTAGTGTAATGAAGGTCCTTGAGGACCGTCATGGCACTTAGATGATTAATATTAGGGTTGTAACTGCCCCATAAGGACTGATGGGGTTAAATAGAGGCTTATGGGGGTCTGTATTAACCCCCATGAGTGACAGGGTTAATAAGGGCTTCTTGGGGTCTGTATTGACCTCCATGAGTTATTGGGTTAATTAAGGCTTATGAGGGTCTGTATTGACCCCCATGAGTTATAGGGTTAATTAAGGGCTTATGGGGGTCCGTATTGACCCCCATGAGTTATAGGGTTAATTAAGGGCTTATGGTGTCCATATTGACCCCCATGAGTTATAGGGTTAATTAAGGGCTTATGGGGGTCTTTATTGACCCCCATGATTGACAGGGTTAATTAAGGCTTATGAGGGTCTGTATTGACCCCCATGAGTGACAGCGTTAATTAAGGGCTTATGGGGGTCTGTATTAACCCCCATGAGTTATAGGGTTAAATAAGCGCTTATGGGGGTCTGTATTGACAACCATGAGTGACAGGGTTAATTAAGGCTTATGGGGTTCTGTATTGACCCCCATGAGTGACAGGGTTAATTAAGGCTTATGAGGGTCTGTATTGACCCCCATGAGTGACAGGGTTAATTAATTGCTTATGGGGGTCTGTATTAACCCCCATGAGTTATAGGGTTAATTAAGGGTTTATGGGGGTCTGTATTGACCCCCATGAGTTATGGGGTTAATTTTAGTTGCCTGGGGTTAATATTTTTATTGCTATTCCTTTCAGGACCTTTACGGTCCTTTAAGGACCCGCGAGGAGGGAAATGTAAACTGTTTAATGCAGCGGGGTCACGATAGGTGCCGATCGGGGACCCACGCTGCAAGGGGTTAATGTGGGCGGGGGTCCCTATGGACCCCTGCAGCAAGGGGGTTAATGTGGGGACACTTCAGGGGTCCCGATGGGGACCCCCTGCATGAGGGGGTTAATATTAGGTGTTGCGGCTTGGATTGCTAATAGTGTGCCGCGGGCCCTTTAAAGGAGCCGCGGCAGCGAATTTAAAAGTTTTAAAAGCAGCGGGGGCCTAATCTATGCAGATTGGGGACCCACGCTTCAAGGGGTTAATGTGGAGACACTTCGGGGGTCCCGATGGGGACTCCCAGCATAGAGGGGTCTTAATGTTAGATGCTGTGGCCGGGATTGCTAATAGTGTGCCGCGGGCCCTTTAGAGAGCCGCGGCGGGGAATTTAAAGTTTTAAATGCAGCAGGGGCCTGATCTATGCTGATCAGGATAGGGACCCGATAGGGCCCCCTGCAGCATATGGATGTGTATTGGGGATTTGGCCCTCGCAAACAGCAAAAAAATGCCTTTTGGGCTAATTTAATCAGGCCCTAAGTGATCATGATTTGCAGTCTCTTTACATTTGGTACAGCTGCATAATTCATGTTACGTCTATCTGCATACAGTTTAAATCTCTGCCAAGCAATTCTGTCATTCATATGCTCCCTCCCCCTTTTTTCACTATCCCCATAGACTACAATCAAAGCTTTAGTCAACAAAATAACAATAATTTAAGTTCTTTTCATTTCAGACCAACTGCACATAGCAGTCCTAGTCGTTTTTACATTTCTCAAATGCCCATTTACTGTAGCAAGTCGCACACCAAGAGCTATATAGAATCCTAAGAAGCCACCAGAACAATGAGCAAGAACAGTCTCAGTCGATTTCTGAACAAATTGCACAGATTCAAAGGATGATGACAGAGATCATTTCTTCCGTAAAATCATTGGAAGGAAGAATGTCAAGAATTGAAAACTACCAGGCACTAGGTCCACTGCAACTACCTCAAAGAGACCTAAATCCTGAAGGTAAGCCCTCATCCATGCCACCTACTATCATGCCAGCTCACTTCATCTCCACTAACATCAGGAGGGGCATTGTGAAAGGGAAATATGTTAATCTAGTCACTCTTCTTATCACCTGGAGCAACAGAAAATAAAACTGTATCAGAGGGGGACGTTTCATTCACCCAAGACTGAATAGGAAAATGACTATCAAGTAATTTATCTTTAGTTTTAGTATCTACCATGACATATTGTGCTCAGTATATCCCAATCATAGACAGGAAATGCACATTTTTTCATATCTAATAGTTGATCTTGACCCTAAGTATGGTAGTACATATTATTTTGACTATCAGAAATCTTTTTCAGCCAAAGCAGCCACAGACGTCTCACAATGTAATTTCACTATAAAATGTGCAACCTTGAACCAGGAACTGTTTTTACATTGCTTTGCGGGGATTAAAGCCTCTACTTGTTACCACTGCCGATCTCCTCTACACTCCTCCAACTTCTATCCTAACCCTGTCTGTCCCAGCACCTCACAACTTTCACCCGATCTCTTTTTTCGCAACTTCCTACTTCACTACCAACCAAAGATAGGTGGGATAGACAAGCGAAATATCTGGGGCTAGCCTGATATGTAATAACTTTAATTCCAAAGGTTGCACCTTTAGTGGGTGCAGACTCCAACATGTTTGCTCTGTCTGCCACTATGCCCCCAGTTGCCCCCAGTTAATGTACCCACAAGGACTAGCAGCCATCAATCTCCCACTGTTCACTCACTTCCTAATTGGCCACCCATCAGCATCTTTTTACAGATTACTTAATATCAGTATTCATTATTGGGTTTTATCTCAGGTTTCCTTTTGCTGTGTTAATTAACTATCCGCAGAAAAGGAACCCGAGGTAGTAAACAAAGTCCATGTGTATTCAATATATTCCCAATCCATCCACAATTCCCCCCCCCCCCCCTATATTTGAATCATTGGCCTTTAAACAGGCTAAGACATCTATTTGCTTCTGACACACTCAGCTACCTTTCTTTCTACCTTATCTGCTTTCATTCCAAAGAGAACGTACAGGTGTTAACCTGGAGTTGTAGGAAGAGCTACTCTTCTACTTAACCGTCCACTACCTTCCACATACAAGCAGTTGCAGCCCCCCTCCCCATACCCTTCTTCTCAGTACATTTTACCTCCCTTGCCCTCTTAGCAGGCTAAAGGTAGCTTCTGGCACACTCAGTTACCTTTCTTTCTACCTTTACTGCTTTTATTCCAAACTAACTGATACCTCCAGTTAGGGTAAACTATTTTCAGTTGATAAAAAAAAAGTTTTCAATAACAGGGGCTCACAGCATATTTTAAGTAAATTACATCAAAAGTTCAGAAAACTTGCTTTCAAAGTAAATTGTATACTTACAGCAACAAACAGGATTATTTTAAATCGACAAGGATCAAAAAATATGAAGCAGATCATCATATCTATGGTGAAAAAAGACTAGAAATTGTCAGTGAATTAAAATCATCAAGTTTCACATTATACATCTCATTTTCAAATATTCTTGACATTTCTACATTGTTTGTACTTTATGTTTTATTATAACAGAGATAATTATGAATTTAAACCAGTTATATGTTGCATATTTTGAGTAAGCAATAGCAGGTAGAAACAAACATAAATTTAAATGAATTCAAAAACCCGCAAAATAAAAAATTATGAAAATGAATGCCAACACAGTTCTAGTCCATATGGTGGCCTCATATGTATTAACTCCGAGATTGATTTAGCCCTGAGATGAAACCTAACAAAACATTTTATTTGCTTTTACAGTGCTACAAATATGTGTTTAACCCCCTTGCAGGTCCTCTCTAGCACTCGTAGGATTTTCTCCTTCTTTTGCCATTTGCCATTGAATAGCGATTTTCAATTTTAGCCATCCTAACTCTTGCGAAAGTGAAAGATCAAAGGCATCGGGAGGCTGTACTTTACAGGTTTAACCATCGCAATTTTTTCAAGGCTGTAATATGTAACCTGTTTGGAGCCCGCATGAAGTTGCCAATTGAATAGCAAATTAACTTGGGGTCTCACTTACAGGCTACAGTAACATGCAAAAGCTCAATTGAATCGGGCTCTATGACTCATTAAAATGTATATATATTAAAATTTATATATATTTATTATATTATATTTTCAATCCTGAGGGCTTTGGAGCTGTCTGGCAACTCCAGACAGCTGCTATAGAGAGATGAGAGACTTTTCCCTAGCAAGCCAAAACAAAGCTTCCATAGCTAGGAGGTAGACATTTCTGGCAGCTATGAGGCCGATTGGAATGGAGCCCTATGTTAGCAAAATCACCCACCACAAAGTTGTTCATATATTCTGAGGTACTTCTGGAGAAATTATTTCAAATTATATTACCATCCCAATCTATCTGTTACACCAGAACATAGCAGATGTGAGTATCTTCAAGAGGCACGTTTACCTTATGTGGATTATGAATAAGCGACATACCGTATATACTCGAGTATAAGTCAACCCGAGTATAAGCCGAGGCACCTATTTTACCACAAAATACTGAGTAAAATAAGTGACTTGAGTATAAGCCGAGGGTGGGAAATGTGCTGCCCTCTGTGTCCCTCTTGTGCCCTCTGTCCCCCCCTCTTGTGTGCCCTTTTCTTGTGTCCCCCTCTCTCTCCCGTGTCTCTTCTCCCCTCTCCCTTCCCTGTGTCTCTTCCCCCTCTCCCTTCCCTGTGTCTCTTACCCCCTCCCATATCACCATCCTCAACCCCCCTCCTCATTCTCAACCTCCCTCCTCAACCCCACTCCTCATCCTCAACCTCCCTCCTCATCCTCCCTCCTCATCCTCAATCTACCTCCTCAACCCCCGCATCCTCAACCCCCTACTCAACCCCCCTCCTCAACCACCCCATCCTCATCCTCAACCCCCTCCTCAACCTCAACCCCCCTCCTCATCCTCAACCCCCACATCAACCTCCCTCCTCATCTTCAACCTCTCTCCTCATCCTCAACCCCCTCCTCAACCTCCCTCCTCATCCTCAACCTCCTTCCTCATCCTCCCTCCTCAACCCCCCCATCCTCAACCCCCTCCTCAACCCCCTCCTCAACCTCCCTCCTCATCCCCCATCCTCATCTTCAACCCCCCATCCTCAACCCCCTCCTAACTCCCCTCATCCTCAACACCCCATCCTCAACCCCCTCCTCAATGCCCTCCTCAACCTCAACCCCCCCTCAACCTCAACCCCCTCCTCAACCTCCCTCCTCATCCTCAACCTCCCTCCTCATCCTCAACCTCCCTCCTCAACCCCCCCTCCTCAACCCCCTCCTCAACCACCCCATCCTCAACCCCCCCATCCTCATCCTCAACCCCCTCCTCGACCCCCTCCTCAACCTCCCTCCTCAACTTCAACCTCCCTCCTCATCCTTAACTCCCCTCCTCAACCTCAACCCCCCCATCCTCATCCTCAATCCCCCCATTCTCAACCCCCTCCTCAACTTGCCTCCTCAACCTCCCTCCTCAACCCCCCTCCTCATCCTCAACCCCCCTCCTCATTCTAAACCCCCCTAAATACCTCGCCCTCTGGAGGAGAAGCTGCAGATGAAGGTAAGTGAGGGGAAAGGGAGAGGGGGAGGTTTAGAGGGGTAAAGTGAGGAGGGGGGTTTAGAATGAGGAGGGGGGGTTGAGGATGAGGAGGGGGAGGGAAAGAGACACAGGGGGTAAGAGAGACATGGGGGGGTAGAGAGAAACGGGGGGGGTAGAGAGACATGGGGGTATTGAGACACGGGGGGGTTAGAGAGAGACGGGGGGGTTAGAGAGACACAGGGGGAGAGTGACTCAAGTATAAGCCGAGGGGGCCCTTTTTAGCCTTAAAAAAAGGGCTGAAAAAAATCGACTTATACTCAAGTATATACGGTATATAACTAGTGACTTGCCCGTCAAAAAATGATGGCAATAAAATTTTAAGCCAAGGTAATGCTGCTTGCCACCGAATGTGAGGTTATGGCCCCTATGAGCAGCTTCAGCGCTCATTGCGAGCCACAACTTGCTAACCTTTGCCGTTCATTGCAAGCCCCACGATGAGCGCCTTTGGCGCTCATCGCGTAGTTTGCAATGAGCGCCTTTGGTGCTCATTGCAAGCCTCTCTCCCTGTGTACTTTATAGGTCTTGCACTTGAGCACCCTTGTCGCTCATTGCGAGTCTCTCTCTCTGTGTTACTACCTTGGGTTAAGTGTCACTTGCTTTGGTTAGGTGTTACTGCCTTTGATTAAGTGTTACTGGCTTGAGTTAAATGTTGCTGCCTTGTATTAAGTGTTAGTGTTTAGCGTGAAGTCTTAGGCCCTCATTCAATTGCAATTCTGCCAATTGAATAGCGCTCTAAATAAGCATTTAACATATTTTTTTTAAAGAAGTTTTTAGTTAGTAAACATCTTTTCAAAAGCAAGGTTTTCACTAACTAAAAACTTATTTAAAAAAAATATGTTAAATGCTTATTTAGAGCGCTATTCAATTGGCAGAATTGCAATTGAATGAGGGCCTTAGTGCTTAGGGCTGGTATTTACATCCGTTTTACGTTCTTCAGCCTCGTTTTCGGTTTGTTAAATTTTTTTCCGGCCGCCATTTTTTTCCTGCTTCTGCGAATTTATAGAAAAAAAAGCCAAAATATGACTTCAAATTAACTTACAACCTCTGACAGGCTCCCTGGCACTCTCCCTGAGCTGTGTGTGAGTGTGTAAGTAAATTTGAGGCATATTTGTGTGTTTTTGCAGTTTGGCGGTTTGGCCGTTAAATGAGTATTTTTGCAGACCGAAATTTTTCTGCCGTCGCTAAGTCCCAAGTCATAAGGGCCGTAATTCTGCGGGCGTTGCTAAGTTGTGGTGAGCGCCTTCTGCGCCGTTTTTATCTAAGTACTGCGTGTCTCGGGATGAGCGACTGTGCCGTTCCTCACCACCAGCGCAATGAACGCCTTCGGCGGTTATTGCCTAAGTCCCGTGGGTCGCAGGGATGAGCGCCTGTGGTGCTCATCTCCACCAGCGCAATGAGCGCCTTTGGCGTTCATTGCCTAAGTCCAGCGGGGTGCTGGGATAAGCCCCTTTACCGCTCATCTCCACCAAAGCAATGAGTGACATGTAACTCCCTTAAACTGAAATCTTTCATGTAATTTCTCTAAAATAACAAAGAGGACCATTTTCATAAAAGTCTCCCACTGTCCTTATACCTCACCTTATTATCCATCAAAGAGTATCGAAACCTTCAGATATATACTTTAACACCTCAATTGGAGCACCCAAAGTGGGGAAAGCAAATCTACTGTATATACTCGAGTATAAGCCGACCAGAGTATAAGCCAAGGCACCTATTTTACCACAAAATACTGGGTAAAATGAGTGACTCGAGTATAAGCCGAGGGTGGGAAATGTGCTGCCCCCTGTGTCCCTCTTGTGCCTTCTGTGTCCCCCTCTCTCTCCCGTGTCTCTTCTCCCCTCTCCCTTCCCTGTGTCTCTTCTCCCCTCTCCCTTCCCTATGTCTATTCCCCCCTCTCCCTTCCCTGTCTCTTCCCCCTCTCCCTTCCCTGTGTCTCTTCCCCCCCCCCATTCTCAACCTCCCTCCTCAAGCCCACTCCTCATCATCCCTCCTCATCCTCAACCTCCCTCCTCAACCCCCTCATCCTCAACCCCCTCCTCCTCAACCCCCCATCCTCATCCTCAACCCCCCAATCCTCATCCTAAAACCCCCCATCCTCAACCCCCTCCTCAACCTCCCTCCTCAACCTCAACCCGGCTCCTCATCCTCAACCCCCTCCTCAACCTCCCTCCTCATCCTCAGCCCCCCTCCTCATCCTCAACCCCCTCCTCATCCTCAACCTCCCTCCTCAACCTTAACCCCCCCATCCTTAACCCCCCCATCCTCAACCCCATCCTCAACCTCAACCCCTCCATCCTCAACCTCCCTCCTCAACCTCCTTCCTCAACCTCCCCTCCTCAACCTCCGCTCCTCAACCCCCTCCTCATCCTCAGCCCCCCTCTTCATCCTCAGCCCCCCTCCTCATCCTCAACCCACTCCTCATCCTCAACCCCCTTCTCAACCTCCCCCATCCTCAACCCCCTCCCCAACCTCTACCCACCATCCTCAACCCCCTCCTCAACCTCAACCCCTCATCCTCAACCCCCCTCCTCATCCTCAACCTCCCTCCTCAACCTCCCTCCTCAACACCCCTACTCCTCCTCAGGCCCCCTCCTCATCCTTAGCCCCCCTCCTCATACTCAGCCCCCTCCTCATCCTCAACCCCCATCTTCAACCTCCCTCCTCAACCTCAACCCCCATCCTCAACCCCCACCTCAACCACCCCATGCTCAACCCCCCCATCCTCAACCCCCCCATCCTCAACCCCCTCCTCAACCCCCCATCCTTAACCCCCCCCATCCTCATTCTCCCTCCTCATTCTAACCCCTCCCCCTGGATCAAGAAAGAGCGGATCAAGAAGGAGCGGAGGCCGGAGCAGGTAAGTGAGGGGAGAGGGGGGGTTGGAATGAGGGGGGGGTTGAGGATGAGGAGTGGGGGGTTATAATGAGTGGGGGGGGTTGAGGATGAGGAGGGGGAGGGAAAGAGACAGGGGGGGTTAGAGAGCCACAGGGGTGTAGAGAGACACGGGGGGGTAGAGAGACACGGGGGTAGAGAGACACAAGGAGGGGAGTTAGAGAGACACATGGGGGGGGGAAGAGAGACACAAGGGGGAGAGTGACTCGAGTATAAGCCGAGGGGGCTCTTTTTAGCCTTAAAAATAGGGCTGAAAAACTTGGCTTATACTCGAGTATATACAGTAATTAAGGATCTAATTCCTTTCAATCGATTTTTTAAGCTTAATACTTTTAGCTGTGGAAGTCAAAAATTAGATGAATAGGAGTTGGTGCAAGTAGATCTAGTTCCATTTTTATCCAACTTGCCTTTTTTACACTAACATAATGGCATCATGGATTTCTTTTATCGATGTTGAGCTACTCCTCCTTTAACAAAGGGTCTTCCAGTGATATCTTGTCTTATCCTTTTTTTTTTACCATGATAAAGGTAATTATTAATAATTTCTGTAAAATATTTATAATGTTCTTATTTGCCACTTCTGGGACACATCTAAAAGTAATTTTAGGAATAATCGACATCTTCACTGCCGCTATTCTAGCCATCCAGGTCAAATTTAATTTTTTCCAATCCAAAAAATAGTCCTTATTTGTTTGATAACAATATTAAGATTCTCAGATAGTAAATAATCTAACTGGAAAGAAAATCTCACACCCAATTGAGTAATAAATCTAGTACTCCAATTATAATCAAAATGGGATCTCAATTTTATTAATTGTTCTAAGCTAAAATAATTTCCAATTTCATGTTATATATTTTAAAATATGAAACATTTCCAAATTCTTCTAGAACTTTTTGAACCTGAACTAAAGATGTTTCTGGACCAGTCAACATCAGAATAATATTGTCTGCAAACAGTTGAATCTTATATTTGGAATTGCCAATTTTAATTCCTTTTATCTTTAAGGAAGTTCTAATTAATTTAGCTAAATGCTCTATAAATAACACAATTAGAAGTGGGGACAAAGGGCAGACTTGACGTGTACTATTAGTTACCCAGAACTTTTTGGTCTCAAATCCATAACCTTTAATCAATACCAAAGGGTTAACATATAATGCTCCTAGCGCATTGCATCCAAACTATGCAAAACCAATCTTTTGCAGTACTAGATTTAATAATTGCCATCTGCTCCTGTTGTATGCTTTTTTAGCATCCAAGGACAGAGCCAGCATGGGAATTCTTTTACTTTTAGCATAAGACATAATATTTAAAAGATGTCATCCGATGCCTGTCTATTGGCAACAAAACCCGCTTGATCCAAATGTATTAAATCTGGAATGATGGCACATAATCTATTTGCAAGGATTTTAGAATAGATTTTTACATCTACATTTAACAGTGAGATAGGCCGATAATTTTTATAATCCTCTGGGTTTTTGTCTTGTTTCAATATATTTATTATTTTAGCTTCTGTCTCAATTCTGGCAAAGTAGGTCCCTTATTCCTAATTTCATTATACATTTTAGATAGATGTGGAATAAGAACTGAGGAAAATGCTTTATAGTATAAATTATCAAAGCCGTCAATACCTGGTGCTTTATTAGATTTTAATTTGTCTATTACTATTTTGATCTCATTTTGCGAAATGTCTTTGTCAATAAAACTCAGTTCCTTCTTAGTTATCTTTGGCAGATACATTTTTGATAAAAATTCCTTAATCTGCTGCACATTTGGTTTAATAAAGCTCTCAGATTTTCCAAGATTAAATAAGGAACTATAGATTTTTTTAAAGATATTACCAATGTCTTTAGATGAGAGTAATCTAAATCAGCTTGTCCTTTCATACGATTTATTCTTTGCTTTATTCTATCCTTCTTGAGTTTGTTCACTAAAAACTTTCCTGAATTATTCCCCATAAAGTAATGATTCTTTTTATCGGATTGCACTTGAAGTATTTTATTAATTTGAACATTTATTCTATTTATCTGGATGGCTATACTTTTATTTGGTTCTATTTTATTTAAACTTTGCAATTTATCCAACTGATAATTTTTATTTTTAATATCTGCCATTTTGGCAATAAAAATCCCCCTTATATATGCTTTGTGTGAGCACCATAAAAGCGACGGTAAAGAAACAGATTCTAAATTTTGTGAGAAAAATATCTTAATTTTTTTCTCCCAATTTCTTCATTCGATCCTGATCCTTCAATATATATAAGTCTAGCTTCCAGAAGTTCATCTTTCTAATAACCTCTTTATATATGTAAAACAGACTAATCATGGAGTGATCCGACCAAGCAATAGGTTCTATATTAGCAGAACAAGTAATATAAAAACTTTGAGTCAATAAAAAAATAATCTAACCTTGAGTACGAATTATGTCTTTTGGAAAAAAAAAGGAAAATCTTTAACTTCGGGATTAAACACACTGCATGCATCAAAGAGTTCATACTCATATGATTTCTTTACTACATTTCTGAGATAAAAGATCCATAGCTTTGTCTGATGTTATTTGTTTTAAAGAGGATCTATCTTTAGATGGATCTAATATCATATTATGGTCCCCAGAAATGATCAAACGACCTTTTTTAACCTTATAGTCTTTTTTTTAATAGCCTTCTCAAGAAACAAATTTGTTTTTTATTTGGTGCGTAGATATTAACAAGTGTTATAGAAATGTTATTTATTTTACCCACCCAGATTATACATTTTCACTCTTCATCAATTATTTTATATTCTTCCTGTAAAAGCAAATTATTATTAAAAATGATTGAGACCCCTCTGGATTTATTTTTGTAGTTGAATCTCTAGAATCTGTAAACTTTTTGTTTTTAAACATTTGAACTGCTCCTTTTTTTCCAGTGTGTTCCCTGTAAACATATTATATCAGGACTAATTTTAAGAAATTTGTCATGGCTATTCTCCTTTTTTGAGTGATATTTAATCCTTGAACATTCAAGAAAATTATTTTAAACATCATTGGATCTTAGGAATTATCTGAAAATCTATAACTTTCTCATAATAATAATAGCTCTTTATCTCTCAACCAAACCTGTAATAATGATATCTTATATCCCTTCCCTCAAAGCTATTATATATCTCATAGATAGTACCCAATCTTCCTCTAGCTTTTTTTAAGCTTCTTTGTTTTACAATTTTGTCTTCGGAACATTCCATTCATACTCCTTCTTTTTGGGACATTTACCTTCTCTGTCCTACCTCTTAGGGCTGACATGTTGACAAAGAAAAAACTGATAGGCCTTTTACTAGGAAACTCCTAGGGCCTCATTCTATTAGCGGCCGCAGCCGTTGCGGGGCCGCAAGGACCGGCCGCAAGCTATTCGGCTATTCTATTCCCTTACGGCCGGGGGCTCCGGCAGGCTTGCGGCCGGTGCCTTGCTATCTCTTGAGGCCGCTCGCGCCGGAGGAAAGCCTTTGATCTAAAACGGCCGCAAGAGTTTCGGCCGTAAGAAATTCCTATTTGCAATTCAATTGCTCCGGGAACCCTCTCTGCAAGGCTAAAAACGTGCCGCAGCTTACTTGCAGGAAAGAGGTCTCGCTAGCACCAATTAAGCACATAAAATAGCTCAAATAAAGCCATCCTGCACTCTGAGGAGACTATAAAGGGATTTTATGTGTTAGAAAAAATAGCACAAAATATTTTATTTTTAATATCCGTAAAATATCCATGTAAAAAGTCCAGAGTGCTTGGAGCACTTCAGACCCGCCCACGCCGCAGCCGGAAAATAAACAGTTAATTTGAACTCGGGTTTGGGCTGATGTGCAAGCTTGAGAGTGGGTTACTTTTAATCCTCATGTCCCCCAATATAATCCCTAGCATTTACAGAGCTGTACAGTGCAGGCTTGAATTTATTTTTGCGTTTTTATATTTCTGAGCTTACGGCCGGTTTCAAGATATGCGGCCGGCCGTAAGAGGAGATCCTTGCGGGGCCGAATAATAGAATCGCGAGGTAACAGAACCCCCGCAAGGAATCGCAGCCTTACGGCCGATTTACGGCCGATAATAGAATGAGGCCCCTAGTGAGGAAATAACATACAGAATGAACCCATTGGTAAGCATATCATAATTCAGAAACTTGTCATCAAGAATATAACAATCCTATAAAGCTCCTGTCCCTTATTAAGATACTATAAAAACTTACTGTTGTTTCAAGATAAATTTCTCACCCGCTAATAATTTTTAACATGTACCTCTCTTCTTCATTTATAATTACTCATAGAAATGACTACATTGTCTATTAAATATAATATAATCAATTGTGTCAAAATTTAAATTTAAGTGAACAGCTTCATAACAGTGTGAACGTAACTCAGTATCTGAGTATATTTCAGTATAGGTGAAAAATATAATTCTTTGTGGTCCAGCCACTGTGACTTTCAATCAAAATGACAATTATTGTATTTCATATACTATTATATACTCCTACTATCGTAGAATCTTTAAACGGTGAAAAAAATATCTCATTACAAATTTTTTAATTTTTAATACTAATGTATCTTATCATTCTCTTTTTCCTTTTTCCACTTTTGTTACCCTCTTTCCCTTATATGTTAAATGTGTTTTAAACGTTGTAAGATCTTTATATTTATAGTACTTAATTGGAGTTAAATATCTTTTTATAAAAGCATAGATTATAATATTTAACTATAGGAGACATGATACACCTCTAACAAAATATAGGGTCTAATGTTTAACCAACTTCCATTCCAAATTTCTAAGCAGTTCTGTTTTCTCTTTTAGCTTAAAATTTCTCTTATAAGGTATATTCCATTTAGATAATAAATCTACCCCTTCTCTGACCGAATTTATCCTATGCCATTGAGAGTTCTTTAATACCAAAATTCTGTCCGGGGATCTCCATTTATATATTAGGTTTTCTTTTCTCAGTGCATAGGTAATACATGAAAATACTCTACGTCTGGACAAGGTTGACACTGAAAAATCAGAGAAGATTTTTATTTTTTCATATGGTGGTTCAAAAGTTATTTTTTTTAAACTTGCTTTTAAAACTGCTTCCTTCATAGGATATATATATGATATAATAAAAAAAAAGTTAAAATAGCTGAACCTTTGGGGAATAGTGATCACAACACAGTTTCATTTGAGATTGAATACAAAAAAAACAGAGTTATAAGGGGCAACAAAAACTTAATATTTTAAAAGGGCCAAATTTAATGGGCTAAGGGCAGCAATACAACATATAGACTGGGATAAAGAACTTACAGGTAAACATATTGAAAATAAATGGACAACATTCAAATCCTTACTAAACATACATACACATCGGCATATAGAGTATGAAAAAAAAAAGAATAGGAGTAAATCACATCCCATGTGGCTCAACAATGACTTAAGGATCATAATAGGGAAAAAAAAACATTCATTTAAAGTATACAAAAAGGAGGGAACAGAGGCAGCTTTATGTGAATATAAGGAAATCAACAAGGCTCGCTATTAGACTGGCTAAAATTGAAAATGAGACATTAGTTGCAAAGGAGAATAAGACTACCCCTCAAATATTTTTTAAATATATTAATGGGAAGGAGGCCAGGAAGGAAGCTATAGGAACATTGCACATTGCACATACAACATTGTGAAACAGGCCATCTGATAATTAGTGACCAGGAAAAGGCAGATGAGCTAAATAAGTTATTTTCTTCAGTATATACAAGGGATGTGACAGTGGTTGGGATACAGCAACAAAATAGGGCTACACTACCATCACCAAATAATTGCTTAACGCAGGAAGAAATCCTGATGAGGTTGGAAAAAATAAATGTTAATAAAGCACCAGGTCCTGATGGAATATACCCAAAGGTATAGAGTGAACTGGGATCTGTAATAGCCAAACCATTATATCAAGACTCATTTACTATAGGGTCGCTACCAGATGACTGGAGAAAAGTAGATGTGATACCTATACTTAAGAAGGGAGCATTAGCAAATCCAGGAAATGATAGACCTGTAAGCCTCACTTGTGTAGTTGGGAAGCTTTTAGAAGGGTTAATAATGGATAATATACAAGAATATGTCTATTTGAACAAGATCATAAGTAGGAGTCAACACGGATTTATGAGCGATAGGACATGTCAGACAAATCTAATTAGTTTCTATGAGGAGTTAAGTAGGAACTTGGATCAGGGCAACTCAGTGGATGCCGTCTTTTTGGATTTTTCAAAGGCTTTTGATACAGTGGCACATTGAAGACTATTGTGCAAACTAAGGGATGCAGGAATTACAGTAAATATTTGCTCATGGATTGAGAGCTGGCTAAAAGACAAGAAGGAAAGGATTTTTGTTAATGGAACATACTCCGATTTGTCTAATGTGCTCAGTTACGTTCCTCAAGGTTCAGTATTAGGTTCTCTCCTTTTTAACATATTTATTGTAGAATGTAGAAGTAGGACTCGAAAGTATTGTCTCCATTTTTGCTGATGACACTAAGTTGTGCAAGGTAATTAAGTCAGATAATGATGTACTTTCCCTCCAAAGGAATTTGCATAAATGAGAGAAATGGGCGACTACATGGCAGATGAGATTTAGTACAAATAAATGTAAAGCTATGCATTTGGGAAGGAAAAATAGCCATGCAATTTATAATCTTAATGGTGCAAATCTAGGGGTATCAGATATAGAAAGGGATTTGGAGTACTTGTGGACAGCCTAGGTAACAGTGCTCAATGCCAATCAGCAACTGCAAAGGCAAGTAAAATATTAACATGTATTAAGAAGGGTATATAAGCAAGGGAAGCATTCTGCCACTATTCAAATCCTTAGTACGCCCTCATTTGGAATATTGAGTACAATTTTGGACACCCCTTCATAAAAAGGGCATTTTAGAGCTGGAAAAAGTACATGGCTACAAAAGGGAATGGAGAGACTAAGAAAGACTAACCAAATTAAACTTATTTTTCCTAGCAAAAAGGCATCTAAGAGGGGATATGATTACCTTATATAAATACATGGTCAATATAAGGCTTTGTCAAGTGAACTTTTTGTGCCAAGAGGTTTTCAACTGACAAGAGGACATCCCTTGAGGTTAGAAGAAAAAAGATTCCACCTTGAAGAACAAAAAGGGTTCTTCACAGTAAGGGTGGTTAAACTGGGGAATTCTCCAAAAAGGGGCTAGTTATATTTTTGAAAAAAAAAGGGCTTTCAGGGTTATCCTGGATAACTAGCATAGGTATATTGATCCAGGGAGAAATCTGATTGCCAGTATCAGGATTCAGGAAGGAATTTTACTTGTTTCCCTTATAAGACAATTGGCAAAGTTGCAATGCTTTTTTTCTGTTGGCCTTCCTCTGGATTAATTAACAACTAACAATTATTAACACTTAACAAATAATCTGTATATTATAAGGATCAGAAGAGATGAAAAAAGGTTGAACTTGATGGACTAAAAATCTTTATTCAACCTCAAAAACTATGTAACTACGTAACATTCTAATCAATGTTACATAATGTTACTGATGTTATCATTTAATCCTAATCAAAGGATTGTAACAGAGTTTATTATTTTTAATAAGTCAGTAAGTAAGCTTAGAGCTGAGCTTGGAACAAGTGATTTCCTGAGTTCTCCTAGGAGGTGTTCTGCTAGGAGCTGCGAGATTGAACACAAAAGTCACGATCTAGGGGGTAAATCTTTGAGGGGCACGTGGCCCCTAACCTCTGGGTTTTCACAGCTGGTAGCAGTGGTGGAGATCTCAGCAGCAGTAAGCAGCAGCAGCCTGCATGGGGAACACCTGTCCCCAGAAGGGGCAAGAGAGCATCTGCAGGCATGATGGAGGTAAAGGAGTGCACTAACAAGAAGAGGTCCCTCAAGATGGTCGCCAAGCAATGCAGGAAATTGGCCCTTCTAGCTCAATGGAAGGCATTCCTTGGATTGTGACCAGGTCATGAGACAATGGGCTTGCTGGAGGACCTGATGTGGCAGCAGATTGAGCTGGAGCAGCAGTAGGCAGCCTGTCTGGGACCTGTTCGGGTCCCCAGTGAAGTGCCTTGTTTTCCTTTGGAGCCGGAGGAGGCTCTATGGGACTTTGTATATGATGATCCAGACTGTGGCTTGGGGACTGTACCAAGACAACTTAACTTGCTGGAAAAACATGGTCCATCACTGGGAATAAGACCTTGGTCCAATAGGGCTTTTTACTGTGGCCCCTGATCCAACTGGAGATACAACTATAGTCCGAGTTTATGGATCTTCTGGATGCTGCTGGCAAGCATGGGCTTTTGCCACCAGATTGGGGAAATCCCTGCCAGTCGTGCAACGTGGAAACCAAATTAATCTATGCTTTGATTGGGATAGCGGAGGATGGTACCCTACACCATGGGGAAATACCAGCAGCAGTGGAGTTTGAGTCCCAGGCAGTAGGTCAGACCGGTTGGAAGGCCTGGGGGAGCCACAATGCTGATGGGTTCTTGACAGAACCCTGTGCCCTGGAAAAGTCCTATGCACTAGGTAGACTCTCATGGATAACCACTGTCCAGGAGTCCATCATAGACCATGGGGCAGACCAGAGAAGCAGCACTGGGACCGTGTCAGACCAGGGGACACAGAAGTGGAATGTAAGATTGCTGATGTGAAGGAGAATCTGGATGGAGGCAGCCATATCCACTAGCCCTTGGAGGAGAAAATAGACTGTGCCCCAGGTATGAATTGTGACCCTTTCATGGGGCTCCCCTGAATAACTACTGTTCAGAAGCCAGCCATTGACCCAGGGGAAAACACAGGGAGCAACCTTGGGACTGTGCCAGACCAAGGGGATGAGGAATAACCAGATGGCTGGGGTCCTATGGCTAACAAGGTAGTGTGGAAGACAGAGAACGTCTATCATCTGGATAGAAAATCTGGAAATCTGGATGGGTGCAGTCATGCCCACTGGCTCTTGGAAGAGAAGGTAATAAACTCTGCTTCAGTACTTAAAATATCTATAGTCCAAGAGGTATTAGCTGGAGAGAGCTGTGAGATCCTGCCAAGGGACAAAGCAGCCAGCAGATCCAGCTGATATGGTCCCTATTGGAGTTATTGTTTGTTGTTGCCACAAAAGAGTATATGTATGCTCCTAGTCCCAAAAGTAGAAGCATGCACTGGAGGGGGCATTTGCCATGGTTGTGTGCCCGCAGGAATTTGGGAGACCATGTCGAATTGGGTAACTGCAACCCCATCACTCACACAAGCAACATCAGTGTCGCTAGCAATTCATCCAACAGGATCACTTCCTGGGTCACACTAGAAAGGGGGGACTAGCTGTCATGACTGATTTTGGGACCCCCCTTAACCCCACAAGCAACTCTGGTTTTTGGGACGTGGGCACATTGGGTTGCTAATATCCAAGACTATTAAAATGGACATGATACTTGTTGGGATGTGTTGTGATGTGTCATTTTTGTGTGTAGTGTAGTGTGGGCCACAGTAATGAATGTTGGGGTTACTATATGATGTTATATGCACTTTAATAATGTTATTTTAACAGTAAACAACAGAGATACATTTTCTGCCATATTGTGTTAGTGGAACAGCTTATTATTTTTAATAAGTCAGTAACCTTAGGGCTGAGCTTGCAAACTGTGATGTCCTGAGTTCTCCTAAGAGGTGTTCTGCTGGAAGCTTCAAGATTGAACACAAAAGGCACAACCAAAAGGGAGAATCTTTGAGGTGCACATGGCCCCTCATCTCTGGGTCGTCACAATATACAAGATTGACCACACACTTTCACAGCTTATTTTTTATGATATCTAAACAAGGAAAAGATTTTAGCAAGTGCATCTTTAGAACATTACATGTTCTTAAAGGATCTTGGTAGATTGGGAAACAATTTGTGTTTGTAACGTTTGTAACAAAACATCAGCAGCTGTGTAAACTGCAGGTATACAAGTATTATTAGGTACAATCTTCATTTTAGTAGACATTACTTGTGGCTGAAGGATTCATGTCTATGTTTTTCTGCTGGCTTTGAGGTTGACTGGGTGTGTCCTGTTCATTTTTATTATCTACTCAAAAGTGGAAGGAGGAGGAAGGATGGAATTGTTCAGCAAATGGTAGATTCAGATAAGATCTCAGCAGAAGGCTCCTTCCCCTACCTTTTCATTAGGTCAGTAGAGGCAGCTTATCTGTACAATACATCTTTTCTGAACATCTTACGTGTTAGCATTAAATTACAACATCAATATTGAAAAATCTGAAGGCTTTAATATACATGTTTCTACTTGAACAGTAAGGTATCTTACATTGAACTGCCCCTTTAAATCATCCAATAGACCTATTCACTATTTCAGTATTTCACTGCAATACTACACATCATTAGAACTGAACCATCTATACGTTCTGTACCAGTATATAACTTTTGTCAAGTTTATTTTATATATTTGCTGTATCCACTGTTCTTAGCTGTATGGAATATGGTGGCTCTTTATAAATAAAGGATAATAAATTGTTGACAAAAATAACAGCAATCCTACACACTTGGCATATTCTATACCTTTTTTTTGGATTTTTGAAAAAAAAAATATTCTTTCAAAAACACATTTTAAACTCTCCTAAATACATTATTTTACTGTTTTTTCTGTGACCCTTATAATTATCACAAACAACTTTAAGAGCTTAATTTGACTGTTTTTTAAATCATTTGCCTCAACAGTAATTTTTGAGGCAGGACAATGAAATTTGAAAGACTTCAAACTTTAATTTTCCTTTTCCTTCAATTTTTTTATTTTATTTATACATGTTGGTGCATGTTAAACAAATATTTATATTTATAAAATGCAGAATAATATAACATTCACCTGTGTTACTAGGGCACACCTGCACATGGAAAGAATTTGCAGGCACAGTTTGCATTTATGCATTTATAAAGGTTGCTCAGTCATTTATTTAATAGTTTTGGTAGGTTATTTAGAGCATGATATTTATCTGATTCACATAATGTCCACTTACATGTTTGAGGTATTTCTGATCATGATTTATGTATGATCATCTATTTTTTATCTCCCATTGAAATAATCAAACTGTTATTTAAGCTGTACCTCCATCAGAGAGTTGATTCACTGAAGTTAAGGGACTCTAAGGATTGCAACCAGTCATGGACAGGCAAAATCAATCATTGTTTAATTAAAATGATAGACTTACATGTTTTACATTATTATCAACACAAGCTATCAATTTAGTGGTCGGTTAATGGAGTTATATAGTTGTAGATAATTGGCAGAAAAATATTTATAACCATTAATAAGAACTAGCGACTTGCCCGTCAAAAATGACAGGGCAGTAAAATGTGAAGCCATGGCAATGTTGTTTGCCACACAATGTAAAGCTTTTTCTACTCTGAGGACATTCAGTGCTCATTGCGAGCCTCTCCTGTGTACTTTCGCTCCTCTGTGCACCTTCGGCGCTCATAACAAATATAGATATATATATCTATATTTTTTACATAATAATTAATTAGTTACTTAATAAATTAATATACTTTTTAAATATATATCTAATTAATATATCCAGCAATCAATAGCCTGAAGAGCTAACAATCTGTTTTTATTTTCCTGCAGCATATAATGTACAGTTGGAGTGTTGCTGCCCTGAGGTGAAAGTGTCATCAATGTCCCCAGTGTACATTAGAAATAGGCAGCGTTCGCAAGGGCAGACCATTGGTTTAGTTGTGTAAAGCTCCATTTTAGATTGGTAATGTTATTAGATGCAAGTTTTGGTTGTAAAATTCCGTAATTTGTCTATGTCCTACACGGGTCGCGAATATTTTCCATCCTTTGTAATAGTGTATTGTGTACCTCTTACGTTCCTGTGTGAAAGTGGTACGCAGTTGGCGGTGCTTTGCACGGTCCGGGGTCGTGTAGCCTCGTTTTCAGGTTTTTTGGCGCCCATTTTTTTTCTCACTTAGGCGATTGGCGAGTGCCGAAACTCTGCAAAATCAACTTAAATCATGGCTGTCCCCCTGTGCTGTGTGTGATGTTTTTGTTGTATTTCTTTATATTTTGTGTTTTTCGTGTATTTGCTTTGCGCGGTTCGGCCGTTATTTTCGTAATTTTCTTGTATTTTTTTCGTATCTTTGTATATGCCCTGCATCTCATATTTTTTTCTCTAAATCCTGCATCTCATAATTTTTTAGTAAGTCCCGCATTCGTTAACTGCTTGCAGCCTAAGGCGATCCCTCGTTTCTTAAGTGTTGGTGTCTAAGTCACGCGTATTTAAATGTGTGATCATCTTGCCTCGCTTCACAAGGCTTGCAGGAGCGCCTTCGGTGCTCCTTTTTAGCTAAGCCCTGCGTGTTTCATTGCCTTGACTTTATGAGGCTTGCAGGCAATGAGCGCCTTTGGTGCTCATTGCCTAAGTCCTGCAAGTTTTACTACCTTTATGGCTTGCCTTTCTATGCGAGATTTGCAGGCGATGAGCGCCTTTGGTGCTCATCACCTAAGTGCTGCGAGTTAATGGCTCGCCTCACTACACCTTTGGCGCTTATCGCCTAAGTGCTGCGAGTTAATGGCTCGCTACGCGAAGCTTGCAAGTGTTGAGCGCCTTTAGCGCTCATCGCCTAAGTTGTACGCTTACGCAAAGCGTAACAACATCTCGTATTTTGACAACTATTATATGTGATAAACTTATGTTGAGCAAAAAAAGATGAAGCAAATGCTACAATAGTTAAATATTTTCCAATGAGTTCCAATAGTATATAGTAAGTTAATTCCTTGCAAATCTTGGCACTCATCGCTTAGGTGCTCCAAGTTAGTTTGACAACTATTATATGTGATAAACTTATGTTGAGCAAAAAAAAAATTACCAAAAAAAGTTGTACGCACCACGCAAAGCGTGACGACGTCTCGTAGTTTGACAACTATTATATGTGATAAACTTATGTTGAGCAAAAAAATTTAAAAATGAAGCAAATGCTAAAATAGTTAAATATTTTCTCGAGTTCCAATAGTATATAGTAAGTTATTTCCTCGCAAATCTTGTTTCAAATTAAAGCACATCACTATAGATATGTTAAAAAGGATACATCAGACAGACACTGAACTGACCCACTGATGCTGTTTATATTCAGCATCCTTGTTTTTAGTAGGCTACTGGCATCTGTCTTCTTAGACTGCTTCTCAACTACTTGTTGTCAGATCATTCATTCAATGGTTGTCAAAGGAAGATGACTTGCTGAAGCAATTTAATGAGATAATAAAAATCGATAAATGTCTGCTGTGCATGTCTCACAATTCTGTTTTCTTTTGAAAAATGTTCATGCAGTCTCAATGAAATTCCTACCATTGTCAACAAAAGTTTTTTACCTTCAAAAGGGGTAATGTATTGCATTTATTTATTTCTTTACCGTGTTTGCCCAATTAAAAGATGACTGAGATCCTAATACACAGCCTTATTAAATTGTGATTTGGCCAATTGAATAGGTCTCTATATAAGCACAGAGCATATTTTTTTAACAGAAGGTTTTAGTTAGTGAAGACCTTGCTTTTGGATAGAAGATCACTAACTAAAAACTTCTGTAAAAAAATATGCTGTGTGCTTATATAGAGCCCTATTCAATTCGCCGAATCACAATTTAATAAGGCTGATAATATGGAAGCCATATATATTAGTTAATGAAGAAATGAAACATTCAAGTATGGAGATGATTGCAAGATGTTCTACATTTTTATGACCTACATTTCTAGAAACAATCTAGTGTAATCAGGCTGTTATAGGGCAGTGGTATGTGCATAAAACAAGAGCTACAGTCTTTATTATATTTCTCAGGATTGAATCTCTTTTTGAATCAGTCATTAGAAATAAGGACCCAAGTTTCTCACCTCAGAGAATAGGCTTATGATACAGATATACTACCTCCACAAGTGGTCTGAACTGGAAAGTTGGTGAAACTGACAGGGGCGGCCCGTCCATTGGGGCGTCAGGGCAAACGCCCCCCCAAATATTTTCTTCACCCTGCAATAAAAAAAACACAACAATGTATTAGTATAAGCCAAAAACAAATAAATATAAGGTGTACATCATCATTTCAAGTCTAAATAGTATTAAAAATGAAGTAAAGTTAGAAAAGGGACACTGTCACTTTAAAATAACCCTTGCGCTACATTAACTAATGCTGTGTATCTATCGCCCCCTGCCTGCACCCTGTGTGATCTAATTACAATAGTTATACACTGTGTACACTAACCTTTAGACTCTTCTCTCTCTTCAATGAGTCCTGGCCTGGCCCCCTGACCGTTAATGCATGCCGCCCACTATCACAGTGACGATATGCATGGGCGGTCATAAATGTATCAATTAATAAATGACAGTCTTCCATCATTGACCAATCAATGATGGAAGGCTGTCCAGTTACTAAGTGATCAATCTAAACCCACCCAGACCGTTAGCCCTGAGCGCCCGCCAGCAAATAGGGCCTTGAGTTTAAATTTTGATTGACTGATACAGTCAATAAAACCACCAGTTCCCTGTCCCTTCCCCCTTTCTGTTTCCTGACCCTGGTCACGCTGAGACTGAGAGACCTCCCTGGCTGAATCTACTCATCTGCTCTGCCTGCCTAACACAGTAAGTCTACCTGCCTCTGCCTGGCACCTGCCCTGCCCCTGCCCCTGGCCAAACCAAAACCCCTAGTAGCCCCTAATAAAAGTTAGGGGTGACCAGTTACCCCCAGTCCCCCACTATGCCTGCCTAGCCTGCCAGTGCCACCTACCCAGCCACCCACCAACTACCACCGACGACCCCAGCCATCACCCCCATGTGGCCTGTGCCACCCCCGATCAGGCCTGCCCTATGCTAGCCTAGCTATGCCATCATGCCACCACCGGATTACACCGATCACGGGATCGGGGTAGTCGGGTGGTGAGCGGGGTGGCACAGGCCCACATGGGGGTGATCGGATCACCCCCTTGATGAGGCCTGTGCCACCCCTGATGACCTCCATGTTGCCGCCCTATGCCACCCCCGAGGCCCGATCACCACCGGGCCCCCGGCACCACCCCGATGCGGCCTATGCTACCCCGGGTATTCGGGCAGTGAGCGGGGTTGACCAGGCCACATGGGGGTGGATGTTCACCCCCATGAGGCCTGTGCCACCCCTGGTCGTGGCCTATGGGCGACCGATGGGCGCCTGACCGTGACCGACCCCACCCTGGATGAACAAACTACCTACCCCCCCCCCCCCCCCTATTTTTATTCCATTTTTAGAAGTAACAGGCATGTATATGTGCCTGTCACTTCTAAAGATAAAATAAAAATAAGGGAAGGGAAAAAAAAATACAGTAAAAAGTAAAAACATTATTACAATTAATCAGTAAGCTAACACATTGTTAGTACAGTTAGTAACACATTTTTATACAAAAATAAACAGCTTTAAACAAACATTAAAAATAAAATAAAATAAACAACAGCACATACTTACCTGTAAAATTGACCCCTCCAGCGTTGGCCTTCTGTCCTCTCTGGATATAGTCATGAAAAATAAATAATCCATGTTGATTGAAGCCAATGGTCAAATAAAATAATCCATGTTGATTGAAGCCAATGGTCAAAATAAAATAATCCATGTTGATTGAAGCCAATGATCAAAAATAAAATAATCCATGTTGATTGAAGCCAATGATCAAAAATAAAATAATCCATGTTGATTGAAGCCAATGATCAAAAATAATCCAATCTTGATTGAAGCCATTGTCCATCCATCCATTCTGGCCCATTGAAAGAGGCCTCCACAAAAAAAACCCGACGCTCTAAAAAAAAAAAAACAACACACTAAAAGAGCTCCTCCTACAAGGAGCCCCTCCCGCGATTAATTGTTTTTTTCCCACGGTCTGCTATATATACTAATTTTTGAAGGACTCTGATTGGCTGAAATTTTTGATTGACATCGATTTCAACCAATGAGAGTCTTCAAAAAATTAGCAAATCAGCAAGCAGGTATGGAAGCCTGTAAGGGTAAAAAAGGTTAGTGTGAACTTGTTTGACCCTGTATGTATTATACATATTACAGGGCTATTTTATGTGATATACATGTTACAGGATAATATCCTGTAACATGTATAGCCAAAAAATAGCACTGTAATATGTATAACAAATAAAGTGTAATAGAAATGCATGAACAATATAATATACCATGTAATAAAGAACATCAATTAATCAAATAATCAATATCAATTAATATATATTGTTGTATGTATATGTTTATGTATATTTATGTGTAATTTTTTTTTTATATATATATATATATATATATATATATATATTTGGATATATATATATATATATATATATATATATATATATATATATAAAAATTAATATCAAAATATCACAATAAATAAATATATATATATATATATATATATATATATATCAATTTGATATATATATATATATATTTATTTATTTATTGTGATATATTGATATCAATTTTTATATATATATATATATATATATATATATATATTTATTTATTGTGATATATTGATATCAATTTTTATATATATATATATATATATATATATATATATATATATATATATAAAAATTAATATCAAAATATCACAATAAATAAATATATATATATATATATATATCAATTTGATATATATATATATATATATTTATTTATTTATTGTGATATATTGATATCAATTTTTATATATATATATATATATATATATTTATTTATTTATTGTGATATATTGATATCAATTTTTATATATATATATATATATATATATATATTTATTTATTGTGATATATTGATATCAATTTTTATATATATATATATATATATATATATATTTATTTATTGTGATATATTGATATCAATTTTTATATAAGGTGCGGTTGGGGCCTATATGGTCCCAATTTGTTATTTAAGGTTTTTAAGGTGCGGTTGGGGCCTATATGGTCAAAATTGGTTATTTAAGGTTTTTAAGGTGCGGTTGGGGCCTATTTGGTCCCAATTTGTTATTTAAGGTTTTTAAGGTGCGGTTGGGGCCTATATGGTCAAAATTGGTTATTTAAGGTTTTTAAGGTGCGGTTGGGGCCTATATGGTCACACTTGCTCTTTTAAGGTTTTAAAAGTTACGGTTTGGGTCTTAAACGTTCTAATGTTTTTTTTTTTGTTTTCTATAACTTCCCAGGTGCAAACTATCTGTGGAATCAGATTTCTTTGGACTCGTTGGTTGACTTACTGGACGTGAATACCCCGAGAAGGAGAGTCAACTGTTGGTGAGTATCATTGCCTTTAATTTTCTGTCCATGTGTATAGGTGCAAATTTGATGTTGATGTAGTCTTGTCACATGAGGGTTTGCAATCTGTAATGTATACCAATGAAATCAACACACTGTTATTTTAAAGTAATTTTGTGACATAATATAAATTAATATACCGGGATCTCTTTCTTTTATTGGTATCAATATCAGAAATGAATACTATTGACTCTCTACTTGTGAAGCCTTTCGCCACCCTAACCTATGAGGAGAAGGTGGAAGTAAAACGGTTAGGAGCTGACCAACCAGAGATAAATCTGCAGCAAATCGCAAGAGATAGAGGGAAGCAATATGTCCGTAATTTCAATACTGAATGGTACAAGAAGAACGACTGGCTTTCTGGAAGGGTTTCTAGGAAGTCCTTATATTGTTTCCCATGCATCCTATTTGGTGGTGACGCTGCTTGGACCAAAACTGGAGTGACTGACGTCAAACATCTAGCTGACAAATTGGCAAAACACAAAAGTTCTAAAGCTCACTTGGATAACAGGATCAAGTTTGAGATGCTTGGACAGGCGAACATTGCTGTTCAACTGGACCAAGGATACCAAGTCAGCATTCAAAAACACAACGAAGAAGTGGCTAAGAACCGGTACATCCTTTCGAAGATAATTGATTGTGTTCGCTTTTGTGGCGCCTTTGAACTGGCATTAAGAGGACACGACGAAAGTGAAACATCGCTAAATCCAGGAGTGTTTCGAGGCCTGGTGGATTTGGTTGGCAGTATCGATAGTGCAATGGAACAGCATTTGAAGACTGCAACTGTGTTTAAGGGCACTTCCAAAACCGTGCAGAATGAGCTACTGGACTGCATGCATGAAGTTATAAAGGAAGTGATTCACCACGAGCTTAAGGAAGCCCAGTTTGTGGCAATCCAAGCGGATGAAACAACCGATATTTCCGCTAGGACACAGTGCGTTGTAGTCTATCGCTACATTGACAAGAAGCATCAAGTGGTGGAAAGATTTGATGGCTTCACGGAAATGAAATCAACGGATGCAGACTCCATTGCTGCTGTTGTGCTGGAAACACTGAATACTGTTCTCCCAGAGCCAGAAGACAAGAAGAAACTCATAGCTCAAAGCTACGATGGTGCCAGTGTGATGCGTGGAGATCAAGGAGGAGTTCAAAGAAAAATAAAAGACGTGTACCCGAACGCACACTACGTCCATTGCTATGCTCACCAACTGAACCTAATAATGGAGAAAGCAGTTTCAAGGATTGGAAGAGTTAGAGTTTTTTTTTCAAACATAGGCGGCATACCATCTTTTTTTTCACGCTCTCCAAAAAGGACTGGAGTTCTGGATGAGGTAGTTGGTAGAAGACTTCCAAGAGGTGCACCGACACGATGGAACTTCAACGTTAGGACCGTGAACGTGATCTACGAGAACAGAGATGCGCTACTTGAGTGTTTCCAGACAATTGAGGCATGTCTAAACTTTGATCCAACATCTATACGGGAAGCCGCAGGTTTCATTGGAATGCTGGAAGACAGGGAGTTCCTTTACTTCCTTAAATTATTTCATTTAATAATGCCACATGTAGATATCCTCTATAGTCAGCTTCAGAAGCGAGACACGGATACTGTTTATATCAAAAAAGTCACAGAAGACTTTGTCGCCAGCATCCAGAAAATCCGTAATTCTGTGGAAGAGATAGAAGCAAGTTTGCCAAGCGATCTAACAGTCAACAGACGGAGTGCGGAGATCTCAACCTTGAGACAACTTTCAACAGAGGTATGTGACATAGTGGTGGTTCATGCAAAAGAACGTTTTTCATTTTCAAATCACCTAGTCAGTGCCAAACTTGTTCAAAGTGACTTGTATAAAACCCATGACACTTGCTTTCCAACCCAAGCTCTGGAAGACACCGTGCAAGCATATCCAATACTGAAGAAGGAACAATTACGCACTGAGCTGTCACTTCTGTATGGGAAGACAGAGTTTCATACTTGTACAAGTGCTGTTGCTCTGCACAAACTTTTCCATCAATTTAATCTGCAGAATGATTTTACAGAGACAGTAAAATTATTAAGAATCCTGATTACAACACCAATGACTACTGCAGAATCAGAAAGATGCTTCTCAACATTGAAGAGGATAAAAACCTTTTTAAGAAGCACCATGTCCCTGGAGCGGTTGAATGCATTGACAATGCTCTCAATGGAAAAGCAACTGATTTCCGAGATCCCACACTTCAATGAAAAAACCATTGAGAAGTTTTGTTCTTTGAAAGATCGCCGTGCAAAATTAAAATACAAGTGATTGAAGCAAAAAGAATGCATACCCCCAAGGTGTGCAAAGATAAACTGCGTTAAGCAGCACCACCTCACACTACCAAACATAACTAGTGGTAAGTAAAGTATGAACGGTGTGTGGGTGTGCATATGGAAGGAGCTATGAAAGGTGTGTGCATGGTCAGTAACAATTGTTGAAGCCTTGGCGTGGTTTGAAGGAATTGGAGGCACTTCCAAGGGTAGCTGTCACTTGTGTACAGGAAGCAAGAATTCCATGTCTGTACAAGTGCTGTTGCTCTGCAGCAACTTTAGCATACAATTTAATCTACATAATCTAACAGAGTGAGTGAAGCTATAAGGAATCCTGCTTACAACAACGAAGACTACTAAAGAACCAGAAAGATGCTTCTCCACATTGAAGAGGATCAAAAAAGTAATTAAAAAGCACCATGGCCCTGTAGCGGTTAAATGCATTGGTTTGAAGGAATTGGAGGCACCTTCAAGGGTACGTAAAGTTCTCAGAAATGGCACCACCTCACTACCAAAAATAACTAGTGGTAAGTAAAGTATGAATGTTGTGTGGGTGTGCATATTGAAGGAGCTATGAAAGGTGTGTGAATGGTCAGTAACAATTGTTGAAGCCTTGGCGTGGCGTTACTGCTCATATGGTTATCCATATGCTAATTCAACGTGTTTGTTTGACATTGATTATTGTGTGGTCTAAACAGAAGTGAAATGTTGTTGTTTTCTTGAATCCCAAGATCCACTGGTTTGGGCCTATGCAGTGCTGATTGGTCTTCTAAGGTATGTTTGAGGCCTATATGGTCCCACTTGGTCTTCTAAGGTATGTTTGGGGCCTATGGTCACACTTGGTCTTCTAAGGTATGTTTGGGGCCTATGGTCACACTTGGTCTTCTAAGGTATGTTTGGGGCTTATATAGTCACACTTGGTCTTCTAAGGTATGTTTGGGGCCTATATAGTCACACTTGGTCTTCTAAGGTATGTTTGGGGCCTATATAGTCACACTTGGTCTTCTAAGGTATGTTTGGGGCCTATGGTCACACTTGGTCTTCTAAGGTATGTTTGGGGCCTATGGTCACACTTGGTCTTCTAAGGTATGTTTGGGGCTTATATAGTCACACTTGGTCTTCTAAGGTATGTTTGGTGCCTATATAGTCACACTTGGTCTTCTAAGGTATGTTTGGGGCCTATATAGTCACACTTGGTCTTCTAAGGTATGTTTGGGGCCTATATGGTTCCACTTGGTCTTTTAAGGTTTTGAAAGTATGGTTTTGTTCTTGAATGGTCTGATTGATTTGCTTGTTTTCTTTCAACCCCAGGTGCAAACCCTATGTGGCTGCAGATTTGTTTCTACTCATTGGTCAACTTAATGAACATGAATACCCTGAGATGAAGAGCCGACTAATGGTAGGTGTCACTCCTTTAATTTTTCTGTTAATACGTATAGGTGCAATTATGATATTGCTGTAGTCTTGTCACATGAGTTTTTTCAATATATATTGTATACCAATGAATTTAACACATTGTTACTTTACTTCTTGACATTTCTGCATTGGTGATCATGTATTTCAATGGGCTTTACAAGTATAAGGTCATTGGGCGGTGCTTATAAAGGTCATTATGACGTCAAGGGGAGGAGTTATAAAAATTGGTGTGGTTTGAAAAAGGGGGAGTGGCTATGTTTCGCCCTGTCGCCCCTCCAACTTGAAAAGTCACCAGCCGCCACTGGAAACTGATGATTGTCAGTTGGAGCTGGAGACAGAGTGGTCAATGCTCAGATGGAGCAGAAACAATGGCTGAAAAAACAGTGGCTCTTTGGACTATTTCAAGTAATAGACATTATGGCTGAATTGAATGCTTAACCATCCGGCTGCCAAATGTCACTTTAGCTTTATATTGTAACTGTCCACAGAAAGACAGTTTACAAACCATCACCATATCCCACTCCAAGCTTAACTCCTTCAGTGGACTAGGATTATAGGGTCCACACAATAAACATCATTATACAATGCAGAGTCAACTGTAAATAATTAAAACAATATACATTGTGACAGTGGGATCTTGTGGGTGACAATCATTATTGCAACAAATACACATCACAATCACACAAGCAAATATATTATACACTAGAAAATTGCTCATCGAAAATGACAGGATTAAAATTGTAGGGCTGGCAATGGTGTTTGCCACACAATGTGAGGCTTTTGGTCCTCTGAGCACCATCGGCTCTCATTACAAGACTCTCCCCCATCTACTTAAAGTTTCCTGCTTTGCACTGATCACCTTCAGCGCTCATCGCGAGCCCCACACTGAGCGCCTTCGGTGCTGATCACGGGGCTCGCAATGAGTGCCTTTGGCACTCATTGCAAGTCTCTCCCACTCGCAGTGCTCATCATGAGCCCTGCAATGAGCACCTTTCCTCTCGCCTGCGCTCATTGCAAGCCTCTCCCACTCGCGGTGCTCATCGTTGCGAGCCTTTCATATCGCCTACTGTACAGGCCGCTCATTGCATCGTTTGCTAACCTGCAAGTTTAGTGCTTGGGTATGCCATGTGTCTCTTTCCACCATCTCCCTCCTGTCCCTTCCCTGTGTCTTCCTCCTCTGTGTGTCTGCTGAATGTTTGCACGGCGCAAGGTGACTGCCGTTGGTTTTATTTTCAAAGTCCTGCGTGCCTGGCGTTGTTCGTGTAAGTGTTACTGTCTTCAGCGTCGTGTATTTTGTAAGTTTTGTGAGCCTGGCATTGCTGAGCCTTGTTTTCATGCTGTTTCTGAAATTTAGCGTTTTTTGTCCGCCATTGTTTTCCTTGCTTAGGCGATTTTCAAGTGAGAAAAAACGCAAAATATTGGTGTAATTCGCTTGCAACCTCACTCAAACAATTTTGTTTTCCTTTGTTGCATCAGAAAGAGGGTATTTGAAAATGGTCCACAGTATGTTTTCAATAAATTCTACAAACTAAAGTATGCTCTCTACAGGTTTTACTTAATATTTATTCAATCGAAAAACAATTTTTTGTTTTTATTTTACTTGATAAAAAAAGTTGTGTTCTATATACTGTACCTTTAAGTTCACAAGACAATTCCTATCATAGAGCATTTCCAATGTTCTGTTTGTGAAAATGTATATAAAATAATGAAGGTAGATTTTTGAAGTTACATATCATTGCCTATCTACACCATAAAAAATACTGCACATTTGTGGAGTAGGCATCCATTGTTTTCAGAAACAAAAGTCTGGTAGCAACCTGGTAATAAGGCTGTATATCTGTATGTGATTACTGTGATGTATTAGATAGCATCTAGTAAGTGAATCACTGATGGGAGCGAAAGAGTGTTTGCTCTAATGTGCAGTAATCAGTGGCAGAGGAACCCCCAGTGCAAGCAGTGCAAAGCATCGGGACCCCACCTCTAAAAGGGCCTCAGTGCAATAATATTACTTATTTTGTAATGCCCTACACCTCATGCCATGCCCCCTCAACCTCCCTTGGATCCCACAACCCTCCTGGTTACCTTGATCCACCGTACTTGATTGCTGTGTCTCTTCTATTTCAAGGGAGGCTGAGGGGGCATGGCATGGGCTGGCGTGGAGAGGTGAGGAGGCATGGGGTGCGGTGGCATGGGCTGGGGTGGGGAGGTGAGGCATGGGCTGTGGTGGGGATGTGAGGGAGCATGTCATAGGCAGGTATATATATTATCTATTCATCTATCTATCTATCTATCTATCTATCTATAATTTATATACATCTATCTCTCTCTCTCTCCCTCTCGCTATATATATATATTATATATATATATATATATATATATATATACATATATATATATATATATATATATATATATGTATATATATATATATATATATATATATATATATATATAAAATAAATATATATTTACATATACAGTTATTTATATTTATATTTACATGGCCCTTTTGTATTTAATGCTCACCACTTAGAATCCTGAGGTCCGGGATCTGTGCCGAAGTCTGGATCCTGATCGTCTATTTGAGATTAGACATGTGGGAGGTCTATTCAATTCAAATGTGTACAAATCAAACGTGTTTCAGCATTTTTGTACTGCTTTCTCAGTGATAACGATGCCCTGGAATAGATTCCTCAACCTGGGTATTGGCTGTCTGTTACAGGGATCATCCGCGAAACGTGTTTGATTTGTACACATTTGAATTGTACACACATTTTTCTAATAGTGCCAATGATAGCACCATGCATGATTTTATATCGAAATAAGGTTTTTAACACCAAAAGGGTGTGCCTTTGGAATTTTGAACTTTTGTATTTTACAAATAAAACATTTCTATACATCCATGTCTCCCTCTGGTATTTTTTTTGTAAATTTTTTTACATATTGGAGAACCAGCTGCACCACCAATTAGAGACTCTCATTTTGTATTTCTCCTATACCAACTCCCTATTTGGCAAGACAGGAAAACGACAGACACACAAAGAAGCGACTTACCAATTGGACACTGTTCCATGGTCTTGTACTACTATAATACTACACATAAATTAGAGCCTACATTAGCAAACATATTGCTCCATTGGGGGTGTCCACCTATCCCTCATTTATTTATTTTCACCACTCCATAACCATATCATTTTCTACTCGAACATTGGGCACTCACATGAACAGTGCCCAATTCTAGTTACACAGTTTATCTAAGGAGCAACTGGACACCTTAACATTTAACTGCTATCAAGATCCTGAATATCTAAGATTGGAATACATACCGGTTGTAGGAACGTCTAGTCTACCACTGTATCCTAGGCCATCTGAAACATCACACTCGACCCTGCGCTACACCAAAGTTGGGGTTATCGACTCAATACCATCATCTATTTATTTACTTGTTTATTATTTCCTGGGTATTAAGATTTGGTGTTTTCCATATCTTTCCTTGATGGCTCTTAGCTGCTAACATGAAAAATTCTAGCCATTTATTTAGATTTTTGGTTAATTGAGGAAGAGAGCTTCCCAATAAACATACTTCCATTGATGGACTGTGTATCTTTTAACTGTATGAGCTACAGACACAAAGAGGTAAAACTTGTATGATTTTAAGTAGAAAAAAACAGGACTTTTAAACACTTCTTAATAAAATAAAATACATAAAAGTAAATAGATGCATAGGTATATCATATTCCTAGTGAAATCCAGAAACCTTCCATGACCCTTTAATGACACAATTAGCCTTATTCTATTAGCTACATGCAAATGCCTTGAAATCATAAATGTGTCTGGTGTTTTTTTAAATAAATGTTTATATGCATTCTATTGACTTAAGAATTCATTAGTGCCAGTAAGTAATATTTGCCGAATATGTAGCAATATTAAGAGTGATTTTAAGTGTATATAAATTTATGATTTGGGCAATTTAGTTTGGCCCAATGTCTTTTAATCCAGAAATAAATGTAAAATTAGTAGTAGAAAGTATTTTAATTCTGGTATGTGAAGTAAGTTTCTTGTGATCAAATGTTTGCATCCATGCTGGATTGGTAAAATATGTACCATTTTTAAAGCAAACATGAGTGAGCAGGCAAAATACTATTCCCTTATTTCTTATGGGATTCATATTCCACTGTAGGTTATAACAGAATAGCACAATCATAAAACATAACATGGCAACAAAGAAAAAAATGAAATGACCCTGTTCAAAAGTTTGCATACATTTAGTTCTTGCTATGTATTGCCCCCTTTAAAATAAATGACAATGTGCAGTCTTTTGTAATAGTTGTCTATGAGGCCCCTAATTCTTGCAGGTGGAATAGCTGCCCATTCGTCTTGGCAATTTTGGTCATGCAAAGTCTTTGGTCGTGTAGCATGAATAACACGTTTGAGATCTTCCCAGTGTCTCAATGTTTAAGGTCAGGAGACTGTGATGGCCACTCCACAACCTTCATCTTTTTCTACTGTAACCACTGGAGGGTCAACTTGGCCTTGTGCTTAGGGTCATTGACATGTTGGAATGTCCAAGAGTGAATGCAAATTGTCTGCCAGTATTTTCTGATAACATGCTGCATTTATCTTGCCATCAATTTTCACAAGATTCCCTGTACTTTTAGAGCTCACCGTTTCCCCGCCCCCAAAACATCAGTGAGCCACCACCATGCTTCACAGTTGGGATGGTATTTTTTTCACTATAGGCCTTGTTGACACCTCTCCAAACATAGGGCTTATGGCTTTGACCATAAAGCTCTATTTTGGTCTCGTCACTCCAAATTACAGTGTGCCAGAAGCTGTGAGGGGTGTCAAGGTGTTGTCGGGCATATTGTAACCTGGCTTTTTTGTGGCATTGGCGAAGTAAAGGCTTCTTTCTGGCAACTTGACCATGCTGCTATTTTTGTTCAAGAATCGTCGTATTGTGCTCCTTGAAACAACACCACCGTCTTTTTTCAGAGCAGCCTGTATTTCTCCTGAGGTTATCTGTGTTTTGTTATTTTTGTATTCCGAAGAATTATTATGGCAGTTGTGGCTGAAATCTTTCTTGGTCTACATAACCTTGGCTTAGTATCAAGAGATTGGTATCAAGATTTTCAACTTCTTAATAAGTGATTGAACAGTACTGACTGGCATTTTCAAGACTTTGGATATCTTTTTATATCCTTTTCCATCGTTATGAAGTTCCATTACCTTGTTGTGCAGGTCTTTTGACAGTTCTTTTCTGCTCCCCATGGCTCAGTATATAGCCTGCTCAGTGCATCCACGTGAGAGCTAACAAACTCATTGACTATTTATTTACAGACACTAATTGCAATGTAAATAGCGACAGGTGTGGGGAATTAACCTTTAATTGCCATTTTAACCAGTGTGTATCACCTTGTGTGTCTGTGACAAGGGCAAACATTCAAGGGTATGTAAACTTTTTATCAGGGCCATTTGTGTGATTTCTGTTATCATTATGATTTAAAAAGGAGCTAACAACTATGTGATAATAAATGGCTTCATATGACCACTATCCTTCAATAAATTTAAACATGTTCACGATCAGTCATATTTTCAAAAACAATGCAAACATTTCACAATTTCTGCCAGGGTATGCAAACTTTTGAACACAACTATATATTCAGTGGTGCAATAAAAGTGTATAGTTTAATCTGCGCTTGAGCACTGTGTCTGTGCTGAAGCATTTAGACAGCAAAGCGGGTCCCACATTTAGAACAGTTATTTATAATAAAGATTTTTATATTTTAACTTTGATAATGCCAAAAAATATCATTTGTAAATAGACTTATATTAATAGGTTATCACTTACTGTATCTCTCCTCTTTGGGAGTTCACCCTCCCCAAGGCCAGCTACAAAAACATTAGTAGTCATTTTGACAAATTGCATAGACAATATTTTTATTCATACTGCATTGTAGCAAGTTGTACTAAGAAGAGACTTCTGGAATATGACCACCATCCAATAGCACTACCACATTTGAAATGATTGATTGATCTTATATAAGCTTTGATACTTTCCATCAATTGGTTGTTAAAATAAGAAGAAGAAGAAGGAGAGAAAAAAAGAGAGAAAGAGAGAAAAAAAGAAAGAAAGAAAGAGAGAAAGAGAGAAATAAAGAAAGTAAGAAAGAAAGAAAGAAAGAAAGAAGCATATGCAAGCACATAAAAATGAAGCATTATGCTGAAATTAACTTTTGGTGTGTTGGAAGAGAAAATGTGATACATTAATAAAAATTATCTGCCATATTAATCTGTGTTTAATCTGAGATAGACAGAAGCCCTTGTACCACATAAATGGAATCCAGAGATGTAATCTGTTCCAAATTGACAAATTAAGAAAATGGATTCATATTCATCAAATTAAGCAGACAAGTGGATTTGCTTATGCAGAGACATAGATATCAGTGCAAGGCCATGTCATTATTAAAATAATTTCAAGGCTGCTAATTAACCTGCCAAGTGAGCACGTTGCAAGGGCTACAATTTTTCCAGCTGTTAAAAAATCACAGATATTGTATTTTAGTATTGTATTTAAGTGTTTCTGAAAAAAAGCACACTTCAAAGCAGAAATATTAATGCTAACATTTATACTGTCATTTGTTTTGGATAATAGTTACTGTTATAAGAGGTGAACGCAATACTGAAAAAACAATAATTTAGAATAATCTTACAACATGTGAAAATGTATTAGGAGGAACGCAAATTAATTTGATTTTATATTCAAGAATATATTAAGCTGTTTAGGTAGTAGTAGGTATGAGAAACAGAAACAAAAATATAATAAATACACAAAATAAATTAAGGAGAACATATAATAGGAGAAACCACTTTTCCTTATCTTCAGATCTGTGTTTGCATTTGGTGTATCTTATCTAAATCTCCATCCACAGGATCCAGCGCCCGGACCCCGAGTTCCCCTAGAATTAATCATATTAACTAATCATTTATGAACTATGGTTTGTGTAAAATTTTGTTAATACTGTAGGTCACTGAGACTTTACTTATAAATGGTTGGCAACTATACCCTATATACTTGTAAAATAACAAACTAGACACAATGTTTTATTGTTTGGTGATAAGTTGATATATGCAGTCATTTCTAAAGTAAACTCACTTAATAAAATGTAACAGCTCCAATAGTTGGGGGCCAAATGACTGCCAGTATGAGCCTCTGATGTAAGACACTATGTCCAGCGGGTATTTTCCCACCAAAACTTGGATTTCTCAAAGGGATGGAGATTAATCACTGTAAAAGTCTATATATCTGTAATATTGGGGATTGCCATGGTATTGACCTGGAGGCCCTTTACTGTAGCATTCTATATGTAGAGGGAATTTGAACAGTCAAATATTTCTTTGTAATGGGCAGTAGCACATTAGACCAATGTAATAATTTCATAGTGATATTACTCCAATTTGTACTGGGAATTTGCAGGGAAAAGGATACACCAAATTATGGGGCACTGCAGTGGGGATTACATGTGCCCCTACTTATACAAACCTCTTGCTAGGGTGGTGGGAGAAAAGTTATTTTTTTTAATGAACCTATTGTAAGAAATGAAAAAGTTATTTCCATAAATCATAAGTTCTTTTGGACAGGTCAATAAACAAGCAGACAAATTAGGTATCCTTAAAAAGATATATTTAAAAAAAACAATCAAGATAGGGTTACATCATGGGTTTAGACAAAACAGATAACAGACAAGAAGTATTAAGACAATATTTACAAATATATCACATATATAGTTCTCAGCAATGTGGACTTACCCAAAAATTTTGGTAACGCAATGTTAAAACTGCGGGCTCGCACAGCAAGCCCAACGCAACTGTGACCCTCTGTTGCAGGTTTGTTGCGCTGGTGGAGATGAGCTCCGTGAGCGCAACTGCGAGGTCAACTGTTTGCGGCCCCTAGGGTCGCAACTGCGAGCCTCGCAAAGCGAGGAGAGACGTTGCGGCCAGTAACCTTGAGGCCCGCGGAACTACCTGGTTCCTGCCAGGGGAGGACTCACGATAAACACTGGAGGCGCTCATCGTGAGGACCCCAAGTCTCGCACCACCCCCAGTCTCTCCTCCCTCCTTCCCCTCATCCTCCCTCTTTCCCCCTCTCCATTTACACCCCCTCTCCCTCTACCCTTCCTCTACCTCTACCCTCCTTTCCTCTCACTTACCTTCATCAGCTGATCTCCATGGCATCTTCTGACTGTGTCGTGAGCCGGCATATGCTAATGACGTGACGTCACATGCGCGTCACGTCATTAGCATATGCCGGGTTCCGACACAGCCGGAAGACGCCATGGAGAGCAGCAGGAGCAGCTGATGAAGGTAAGTGAGGGGAGAGGGAGAGGGGGGCTTGCATCACTCCCATTGTCTCCTCCCTCCATCCCTCATCCTCCTCCTCCCTGCCTCCCCTCATCATCTTCCTCCCTCTTCCTCCCTTTCCCCCTCTCCAATTAACCCCCCTTTCCCCTCACTTACCTTCATCAGCTGCTGCTCTTCATCGCTCCTTCTGTGACGTGATGTCACATGTGCGTCACATCATTAGCATAGGCTGGGTCCCAACACAGCTGGAAGTAACGATTGAGAGGAGCTGGAGCACAGAGAGGAGGGAGAGGGGGGAGGAGACACAGGGGAGGGAGGGGTGGAAGAGACACAGGGGAGGGAGAGGAGGGGGAAAGGAGACACAAGGGAGGAAGTGGAGGGGCGAAAGGAGACACAAGGCATGAAGTAGATGGGGAAAGGAGACACAAGGTACGAAGTAGATACGGGAAAGGCTCGCAGTGAGTGTCGAAGGTGCTCACTTTGGTGGCAAACAGCATTGCCAGCATTAAAATTTTATTGCCATCATTTTTGACTGGCAAGTCGCTAGTACTTATATAAATTCGACATTTTGTAATATAAAGATACAGGATACTACCCCCTATGGTCAGCTTTTGAAGATCACTCTTCATCAGGTTCTCTGGTCAGAATTGCTCTGCTCAGCTGGGCTCATCTGGCATTCTCCTGGCACTCTGGACTTGGGACTGTGTGTGCCTGTGCCCATCAGTCTTTGTGCCCCTCTCCGTCCTGTGCCCTGTGCTCATGCCATAAAATATTGTCTTTTTATATCAGATTTCCATCTATGTCCCACCTTTTCTATACGTCATACATTAAAGTTTGATCAGTTGTCATCTGTCCAAAAATGTACATATGTAATTTATACAATTCCCTAAGGCTTGCTGTTTTTACTGTAAATTAGACCATTTGTGATTCTCTGAGTTATTTCGAGTGAGGCTAACCACACCTGTTGCCATTTCCCCACAGTAAAAGACTTGGTTTACACTAATTAAAGTCATAGAGATATATAAAATATAAATGAATATATATTTGTGGGAATAAAACCAAAAAGGCAGAAGGTATAATGTTTTGATAGTTACAATGTAATTGAGGTTGAAAACAGACTTTCAGTCCATGAAGTTCAACCTTTGAACATCTCCTCTGTTCTGCAATATGCAGATTAGTTTTTAATTAATTGAATCCAGAGGAAGGCAAACAGAAAAAACCCAAGTGAGGCTTTACCAATCCCCTGAAAGGAGAAAAAAAAATGAATTCCTTCCTGACCCCAGCTACTGGCGATTTAATTCCTCCCTGGATCAATACTCTCTCTCTCTAATTATCCAGGATAACCCTGAATGCCCTTTTTTATAATAAATAAATCCAGTCCCCTTTTAAAATTATCTATCGAATCTGCTGTCACCACCTCCTTTAGTAGAGAATTCCACAGATCAACCACCCATACTTTGAAGACCCTTTTCTTTCTTTAAGGTGGAATCTTTTTATTTCTAACCTCAAAGGATGTTGGAAGTTGGAAATCTCTTGGCACAAAAAGCTCACTTGACAAATCTTTATACTGACCCTGGATGTATTTACAGTGTGGGACAAAATTATTTGATCCCCTGCTAATTTCGAACATTTGTCCACTGACAAAGAAACAAAGAGGAGTGGGACAAAATCCTTCCTGAGATGTGTGCAAACCTGGTGGCCAACTACAAGAAACATCTGACCTCTGTGATTGCCAACAAGGGTTTTGCCACCAAGTGCTAAGTTGAAGGGGTCAATTAATTATTTCCCTCATTGACCTGCAAATCAATTTATAACTTTTTTGACATGCGTTTTTCTTGTTTTTTTTTTTTTATTCTGTCTTTCACTGGTAAAATACACCAACCATTAAAATTATAGACTGATCATTTCTTTGTCAGTGGACAAACGTTCAAAATTAGCAGGGGATCGAATACTTTTTCCCCCACTGTATATACGGTAATCATATCTCCTCTTAAACGCCTTTTTTCTAGAGAAAATAAGATTAATTTGGTTAGTCTTTCTTCAAAACTTAGCCCCTCCATGCTCCTTATTAGTTTTGTAGCCCTTCTGTGTACCTTTTCCAGCTCTAAAAGGTCCTTTTTATTAAGTGGTACCCAAAATTGTAATCCATATTCCAAATGAGGGGGTACTAGGGATTTGTATAGTGATAGAATTATTTTTGCTTCCCTTGTTTCTATACCCTTCTTAATACATGCTAATATTTTATTTGTCTTTGCAGCTGCTGCTTGGCATTGAGCACTGTTACCTAGGTGGTTCTCCACAAGTACTCCCAAATCCCTTTCAATATCTGATACCCCTATATTTGCTCCATTAAGATTATACATTGCATGGCTATTTTTCCTTCCCAGATGCATAACTTTACATTTATTCATATTAAATGTCATCTACCATTTAGATGCCCATTCGGCTATTTTATGTAAATCCCTTTGGAGGGAATGTATATCATTATCTGATTTAATTACCATGCACAACTTAGTGTCTTCAGCAAAAATGGAGACACTACTTTCTAATCCTACTTCTTAGTCATTAATAAATATGTTAAAACGGAAAGGACCTAATAATGAACCCTGAGGAACTCCACTTACCACATTAGACCAATGGTCCATTTACCACAACTCTTTGCTTCCTGTCTTTTAGCCAGCTCTCGATCCATGAGCGGATATTTACTCCAATTCCTGTATCCCTTAGTTTGCACAATAGTCTTCCATGTGGCACTGTATCAAAAGCCTTTGCAAAATTCAAAAAGACTACATCCACTGAGTTTTGATTGACTTGACCTATCCCTCATAAATCCATGTTGACTCCTACTTATAACCCTGTTCAAATAGACACACTCTTGTATATTATCCCTTATTAACCCTTCTAAAAGCTTTCCTACTACAGAAGCGAGGCTCCCTGGTCTATAATTCCCTGGATTTGTTCTTGCTACCTTCTTAAATATAGGTATCACCTCTGCTTTTTGCCAGTCATCTGGTAGGGACCCAGTGTTGAGTGAATCATGAAAAACTAAATATAATGGTTTCGCTATTACAGAACCCAGTTCACTCAGTACCCTTGGATGTATTCCATCAGAACCTGGGGCTTTATTAACATTTATTTTTTCCAACCTCTTCCTGCGTTAAACAATTATTTTGTAAAGGTAGTGTAGCCCCATTATGTTGCGGTGTCCCAACCACTGGTACTTCCCTTGTGTATACAGAAGAAAATAACCTATTTAGCTCATCTGCCTTCTCCTGGTCACTAATTATCAGACGGCCTGTATTTTTGGTATTATTCCCACAAATATATATTCATTTATATTTTATTTATCTGTATGACTTTAATTAGTTTAAACCAAGTCTGTACTGTGGCGAAATGGCAACAGGTGTGATTAGCCTCACTCGAAATAACTTTTGCAACTAATGTTTGACTTTCTATTTTAGCCAGTCTAATAGCCCTTTTGCAAGCCTTGTTGATTTCCTTGTACTTACGTAAAACAGTCTCCGTCCCCTCTTGTTTGTATAATTTAAATGCCTGTTTTTTACTCTGTATCTTGATCTCTAAATCATTGTTAAGCCACATTGGATGTGATTTACTCCATTTACTCCTCTTCCCACATGGCATATGCCGATGTATATGTATATTTAGTAAGGCTTTAAATGTTGTCCATTTATGTTCAGTATTTTGACCTGTAAGTTATTTGTCCCAGTCTATAAATTGTATTGCTGCCCTTAGACCGTTAAAATCTGCCCTTTTAAAATTAAGAGTTTTGTTGGCCCCTTACAGTTTTGTTTTTTTACTTCAATCTCAAACGAGACGGTGTTGTAATCACTGTTCCCCAAAGGTTGCCCTATTTCAACATTTGATACCATATCAATATTATTTGTGATAACTAATTCCAAGATAGCTACATTTCTAGTAGGTTCTTATATAACCTGGGCCAGATAATGATCCCTGAGTATACTCAAGAACCTGCTCCCCTTAGCTGAACTGCTGGTCTCATTTATCCAGTTTATTTCAGGGTAATTAAAATATCCCATTAGTAGAACTTGCCCATGATTAGCTGCATTTCCAATATGTAACAATAATTGTATTTCCTCTCTTTCAGTTTTATTTGGGGGTTTATAGCATACTCCAACTAATATTCTTTTTGAATTTGCTGTTCCGCTATTTAACTCTACCCACAAACATTGAATATTACAGCTAGTTCCGCCATAAATATCTTCTCTAACTATAGGATTAAATTCAGGTTAACATACAGACATTTTCCTCCTCCTCTTGTACCATTGTCCCTATCTTTCCTAAATATTTTATAACCATCCAGAATAAAAGTCCAATCATGAGATTCATCCCACCCTGTTTTGGTAATGTCTATTAAGTCCCATTTTTCGTTAATTGGCAATAATTCTAGCTCTCCCATTTTTTCTGGCAAGCTTCTGGCATTAATAAGCATACATCTTTTATTATGAGTTTGTAGATTTGAGGTGCCTGTCTCTGTACTTGGGTTACTTAGTAATGACTCCCTATTGACTATACTAACCCTCCCCCAGTCTCCTCCCCCATGAGTAGTTAATTAATTCCTTATCCCCTCTACACTTTCTACCCCATTACATTCATCTAGTCCCTCCCCCCACCTAGTTTAAAAACTCCTCTAGCCGTTGTACCAACCTATCCCCTGGCACAAAAGCTCCCTCATCATTAAGGTGCAATCCATCCCTTTCTATTGAAGTCATGTTAAAAATTGCCTGTAAATAAGCCATATTTTACACTTTGGAAGACTTCACAGGTGACAAAGTAAAGGCAATACTACTGTGTTTAGGAAAGAGGCATTCACTAATAATCTGCTAGACAGGACTAGTCAACATTATGAGCCTCTCAAAAAAGGTATCCCAAAGGGACAATCCCTAGGAATTGCAGCAGTGATTTTGAATTCAAGAAAGAGGCAGAAAAACTGAGAGAAATATTTAAAAGTAGGGGATATCAAAAAAGGTTTCTGAGACTGCATGCAAAAATGAAAAAAAAGGAACCGATGTACAGAACTCCTCTAAAAGGAAATATAGAAAATAGGAACCTTACCTATAGTTACAATTCATGAAAACCTTCTCTAAATTTTGGCATCTGCTTACTTCTGAGGAGGATCTAAAGGAGGTGGTTAGCTCACAGGCTACCATAACTTACTGGAGGAGTCTTAACTTAAATGATATTCTCATGCACAGCCACTTTGGAAAATATTAGGAGAGACATATGGTTGAAACCGATTAATGAATGTTCCAAATATGGACACTGCAAGTTTTGTAGGAATATGAAACCAACAAAATAATTTATCTAGAAACAGGGGAAACATTACAGCTTAAAAACCTTTACAATTGCAGCACTATTTATATATAAATACATTATCTCACAAAAGTGAGTGCACCCATCACATTTTTGAAAATATTTTATTATATCTTTTCATGTGACAGCACTGAAGAAATTACCAAAGAATTCAACACATTGGCAACAAAAGTGAGTACACCCCTAAGTGGAAATGTCCAAATTGGGTCAAAGTGTCAATATTTTGTGTGGCCACCATTATTTACCAGCACTGCCTTAACCCTCATGGGCATGGAGTTCACCAGAGCTTCACAGGTTGTCACTGGAGTCCTCTTCCGCTCCTCAATAATGACTTCACAGAGCTGGTGGATGTTAGAGACCTTGCACTCACCCACCTTCCTTTTAAAGATGCCCCACAGATGCTCAATAGGGTATAGGTCTGGTGACATGCTTGGCCTGTCCATCACCTTTACCTTCTTTAGCAAGGCAGTGTCATCTTGGAGGTGTGTTTTGGGTCGTTATCATGTTGGGATACTGCCCTGCGGCCCAGTCTTCAAAGGGAGGGAATCATGCTCTGCTTCAGTATGTCACAGTACATGTTGGCATTCATGGTTCCCTTAATGTAAGAGGTGAGAGGTGTACTCACTTTTGTAAGATACTATATATATAAATATTGTGATAACGCTGCTGTCACACTCAGGGTTCGTGCCCTTGTATCCGGCACCACAATGGAGTACTCAGGAGCCCTTTTTAAAATATCAGCAGTATTTTTTCGAGTGTACCAAAACAACATAAATGGTGCAAAACAAATTCCTAGCTTCTAATAGAAGCACTGACTTTACTCTTGGCTGTAGTTCCCTCATTATGCAAGATAAAGTCCACACAAAACAAAAGTCCAAACAAAAGCTTACTGGTGTAGCAGGGGATTTCAACAGCAGGCTCTGGCGTCCTCTGTCCAGCTCAGACTGAGCTCTCTCTCAGCTGGGTGCTAATCATACCTTTAAAGGTAGAACCCAGCTGGGCCTGCTTGATTAGCCTGCTGTTTTAACCCTTTTTTCCCTTAGTGGACACAGGGCTCTGCTCAGTCTCTCTCCCACGTATACTCCATCAATGATTCTGTTACATATCCCCCTCCCCAGCTCGACACTATGGGGTTGAACGGCCAACGCCGTGAGGCAGTGTATGCGGGATAGGGCATCTGCATTGCCATGAAGGCTGCCAGCTCTATGAAGAAAACGGAAGTCGAAGGGTTGGAGGGACAGGAACCATCTAGTCACGCAGCTATTTTTCTCCTTGTTCTGGTGCATGCACTGTAAAGGGGCATGGTCCGAGACCAAGGTGAACCTTCTTCCCAATAGGTAATACCGGAGGGCTTCAGTGGCCCATTTTATGGCCAGGCATTCTTGCTCTACCACAGAATATTTCTGTTCCCGTGGCATCAACTTGCGGCTAAGGAACAAGACGGATGTTCTTCACCATTCACCTCCTGTGACAATACAGCCCCCAGTCCTACTCCTGAAGCATCTGTTTGTAGGATAAATTCCTTTTCGAAATCAGGGGCTATTAACACGGGACCTTGACACAGTGTAGTCTTTAGGTCTTCGAAAGCTTTCTCAGTGGCTATTAACACGGGACCTTGACACAGTGTAGTCTTTAGGTCTTCGAAAGCTTTCTCCACTTGACTACGTCAGGTGCCTTATTCTTAGTGAGTTCTGTCAGCGGGGTGGCTCTTGTGGAGAAATGTGGGATAAACCTCCTGTAATAGCCCACGATTCCCAGAAAGGCCCTTACTTGCTTCTTTCTCAGTGGGCGAGGCCAGTTTTGGATTGCTTCTACTTTGTTGAGCTGCGGCTTGACCATTCCTCATCCAACAGTGTAACCCAGATATTTGGCTTCGCTTAGTCCAATGGCACATTTCGCAGGGTTCACTGTAAGGTTTACCCGTCTTAGGGTTTCTAATACAGACTCCACCTTTGGAAGATGTGTCTCCCAATCTGTGGTATAGATTACTATGTCATCTAAATATGCAGCAGCATATTCCGAATGTTCACGTAATAATCTGTCATCAGTCTCTGGAAGGTGGCTGGAGCTCCATGGAGTCCAAATGGTAGTACTTTATATTGGAAGAGCCCATCTGGGGTCGAAAAGGCAATTTTTTCTTTTGCTGCTTGTGTCAACGGAATTTGCCAATATCCTTTTGTCAAGTCCAGGGTCGTTAAAAATCTTGCTTTCCCAAGCCGCTCTATCAACTCATCCACTCTAGGTATGGGATATGCGTCAAACTCAGATACAGAGTTTAATTTGCGGAAGTCGCTGCAGAATCTGATGGTGCCGTCAGGCTTTGGGACCATCACAATAGGACTACACCATTCACTTTGGGATTCTTCAATAACCCCAAGATCTAGCATCTTTTTTACTTCTGCTCTTATTTCTTCTCTTTTAGCCTCGGGTATTCGATAGGATTTCATCCTTAGTGATGATGTTGTGGTAAATAGAGGTGGTGCGACCTGGTTCTGTAGAGAAGACATCCCTGTTTTGGTTTATAACGTTGTACATTTCCTCCTTCTGTTCAGGGGACAGATCCTGTGACACAAATGCTTCTACTTGCATTGCCTCTGTGCTCGGAATAGTTTCTCCGACATCATCCAACTCTTCTTCAAGACAAGCAATTTTTACCACTACTAGCTCTCTCCAAGGCTTTAGCAGGTTTACGTGGTATATTTGCTCTGTTCTTCGTCGCTCTGGTTGCCTCACTTTATAATCCACATCTCCTATGGCATCAATAATTTTGTACGGGCCTTGCCATCTGGCCAGTAGTTTGCTTTCGGCCGTGGGTACTAGAACTAGTACTCTGTCTCCCGGTTGGGACTTCCTCACCTGTGCTGTGCGATTGTAATATGTTCGCTGATGTTGTTGGGCTTTTTCCATGTGCTCTCGTTGTTGGGCTTTTTTCATGTGGATTTTTTCATATGCTCTTCCATGTGCTCTCGGGCCAACCTGGGAGATTATTTCCCTCATTTTCCTGATATACTCTATGATATTCTCACCAGGCGAGGTTCTTAGTGTTTTCACCTGTAGGAGCTTGCACATTTCTTTCATCAATATAGACACAAAGGGTGTCCCCTGGTCAGTCAAGATTTCCTTGGGTATCCCCACCCTAGAATACAGCTGTATGAGCTCTTTAGCTATATTTTTACAGGTTGCTGTGCAAAGTGGTATCGCTTCTGGATATCTTGTGGCATAGTCCAGTATTACCAGTATGAACTAGTGTCCATCTTCATCCGGGTTCATTTTCTGTAGAAACCGATTTGGGTTGATGTTTCCACTGGTTTCCGGCATCAGGGTAGGTTTTGCAGGTATCAGGTGCTGTAGCTGGGCAAGCAAGATTTGGTTTGTTTCCCGCTGCAGCTTTTGATCTTCTGCAGCTTGGGCCTGTTGTACCTCCAGGACTTGTGCTGCCCTGGCCTGCTGTCTCAGTAACTGCTGAGTAGTCTCCTGCTGGCATGCAGTGGTTTGTATTAGAGCTTTCACTAGTTCCTCCATTGTTTAGATCCCACCACTGCCACCATATGTGATAATGCTGCTGTCACACTCAGGGTTCATGCCCTTGTATCCGGCACCACAATGGAGTACTCAGGAGCCCTTTTTAAAATATCAGCAGTATTGAGTGTAGCAAAACAACATAAATGGTGCAAAACAAAATCCTAGCTTCTAATAGAAGCACTGACCTTACTCTTGGCTGTAGTTCCCTCACTATGCAAGATAAAGTCCACACAAAACAAAAGTCCAAACAAAAGCTTACTGGATATCAAGTCTCCCTTGTAGCAGGGGATTTCCACAGCAGGCTCTAGCGTCTGCTTGATTAGCCTGCTGTGTTAACCCTTTCTTCCCTTAGCAGACACAGGGCTCTGCTGCTCAGTCTCTCTCCCACGTATACTCCTGCAATCATTCTGTTACAATATATATATATATATATATATATATATATATATATATATATATATATATATATATATATGAATAAGGTTCGCACCTGGGGGGTTATAACATCTTTTTATTATATATTTGGATTGGCCTTATGTGTACACTCAAAGATCATGATCAACATTATCATCTGAATATATACGTATATTACTACCGAATTATATAAAATTTTGTTCCAAAAGCATAAACATGGACAATTACAAGAAGGCAGTTTGGGAATTATTACATTTTCAAAAGTTTTCTTTTAATATTATATAGGGAGTTGTTTCTTTTTACCTACACATCACATTCAGAGAAAGAGACACAGGGGGGGGAAGAGACACAGGGGAGGTGGAAAGAGACACGGGAGGGAGAGTTGGGGAAGAGACACAGGAGGGAAAGAGACACAGGGGAGGGAGAGGAGGGGGGAAAGAGACACAGGGGAGTGAGAGGAGGGGGAAGAGACACAGGCCAAAAGCTCTCATTGCGAGGCCAGTAAAGTAAACAGTGGGGGGAGGCTCGGTGCTCATTGCGAGGCCCATGATGAGCGCCATAGGCGCTCATCTCGAGGCCAGTAAAGTAGAGGGGGGAGGCTCCCATTGTGTGGCAAATAGCATTGCCAGGCTTCACTTTTTTTTGCTGTTATTTTTGACGGGCAAGTCACTAGTATTTTATAAGTATTATAACACATGTTATCTATGACTAACCCACCTACCGTTTTATGCTATATCCTTATGTTCGAGTTATTATTGATCGTCTTCTCCATGGCCTACCATTTTTTATGCTAAACACATATGATTGAGTCACCATCAATCTACTTTTCAGTGACCTGACATTTATTTTACCCTTCTAATTTCCTGGCTGATTCCCTCCTTAAAACAAGTCAAATATTTATTATCCATGGTGTATTTATCAATATACATATTCATCCTTGATCGCCAAGGTGTTTTCTTATTATCCAAAGTTACCCAAAACAGGGATCTGTTTCTAGAACTTTACCAAACTTTATTATAAACTAGCATCTTGCCCGTCAAAAATTACGGGGCAATACAATTTGAAGCCATGGGAATGTTGTTTGACACACCGTTTTGTACTGTGAGGACCTTCGGCGCTCATTGCGATGCTTGCGCTAAGCACCTTTGGCTCTCATCGCATGCCTCGCAATGAGCGCTCATTGGGAGGCATGCGCCGAGCGCCTTCGCGAACATTGGGAGCCTCTCCTGTTGTGTACTTTTGGTCCTCTGAGAGAGATATCTATTTCTATGTATATGTAGTTAAGTAATAATTAATGATTTATTAAATAAATTTATATAGTTTAATTATTTGTAATTGATATATGCAGTGAGCAATAGGCTGAAGAGTGGTCCGAGGTCGCGTAGCCTCATTTTAATTTTTTTTGTCGGCCATTTTTTCCTCGCTTATGCGATTTTCGAGTGGCGAAAATTGTCTAAATCTAGTTAAATTCATGTTCCACCTCACTCAAAGACGTCCTGGCTGTTGCCCCGTGCTGTCTGTGATGTTTTGGGAATTTTTTGGGGTGTATTTAGTGTGTTTTGGAGGTTTTTTGTTCAGCCATTAATCTCGTAAATTTTTGCGTCTCGTATACTTTTTTTCTAAGTCTTGCGTCTTGTATATTTTTTTTTTCTAAGTCCCGCGAGGCTTTTTTTCTAAGTCCTACGCGTTAACGGCACGCCTTGCTTTGCGAGGCTCGCAAGAGAAAGTCGTACGCACCTCACAAATCGTGATGACGTCTCGCAGTTTGAAAACTATTATATGTGATGAATGGACTTTTAAATCAATTAGTTCCGTTGTTTTGAGAAAGACATGTTCCAGAGGTAAAGCGTATGTCAAGCCTAGTCTCTGACGTCAGATGCTCATATTGATAGTCATTCTGCCCACAGCTCTCAGAGCTGTTAAACTTTTTCAACTGGGTTGAATACTGAGATTAATACTGTATCACTTTGGCAGCTTAATAAACCCTCATTGTCAAACAATACACCATCATGCCTAGTTTGTTATTTCCCAATTATAAAGAGTACTAGTGACTTGCCCGTCAAAAAATTACGGCAATAGAATTGTAAGTCAGGAAATGATGTTTGGCACACAAAGTAGGCGTTTTGGTTCTGTGAGTACCTTCGGCACTTATTGCAAGCCTCGTAATATACTTTACCTATTTGTAATGAATATATGCAGCAACCAATATGCTGAAGAGCTAACAATCTGTTTTGATGTTCCTGCAGCATACAATGTAGATTTTCATTCTTGGTGACCTGAGGTGTAAGTGTCAGCAATGTGTGAAGTGTGCAGTGTAAGTAGAGGGGAACCCGTTTGTGTAGCTGTGTAGTTCCACATTCTGTAAGTTAGTGTTGTAAAAAGGAGGCGACTGTGTATGTGGTAAGCGGGTGTGGATGATTTTGCGTCCTTCCCAAGAGTATATTTTGTAGCTCGTATGGGGTTGTGTAAAATTTGTATGTGCCTGGCGGTGTTTTGCGGGTTTAGCCTTGTTTTCGTTTTTTTCGGAGGCCATTTTTTTTCTCGCTTAGGGGATTTTCGAGTGCCTAAACTCCTGAAAATGGACTTAAATTGAGGTGTAACCTCACTTCCAGACATCCTGGGCGCCCCTCCCCCCTTGCTGTGTGTAATGTTTTTTTAATTTTGGTTTGTATTTTGTGTGTTTTTCGGTGTGCGCAGTTTGACTGTTAAGTTTGTATTTGTTTGCGGCTAGCATTTTTTTTCTCTTCCTTTTGTAGAGGTTACGATCCGTATTTTTTTTTTTATGCATTTTTTTCAAACTGCTACAGGTGTCGCACCAGCGCAGTGAGCGCCTTCGGCACCCCTGCCTAAGTGCTACGGGGTCATAGGGATGAGCACCTATGGCGCTTATCTCCACCAGCACAAGGAGTGCCTTTAGCACTCCTTGCCTGGCCGCAACTGTGGCCCTCGCTTCGCGAGCCCGCTGTTTCCCTGATGCGTTATGGATTTTGGCAAGCTCGCACTGCTGACAACTATATATGTGATGATGATAGTTACCATTCATAGAGTAAAGTTTTAGGGACCTATATCAATGAGCTGGAGCTGGGATTATGACAACATACTAGTACCTTGCTCATGTGGAGGTTGTGATACCAAATTTTAAATAGAGATTTTGAAGACATTTCTTCCAACCAATAACTTTTATGTAATTAGCCTTATAAGTACCTTATATGATTATAGGTTCTATTTACAACCTAATCACTGTTATGTAACTAGCCCTAAGAGTACTTTGCATGACTTAACTTACTTTTGGTACTAAATAAATAAATCCATTATATACTAAAGATCTAGACTTGGAATACGAGGTTGTGTATTCCCAGGGAATAAGGAAGCACATAGTAGGTGTTATATTTTGTTAGTAAAATTGCAGTAACCACTGGAGTGGAACAAGGTGTGATATTCTTAAAATATGCATCTTATATTGGTAAACACCAGGGCATGAATTTGAACAAGACTGTCCAATAGCCACTTCACTGAATATGACATTTAAAAAAACACAGGGTCTAGCCAGATTTGGGGAGTCAGGTATTTCTGTGCCCTTTAGCTAGGGGAACCCTTTGTTTCATAGTTATCTGATTGTGCCAGAGTGATCTTTGGCGTCAAAGTGATCTGATTGTGTCATCCTGTGATATATTTCCTAACAAAGTATGACATTAAGTTGCCTTTATATGTTTCTATTGGTTTTTAATTTGCCATTATCCCAAGTACTACTAAACATTGTTATTTTCCTTTCACATACTAACATACACATTTATGCTTGTTAAGCACACTGGCAATAACTTTTATTTTCCTATTATTCCCATTCACTTTTCTTTAACCCTCATCAATAGACCCTTTAGTTCCTCCTCGTTTTCAGCCATCAGAGTTGTATCATCCATAAGTCTGAGGTTGTTGATTTTCTCTGCCCAGCAATATTAATTCCAGCTTTGGATTCTTCCATTCCTTGTGCATGATGTATTCAGCATATGTTGCACACCTTTTCCGATCTTGAACCATTATGTTGTTCCATGTTTGGTTCTGGCCGAGACTTCTTCGTTCCTATACAGTTTCTTCAGGGGGTAAATGAGCTGGTCTGGTACCCACACACATTCAGAATCTTTAGAATAGTCTGTGAAGCAAAGGTAAGTGTTTTTTTTTTTGTTATATTGGCAATTTGATCTCTTCTGCCTCTGTGAAAACCAGCTTGCACATCTACTAGTTCCTGATCCATATATTGCTGGAGCCAGGCTTGCAGGATCGTAAGCATTACCTTCCTGGCATATAAAATTAGTGCCATTGTTCGATAATTGGAGCACTCTTTGGCACTGCCATTTTTGGATTGGTATATAGACTGACTTTTTTCCAGTCTATTGGGTATTGTTGAGTTTTACAAATTTTCCAGATTTGTTGGCATAATGCAAGCAAAAATTTCACAACATCATCTTTTAAGATTTTGAACAGTTCAGCTAAGATTCTATTATTTCTTGCAGCCTTGTTATCAATAAGGCTTTCTATGGCCCGTCTCCCTTCACTCTCAAAGATGTCTGGCTCTGGCTCATTGGATAAATTATTGAGGATATCATTGCTGTTCAGGTCCTTCCTGGTCTGTATATTCCTGCCCTCTCTTCTTTATCTGATCTGCTTCTGTGAAATCCATAACATTTTTGTCTTTTATCATGCCCATTTTGGCATGAAAGGTTCCTTTGAGATTATCATTTCTCTTGAATAGATCTCTTGACTTTCCCTTTCTGTTATCTTATTCTATCTCTTTACATCTCTCCTCACAGAATGTCTCCTTATGTCTTCTTGCTACCCTCTGGATTTCTGCATTCAGATGGGCAAATCTTGCTCTACCAGCTAACAATTCATAGCCCTGAAGGAAACAACAGACTCCATTCATTGTCCATGCATTTTACAGCAGCAATACATTTATTTTCTTTCTCAGTTGATGCTTTCCAAGGATAGTGTACTTGTAAACTAATGAGCTTTACATTACTCCTATTGAAAGAACTGACAGTTTCAGATGCTGCATTCCCTATGAGCAGAAATAAAGTTTCAGCTTATTTCTGAATCTAATTGCACCCCGGAAGTTGGTCAGTAGAACCCTACTGGTAGATTCTTTAGCAGCATAACTACATATAAATGCTAAAACAAATAACTAAAAGCTGTATACTTTATTTTACCGGCTAAAAGTTATATTTCCTCAGTATATTTTAAATATAAGACTACAGCTAAACTGAGTGGAAATGTTGCTGTAATTCAGAAAATGTAAAGTTTGTATCTGAGATGACTGCTTAATTTCTTTTTGCCTTAGACTCCAATAACATTTGCAACATGTTATTTGCTAGTACATTGTTATTATTATCTTTTATTTGTATTGCGCCAACATATTCCGTAGCGCTGTACAGGGGCTAAGAACAAGGGAAATACAAGTTTAACAAATTCAAAAGTTGAAGGGCCCTGTTTTGAACGTAGAATCTTAGCAGAAAGTGCTTTATCCCAAAGCACCCTACAAGGCTGGAAACTCGCTACTTACAATCTAAAGGGAATTAAAGGGCAGAGAAGAGTAACAAATATGGAATAGGAAGGGTCAGGAAGCAAGTGAAAGATAGAAAGAGTTTTATTTTAGACGGAGAGGGGAGGGACCTGAGGTGTTGAGATAATATATCTGCAAGTAAGAAGTCAGGTGTTTTCCATGGCTCTATAAATTTAATCTGAATTGGGGTGGGTGAGGGGGGGGGGGGGCAGTGCTCTGGTGTGCATGCAGCTCTGAGAATCTCACAGATTTAACAGGCCTTGAAGCAGAGTAAATTTGCACTGCTGAGGTGGTGGGCATTATATTAGTACATATATTAATAAGGATAATGGAGAAAAATACAGTTTAAAGTTATTGATATGTTGGTTGGCACTGTGGAAGAGAGAGCGAAGGAAGCCCACCACGTATGAAATTATAGTACAATATGATAACAATTGTAACTTTCTGGACTAAGTATATTCAAAAAGGAAGAAATGTCTCCAAATGAGAGTAGATGGGTGTTTGTAAGGTGCTCATTGCAATTATGCAGAGATTGCCTTATTTGTAAATATATGATTCTAATCTGTGCGTGGAACTGGGAATCTACATGCAATTATTTATAGATTTTGATGCAATATTGTTGTACATTTGCATTTTTATTTTTAATAAAAATATATCAGATTTAGCTGCAACACTGCAAGCTGTATCTGGATAAGGCTGATAGAATTTTAAGAATATTGAACATCTCATTCTAGTCTCTATCTTTCTACAAACTCACAGTAATATCACTGAAAATCAATACTAGTGTCAAGAGATTAATCACAGTCAGTGACAAGAGTTAATTTCCAAAAGATTTCAGTATGATGCAAACTAGCTTTTTTTTTATTAATCACACTTTTGTTTGCAACATATTTTTACAATGTCATCTGTCAGTAACAATTTAAAGAAATGCAATAGATTTTTGCCTTTTAGAAAATGTTCTTCTCAAGTGTACTTGACAAGGAAAAGGTTAATAGCATTCTGCATGATATGTTGCCCTAAAACTGCCATTCTCCTCTCAAGGTGTAGTCATTAAGCTATGCACACTCAGAAGGGATGTTCCTGGTAGTTAATGCAAATTTTACAGAAATTTTATGTTTCATGTGACTGGCTTGACAGTTCATCAAAATATCTGGAAAATCCCTTTGCAGGGATAAATAGAATGAACATATTTATGAGGTATTCAATGCCCAAGTGGCATAAAAATGGAGCAAGGGCTATTTGTAACTGAAATAAATATGGAAATAAAATATTGAGCAAGTAAATGGTGCACTTTGGGCACACATTTACTAAATAACTCCTTGTACTAAAGATTAGTAAAGCAGACATTTACTGAATTATTAATCCATAATTATATTTGATGGTAATGGAAAATAACCTATCTTGCACCTTGGCACAATGAATTATATTATTCACTTATATTGTTTATGTGAAGTGGCTGTCTGAAAGAATGCAATGAGCCACATATTGCATCTTGTGAAATAAACTTGAAAAATGTTACTTTGAGTGCGAGAAAACCAAGTCACTGCTGCAGGGATGAATAATTTCACCCTACATTATATCAGTTTTATTTATGTTTTTACAAAAGTGGGTAAAAATGCAAGATTTAGGATTATCTCCGTTGGCAGCAGGAGAAAAAATACATTTTGTCGAGTTCTAAAATTAGGTCGGACCTAAATATTTGAATAAGAATATAAATAGAGATTGAAATACAGGAGGGGAAGTTACTTTACAGAGTTACAGCTTGTGCATACATTTTGACCAATAACAAAAGCTGTAGATGTCTATAGTCATGTCGAAACATGTAATCCCAGGTATTGTGTAGGTTTTGTGAAGGCTTTTACAAAGACTTAAAGACTTCACTTGCCCATTGCCGCGCTCTCTGCGACTTAAATAGAGGTTTTGAGAGTTATGACTGGCTGAAATTGATGTCAAGGGCTTTATAGCTGTCACCCTGCTCAATTTGATTTTTTTATTATTTGGACCAATACGATTGCTCATTTGAGAACCTTAAATCTGAGTAATCTTCCAACCCTCTGCTATAGCTTCCACTCCTCAAATATATTTCACTGTTGACAATACAATCATTACTCCCACCTCCCAGGCCAGTTGTCTTGGGGTTCTATTGGACCCTCCTATTAATTTCATTCATCATATAAAAAAAATCATCTCACGGCTTTCTGGCCTCCCCATCACCGTCTCCCATGTGGCACTGTATCAAAAGCCTTTGCAAAATCCAAAAAGACTACATCCACTGAGTTGCCTTGATCCAGGTTCCTACTAACCTCCTCATAGAAACTAATTAGATTTGTCTGACATGACCTATCCCTCATAAATCCATGTTGACTCCTACTTATAATCCTGTTCAAATAGACATATTCTTGTATATTATGCCTTATTAATCCTTCTAAAAGCTTCCCCACTACAGAAGTGAGGCTCACTGGTCTATAATTCCCTGGATTTGCTCTTGCTCCCTTTTTAAATATAGGTATTACATCAGCTTTTCTCCAGTCATCTGGTAGAGACCCTGTGTTGAGTGAATCTTGAAAAATTAAATATAATGGTTTGGCTATTACAGAACCCAGTTCCCTTAGTACCCTTGGATGTATTCCATCAGAACCCGGGGCTTTATTAATATTTATTTTTTCCAACCTCTACCTGCGTTAACCAATTTTTGGCAAAGGTAGTGTAGCCCCATTATGTTGCCGTGTTTCAACCACTGATACCTCCCTTGTGTATACCGAAGAAAAGAACCAATTTAGCTCATCTGCCTTTTCTTGGTCACTAATTATCAGACGGCCTGTGTCACATTGTAATGTTCCTATAGCTTCCTTCCTCGCCTTCTTCCCATTAATATACTTAAAAAATATTTTACTCTCTTTTGCAATTAATTTTTCATTTTCTATTTTAGCCAGTCTAATCGCCCTTTTTCAAGCCTTGTTGATTTCCTTGTATTCCTATAAAGCAGTCTCTGTCCCCACTTGTTTGTATAATTTAAATGCCTGTTTTTTACTCTGTATCTTGATCTTTAAATCATTGTTAAGCCACATTGGATGTGATTTACTCCTTTTACTTTTATTCCCACACGGTATATGCCGATGTGTATGTATATTTAGTAAGGATTTAAATGTTGTCCACTTGTGGTCAGTGTTTTTACCTGCCAGTTCTCTGTCCCAGTATATACTTTATATCGCTGCCCTTAGACCGTTAAAATCTGCCCTTTTAAAATTAAGAGTTTTTGTTGGCCCCTTAAAAATATGTTTTTTCAATTCAATCTCAAACGAGACTGTGTTGTGATCACTGTTTCCCAAAGGTTGCCCTATTCCAACATTATATACTATATCAATATTATTTGTGATCAGTAAATCTAATATAGCTTCATTTCTAGTAGGCTCTTGTACAACCTGGGCCAGATAATGATCCCTGAGTGTACTCAAGAACCTGCTCCCTTTAGATGAACTGCTGGTCTCATTTATCCAGTTTATTTCAGGGTAATTAAAATCTCCCATTATTAGAACTTGACCATGCCTAGCTGCATTTTCAATCTGTAACAATAATTGTATTTCCTCACTTTCAGCTATATTTGGGGGTTTATAGCATACTCCTACTAATATTCTTTTGGAATTTGCTGCTCCGCTATTTAACTCTACCCATAAACATTCAGCTTTATCACTAGGTCCACCATAAATATCTTCTCTGACTATAGGCTTAAATTCAGGCTTAACATACAGACAAATCCCTCCTCCTCGTTTACCATTGCCTCTATCTTTCCTAAATAGGTTATAACCATCCAGATTAACAGTCCAGTCATGAGATTCATCCCACCACGTTTCAGTAATGCCTATTAAATCCCATATTTCATTAATTGCTAATAATTCTAACTCTCCCATTTTTCCTGGCAAGCTTCTGGCATTAGCAAGCATACACCTTATGTTATGAGTCTGTAGTTCTGAAGTGCCTGCCACTGTACTTGAATTACTTAGTACTACCTCCCTATTGACTATACTACCCCTCCCCCATCTCCTCCCCTATGAGTTGTTAATTCATCCCTTATACCCTCTACACTTTCTACCCTCATTACTTATATCTAGTCCCTCCCCCCCAACTACTAGTTTAAAAACTCCTCCAGCCTTTCTACCATCCTATGCCCTAGTACAAAAGCTCCCTCATCATTAAGGTGCAATCCATCCCTACTGTAGAGATTGTACCGAAGTGAGAAGTCAGCCAAGTGCTCTAAAAACCCAAACCCCTCCTTAGTGCACCACATCTTTAGCCATGCATTAACCTCCCTAAGCTCCTTCTGCCTCCCGGGGCTAGCACGTGGCACTGGTAGTATCTCAGAAAATACTACCTTGGAGGTCCTTGCCTTCAGCTTATTACCTAGTTCTCTAAAATCATTCTTTAGGACACTCCATCTTCCACTAACTTTGTCATTGGTACCAATATGTACTAAGACTGCCGGTTCATTTCCAGCCCCTCCCAATAATTTGTCTACCCGATCCACAACATGATGAACCCGAGCACCCGGGAGACAGCAAACTGTTCGATTGCTGGGATCTGGGTGACAAATCACCCTGTCTACCTTCCTAATAATAGAGTCCCCTACAACCAAAACCTGTCTGTTGCTCTGCCTATGCTGCCCTCCCACTCCTCCAGTATAGCTGTTCTCCCAGTTGTTAGAGGGAACAGCTCTATCTGGCATTGCCATTCCTGAATGGACATCCCCAACAGTTTCACTTAATCTGGCAAATCTGTTGGTGTTTGCCAACTCAGAACTTGCCTGCCTCCTCCTGTTCCCCCTGCTTCCCCTTGTAACTGTAACCCAGCTACCTCCCTGGACATCCTCACTAGCCCCAGCCCCGCCCTCCATGCTAGGCCCAGCTAAACTGTGCCCAGTGAGCACCAACTTCCAGTGGAGCAATATCTCCAAGTGCTGCAATTCTCCGCTCCAGATCTCCAATTTGAGCTTCCAGAGAGGCAACATGCTCACACCTCTCACAGAGGTATGGACCCTGGATCATCTGTTCCAGCAGTGCATACATGTGGCAGGATGTACACTGAGTGAGGTTGTCACTGGACTGACTCATAATTATTATTATTGTCTACAAAATTTCAGTGTGAAAAATAAAGAATATAAAATAATATATTTGTATAAAGTTTTCCTCCTTTGTACTATAAATCTGCCCTCCCTTTTCTTTGAAGTCCCTACCCCTATTTAAACTCCTACACTTCACTAGAACTGCACCTGATACTGAAAATGTTCGCAAGCTCACAAGTTCACCCCTTCCCTGTTTATACTAACTTCTGACTTCTCACCTGGGCACAATTAGTGCACTCTGCAATTTATCAGCCTTTATCTGTAAAGGAAAATCCACTTGTAAACAGGCCCCAAAACAGCTCACAAACCTTTTATATTAGTTACACAGTCAAGCCACACCCCTCTCACCTGGACACAATTAGTGCACTCTGCAATTTATCAGCCTTTATCTGTAAAGGAAAATCCAACTTGTATTGATTTTTCCTTGTTCTTAACCCCTGTACAGCACTGCAGAATATGTTCTAGCATTACAAAAATAGGAAGAGATTTTTTGCAGAAGGGTCTAGGTATCTCTGAAAAAATGAAATACTGAATGGCGGCAGGTGCATTACACTTGTCAAATGGCATTATTACCAGATTTCATTACATCAATAAATACTAAATCTAGTATGGCTCTACCTCTATAAAAAGGGGGATCATGGGTGTTTAAAAAAATTAAAACTCTAAAAAGAAGTTGAACTGAGTGGAATATCATAATTCTCCTTCCATATGAATCTTTAGGTCACTGTGTTTGTAGAGGGTCCTATATCCAATGAGGGATCTATATCCAACAGTGGACATTACATCTTTGAGGTTGAGCCAGCATCTTGGAGTGTCAGCCTCTTTACTAACACAAGGTAATTGATAAGAGGGAATGTATTTGCACATACATTTGTGAGTGCAATATTTTTATTTTGTATTCCATTTTATTATATATAAACAGCCACTTTTATTTATTGTTTGTTTTCTATTTTACTTTTCATTTTGTATATCTACATACTGTGAGAACCAACATTTGATAAAAGGACATTGGTGAAATGTCTAGAACATCCCTAACCATACAGTGACATGTGAATAATTTTGTATTTCACCAAGGGACACTTGCTATGGTATATAGCCTTATAATTGAAAAGTATTCATATTCTTTTTCATGTTTTCACCTTTTCACCACCCCTCCCCCCCATTCATGACAATCTTAAAACTCTGAAACTAAAGTTAGAAGTAAGGAAAACTTCAAAAATGCTTGATTGGGGGAGTGATATTAAATGGGGTTATAACATTTGGTTTAAAACTTTTGGTTTATCAGCAAAAGTAAAACAATATGCTAACCTGAGGGAAAGTTAATTTCAGTTAACCCAAGAAGGTACGTAGTTCTGGCTTTAGGCCCTATTCTATTGGCCAACTTGTAAATGTATACACACTTAAAACTGCTCTTAATATTGCCACGTATTCTATTAGCTACTTGTAATTTGATTATGAGTTACTCAGGCCAGCCAAAGATGCAAATATGAACTTAGAACTCCATTGGTTTTAGCACAGTTTGAATATTACAAGCTCTAAATAATTAATTACACAAAATCGATATTCTATTAGACCTGTAGCTCTAACCCCATTTTGTATGCAATTGTTTTGTAAAATAAAAAAAATAAAACAGAATGTTATAATAGTACAAACATTCACGTGCAAGCACAAATTTATTTTATCTGTGACACTATAAGCTACAACATCTTCAAGATGTGCTATTGCATCAACCAGACATCTTGAAATAACTAACTAGATATTTTCTACAGAAATCAACTTTAACATCTAATACTCATTAATATCACATGTTATTTAAATAACAGGTCGCTTTAGATGTGATATTTAACTGGGAATGGAAAATAAGATATTTCAAGGGTAGTTCATTATTTACAATAAGATGCTCTGTTTTTCCTCATATGCAATTAATGCATTCGCCATTTAAACATAGAGATAATAATGTGCCATGCCACTCAGAATTATTAGCACTTTTAGTAAAGATGAACAAAAAGGCTATGAAAAGTATGAAATATGAGTTAAATCCAACCATTAATGAGGTAAGATTTTTCAAATAAAAAAATGCATGTACAGTATAACAATTATACTGGAATGGAGTGTGGATGGTTCCGGAAGGAGGAGGTGTTTATATTACACTCTATGAAAAAAGGACACCTCCTAACCCTTATACTTCTTGTCCCATACATTCCACTTAACATGTGGAAGATGGGACATTCCAATATCCTCAATATCCTCTATGTTTCTAAGTGTCGCGTTTTATTTATTTTTATCAATACTTCTGACCAAATGAGAACTTTTTCTTGTTTCGAATATAAGGCAATGGAGTTTTTAGCTTCCGTAAATATCTGTATCAAGATAGCTTTGTATTCCATTGTAATTTCTTTAGGAAAGATGTGAAACAGTGGAATTTCCTTCTTATAGGGAAGATCTAGATCAAAGATAATTTTTATTTTGGAGAAACATTCTAACCACCAATTTTGTATAATAGGGCAGTCCCACCATATATGAATGTGTGTACCTTTTTGGCCGCAATTGCGCCAGCATAGCTGACTTTCCTTATTTTTAGTGATTTGAGAAACTTTAATAGGAACATAATACCGCCTATTTATTATTTTAATATAAGTTTCTTTATGAGATGCGTTCTGAAGAAACTTGTCTGTAGTGGAAAAGGCCGAGACCCATGTTTCCAGAGGCCATTCTTCTCTCGCTTCGTCTTCCCACATTTTTATGCTCGCTGTTTTAATTGGGATCTGCTTGTTTTTAATTAAATTGTGGCATTTAGCCATTAAATGCGATTTATTACCCCCTACAATTAATTTTTCGCAATCTGTCAAACTTCTTCCTTCTGAGATATATCCTAAAAGCTTCAGCCTTTCGCGCATACTCAAATATTCTAACCATAATGAGCTGTGTATTTTGTATTTACCCACTAGCTCATCAAAGGTAATAATGGAACCATTTTGAAGAAGATCTTTTAAGTACACTGCTCCTTTTTTAATTAGAGTTTCCAGTAAAGGGGTGTTCATTTCTCTGGCTAAAGTATCCAATGGGATTATCAAACTTGGAAATAAAATTAAGGAGTTTTTTTTCATTCAATATATCCCAATATTTAAAGTTATTTCTTAATGTTTCTCCCATATAATCTACCCTAATTAAATTCTTTTTTTTAATTTTTTTTCAGGATTATATTTTGCAGATCTATATTAGGGGACATTTATTTTTCTATTTGGAACCAGTGCCTGGATTCCCCCTGATCTATCCATCTAATAATATGAGATATAGTAATAGCTTATTGAAATATTTGGATAGAGGGGTAGGCCATACCCCCTTTTTGGAATTTTTTAATTAAATGTATTGTTTTGATTCTCATTTTTTGCCTTTGTGAATAAACTTATCTAAAATATTTTGAAATATTTTAATCTTTGGTTTTGATTAATGATATGGAATACTTCTCATTAAATACGTTATTTTAGGCACCAAAAACATCTTTGCTGCTATGATCCTTCCCGACCATGAATCATATACATTTCTCCATCCTTCTATAAGTGCTTTCAAGTTTAGTATAATTTGCTTAACATTTATATTCATCATCTGTTTGAACACTGGATGTATTACGATACCCATGTGTTTTATACTGTTTTGCCATATATATGAGAAATGAGTTTTTAGAAATAAACTTTCCTCTTCTTTTGGATTTATCATCAATGCTTCTGTTTTAAGTATGTTTAATTTATAGTTTGATATTTTACTGAATTCACTGATACACTGTTGAAGATTTTCTATGGATTTACTCGGGTGCTCCAGTGAGTGTACAACATCATCAGCAAACATTGTTACCTTATGTTCAATTTCTCCCACTTTGATTCCATGAATATCTTTATTTTCTCTTATAGATGTTGCTAAAGGTTCCATTAAGAGAACAAAGATAAGCGGGGACAAGGGACATCCCTGCCTGGTACCATTGGAGATGTTAAAGCTTTCCGATTAAAATCCCAGACCCACGACAGAGGTGGATGGAGAACTATACAGAGCCTTAATTGCTCTAGAACCAAATTCGCCTAGGCCTAACTTAGATAGAACTAGATCCATATAGTTCGATCCTACTCTGTCAAAGGCCTTTTCTGCATCCAGAGATAGAAAGACCACTGATCTCTTCTTTTTTTTAGCAAAAGATACTAAATTGACTAATCTTCTGACATTATCAGTACCCTGTCTATTTACTATAAATCCATTTTGATCTTTATCTACCAAAAATTAGATTACCTTATTTAATCTATTTGCTAACACTTTAGCATATATTTTAATATCTGTATTAATTAGCGAGATTGGGCGGAAGTCTTTACATTCAGGGCATTCTTTCTCTTTCTTTGGAATAGTTATTATATAAGTCTGAAGCATTTCTTTTGGTATGTTACCCGTCATTTTAATTTCATTAAGCGATCTAGTGAGATCCGTTATAATTTCTTTTTGAAATATCTTATAATAAGAATTAATAAAACCGTCAGGGCCTGGAGCTGAAGCAATCTTTAATTTATTTATTACTTCTAAAGTTTCTTTTTCCGATATCGGTTCATTCAAGGATAACAAGCATTCTGGCGAGATTCTTGGCATATGTATAAGATCCAAAAAGCTTTTAATTTCTGTTAATTTAGTTTTAGTATCTGATTTCTCTTCTAGATTATATAGCTCTGAATAATATGCTGCAAATGCCTCTGCTATTCTAGCAGGATTAATAATGTTTTCTCCATTGTGTCTTATATGATCAAATTTTTTTTTTAAAGGATGTCCCTTTATATTTATTTGCCAAGAATTTGTTTGCTTTATTACCTAGGTGGTGAATACGTTTCTGCAGGGCCCATCTAGAGTTATCTACTTTCATTTGCTCTATGATCCTAATCTGTTTTTGTAACATTTTGACCCGTTCTATTTTCAATGGGCTTGGATTATTTTTATTTTCTCTATCTGCCTTAGTTAAGTTAATGTATAAATCTCTAAGTGGCATTCTGTTTTTTTTTTCATTTGGGCCTGCAATTTAATGCAGGTTCCACGTATGTATGCCTTGTGGGCCAACCATGTTATATTATTAGAGGCTACTGAGTCTCTATTGACCTGGAAGAAATCCTCAATCTCTTGTTTCAATTTAGTTTTAGGTGATTGGTCTTTCAACAAGATATTTTTCATTTTCCACGATGGGGAAACATATTCCATGGTTCCTATTTTAAATGTGGCAGTTATTAAACTATGGTCTGAAAAATTTATAGGATCAATTTCAGCTTTAATAAGTTTTTTTAGTGCTAGTTCATTAACCAATATATAATCTATTCTTGAGTATGACATGTGACGTGCTGAATAAAAGGTATAATTCTGTGCCGTGGGATTTAAACACCTCCATGAATCAAATAACCCTTGTTTATATAATATCTTATTAAACTTACTTAATACTTGTGTTGTGTGTTGAATAACTTTCGTTTCTGTTTGCTTCTTTCTATCTAAACTCGGGTTAAGAACCTCATTATAATCCCCGCAGCATATCAAAAGGCCAGAGAAATATTTTTTCAGTGAATTCAAAGTTCGTTTTACAAATTTTGTCTGACCTTTATTTGGAGCATATATGTTTAGAATAGTAATTTTGTTATTATTAATTAACCCTGACCAAAGAGAGAACCGACCTTCTGGGTCAGGTATCGAGATATCTTCCTTCCAATTTAGTTTTTTATTAAAGAAAATTGCGGTCCCTCTTGTTTATTTCCAATATCTTGCGTTACTAACCGAGACATATTTATTGTTACTGTACTCCATCCCTTTTCCTGTCTGCCAATGAGTTTCTTGGAGCCAAACTATATCTGCGTTTTTTTTTAAGAAAGCATTAAAGAATATTGTTCTTTTTCCTTGGGTGTTCAGTCCTTGCACATTTTGGCTTACAACTCTCAGTGTCATTTAGGGTATCTGAAATCTATCAAAAACAAAAGAGAGAAAAAAACAATCCTCCTTTTCCTCCCCCCCCCCCACCCTCCAGCCAATCCTGCCAGCCCCCCCCCCCCAAAAAAAAGAGTTATAAGAAAACATATCAGTATATTCTAAAATTGGTACGTCAGGGATGTGTAAATAAAATAAATATATAATAAATAAAAACCCATACCTGACGATCCCTTCATTGAATAAATAGAGTCTTCCCAGTTTTCATAAAAAACAAAATCTGGGATGCCCTTAAGAGGAAACTTTTCCCTCACCCCCTCGGCCACCCTCTCACACAAGAGAGGTAAGGTGGGTTACCGTGGAGGAGAGGGAAATGGTGAACTTTTCCTAAGTTCAGTCAGTCCTCGGCTGCCGTCGGTGGTGCAGATTTTATAAAATTAGGCCAGCTAAACTTCTGGAGAACACCAGATTAATCTGAGGTACCTCCCTATGCCAATAATGTTATATATTTTATATCTATTATTGGTTTCCTTCTCCAATACATTTTATAACTTCCCCTTTCCTTTGCCTCCGGGTCTCAACCTTATCTGAAAAAAACAAAACAAAAAGAATATTCTTCCTCTTTTAATTCAGTGTCTATCTTAATAATTATCCTTATGAGTTTTTCCCTTTTGTGTTTTTATATATATTATAAGCAGTAGCTTTGTGAAATTCCACTGTGTTTTTCCCTTATATTGCCTATTATTTGTAATATTTTATCAATTTAATAAATTAAATAATTATCAATACGCGTAATTTTAATATTCAGTTCCGCTACTGATCTTCCCTCTAATTAGGGTGCCGTAATTGAACTAATAATTGGTGTGCTTAATCTATTGAGACTACGAATCTATAAATAAGAAAAAATATAACAAAACAATTACTCTATTTTATTCCTATGCTATATCTTGTGTTAATATTTCCCCTTTCTCCTATAATAATCTGTGTGATGTCTTCTATTATGATAAATTGAGACCCCAAAATCGAAGAGGGAAAAAAAAGGGGGAAAAAAGAAGAAAATCAATAAGAAAAAGGAAAAAAAAAAAAAAGAAAAAACCACAAGTTATGCAGGTATTTAATGAACAAATGATTGAGGCCAGCCAATCAGTAACTCTCTATTTCAAATTCCACTCTTCTAAAAATGTTATCGCCTCCCTATGTGAGTTAACCACTGTTCTCTTTGATTCATGCATTATAATTAATTTAGTGGGAAAACCCCATTTATATCTTATGTTGTTTTCCCTTAAAATTTTAGTGGCTTCTGAGAATTCTTGCCTTTTAATCAGGGTTTCTCTTGAAATATCTGAGAAAATTATCAGATTTTCATAGGGAGGTTCAAACTTTTTTATTTCAATGGACTTTCTATGGATAGCTTCCCTATACAAAGAAGAGTGGAATTTGACAATTACATCTCTAGGATGTGCTTGATCTATACTTTTAGGGAGTGGAATTCTATAAACTGAATCTACCATCTGTTCCAGTGGGATGTCCTGTTTGATTGTACATGAGATAAATTTTTGTATAAAATGTCTTAATTCTGGTTGACTAAAGTTTTCCGAAATACCTTTAATGCGTATATTATTACGACGGGAATTATCTTCTATTTTATTTGACTTAGTTTTTAAGTCTAAGACTTCAGCTTTTAATTCAACCGTCTCTGTAGTTACATTTCTTTGTCTAGTTCCAATTTCGTTATATTTTGCTTCTAAGCTATCTATTTTACTACCTAAATCAATAATTGCATTTGAATTTTTAGCAATCTCCATTGTTATATCTGTGAGTAATGACTTCTTAAATTCTGCTAGAATTTTTCTCAAAGTAAATGTTGTTAATCTTTCTTCTTCTGGCTTATCTATGATTTGACTTTCTTCACTTTCTGTAGTCTCTTCTAAATTAGACTGATTATCTGAAAAGTCTATTCTATTTGTGACTTCAGCTGCCATCTGAGAATTGTCTAAATCTTTATTTTTATTACCTGGAGAAAGGAACATACTTGGGGTTTTTACCATTGCATTTTTCCTTTCTCTAGCTTTCGTTTTTGAATTATGAGTTTCTCTTTTCATTTTGAATAAGATATTAGAGATTCTGATTAAAAGATTGTGGGCTCAAAGTCATAGATTGATTCAATCTTAGAACACTTTTTAGGTAGATTCAGAATATTGTAAGGTATCTATACCATTCCCTTTTCCTTTGCTGTACTCTCACCCAATATTCAGAACCACTTATATTACATCTCAATTCTGTCAAATTCTTTGCTTAATTACCTTTCTAGCTAGAACCTTTTTTCAAATTGAAATATTTAACCAATTTATAGCCGCTAAACTCAGAAATCCATAAGCTCTGTCTCATAAAGGAGAGTAACTTAAATACTCAAAATGCATTAAGGATTTAAAATCAGCAACTCGCTATGGTATAATGCTTTACTGGGCCTTAAAAAGTTCCAATTTGCCTTCCAGGATATCTCCAGTTGAGTTTCCAGTGGATATTTCCTTCTCGTATCTCCCAGTTCTATTTAGGCTTAAATATGTTGACCCAACAAGGCTTGGGTTTAGAATAATAGAAATCGGGACCCTTTAGGTTCAGTTATAATTCCCAATTTCTTTTCTTTCCTCTCTCTCTTCGCTTCCCTCTGTTTCTCTTCCTTCGCCTTTCTGGACCCTTTCCAATTCTCCAACTTTTCGGCGGCGTAGTTGCCCCGGTATCCGGGGGAGCTCAGGCTTTTACCTCTTAAGACTGAAGTACACCTCTTATCTATGGGTCGTAGGTTTCTCCCAGTAAAGACTTAAGTCTATTGATATTCTTTGTCCCATTGAGATTATAGACTGTGTGGGGAAACCTCTCTCAGCAAAATTTCTTGCTATTTAGTCTTTACAGCCTTGGTCTAAATGACCTAAAGTGCTATTGTGCTGTGCTTGAAATTTGCCAATTTTCTCCTAGTGCAGACTTGAGTCTAATGGTATTCTTTATCCAGTTGGGTTAACAAACTGTATAGGGGAACCAGTTTCATCAGTCTTTCTTGCTGTTTAGCCTTTACTATCTTGGTCTAAATGAACTAAAGTGCTATTGTGCTGTGCTTGAGGTTTGCAAGGTTTCTCCCAGTGCAGACTTGAGTGTATTGGTATTCTTTACAAAGAAAGAGCATAGCCCAAAGTAGTATGGTATCTTCTTTTAACCTTGTCTTTATTTGAAACAGGTCTGTATTAAGCAAAGTTCTTTAAAAAAATCTTGATTGAGAGGTACTCACTCAGTCCCACATATCTCCACATTTTAGCCTTTGCTGCCTTGGTCTAAACGACCTATAGTGCTGCTGTGCTTGTGCTTGAAAGTTGCCAGGTTTCTCCCAATATAGACTTAAGTCTATTGATATTCTTTATCTCATTAAGTTTGTAAACTGTGTGGGGAAACCACTCTCCTCAGTATTTCTTACTTTTTGCCTTTACTACCTTGTTCTATATGACCTGAAGTGCTTGTATGCTGTGCTTGAGATTTTGCCAAATTTCTCTTAGTGCAGACTTGAGACTAGTGGTATTCTTTATCTAATTGGATTTATGGGCTATATAGGGGAACCACTTTCAGCAATCTTTCTTGCTGTATATCCTTTACTACCTTGGTCTAAGTGATTTAAAGTGCACTTGTGCTGTGCATGAAATTTGTCAAGTTTCTCCCAGTGCAGACTTGAGTATAATGGTATTCTTTACAAAGAAAGTATTTAACCCAAGACACTAAGGTCTCTTCTTTAACCTTGACTTTATATGTCTGTGTTAAGAAATGTTCTTTACAATATCATGATAGAAATGTACTCATTCAGTCCACCATATCTCCACGGCTTAGCCTTTGCTACCTTGGTCTGAATGACCTTAAGTGCTGATGTGCTGTGCTTATAATTTTGCCAAATTTCTCCCAGTGCAGACTTAAGTATAAAAATATTTTTTTAGCCAGTTGGGTTTATATTACTGTGTGGGAAAGCCACTTTCAGCAATATTCCTTGCTGTTTGGCCTTTACTACCTTGGTTTTAATGACCTAAAGTGCTGTTGTGTTTTGCTTGCAAGTTGCCACATTTCTCCCAATGTAGACTTGAGTGTATTGACACATTTTTTTCCATTTGTTCCCTTTCCCCTCTTTCTTCTCTCCCTTTTTTATCCAGTTGAGTTAATAGGCTGTGTGGGGGAACCGCTCTCAGCAATATTTCTTACTCTTAATCTTAGTTATCCTGGAGAGGATTTCATTGTAGTTTCTCTAGGCCAAACATAATAGGGCTTAATAAGCAATTCCTATCTGGTTATTAGTCTCTATACTGAAAGTTGGGGGGAAAGAGTCCTTTCCTTAAATGGGTTATTGTTTGTAGCCAGTCCTTTATCTCTCTCCTCCTCTTGAGTATACAACATCAGTGATAACCTCCCTTACGGAATATTTTCAGTATTACAGACATTAGTTTTAGATGTAGTAGCTGGCTTACTCCATGGAGATGATGTGATTTTTATACTCAGGCCTTTGATTTTTCCCTTCTTATTCATAGGTGCACGGCGGCTCCTTGCAAAAAACCTTAGTCGTACCGGTACTGGACACACTGGTAGCTCCTCTGGACAAGTCGGTATTGATTTTCTCCCTGAGCAGCGGTTCCCTGTGACTCTTCCCTTCCGATGCCGAGGTCTTTTCTCTGCCTCCAACTCCTTCCTGTCTCTATACCATCTTGTCTGCTGGGATCATAGTTGTCTTCTGTCCATTACGCTACCATAGTTTAAGCGCAATGGCAGCTGGTTTCTGTGCTCTACTCTGAGGCCGGAGACTCTGCTGTGCAAGCACCACCGAGCGTTTTTGGCGCCAAAAGCCTGTTAGCTGTTCATCCTAACAGCTTCCTGGGCGTGGACTGTCTCCCCTGACCTGTTTCAAATACAAGGATATTCTTGAGCAAAACCTGTACCTGTGCATGATTTGTGGCTAAGACGGAGGTTCACCCTCCGGCAGGACATTGACCCCAAACACACTGCTAAAGCAACACTAGAGTGGTTTAAGGGAAAACATGTAAATCTGTTGGAATGGCCTAGCCAAAGCTCAGACCTCAATCCAATAAAAAATCTGTGGTCAGATTTAAAAATTGCTGTTCACATGAGCAAACCATCCAACTTGAAGGAGCTGGGGCAGTGTTGCAAGGAGGAATGGGCAAAAATCCCAGTGGTAAGATGTGGCAAGCTCATAGAGACTTATCCAAAGCGAATTGGAGCTGTAATTGCCGCAAAAGGTGGCTCTACAAAGTATTGACTTTAGGGGGGTGAATTGTTATGCACATTGACTTTTTCTGTTATTTTGTTCTATTTGTTGTTTGCTTTACAATTAAAAAAAAACATATTCAAAGTTGTGGGCATGTTCTGTAAATAAAATTATGCAAATCCTCAAACAATCCATGTTAATTCCAGATTGTGAGGCAACAAAACACGAAAAATGTCAAGGGGGTGAATACTTTTGGAAGGCACTGTATAATTTACTCCCATATTTTTCCATATCTCCAGATTTCCAATTTTCCAATATAAAGATACTATCTCAATCGGTGTACCTAAGGAAGGATAATCAGATAATCTCCCTATTCTTCTAACCCTCATCCAAAATTTTAGTAATGATTTTACTCCTCTGGAGAAGAATATGTTATTCATTGTATCCAAATTTGGTAGCCACATTATAACATTTATAGTAATTACTTCTAACAGGCTATTTTCCATATTGGATTAATGTGCAGAGAACTCCATAGCATAATTTTAGATAAAGCAATCGAAATATAATTATCTTCAATACACAGAGGGGCCACTAATACTTTGTTTAGTGACTGATAAGGAGATTCTAGATCTTTTCCCCCTAAGAATAACTTTGTCTATACATTTTTAAAATTTGTTTAGCCAATATTCTCGTATGAATCTAAAAAGATACGTCATCTTAGAGATAATCAGCATTTTCGTCACTGCTATTCTTGATATCAAGGAGAGCTTAGTCTCCTTCCAGTCTTACATTATATTAAATATATTTTTAAAGACTGTATCTAAATTTTCTTTTAGAATATTGTTTATATTAAATGATAGCTAGATGCCCAAGCGAGTTATGTTATCTGATTCCCAGTTATTTAAGTATCTGTCTTTCAAGTATGCATTCTCTTCCGGCTTTAAACGCCTTGTTATTATATTGACCTTCTGCCTATTTATTTTAAAATAGGATACATTTCCAAAGTCTCTTAATACTTCCAATTTTACTAAAGAGCTATCTGGATTAGTAAGGATAATTACCAGATCATCTGTATATAATATAATATAAGTTTTTTATATTCCCCTGCACCAATTTGTATTCCTTTTATTTCCTTAGTCATTCAGATATTTTCAACCAATGGTTCAATAAACAAAATAAACAATCCGTTAACATTGTGAGACAAAATATTATATGTCATCTAATTACAAATTCAGGTCATTGCCTCTCTCTGCCTTTACTTATGTACATTACTTTACCTCTTAGACAAATACTGACAAACATTCTACCACAAACATACCCATTCAGCTGACCACTGTGATATGTATCCATTGTTTATTATATATGGTAATTTAACCAATAAAAATATGTCCCTACTAGGAGCCCAGAACTTCAATCTTATACCACCTGTATGTTACGTGTTCTTCTATCCTGAAGTTTCTTGTGAACTAAATATACCAATAATTTAAGACCATCCACTATGACTTTAAGCATAAGTCTTAATACCTTAATGTATTACCACCTCTTCTCCCTCTTTTGCAGAGTAACTATATAACCGGTAAAATCTCCATCATTTGTGAGTTAAATACCCATCTATCCCATATTCCTATTTCACCGTGCTTTTAATCTAAGCTCTTTCAACTTTGAACTTAGGTCTTAAATGTTAATTCTCAATCCCCCAACTTTTTAGGACCTCTTCGCCCTCTTTAACAGAACTAATCTTGTGCCAGTGAGCATCTCTCATAACCGAGAGGCCCACTGGGATCGTCCATTTATAAGATAGTCCTTCTATTCTCAATTTTTGCATTATGTTTCCAAACTCTTTCCTCTTATGTAATATATGTGAAGAAAGGTCTGAACACATTTTTATATTTTCATATGGAGTATTGAGAGTTTTTATTCTGTAGCTCACCTTTGTAATTGCTTCTTTGGTAGGCTAGAAATTAATTTTTACAATTACATCTCTGGGTCCTTTATTTACCAATTGTGGGTGTAGTGGAATCCAAATGTACCACGTCCAAATTATTACCAGATTGTGGAAAGGTGGGTGCCAAAGAAGTAAACAAATTAGATAGATCATGCTTCAATTCCTCATTAGAGACACTTTCAGGAATGCCTCTTATTCGTAAATTACTCCTCCTTGATCTGTCCTCAAGACTGATAACCTTATTATTTAAGTCCTTTATCTGTTCTTCCAATTTAGTGGTATAAGTCTGGGGGGTGCTGTGATCACTTGAAAATTTATCAATCTTGGCTTCTAGCTCTTCAGACTTGTTTTTAACCTCTCCTATGGTCTTATTGTTTTCAACAATTTGTTTTTTCAAGTCAGCAGAGATATTATTTTGAATTCTTGAAATAAGCTCTTAATTTTAGAAAGAGTTAACTGCTCATCCTGAGCTATGTCCAAATCCCCACTCAATAGGCTTTCGGATAAGGTCACAGGACCGAGGCTTGGAATCCCCCCCCCCCCATAATGTTTCTGTAAATGAGGAATATTCTCTTTATTTGTTGGGGTCAAGATCATAAAACTACTTAAAGACTGTGTCTTCTTTACTTTTGGTTTATTCTTCCCAGACATAATTATTTATCAAAAGCCCTTGTTGACTTTAAACTTAGAATTCCAAGATATATTACTGGCAACAAAAGATTCTTATGATCCTCTCTTATAGAGCTTATTGCGCCTTTAGCAGGTATTTCAGTAACCACTTTCCGGCCTCTTTACGGTATCTTTGCTTCCTGACCCTGCCCCTCATATGTCTTGTAGGCAACCTCATCCCAACAATCTTTATATTACACGGAACCAGTATACAATGCTATGCAATAATATGCAATAGTTATAGACCAGTTGTATTGCCACAGGGATGGTTACTCTCTGACTGTGCCCATGCTCTAAAACAGTCTATACCCATATGCTTTATAGGCAGTCCCAGGACTTATCTCGGCCGTCTTTATTTTCCGAGAGCAAGTATGCAATAATAGGCAGTGATATGCAATAGTAGTAATAGACCGGTGTTATTTCAGCTGGAGTTTTTGCACTGTAACTATGCCCCTACTTTAATGCAGTCTATATACTTATGCCTAATTGGCAACCTCAGATCTTAAACGACAGTCTTTATATTGCAGATAGCAAGTATGCAGTAATATGTGATAGTAGCAGTCTTTACTGTATATTGTAGTGAGCACATATACAATAATTAGCAATAGTGAGTACTTGTAGTATGGCTGTGACCTGACTATTATGTAGTCTATACCCCTATGCTTTTTAGGCCATCTAAGGTCTTATCTCCGTGGCTATTATTTTTCAGAGAACAAATGTACCATAATATGCAGTAATATACAGTATTATGCAATAGAAATGCACTCATAATAAATCCGCTTGGGTTGATGCTCTATGAGTCCATACTTTAATTCCATCTATACAGTCTATATACGTGTATCTTATAAGCAACCTTGGTTTTTATCCAACCGTCTTTGTATTAAAGGGAACATGTGTGCAATAATATGATTTGGTATGTCCATAGACATAAGCCTGTAGTAATTCAGCTGGAGTCGTCACTCTTTAATTGTACCCAGACTTTAATACCAACTATATACTGAGACTTTTGTGTTGCTGATATACTTCCAGGATTTGTAATATATAATTACTGATTCATAGTTTTTATGTGTACAAACTTTGAATAATATACATGAATCTTATAGATTCCAGGTTATTAGTAGAGCAATAGGAATGAATATCTAATACCTAAAATAAAATTGTAGACATCTATTGTAATATCTCTTGTTTGAAATACTTCAACTTGTGGACAAACCCTAAATCATGATATGACTATGACAAACAATATATCAGATGTGAGGTTTTTGAAGACAAGATTTGCAGATAATATAGACAGATTTGCAGATAATATAGACAGATATTTTAGAATTGGTGTGTATGGATTTGTAATTTATGTTGGTGATTTACAAATAAATGATAATAAAAATAATAAGTAAGCAATGTGTTAAAATAATAGTTAAAATAACTGGTTAAATGTTGTCAAAATGTAACAGCTACTCCTCAAGGTTCATCCCCAGCTCAGATGATGGCCATGATGTAAATTGATAAACAACTGGTGAAACCTTTTCATGGTATTTCTAGGTCTCCAAGAAAGGAACATGATATAAGATGGAGTAACTTATAAATTGAAATTTCAGAGGCTTCTTAGTATAAATGTAACACTACTAAAATAATTAGTAGTCTATTCTACAACTTATATCTTTTGACAGGATAAATCAAATATTTGAAGAAGAAGACCATGAGTGCCTGTAAATTGGATGAAAAAACAAAGAAAGTAACAACTGTGCCACAAGCTTGCCCTGATATGTGATCAAAAAAAGTCTCTAACAAGTACCTATCTTGATGACAACAAATAATGGCAGATGAAGGACTGGATACTGAGTTTGCTGAATTAAAGACAAAGCGCAGACATTTTGTGATTCTTGACCCAAGGAAGGGATGGGCCAAAATCTTGTTCATTGACCTGGAAATTTTAACATGTATGTATCCACTGGCAAGAAGATAAAACAAATTAATGCAGAGATCTGCGAAAAAATCCCATACTCCTTGTTATGTTTCTGGAAATCTGCTCATGATGGACCATCACCTTGACCAGAGCATCTCATATCCAGAGGAAATATATATATATATTTTTAACCATATTAACTCAGAGGGGCCTGGCTAAGTGTGATGCATAAAACTGGGTTTGTATGAAGATTGTCTGAGCCTATGTTTGCCCTGTTTTGTCATGTTTTACTTTTTTTACTCTTTTCTAGCCCTCTCTTCCTTTTTCCATAGCTTTGAACACTTATGCACCTTGTTCTATCAACTTGCTAAAATATAGAATGTACTAACATCTGATAAGGGAGAGTAACTAGGGAAAGAAGACATTACCCTGCATTACTGTGTTTTAGAAATGTTTGTGCAGTGTCTTATGATAATTTTAATATCATATCCATAATTTCAATGCCTATTATCTACAAGACAACAGGTATAAAGTCAAATTGGCTCCATGATCTAATATGATCATGATCATGGCTCCATGATCTCCATAACCATTGCGCCACAATGTGGACTTATCATGATAACATGAGTCTTGTGTTTTACAATCACCAATTGTAAGGTTCTTATCCAACCTGTTTTTTCCACCTGGACTGTGAACTTTGTGCAAATGACTCCTTTATTGCAAACTTTTCAGTTTTGTTCCAGGAATATCACATGGAACATAGACCATACTGGGTTGTCAGCTCTGTCTCTCAACGAGCACAATAGTCCCTGCCAAATTCAGGGCCTCATTAAATTCCAGCCTCGTAAATAAGAGGCTTCTACTTAAGCCCTACGTACTGCAAAGTTTCTCTAACTTACAATGCTATTAAATTAGCCCTGCTGCGAGCAACGTATGAGCTACGCAGCAGGCCCGTACGTATCTACACTGCGTAAATGTACATGAGGAGTGACAGCCTGCGAGATGATATCGCAGGCTCCCACTCCTCATCAAGTGCTGCGGGGGTCCTAAAAGGGACCTCCGCGGCAGTCCCCCACATAAGCCCTGCCGTGGGGGGTACTCCAAACCCCCCCCTAGGCACCTAAAATGAACCCCCCCTCAATGCGGGGGTCCCTGTCGGGACCCCCGAAGTGTCCTCACATGAACACCTTGCTGCAGGGGTCCATAGGAACCCCCGCAGCCCCCACACATTAACCCCTTGCAGCGGGGGTCCCCGATCGGCACCGATCAGGCCCCCGCTGCATTTAAAACTTTTAAATTCCCCGCCGCGGCTCCTTAAAGGGACCGCGGCACACTATTACCCAATCCCGACCGCGGCACTTAAAATTAACCCCCCTCTATGCTGGGGGTCCCCATCGGGACCCCCGAAGTGTCCCCACATAAACCCATTGCAGGGGGGGTCCCCGATCTGCATAGATCAGGCCCTCCGCTGCATTTAAAACTTTTAAATTCCCCGCCGCGGCTCCTTAAAGGGACCGCGGCACACTATTACCCAATCACGGCCGCGGCACTTAAAATTAACCCCCCTCTATGCTGGGGGTCCCCATCGGGACCCCCGAAGTGTCCCCATATAAAACCCCTGCTGCGGGGGGCCCCGATCGGCACCGATCGTGACCCTGCTGCAATTCAATTTTAAATTTCCCGCCTCGCGGGTCCTCAAAGGACCGTAAAGGTCCTGAAAGGACTCGCACTAAAAATATTAACCCCAGGCAACTATAATTACCCCATTAACTCATGATGGTCAATCCAGACCACCATAAGGCCTAAATTAACCCATTAACTCATGGTGGTCAATACAGACCACCATAAGGCTCTAATTAACCCATTAACTCATGGTGGTCAATACAGACCACCATAAGGCCTAAATTAACCCATTAACTCATGGTGGTCAATACAGACCACCATAAGGCTCTAATTAACCCATTAACTCATGGTGGTCAATACAGACCACCATAAGGCCTAAATTAACCCATTAACTCATGGTGGTCAATACAGACCACCATAAGGCTCTAATTAACCCATTAACTCATGGTGGTCAATACAGACCACCATAAGGCCTAAATTAACCCATTAACTCATGGTGGTCAATACAGACCACCATAAGGCCTAAATTAACCCATTAACTCATGGTGGTCAATACAGACCACCATAAGGCTCTAATTAACCCATTAACTCATGGTGGTCAATACAGACCACCATAAGGCCTAAATTAACCCATTAACTCATGGTGGTCAATACAGACCACCATAAGGCTCTAATTAACCCATTAACTCATGGTGGTCAATACAGACCACCATAAGGCCTAAATTAACCCATTAACTCATGGTGGTCAATACAGACCACCATAAGGCTCTAATTAACCCATTAACTCATGGTGGTCAATACAGACCACCATAAGGCTCTAATTAACCCATTAACTCATGGTGGTCAATACAGACCACCATAAGGCTCTATTTAACCCCATCAGTCCCATAAGGGTATATTATTACCATTATGGGCCTGTTACAACCCAACATTAACCACATAAGTGCCATGATGGTCCTCAAGGACCATCATGACACTAACTACAAACACTACACTATAACCCCCAATAAACCATTTAATCTAAACTAACCCCCCTCTACACTAATCTATTAACACTTACACTACCTACCTACACTACCTACCCCCTAATAAACCTCCCCAACACTCTAATTACAAAAAACAATAAACCTACAGCACAGAAAACAAAAAACCTACAGTACAAAAAACAAAAAAAACTACAGTACAGAAAAAATAAAAATTACAACCCCACCCCCCACTACAGAAAACAAAAAAATACATTACAACCCCACCCCCCACTACAGAAAATAAAAAAAATTACACACCTGAAAAGGAAAGACAGATAAACACAATACATTACATACATATAATACAATACATGACATTACATACATTAAATATAATATATTAAATATAATATATTACATATAATATATTACATATAATACATTACATACATTACATACAATACATGACATTACATACATTAAATATAATATATTAAATATAATATATTACATATAATACATTACATACATTACATACAATACATGACATTACATACATTAAATATAATATATTAAATATAATATATTACATATAATATATTACATATAATACATTACATACATTACATACAATACATGACATTACATACATTAAATATAATATATTAAATATAATATATTACATATAATATATTACATATAATACATTACATACATTACATACAATACATGACATTACATACATTACATATAATATATTAAATATAATATATTACATATAATATATTACATATAATATATTACATATAGTCCTAATCAAATACCCCCTATCTATCTAACATACAATCTATTTAATTTAAAATAAATCCTAACTATATCAAATACATCCCCCTATCTATCTAATATACAAAAAATCCTAACTACATACACAGACCCTAATTCTAAGCTAAAATCAATAAATTAAGACCACTTACCTTTAAGATGTTGCTTCAGATCACTAACCTATGGGTCAAACAAAAAATAAAAATTAGTACAAAACATTAACATCAAATAAATAAACATTCTATACATTCTAAATATTCAACTCACCTTTACAGCATGTCCAGTCACTGTTTAGCTCTTCCGGCGCGGCCCTGTTAAAAAAAAAAACACAATACATGAATACAATATATAAACAATAAATAAAATACACAAATAAACATCTAAATATACATTTAACTTACCTCCCCGCGATGTCCCCGGCCTTCTCTCCTTCAGCCCCGGCTGGGCCGCGGAACCATCCGCGCTCTAAAAAAAAAAAAGAAAAAAAACTAACGGAGGTCTGCACTGGCAGACCTCCCCGACGCTACTGAACCTCCCGGAGTCGTTTCCGGGAGGAAATTGGCATTGTCGGCTTGTGATTGGCTGAAAAAGCTGTCAGCCAATCAAAAGTCGTCAATGTAGGAGCCAATCAGGATGCGCAGATGTCTTCTACCAATCACTCCGTGGGGGTGTATCCCATAGTGATTGGCTGAAGGCATCTGAGCGTTGTGATTGGCTCCTACATTGACGACTTTTGATTGGCTGACAGCTTTTTCAGCCAATCACAAGCCGACAATGCCAATTTCCTCCCGGAAACGACTCCGGGAGGTTCAGTAGCGTCGGGGCTGAAGGAGAGAAGGCCGGGGACATCGCGGGTAGGTAAGTTAAATGTATATTTAGATGTTTATTTGTGTATTTTATTTATTGTTTATATATTGTATTCATGTATTCATGTATTGTGTTTTTTTTTTAACAGGGCCGCGCCGGAAGAGCTAAACAGTGACTGGACATGCTGTAAAGGTGAGTTGAATATTTAGAATGTATAGAATGTTTATTTATTTGATGTTAATGTTTTGTACTAATTTTTATTTTTTGTTTGACCCATAGGTTAGTGATCTGAAGCAACATCTTAAAGGTAAGTGGTCTTAATTTATTGATTTTAGCTTAGAATTAGGGTCTGTGTATGTAGTTAGGATTTTTTGTATATTAGATAGATAGGGGGATGTATTTGATATAGTTAGGATTTATTTTAAATTAAATAGATTGTATGTTAGATAGATAGGGGGTATTTGATTAGGACTATATGTAATGTATTATATGTAATATATTATATGTAACATATTATATTTAATATATTATATGTAATGTATGTAATGTCATGTATTGTATGTAATGTATGTAATGTATTATATGTAATATATTATATGTAATATATTATATTTAATATATTATATGTAATGTATGTAATGTCATGTATTGTATGTAATGTATGTAATGTATTATATGTAATATATTATATGTAATATATTATATTTAATATATTATATGTAATGTATGTAATGTCATGTATTGTATGTAATGTATGTAATGTATTATATGTAATATATTATATGTAATATATTATATTTAATATATTATATGTAATGTCATGTATTGTATGTAATGTATGTAATGTATTATATGTATGTATTGTATTGTGTTTATCTGTCTTTCCTTTTCAGGTGTGTAATTTTTTTATTTTCTGTAGTGGGGGGTGGGGTTGTAATGTATTTTTTTGTTTTCTGTAGTGGGGGGTGGGGTTGTAATTGTTTTTTGTTTTCTGTACTGTAGGTTTTTTTGTTTTTTGTACTGTAGGTTTTTTGTTTTCTGTGCTGTAGGTTTTTTATTTTTTGTAATTAGAGTGGTGGGAAGGTTTATTAGGGGGTAGGTAGTGTAGGTAGGTAGTGTAAGTGTTAATAGATTAGTGTAGAGGGGGGTTAGTTTAGATTAAATGGTTTATTGGGGGTTATAGTGTAGTGTTTGTAGTTAGTGTCATGATGGTCCTTGAGGACCATCATGGCACTTATGTGGTTAATGTTGGGTTGTAACAGGCCCATAATGGTAATAATATACCCTTATGGGACTGATGGGGTTAAATAGAGCCTTATGGTGGTCTGGATTGACCATCATGAGTTAATGGGTTAAATAGAGCCTTATGGTGGTCTGGATTGACCATCATGAGTTAATGGGTTAAATAGAGCCTTATGGTGGTCTGGATTGACCATCATGAGTTAATGGGTTAAATAGAGCCTTATGGTGGTCTGGATTGACCATCATGAGTTAATGGGTTAATTTAGGCCTTATGGTGGTCTGTATTGACCACCATGAGTTAATGGGTTAATTAGAGCCTTATGGTGGTCTGGATTGACCACCATGAGTTAATGGGTTAAATAGAGCCTTATGGTGGTCTGTATTGACCATCATGAGTTAATGGGTTAATTTAGGCCTTATGGTGGTCTGGATTGACCATCATGAGTTAATGGGTTAAATAGAGCCTTATGGTGGTCTGGATTGACCATCATGAGTTAATGGGTTAATTTAGGCCTTATGGTGGTCTGTATTGACCACCATGAGTTAATGGGTTAATTAGAGCCTTATGGTGGTCTGGATTGACCATCATGAGTTAATGGGTTAATTTAGGCCTTATGGTGGTCTGGATTGACCATCATGAGTTAATGGGTTAAATAGAGCCTTATGGTGGTCTGGATTGACCATCATGAGTTAATGGGTTAATTTAGGCCTTATGGTGGTCTGGATTGACCATCATGAGTTAATGGGGTAATTATAGTTGCCTGGGGTTAATATTTTTAGTGCGAGTCCTTTCAGGACCTTTACGGTCCTTTGAGGACCCGCGAGGCGGGAAATTTAAAATTGAATTGCAGCAGGGTCACGATCGGTGCCGATCGGGGCCCCCCGCTGCAGGGGGTTTATGTGGGGACACTTCGGGGGTCCCGATGGGGACCCCCAGCATAGAGGGGGGTTAATTTTAAGTGCCGCGGCCGGGATTGGGTAATAGTGTGCCGCGGCCCCTTTAAGGAGCCGCGGCGGGGAATTTAAAAGTTTTAAATGCAGCGGGGGGCCTGATCTATGCAGATCGGGGACCCCCCCTGCAATGGGTTTATGTGGGGACACTTCGGGGGTCCCGATGGGGACCCCCAGCATAGAGGGGGGTTAATTTTAAGTGCCGCGGCCGGGATTGGGTAATAGTGTGCCGCGGCCCCTTTAAGGAGCCGCGGCGGGGAATTTAAAAGTTTTAAATGCAGCGGGGGGCCTGATCTATGCAGATCGGGGACCCCCCCTGCAATGGGTTTATGTGGGGACACTTCGGGGGTCCCGATGGGGACCCCCAGCATAGAGGGGGGTTAATTTTAAGTGCCGCGGCCGGGATTGGGTAATAGTGTGCCGCGGCCCCTTTAAGGAGCCGCGGCGGGGAATTTAAAAGTTTTAAATGCAGCGGGGGGCCTGATCTATGCAGATCGGGGACCCCCGCTGCAAGGGGTTAATGTGGGGGTGCTGCAGGGGTCCCGATAGAGACCCCTGCAGCATGGGGATGTGTATAGGGTGCAGGGGGGAGCCTCACACTGCTGTCTCGGGCTGTTCCGAGGCAGCACGTAGAGGCTTTCGGATCCCTTGCGTGGACTTTTTGTCCACGTAGGGATTCTTACGATATGCGAGACTCGTGCATAGATTTAAGGCTACGTAGCTCTCTCGGAGCCTATTCTCGGCCATTTTCTCGCAGTCATATCGTAAAGCAGGCTGCGAGAGATTCGGTTCTCGCAAACAGCAGGAAAACTGCCTTTTGCGAGCACCGAGAGAACTACGAGGGAGAATTTAATAGGGCCCTCAGTTTCCAAGTGAGCTTTGTACTTTTGAGACACGTGTCTCTTTTTGAAGATGACACCTTGCCTTTCTTATTATGACTATTGAATTTGTATGCTCTAATTGCAATGCTTATAATAACCAATTAAGAAGACACCTGTTGTATTTCACTAGAATTTATCATAGTATCATAGGGGGAAATGTAAGAGATAAATATATATGCATTATAGATACATATAAAAAACTGTATCTGCTAGCCTTAGGAGTTGAAGGGGTTAAACATTGCTCCAGCTTTTGGATAATGTTTAGCAAGTTTAACAAGGTTGTTGCATAGTTCACAGGACAGGTGCAAAATGTCAGATTAAGATTGTATTATTAGATATAATTCTAGAAAAACAGGGAGGGAAAGGAACAAGATATGGTAGTTAGGTGGGAAGGGAGGTGCAGTGAAAAAAAATGACAAGAAAAACTGGTGTAACCATAGAGCTTGTTTGAACATTAGTATATAAATCTGTAAGAGTGTAAGACTGTAATATGACCAGACCACCTCAGACCATCACTGTCTGTGTGTCTCCCTGCTTAAGCTTGAAAATAAAATTGAATCTTCGGAGACGTGTGTCTTTCGTATTCTACCTTATTCTTTTGAGGGTGACGGAAAGCTAGTGAAAGTGTTTTTCTTCAACAATAGCTCCACCAAATATGTTTGTGAGTACTTCTGTCTCTCACTATAATGCATATAGCATAGTTGTCTTGGGAGGAACAGGCTATGTAGCCTAACTGGTACTCCATAAGTTATGAAAGAACCTTGTTATGCTATACCTGAATATGTGCTTTTATTTTTTCCATTTTTGGTCCATGAAATATAAATGGTGTCTTCCTCCTATTTTTGGTTTGCGATATGTATTTTGTGAGGAAATTAATCCTGAGTTGTTCTGTATTTGAGATGTTGTGGTCTTCAATAAATTGTGAAAACTGGATTATGTGTATTTGTGAAATAAAATGCATAATAGATCTATTGTTTTCCTTAGCAAGGAAGTGTGCAGGTTATTTTGTAATAGGATGTATATACTTGCTAAGGTTAATTGTTATACTCTAGATTGGTTGATAGATAATGGGCAGGTTTGATAGTTTAGGTGGCAAACCAGCCTATGATGATGAGATTATGAAAGTAAGTCTGATTTTGTTTTGTTAATATCTCTATTAAGAATTGGTTCATTAAGCAACACTAAATCCATTCTTTTAACATACAATAACTCCATTGCTGTAGAAAACCTCTTATTAAGGCTTCATTGATTTGCTGTGGAGCTTAATAAAGTAATTGACGTGCCAATAGTGTATGCAGAAGCTTTTCTCCCCAACTCAAAATCTGACCAAATTAAAGGACCTTCTAAGATCAAGCTTGGAAGAAACCTTGGTTTCTCTGAGATGTTTGAAAAGCAGGAGTGGATAGAGATCCTTGTTCTTAACAACACTAAATTCCCTCTAATCAATGCAGAGTCTTAGGGTTCCAACTTTTAGATGAATACGTTAACTTTTTCTTGCAGGTATTCACATAGTTGCTTAAATGGCAAGTGTAAGAACTTTTCATGTTATATCTATGTTTTAATAGCCCTAACATAACTTTTTAGTAAAAACTACATAATGTAATATAAAATAGATGCATATCAATTTTGTTAATGACAGTGATAATCATATGTTTGGTGTACTAACAACTGCGCTAGAGAAGTAATGAAAATATTAAAATGTTGCACCGTAATAAAAATAAAAATAAATGCTGTAGGTAGTATGGGGAAAATAGTAATTTGTAGAGAAAGTTTTCATTAGATATATTTTTTAGATGTCACACATTAACCTGCAAGTAATAGTAAGTCCCTGTCTGAATACTTGCCCATTTAGATGATATTATGTATCATCAACTGAATATATGTAAGTAGTATTTAAATTGTCATCCTATTTAGTGCTGAGGAAATAAATAATTTGGGTTGCCCTATTGTGTTGCTATAAGACTGATAATTTAGAGGGTACTAATGCATAAACAAGCTCAGCCAAAGTAATTAAAAAGATCCCACTGTTTCGCATGTAAGCTATCTCACAGACGAGAGCTGGCGCTGGCCGGAAATCTGCTGCCCTATGTATAGAAAAAGCTCCACCTCATTGGGGTGTGTTAGCCAGCAGAGTTGCCTCTCCTGTGCTCCGTGCTCATGGCAAATATGTATTATAAATGAAGATCTGTTATGTTATTATTAATGATCTGTTATCAATGGCATCTAAGATTGTATTACATTGCTGAAACATTGAGGGATTAGATCTAAACATTGAGGGATTAGATTTTTGTAAAAATGAACATTGTATCTCAAAATGCAAGGGTGGAAGATGAACTGATACAGTTCCTTATTGGAAACAAAGTTTGAAAAAGCTATAATAGTAACTTTTTGTGGGAATTGTAATCATACACAGGCAATTCAACCATATCTATTCTATGTTAGTTAAATAAAAAAATATATTCATTTGAGACTTAGTTCACTATTACTAGTGTTCACTATTACACGCAAAACACTGCCAAATATGGCACAACAGTGACATTACCAAGAACTGGAGCTCCCTCCAAAATTGATGAAAAGACGAGAAGAAAACTGGTCTGGGAGGCTACCAAGAGGCCTACAGCAACATTAAAGGAGCTGCAGGAATATCTGGCAAGTACTGGCTGTGTGGTACATGTGACAACAATCTCCTGTATTCTTCATATGTCTGGGCTATGGGGTAGAGTGACAAGACAAAAGCCTTTTCTTACGAAGAAAAACATCCAAGCCAGGCTGCATTTTGCAAAAACACATCTGAAGTCTCCCAAAAGCATGTGGGAAAAGGTGTTATGGTCTGATGAAACCAAGGTTGAACTTTTTGGCCATAATTCCAAAAGATATGTTTGGCGCAAAAACAACACTGCACATCACCAAAAGAACACCATACCCACAGTGAAGCATGGTGGTGGCAGCATCATGCTTTGGGGCTGTTTTTCTTAATCTGGAACTGGGGCCTTAGTTAAGATAGAAGGATTTATGAACAGTTCCAAATACCAGTCAATATTGGCACAAAACCTTCTGCTAGAAAGCTCAACATGAAGAGGAACTTCCTCTTTCAGCATGACAACGACCCAAAGCATACATCCAAATCAACAAAGGAATGGCTTCACCAGAAGAAGATTAAAGTTTTGGAATGGCCCAGCCAGAGCCCAGACCTGAATCTTATTGAAAATCTGTGGGGTGATCTGAAGAGGGCTGTGCACAGGAGATGCCCTCGCAATCTGACAGATTTGGAGTGTTTTTGCAAAGAAGGGTGGGCAAATCTTGCCAAGTCAAAATGTGCCATGCTGATAGACTCATACCCAAAAAGACTGAGTGCTGTAATAAAATCAAAAGGTGCTTCAACAAAGTATTAGTTTAAGGGTGTGCATACTTATGCAACCATATTAATTTGTTTTTATATTTTTTCTTCCCTCTACCTAAAAGATTTCAGTTTGTTTTTCAATTGAGTTGTACAGTTTATAGGTCACATTAAAGGTGGAAAAAGTTCTGAAATGATTTATCTTTGTCTCATTTTTTTACAGCACAGAAACCTGACATTTTAACAAGGGTGTGAAGACTTTTTATATCCACTGTATATATATATATATATATATATATATATATATATATATATATATATATATATATATATCATCAATATATGTTACCTCTCTTTTCTTTAGGAGCATACACATACTTCATTCAGAGCATACTCTACAAAACACAGCCGGATACCAACTGACTGACTACATAACTGAATCTATCAGGCAGTTACTGACTGACATCACAACATTATTTAACTGTTCATGAACCAAACATGCAACATAACATACAGTCATTACCATACATAGGATAATCACAATAACATACCATATTACGTGACTATAAAACAAACTATAAAATGACTGAGCCCAAAGGGTGGTCAGGGTGATCTTGACATCCTATCTATTCCTTTGATGTTTCAAGCCTGCAATTGTTACCAGTGCTAAAGACGCAAGTTCCTTATTTTATTCCAACGATTCGACAAGACCGCAATTGCCTTCAAACCAGTAAATGGCAAATGTAGCAAAAACATTTGTGCGTACTAGACAGGACTCGCAAGTGGGTTAAACATCTGTTCGTAATACTGAAAAAACAAATAAAAACTCACTAATGTGCTTTAAAATACTGGGAAAGCAATGAAAGGCATTAGAATTAATTGCACAACCATCTCAAGGTTGCAAATCTGCAATAAAAATAAATATTTGTTTCAGGTTTTACTTCCGTGTTTAATTGATCCTAGGAATCAAGAAGTTAATACATATCAGGCCACCCACATGGATTAGAATAGTTTCTTCATTCATTTTTATTGATTTCTACATTGCTAGTTTGCGAGTACGATCGCATACCGGACTTCTAAACACTAATTGATTGAAGTTTAAACTCCATGTTTTACTGATGTCATGATGACGGTCTCATTTATTATTGGCTCTGTCTAAATTGTAACTTATGGGCTTACTTAATTGATTATGATCATGCCCTGAAATGCTACGTATGGATTAATGATTTACGATTTTAGCCTTCAGCCCTGTAATTGCGGGCTCGTTCAATTAAATACCTCTGTAACTGTTGCAAGTTTCTAACCAGCAGACACATGGGCTGTACGACGGTACAGGCTTGGAATTAAATATGGGCTATATACTTATTTATGCTATGCAGATCTAAAATATATGACCTACAATCATTATTACTACTATTAGTTAATGAAGAGTAAGCATATACTTTTGACTACTACCTTTACATTATGCTTTAAAAAATATTTTCTTTGAGCAAAATGTTAACACTTAATATACTATAGGACAATGTAAGTCTGTTCAGTCTATGTATTTTAACTGCACCAACATGTCTCAAATACATTTAAGAAAGCTCTCATTTATTTTAAAGCAGGCTATGAAATCTAGCTATAAATACATTTCAAGGGAGACTATGCCTACAAATAGCAAACAATAAGTGGCAATTTGGTTTGTCTCTTCTTATTTGTACAACTAGAATAGTAGAACTTCATGGCACACTATGTATTAGACAAACCAAACAAAAGTGTGGTGAACTATAAAATCCTAGATACATGGTTGAAGTGCCTGTATTTTATTACAATTCATACAAATACAAAAACAAATATATCTTATTATTGTAGCTTTTTAAAACTTTGTTTCCAATTAGAAATACTATATTTACATCATCCACTGTTACATTTTAAGATACAATGTTGATTTTTACAAATATCCAATTCCTCAATGTTTCAGCAATGTAATACAATTGTATATGCCATTGAACAGAACATCAATAACAATGTAATAGATCTCCATTGACAATAAAAATTTACAGCGGACACTGGTCGCCAGAGAGTTACCTGTGCTGTGATTCTGTGATTGGCTGACACATCCCAATGAAGTGGAGCTGCTTCTATACACAGGACAGTGGATTTTGAGCCTGCGTCGGTTCTACTCTATGAGAAAGCGGACATGCGAAACGCAACAGGGAGAGACACTATACAGATGGTTTATGCTGTAGTGAACTGTGTGATCTTTTTATTTACTTTGACTGAGCTTGTTTATGCATTAGTACCCTCTAAATTATCAGCCTTATAGTAACAGCATAGGGCAACCGAAAATATTCATCTCCTCAGAACTACGTTAGATGACAATTTAAATACTATTGAAATTTATTTAGTTAATGATACATATTATCATCTATGCAGGCAAGTATTTGGACAGGGATGTATTACTTACAATTATTATGCACGTCCAGGTTAATGAGAGGGACATATACAAATATTTCTAATGAAAATATGCTCTTCAATTTACTCTTTTCTCTATAATACCAACAGGATGTGTTTTTGTTTTTAAAAGTTATGCTTTAATATTTTCATCACTTTCCTAGCAGGTGGGTACACCAAACATATGGTTATCTAACTATCTAACCTATTTTGTCAGAAGGTATGTATATATATATATATACACTGATTATGTTGGTTTTAGTAAAACTAGAAAGTATCAAATGAAAGATTTTTTGTTTTTAATTTAATTAGTATCTATCCATGGAGAGTCAGACATGACTGAAAAACTAAACAGCATACAGTTACTTTTTCTCTCTAGTTTTACAGACAACTAAAGTACAAATTTAGCTGAACTTCTCCTGAAAAATATATATTTTGTTACATATATAAATAAAAAATAAACTGTTCAGAAAGATTTTTAAACAGATGCATAGCAAAATGTTGCAAACATGATTGGCCTCCTGGGTCAGCAACATGGTGTTGGATCCCTGGCACTGAAAGGATTTAATCCTACAGGCATCTGGAGAAATGGGATACAAAAAGTAGATGTCACTATCGAAGGTGCATGACCTGTCCTGTATATTCTCCAGATCTATAAGAGAGATATCCTCATAAACTAGTAGGCTGGTGATTGCAACCCTCTAGTCTTTTCAGAAATGCTGGACCAACATTGCAAATTGTTGGTTCTCCTACAAAGTAGTGCTGAAATATCAATTGAAGACTTGTGGTCCTGTGGACCACATCATACAATTGTGGGCTGAGAACCTAGCTAGTCTTATGGCACAGAAACAAACAGAAGTCACTTCTTTTGATAGGGACTGATTTCCTGATGAATCACAATATTTTTATTTTTGACTCCATTTCCAAAAATATGGGCCCGGAATAGGTATTACATTTGTACCCACTTTTGCCAAACTTTATATGGGTTTTTGGTAGCAGTCCCAAATCTTTGGAGATATTAATCCTTCTTTAAGTAATGTGATCAATTATTTTCAGTATAGTGATGACTAGTTTCTTATTTGGATTAGATATTTTTTTGTTCAATTACTGGTAATCTTAATGATAATTTATGAAATTTAAAAATAACTTTTGCCAAATATGACAAATTTGACAATTGTAAATATTTTGGATATTATGGGCCTTATTAAATTAGTCCTTGTAGTTCCCTCGAGCCTTGCAAAAGACAGTTTTTTTGCTGTTTGCGAGGATTGAATCCCCATTACTACGTTAACCCCTTGCAGCGGCGGTCCCCGATCAGCATAGATCAGGCCCCCGCTGCATTTAAAAGTTTTAAATTAATCCTGTTACTCATGGTATCAATACAGACCCCCATAAGCCCTTAATTAACCCTGTCACTCATGGGGGTCAATACAGACCCTCATAAGCCTCTATTTAACCCCATCAGTCCCATAAGGGTATATTATGACGCTTATAGGGCAGTTACAACCCTAACAATAACCACATAAATGCTATGTGACGGTCCTCAAAGACCCTCATGACACTAAGTACAAACACTACACTGCACTATACCCCCCCAATAAACCATTAAATCTAAACTAACCCCCCTCTACACTAATCTATTAACACCTACAATACCTACCTACACTACCTACCTACCCCCTAATATCCCCCCCACCACTCTAATTACAGAAAATAAAAAAACCTATGTCACAAAAATAAAAAATCGACATTACAGAAAAAAACCCACCTAAGTCACAAAAAATAAAAAATCTACATTACAGAAAATTAAAAAAACGAAGTCACAAAAAATAAAAAAAGGAACATTACAGAAATAAAAAAAATACATTACAACCCCCCCCCCACTACTGAAAAAAAAAATTACACACCTGAAAAGGAAATACATTTAGAATACATACAACACAATACAATTAAAATACAATACCCCCTATCTATCTAACATACAATCAATCCTAATATACAATAAATCCTAACTATCTAAAATACATACCCCTATCTATCTAATATACAATAAATCCTAACTATCTAAAATACATACCCCTATCTATCTAATATACAATAAAGCTTAACTATCTAAAACACATACCTCTATCTATCTAACATACAATAAATGCTATCTAAATACAGAAAACCTAATTCTAACCTAAAATAAAATAATTAAGACCACTTACTTTTGCAGATGTCCCTTCAGATCATCAACCTAGGAAAAAAAAAAAATGAGTGCAACACATGTACATACAATAAATAAACATTATAAACATTATAAATATTCTACTCACCTTTCCAGCATGTCCCCTTCCTTCTTCTTTTCTTCTCCCCTGTTAAAAAAAAACATTACATTACTACAACATATAGACACAAAATAAAATAAAATAAACTTAATATACATTCAACTTACCTTGGAGCGATGTCCCCGGCCTCCTCCTCTTCTGCCCCGGCTGGACCCTGGAACAATCCACGCTCTAAAAAATGAAAAAAATAAAAAAAATATGCACTTGCGGACCTCCCCGACGCTAATGAGCCTCCTAGAGCCTTTTCCAAAAGGAAATAGGCAATGACACCTTCTGATTGGCTGAAAATTATGTCTATCAAATTTCAGCCACTCAGAAGGCTCCAATGTGTACGCCAATCAGGATGGGATACACCCCAAAATCCCACTCTGATTGTCTAACGCACCTATCAATCTTTATTTATACCAATCACAAGACGCAGATGCCTTCAGCCAATCACAATGGGATACACCCCACAGGGTTATTGACTGGAGGCATCAGCACATTCTGATTGGTTGCAGTGACAACAGCCAATCAAAATGGGATACACCCCCACGGGGTGATTGGCTGAAGACATCTGCACCTTCTCATTGGCTGTATTACTGATTGACATTGATAACAGCCAATCAGAAGGCGCAGATGTCTTCAGATAGTTAGGATTTATTATATATTAAATAGATAGGGGTATGTATTTTAGATAGTTAGGATTTATTGTATATTAGGATTGCTTGTATGTTAGATAGGGAGTATTATGTTTTATTTGTATTGTATTGTATGTATTCTATATGTATTTCCTTTTCATGTGTGTAATTTTTTTTTCTTTAGTGGGGGGGGGTTGTAATGTATTTTTTTAATTTTCTGTAATGTTCCTTTTTTATGTGACTTAGGTTTTTTATTTTCTGTGAATTAGAGTGGTGGAGGGGTTTATTAGGGGGTAGGTAGGTAGTGTAGGTAGGTAGTGTAGGTGTTAATAGATCAGTGTAGAGAGGGGTTCATTTAGATTTAATGGTTTATTGGGGATATAGTGCAGTGTAGTGTTTGTACTTAGTGTCATGATGGTCCTTGAGGACCATCATGGCACCTATGTGGTTAATGTTAGGGTTGTAACTGCCCCATAAGGGTCATAATATACCCTTATGGGACTGATTGGGATAAATAGAGGCTTATGAGGGTCTGTATTAACCCCCATGAGTGACAGGGTTAATTAAGGGCTTATGGGGGTCTGTATTGACCACGATGAGTGACAGGGTTAATTAAGGGCTTATGGGGGTCTGTATTGAACCCCATGATTTATAGGGTTTATTAAGGGCTTATGGGGGTCTGTATTAACCCCCATGAGTGACAGGGTTACTTAAGGTTTATGGGGGTCTGTATTGACCCCCATGAGTGACAGGGTTACTTAAGGTTTATGGGGGTCTGTAGTGACCCCCATGAGTAATGGGGTTAATTTTAGTTGCCTGGGGTTAATATTTTTTAGTGCGAGTCCTTTCAGGACCTTTACAGTCTTTTAAGGACCCGCAAGGCGGAAAATTAAAAATGTTAAATGCAGCAGGGTCACAATCAGTGCCGATCGGGGACCCCCGCTGCAAGGGGTTAATGTGGGGGGGGCCCCTATGTATCCCTGCAGCAAGGGGTTAATGTGGGGACACTTCGGAGCTACCGATGGGGACCCCCAGCATAGAGGGGGGTTAATTTTAGGTGCCGCAGCCGGGATTGCTAATAGTGTGCTGTGGGCCCTTTAAGGAGCCGCAGCAGGGAATTTAAAAGTTTTAAATGCAGCGGGGGCCTGATCTATGCCGATCGGGAACCCCCCGCTGCAAGGGGTTAATGTGGGGACACTTTGGGGGTCCCGATGGGGACCTCCAGCATAGAGGGGGGTTAATTTTAACATTTTTAAATGCAGCGGGGGCCTGATCGGTGCAGATCGGAGACCCCCGCTGCAAGGGGTTAATGTGGGGGAGCTACGGGGGTCCCGATGGGGAACCCCACATAGAGGGGGGTTCATTTTTGGTGCCTCGGGGGTAGTTGGAGTACCCCCCACGGCAGGGCTTATGTGTGGGACTGCCGCGGAGGTCCCGTTCAGTACCCCTGCAGCAATTGATGAGGTGTGGGAGCCTGCAAGATCATCTTGCAGGCTGTCACTCCTCATGCAGATTTTCTCTGTGTTGATACGGACGGCCCTGCTGCGTAGCTCACAAGTTGCTTGCAGCAGGGCTAATTTAATAGCGTTGTAACTTTTATAAATTTGCAGCACGTTGGATTTAAGTAGAAGCCTCCTATCTACGAGGCTGGAATTTAATAAGGTTGTTACTGATTAAGTGAAATGCACAAAACATATAAGCAGAATATGGATCTCCTTTCCATTACTCCTGCACTATGGATCATATTCTATTGCCCAAATCGTAATGGTCCACACACTCTTAAAATGGTTGCACATTCTATTAGCTACTCGCATTACGAGTTACTCGCCCACAATTACTATGGGCAAGCCAAAGACGCAACTCAGGGCTTACATCCATCTCCATTGGTTTTAAAAAAGCTCAAATATTACGAGCACTAACTAATTAAAGATACACAATATTTATATTCTATTAGAACTTTTGTAGCTCGCAAATTAAATCTGACACGCAACTAGAAAAAGTATCCCATTTCTGTTAAAAATATTACGAGTACTAAATAGGACTCGGAAGGGTTTTTTCAAATACTTATTAGAGCTGTAGAAGCAAATAAATACACACTACTGTACTTTAAAAGCGTAGAAAGGCATGGAAGCACAATAATGGTGCAAATCTAGTGGTCTCAGATATTGAATGGGATTTGGGAGTATGTGTGGACAACAACCTACAGTATGTAACAGTTCTCAATGCCAAGCAGCAGCTGCAAAGGCAAATAAACTATTAGCATGTATTAAGAAGAGTATAGAAGCAAGGGAAGCAAATATAATTCTGCCACTATACAAATCCCTAGTACGCCCTCATTTGGAATATGGATTACAGTTTTGGGCACCAATTCTTAAAAATTGCATTTTAGAACTCGAAAAAGTACAGAGAAGAACAACAAAACTAATAAGGAGAATAGAGGGGCTAAGTTATGAAGAAAGACTAACCAAATTAAACCTTTTTTCTCTAGAAAACACGTGTCTAAAAGGGGATATCATTTACCTATATAAATACAGCCAGGGTCAGTATAAAGATTTGTCAAGGGAGCTTTTTGTGCCAATAGGTTTTCAATTGACAAGAGTACATCTCTTGAGGTTAGAAGTAAAAAGATTCCACCCGAAAGAAAGTAAAGGTTCTTCACAATAAGGGTAGCTAATCTGTGGAATTCTCTACCAAGGGAGGTGGTGACAGCGGATTCAATAAAGAAGTTGAAAAAGGGATTAGATATATTTTTAAATAAAAAGGGCATTCAGGGTTATCCTGATTAATTAGAGAGAGAGTACTGATCCAGGGAGGAATCCGATCGCCAGTATCTGGGGTCAGGAAGGAATTATGCTGCCACCACAAGTTTCACTGTGGGGATGGCGTTCTTTGGGTGATGTGATGTGTTGGATTTGAGCCAGACATAGCATTTTCTTTGATGGCCGAAAAGTTCAATTTTAGTCTCATCATACCAGAACACTTTCCTCCATACATTTTGGAAGTCTCCCACATACCTTTTCACAAACTCAAAATGTGCCATTTTGTTTTTTGCTGAAAGTAATGGCTTTCCACTAGCCACTCTGCCATAAAGCCCAACTCTATGGAGCTTACGGCTTATTGTCGTCCTATGTACATAAACTTCAGTCTCTGCTGGGGAACTCTGCAGCTCCTCCAGGGTTACCTTAGGTCTCTGTGCTGCCTCTCTGATCAATGCCCTCCTTGCCCGGTCCATGAGTTTTTTCGTGGGTGGCCGTCTCTTGGCAGGTTTGCTGTTGTGCCATGTTCTTTCCATTTAGTTATGATAGATTTGATGGTGCTCCTGGGGATCATCAAAGATTTGGATATTTTTTTATAACCTAACCCTGACTTGTACTTCTTAACAACATTGTCCCTTAGTTGTTTGGAGAGTTCCATGGTCTTCATGGCAGAGTTTGGTTAGTGGTGCCTCTTGATTATGTGTTGCAACTTCTGGGGCCTTTCAAAAAAGGTGTGTAATGACAGATCATGTGACACTTAGATTGCACACAGTTGGACATCATTTCACTAATTATGTGACTTCTGAAGATAATTGGTTGCACCAGAGCTTCCTAACAAAGGGGGTGAATAAATACGCACATGTCAATTTTCTGTTTTCTATTTCTAAAAAATAGTTTTATGTATATATTTTTCTCATTTCACTTCACCAACTTAGACTATTGTGTTCTGTTCCATTACAAAAAAAATCAGATTAACAAAACATTGAATTTAAGGCTGTAATGTAACAAAATAGGTAAAAAGTCAAGAGGGGTGAATACTTTTGCAAAGCACTGTACATACACCTGTTGGATCTATATCACACACAGAATTAAAATGTGTCTATTACTAAACATTAAAATGTTTTTTTCTTAGTCATTCCATCATTTCTTACTAATTTCAGGACCTAGCTACCTTTTTATTCAATATTCCTTTATGTGTGTTTTTGAAAGCTTTTCTTCAAACCATTGTTATTTGTAAAAAATGTGGGATTAAAAATCCTGAACTATTGCCTTTTTTGATATTAGATTTAATGTTATATACATTAGTAAATATATTTCTCAGCAGGTAGCTGTTTTTCAAGATAAGGCATATGCAGATATGGTAATTTTTTCCCATAACTAAACTCACAATAACACTAGGTTGCTTTCTTGTTTCTCTGTTGCAATTTGTTGCAACATATAACTTATATTGTCAGGAAAATACTCAGATTCTAGTGGAAGCATTTTATAAATTAATCATTTTGAATTAAATATTATATGAATATTTAATTTGATGATATTTACCATTAGCATACAAAATAATGTCTGAATAGTTTAATGAGATTTATTCTGGAATGAATAAAAGATTTTTTAATCAAAGTGTCAAGGTCAATAACAGTGTTACATATTTGGGACTTGTTAGGTCCATTTCCACACATTTTAATGAATTAGTTGTAGGTGTGTTAAGTATTTTGCTTGGTGCTTTTCCTTCTATGTGGGCTAGATATTGCATTTGATTTTGAAATATACAAAAACGTAAAATCATGATACTCAACCTAAAACAAACTATCAAAACTCATAGGTTCCAAAAACTGCAAAAAAATGTTATTCTAATTTCCAAAATGACTTTCAATAATTAAATTAATTTGGTGTTTTATGATTATACAAGTGACGGGAATGTACTTTTGGCTTCTATTAAACAAATCATGCAGTAAATATGGAAAATAAGCAATGTGTACATTTTTTATGTGTAAAATTGGAAAATAAGCATTTTCCCATTATTTCAGCTAAAATTAATTGCTTTAAAAATGATTTAGCTTTAGAGGAATATACACTTCTCTAGCATCACAAGACCAAGTATTAACTCTGAAGCATATTTATTACCATGTTAGTAAATATGTACTTTCCTCGTGTTGCCTGGTCATTCCCCCATTATTTTCATACCAGAGCTATTGACCTGGTGAAGTACATAATTCTGTGTGCCTGTCATATACAGTGAGCCAAAGCAAAGCAGCATGGTTTATATTGCTTAACAGACCTGTCAAACCAACTTGCATAGCAAGATATTTAATAAATGCAACTACATAAATAAAGAAAGAACATTTTATACCAAGACTATGTTCATTTGGTTGTTTTCATTATAGACTAGCAGGGAATCACAAAACAAGGTCACTAAGAAACAGCAAGAAACAGAGGCAACAAGCGTCATTCAAAGTGACAGATGTATGCAGCAATATATTACTGTTGAGAAAGTCAGTTTTATCCTCGCATCTTTGACAGAAAACATAAATATGCAAAAGAAAAACAGGCACCATAAATATGCATGAGTAGATAAAGGATGGAGACTTATTTAATAATCTTGTATATGCTTTGTATTGAGAAAGTGGTTTTATTTTTCTAAGCATTTTTTTTCATTATACATGCTCAGTACATTATAGATGCTGACTTAATAGCTACTGAAAGCATCTCCCAACCTGGATATGCAGAACTACGTAAAGTTAACTAAAGAATATCTGGTCTTGTAAAACTACTGGTACAGCAACAGTGTCTTTTGAATTGCTACAATGTCTTCTGCACTCCTAAACTAAAATCAGCTTAAACACATAGGGCATTATTCAATTGCAAGCCCGCAGATTACATTATACAGGCCTGTGGGCTTGAAATTTGCTACAATTACAGTGCGACCTTGAGGCTGTTGTGAAATTAATTCTAATGTCATTCATCACTTTCCCCATCTTTAAAAGTGCAGTATTACATTTTCTTTTTGCATTTACAGTGCTACAAATAGGTGTTTAATTACTTTATGAGTCCTATTTGTTACCCATAGGATTTTCTTCTACATTTGCCGTTTACGGGTGTGAAAACATTTGCGGGCTTGAGGAATTGTAGCAATTGAATAGAGATTAGCGATTGTAACTTTTGCGGCCTTGAAAGATCAAAGGTCTAGATGGGTTGTAAGTTACAATTTTGACAACTGCAAGGACTTTTAGCCTTTAACCCGTGGAACGTTTGCTGCTCGCTAAAAGACGCCAATTGAATAGCAAATTAGCTTACAGGCTACATTACGGGCTCCAGTAAACAACAACTCCCAGATGTTGTCGTAATTGCGAGTTTGATGGTCACTCTATGTTAAAAATTACGTGCTTGCACATGCACAATAGCGTGACCGGTAAACTCACTATTCCGACAACTATGAGCTGCGGCATGCGCATGCGCAATGCGTGGTGAGAGCTGCGCATGCGGATTGCGCTGAGGGTTGCAAAAATGCGCGATGTGCAGCGCATGTGCATTGCGGCGCAACAGGAGAGGGTGAGGGGAAATGGAGACACAGGGGTGGGAGAGGGGGGAAAAGGAGAGGGAGAGGGGGGGAGGAGGCATAGGAGAGGGAGAGGGGGAAATTAGACACAGGGGAGGGAGGGGGAAGGGGAGGGAGGAAAGGAGTGGGAGAGGGGGAAAGGAGGCACAGGAGAGGCGAGGGGGAAAGGAGACACATGGGAGGTAGAGGGAGAGAAGGAGTCACAGTGGAGGGAGAGGGGGAAGGAGACACAGTGGAGGGAGAGGTGGAAGAGTCACAGGGGAAGGGAGAGGGGGAAAAGAGACACAGGGGAGGGAGAGGGGGAAACAGACACAGGGAAGGGAGAGGGGGGAAAGAGACACAGGAGGGGGAGGGCGAAAGGGACACAGGGGTGGGAGAGGGGGGAAAGAGACACAGGAGAGGGAGAGGGAGGGAAAGGTAATGATCCAGAAGGGGAGCTGGATGCTTAGTTTTAATTTATTTTTACTTATTGGATATTTTAGAGTAATACTGCACAAAGTAGAATGGAATGTAGGGATCTGCATCCACAATGCCCCTTTCATAGTATCATATATAAAGTTGTCATAATTGGGAGTTTGACGGTCTCACTATGTTAAAAACACTTGCAAATGTGCAATGGTGTGACCGGCAAACTTGCAATTCCGACAACTATGCGCTGCGGGATGCGCATGCCCTTTGCTCTGCGGGAGTCACGCATGGCCAATGCGTGGCATGAGCCGCATACGCATTGAGGTGAGGATTGCTCATGAGCAATGCGCAGCGTGAGCAGCACATGCGCAATGCGCTTGCAGCGCTACGGGAGAGGCTGAGGGGGAAAAGAGCCATGGGGAGGAATCTGATCGCCAGTATCTGGGGTCAGGAAGGAATTTTATATTTTTTTCCCTTTTGAGACAATTGGCAAAGTTTCACTGTTTTTTTTTTCTGTTTGCCTTGCTCTGGATTCAATTAACAATTAATCAGCATATTGCAGATCAGAGGAGATCTAAAAAGGTTTAACTTGATGGACTAAAAGTATTTTTTCAACCTAAATTACTATGTATCGTCACTGAAAAATGGAGGTTGGTTACAAAGTCCTACGGGCTTCCATATAGAGTTACGATCGGACCCACATTCCAGTCATGATGCTATAATAATAAAGCCACAAATATGATATTATATTACATGCAAGTTCCATCACATGAATTAACACATTGATTGCCGGGATCGATATAACACAAAAAATATACATGAAATAAAGTATTTTATTCGTCTGATTTGTGGGCTTGAGAATGTTGTACTATTAATTCTAAGACCTAACATCACTTGTACTTTTAAAATAAGTACAGTAGTGTGATTTTATTTACAGTTTAAGTGCTATGTATTGGACTTTACACCCCTTGGGAATCCTCCCCAGTAGTGATGTCGCAAACATAAAATTTTCGGTTCGCGAACAGTGGACGCGAACTTCCATCAAATGTTCGCGAACGGGCGAACCCGGCGAACCGCCATAGACTTCAATGGGCAAGCAAATTTCAAAACCCACAGGGACTCTTTCTGGCCACAATAGTGATGGGAAAGTTGTTTCAAGGGGACTAACACCTGGATTGTGGCATGCCGGAGGGGGATCCATGGCAAAACTCCCACGGAAAATTACATAGTTGATGCAGAGTCATAAAGGGCATAAATCACCTAACATTCCCAAATTGTTTGGAATAACATGCTTTAAAACATCAGGTATGATGTTGTATCGATCAGGTAGTGTAAGGTTTACACCCGCTTCACAGTAACAGACCAATCTCCCCGTTTAATGCACCGAAAACAACCACAAACAGTCCCTTTGCACAACCTCAAACTCCCAATTTGCACATGGTTAGATACCAAGCTAGCCATGTCCCATTCCTTGTCCTCACTGATGTCATTGAAGGTCTCTTCCTCCGCCCAGCCACCAAGGGTCCCCGAAAGGTGACAACAAGCCCCCTGGGACGCCTGCTGTGTTTGGTCTTCCACCTCCTCAAATCCACCTTCCTCCTCTGACTCCTCTTCTTCAGACTCCTCTCTCTGCGTTGCCTCTGTCTGCGTTATTATAAGGTGTGTACTGTTAAGTAGTACTATTCCTATCGGTTTAATCCCTGTTACGTCCACTATTAGGGGACGTGTATATGGCATTGATTTTTGGAACAGGGAGATGGAAAAAGTTACTTGGTCGGTCGTCCCACTTCAAATTTGGGGCACTGCGCGTGCAATCTAAGGTGCCACCTAGTGCCACAATCTAATGCTGCCTGACTGGGACATATCCCTGTTATCTACATCCTCTGGCACTAATGTTTGCTCATCACTCATTTCTTCCAACGGATGTGTAAATAACTCTGCTGACGGATCAAGTGAAGCGCCTGTGGTGCTAGTGTTGGTGGTGGCGGCAGGCGGGCGAGTGGTAACTGGAGAGGTGCCCGAAGCTAAGCTGGAGGAGGATGGTGCATCTAGGTTCCGAGCGAAGATTGGGTGTCCTGTGTTAGCCAGTCAACCATGTCCTCAAAACTTTTCAAGTTCAGGGTACGTTGCCTCTGAAAACTGGGCATTATTCTAGGGCCAAAGGGAATCACAGCACCACGACCACGACGGCCCCTGCGGGGTGGCCTGCCTCTGCCTGTCATTTTTTTTTCTGATTAGTGGTACTATGCGTGCAAGCTACTGTGACACCAGATATGAGTGTCACTGTGCACTGGCAAAAGTTGGCAGAGTAGGCGCTGTAGGCCTCACACAAACGCCTGTAGGCAGGCAACTGATATTCAATCGATTACAGTAAAAAAAAGGGTTCTTTTATTTCACTGTACACTAGGTTACACCAGAAATGAGTGTCACTGTGCACTGGCAAAAGTTGGCAGAGTAGGCGCAGTAGGCCTCACACACACGCCTGTAGACAGGCAACTGATATTCAATCGATAACAGTAAAAAAAGGGTTATTTTATTTCACTGTACACTAGGTTGCACCAGATATGAGTGTCACTGTGCACTGGCAAAAGTTGGCAGAGTAGGTGCTGTAGGCCTCACACACAAGCCTGTAGGCAGGCAACTGATATTCAATCGATTACAGTAAAAAAAGCTTTCTTTTATTTCACTGTACACTAGGTTGCACCAGATATGAGTGTCACTGTGCACTGGCAAAAGTTGGCAGAGTAGGCACTGTAGGCCTCACACACACGCCTGTAGGCAGGCAACTGATATTCAATCGATTACAGTAAAAAAAGGGTTCTTTTATTTCACTGTACACTAGGTTGCACCAGATATGAGTGTCACTGTGCACTGGCAGAAGTTGGCAGAGTAGGCGCTGTAGGCCTCACACACACGCCTGTAGGCAGGCAACTGATATTCAATCGAATACAGTAAAAAAAGGGTTCTTTTATTTCACTGTACACTAGGTTGCACCAGATATGAGTATCACTGTGCACTGGCAAAAGTTGGCAGAGTAGGTGCTGTAGGCCTCACACACACGCCTGTAGGCAGGCAACTGATATTCAATCGATTACAGTAAAAAAAGGGTTCTTTTATTTCACTGTACACTAGGTTGCACCAGATATTAGTGTCACTGTGCACTGGCAAAAGTTGGCAGAGTAGGCGCTGTAGGACTCACACACACACCTGTAGGCAGGCAACTGATGTTCAATCGATTACAGTAAAGAAAGGGTTCTTTTATTTCACTGTACACTAGTTTGCACCAGATATGAGTGTCACTGTGCACTGGCAAAAGTTGGCAGAGTAGGCGCTGTAGGACTCACACACACGCCTGTAGGCAGGCAACTGATATTCAATCGATTACAGTAAAAAAATGGTTCTTTTATTTCACTGTACACTAGGTTGCACCAGATGAGAGTGTCGATGTGCACTGGCAAAAGTTGGCAGAGTAGGCGCTGTAGGCCTCACACACACGCCTGTAGGCAGGCAACTGATATTCAATCAATTACAGTCAAAAAAGTGTTGTTTTATGTCATTGTACACTACGGTTGCACCAGATATGACGTATCACTGTGCACTGGCAAAAGTTGGCAGAGTAGATGCAATAGGCTTCACACACACACCTGTAGGCAGGCAATTGCTATTCAATCTATTACAGTCAAAAAAGTGTTGTTTTATTTCACTGAGCACAATATAAGCTGTGAGCCTGACACAGGCAGGCAACTGAAATTAGATTACAGGAAAAAAATGGTTGTTTTCAATGTATGGTACACCACCAGGTATGAGTAGTGAAAACAAGCACAATATAAGCTGTTAGGTGTTAGCCTGTCACAAGCACTGGCAGGCAGGCATATGCAATTAGATTACACAGAAAAAAATTATAAAATAAAATAAATGATGTTCTAGCCCTAAAAAGGGCTTTTTGGGTTGCTGTCCTTGCAGCAGATATCAGATGAGTCCTTCAGGTCTGTAATGGAAGCTAAATACACAGCCTGGCTATCTATTTCCCTATTAAATCTCCAGCAGCTGCACTATCTGTCCTCTCACAACGAATGAAGCTTCAGAATGATTCTAAAATGTATGCTGTCCTTCAGATGGAAGGCTCTGAAAGGGAGTGTATGCTGCTGATTGGCTGGAATGTGTCTGCTGACTGTGAGGTGCAGGGTCAAAGTTTCCTCAATGATAAAGTATGGGGGGCGAACCGAAAAGAGCATGTGTTCGCCGTCCACTGCGAACGCGATAACTGTCCGTGACATCTCTACTCCCCAGCACTCGTTGGGCTTTGGGCTACATTTGCGTGTTACGGGCTTGCTCGCGAGTGACTTCATTGCAATTTAATAGCATGATTGGAATTGTAGCGGTTACGGGCTTGACTGATCAAAGGATTTGCAGCTGCGAAGTTCAACGCTGTTCATCCCGTAGGCTTTTTTTGCAGCAAACCCGCAGATCAGTAGCTTTACGGGGCTAATTTAATAGCCATAGGTCCTACTTTCTCCAATACGAGCTACGATTGTACACTTTAGGGGAATTTAATAGGGCTGATAATCAGGAAATGTATATATATATTCAAATTTCAAATAACACAATAATTACTTGAATAGCAACATCTTTATTGGTACTTCATTGTTCTTCATACAGAAAGTACATTGCTTTTAGGCTGTATATGTTTCTTCATTTTACAACAACTGTGGCAAATTGAGCATATAAAAGCCATGAGAAAACCTCACAATATAAATTAATTTAAAAGAGATAGTTATTACCGCTGAACAGGTGAACCATCTGTAGATACAAATGTTATACTTATCCGACTGTGAAATGTTGGATGTTAATAGAAGTGACATTTACTAACATTTATCTAAAACATATTGCACCTTCATACTTTCTTATGTGATATACTATACATTCATTTAAACAATGACTTCTTGTAGTGGAGTGTGGCAATCAATATCACTTAAAAGAACACTTAAATTTGAGTGATATTTGAAACCATTTATTGTAATGGTAACACTTTTTATTTATGGCACATGTATTGGTTTATATTTATAAACACATGAACTTAACAATTATACACTGATAAACTTTATTAAGAATGCAGCATGATTAATATAGTAGTAGAATGGGCAGAGAGGAGCGTTATAAACCAATGCATTCATTGCTAACATATTTGCTGTAATCGCTGCAAGGAAGCGTATAGCTTTAAATGCAGAGAGAGCCTTATGAGAACCCATAGGATGTTCAGTAACTCTTACTAGCGACATGTAATAGCACTACTCCATAGAAGCAAGGAACAGTTCAAACATAGCAATAACATATTAAGGTTTACTCATAAGAATTTGCTGCCAGTGAAATGTAATAGCTATGTAGATCCCTACATAGTTACAGTTACATAGTTACATAGTAATTGAGGTTGAAAAAATACTTTTAGCCCATCAAGTTCAACCTTTTAAGATCTTATCTGATCTGCAATATGCTGATTAATTGTTAATTGTTCCAGAGGAAGGCAAACAGAAAAATACCCAACTGAAACTTTGCCAATTGTCTCAAAATGGGAAAAAAATGAATTACTTCCTGACCCCAGATACTGGCGATCGGATTCCTGGATCAATACTCCTTCTCTAATTATCCACAATAACCCTGAATGCCCTTTTTATTTAAAATATATCCAATCCTTTATTTAAAGTTATCTATCGAATCCGCTGTCACACCTCCTTTGGTAGAGAATTCCACAGATTAACTACCCTTACTGTGAAGAACCCTGTATTTGTTCTTGCTCCCTTTTTAAATATAGGTATCACCTTTGCCTTTCTCTAGTCATCTGGTAGCGACCTAGTGAATCTTGAAAAATTAGATATAATGGCTTGGCTATTACAGAACCCAGTTCTCTCAGTACCCTTGGAGGTATTCCATCAGGAAGGAAAAGTTCATCCACACTGATGCTTATGGGAACCATGTAATCATCTCATAGTTCTTTGCTCTTTTTCAGCAAAAGCAGCAGCGCCAGTTTGAGTATACAATTACCTGGGGCTCTCTAATCCAAAACTCTTTTTATCTCACTTTCTTTGCATAAAAGAGTCAGTATGCTTTCATTCCCTGGCTCATTTTCACAACACTAATTTTTGCTTTCCACCAGTCACTCCTCACGTCAGCAAATTACATTTATCTACCATCTATCTCCTCAACAACTCCTCACCTGCCCACTTTGCAAAGCCAGAAGAAAGATCATCTAGGTCACATTGTATAATTTCTAGGAGCTAACCCGACCTGCAATAACTTTAAAGGACTACTGGTAAAATGAAAGTGCATGCATAAATATACTTGATTTATAATATTTAAATTGGGTAATACTAGTAGTTATACTTTAAAGCTCTTACCTTTATAGGTTTTTGCTCTTTCTCTGATCTGACTAGCTCTGTCCCTTTGCAAAATAGGGGCAGATTAGCTGGAGCAGACTTCCTAGTGTGTGCTCTGGTGTCTGATCTACATTGGAACACACAGCAGCAAGTCTACTAAAGCTAATATATATATATATATATATATATATATATATATACCCCATATGTATATGGGGGAGTCCTAGAAGGCAGGTATGTGAGCCTGAGGCTAATCAAAGCCATTTGCCCAAGCCTGACCTGCAGGAGTAAAAATGCTCTCACACATCACATTGACACTACACTTGAGAAAGGCTGGAAAAGTTATATTTAAGTGACAGGTGTAGCTGGGCGTAGAGAGAGAAGCCGAAGCAGACAAGGAAAAGCAGCTGAGAGAAAAGTGTATTTGAGTGAAAAACCTTCAACAGGACAGCAGAGAGGAGCTGATAACTAGAAATTGACAGGAGTATATATACAAATCTGAAAGCAGCAGAGCTGAGAAGAATGGTCATTGGCAGTCTGTGAACCAGGTGCTGAAAGTATAGGGCACTTGAATTATATTGCATATAATAACGGGGAAAGACTGTGTGTTTGCAAAACTAAGGGTCCCTGGGATGGAACATTTGGAGTAAAGAGTGGACGAGTTATCCACCTACTGAATTGCTACAATCAGAGAGAAGGAAATCACAAATATAAGATTCCTACAGGAACAGAGACTGTATTTTGCTTAGGCTGTTTCCCCCTGTGGCAGATAAGATGTGCATGTACGGAGAAGGTGTTCCAGAATCAAGTTAGCTATATGTAGATTTTTATTTTCAATACTGCATTGCCTGTTTTCCTGTTTTATTAAAAACATTTCCAAAACTGTATCCAGGCATTTGGACTGTTTCTCTGAGACCTGTTATAAGAGGACGATCGGACTCTAGTTATTTCCCTGCCATAAGAATGAACAAAAAAAGTCCTTGCAGCAACTATTATATTGACATTGACAGTTCAGACAGCTGCTTCTTTGAGACTTAACAGCACTTTCTCAAAGATCTATCATTCTAGTTTTTAGTAATCTAGTTCAGTCCCTGAGAAAATAGCAGAAATAATCTGCTCAGTAAAGAATATGGAACCACACAGTGAAAAATAATTGCACATGAAAGGAAAAAAAATAAAGTTGTGATCATTTGTTTTGGTTTCTAAAAATGCCATGCTCATTCACAAACTTAGGGCCCTATTACATTCTCCCTCGTAGTTCTCTCGGTGCTTGCAAAAGGCAGTTTTTCTGCTGTTTGCGAGTACCGAATCTCTCGCAGCCTGCTTTGCGATATGACTACGAAAAAATGGCCGAGAATAGGCTCCGAGAGAGCTACGTAGTGACACGCAGCCTTAAATCTACGCATGATTATCGCATTTTGTAAGAATCCCTACGGGCACAAAAAGTGCCCGCATGGGATCCTAAAGCCTCTAAGTGCTGCCTCGGAGCAGCCCGAGACAGCAGTGCGAGGCTCCCCCCTGCTCCCTATACACATCCCCATGCTGCAGGGGTCTCTATCGGGACCGCTGCAGCACCCCCACATTAACCCCTTGCAGTGGGGGTCCCCGATCGGCACCGATCAGGCCCCCGCTGCATTTAAAAGTTTTAAATTCCCAGCCGCGGCTCCTTAAAGGGGCCGCGGCACACTAATTGCCAATCCTGGCCACGGCCCAAGAAATTAACCCCCCTCTATGCTGGGGGTCCCCATCTGGACCCCCGAAGTGTCTCCACATAAACCCATTGCAAGGGGGGTCCCCGATCTGCATAGATCAGGCCCCTCGCTGCATTTAAAAGTTTTAAATTCCCCGCCGCGGCTCCTTAAAGGGGCGCAGCACACTATTACCCAATCCTGGCCACGGCACCAACAATTAACCTCCCTCTATGCTGGGGGTCCCCATCGGGACCCCCGAAGTGTCCCCACATAAACCCCTTGCTGCAGGGGTCCCCAATCGGCACCGATCGTGACCCTGCTGCATTTCAATTTAAAATGTCCCGCCTCGAGGGTCCTTAAAGGAGCGTGAAGGTCCTGAAAGGACTCGCACTAAAAATATTAATTCCAGGCAACTATAATTAACCCTATAACTCATGAAGGTCAATACAGACCCCCATAAGGCCTTAATTAACCCAGTCACTCATGAAGGTCAATACAGACCCCCATAAGGCCTTGATTAACCCTATAACTCATGGTGGTCAATACAGACCCCCATAAGGCCTTAATTAACCCTATAACTCATGGTGGTCAATACAGACCCCATAAGGCCTTAATTAACCCTATAACTCATGGTGGGCAATACAAACCCCCATAAGCACTTAATTAACCCTGTCACTCATGAAGGTCAATACAGACCCCCATAAGCCTCTATTTAACCCCATCAGTCCCATAAGAGTATATTATGATCATTATGGGCCTGTTACAACCCAACATTAACCACATAAGTGCCATGACGGTCCTCAAGGACCATCATGACACTAACTACAAACACTACACTATAACCCCCAATAAACCATTTAATCTAAACTAACCCCCCTCTACACTAATCTATTAACACTTACACTACCTACCTACACTACCTACCCCCTAATAAACCTCCCCACCACTCTAATTACAAAAAATAAAAAAAACTACCTTACAAAAAATAAAAAAACCTACCTTACAGAAAAAAAAAACTCTACAGTACAGAAAAAAAACAAATAAATCCCACCCCCCCCACTACAGAAAATAAAAAAAATACACACCTGAAAAGGAAAGACAGATATACACAATACAATACATACATACATATAATACATTACATATATTACATATAATACATTACATTACATACATTACATACATTACATTACATACATTACATTACATACATTACATATAATATATTACATATAATACATTACATACAATACATTACATTACATATAATATATTACATATAATATATTACATATAATACATTACATACAATACATTACATTACATACATTACAAATAATACATTACATTAGATATATTACATATAATTTATTACATACAATAAATTACATTACATTACATACATTACATATAATATATTACATATAATACATTACATACAATACATACATTACATACATTACATTACATATATTACATTACATATATTACATATACTATATTACATATAATACATTACATACAATACATTACATTACATATAATATATTACATATAATACATTACATACAATACATTACATACATTACATATAATATATTACATATAATATATTACATATAATACAAATCAAATACCCCCTATCTATCTAACATACAATCTATGTAATATAAAATAAATCCTAACTATATCAAATACATCCCCCTATCTATCTAATATACAATAAATCCTAACTACATACACAGACCCTAATTCTAAGCTAAAATAATTACAGTCCTAACTACACAGACCCTAATTCTAAGCTAAAATAAAATAATTAAGACCACTTACCTTTAAGATGTTGCTTCAGATCACTAACCTAGAGGTAAAACAAAACAAAATAATTAGTACAAAACATTAACATGAAATAAATAAACATTATATACATTCTAAATATTCTACTCACCGTTCCAGCATGTCCCGTCATTGTTCAGCTCTTCCGGCGCGGCCCTATTAAAAAAACACAATACATTAATACATGTATACAATATACAAACAAGAAATAAAATAAACATATAAACATCTAAATATACATTTAACTTACCTCCCCGCGATGTCCCCGGCCTCCTCCCCTTCAGCCCCGGCTGGGCCCCGGAACCATCCGCACTCGCACTAACGGAGATCTGCACTCGCAGACCTCCCTGATGCTAATGAGCCTCCCGGAGTCTTTTGGGAGGAAATTGGCAATGGCGGCTTGTGATTGGCTGAAAAAGCTGTCTATCAATTTCAGCCAATCAGAAGTCGTCAATGTGTGAGCCAATCAGGATGGGATATACCCCAATATCCCACCCTGATTGGCTAAAGCACTTGTCAATCTTTATTGGAACCAATCACAAGGCTCAGATGCCTTCAGCCAATCACTATGGGATACACCCCCACGGAGTGATTGGTAGAAGACATCTGCGCATCCTGATTGGCTCATACATTGACGACTTCTGATTGGCTGACAGCTTTTTCAGCCAATCACAAGCCGCCATTGCCAATTTCCTCCCGGAAAAGACTCCGGGAGGCTCATTAGCGTTGGGGAGGTCTGCGAGTGCAGATCTCCGTTAGTTTTTTTTTAGAGCGCGGATGGTTCTGGGGCCCAGCCGGGGCTGAAGGGGAGGAGGCCGGGGACATCGCGGGGAGGTAAGTTAAATGTATATTTAGATGTTTATATGTTTATTTTATTTCTTGTTTGTATATTGTATTAATGTATTATTGTATTGTGTTTTTTAACAGGGCCGCGCCGGAAGAGCTGAACAATAACGGGACATGCTGGAAAGGTGAGTAGAATAGTAAGAAAGTATATAATGTTTATTTATTTCATGTTAATGTTTTGTACTAATTATTTTGTTTTGTTTTACCTCTAGGTTAGTGATCTGAAGCAACATCTTAAAGGTAAGTGGTCTTAATTATTTTATTTTAGCTTAGAATTAGGATCTGTGTAGTTAGGACTGTAATTATTTTAGCTTAGAATTAGGGTCTGTGTATGTAGTTAGGACTGTAATTATTTTATTTTAGCTTAGAATTAGGGTCTGTGTATGTAGTTAGGACTGTAATTATTTTATTTTAGCTTAGAATTAGGGTCTGTGTATGTAGTTAGGATTTATTGTATATTAGATAGATAGGGGAATGTATTTGATATAGTTAGGATTTATTTTATATTAAATAGATTGTATGTTAGATAGATAGGGGGTATTTGATTTGTATTATATGTAATATATTATATGTAATATATTATATGTAATGTATTATATGTAATGTATTATATGTAATATATTATATGTACTGATGTCGCGGACATCAAATGTTGGGTTCTCGGACAGCGAATGCAAACTTTACCAAATGTTCGCGAACGGGTGAACATCGGCGAACCCCATAGACTTCAATGGGCAGGCGAATTTCAAAACCCACAGGGACTCTTTCTGGCCACAATAGTGATGGGAAAGTTTTTTCAAGGGGACTAACACCTGGACTGTGGCATGCCAGAGTGGGATCCATGGCAAAACTCCCACGGAAAATTACATAGTTGATGCAGAGTCTGATTTTAAGCCATAAAGGGCATAAATCACCTAACATTCCTAAATTGTTTGGAATAACATGCTTTAAAACATCAGGTATGATATTGTATCGATCAGGTAGTGTAAGGGTTACACCCGCTTCACAGTCACAGACCAATCTCCCTGTTTAATGCACCGCAAACAACCGCAAACAGTCCCTTTGCACAACCGCAAACTCCCCATTTGCACAAGGTTGGATACCAAGCTAGTCATGTCCCGTTCCTTGTCCTCACTGATGTCATTGAAGGTCTCTTCCTCCACCCAGCCACCATGGGCCCCCGAAAGGGACCCCCTGGGACGCCTGCTGTGTTTGGTCTTCCACCTCCGCAAAGCCACCTTCCTCCTCTGACTCCTCCTCTTCAGACTCCCAGGCCCTCATTCTATTATCGTCCGTAAATCGTCCGCAAAGCTGCGATTCCTTGCGGGGCTCCCGTTACCTTGCAATTCAATAATACAGCGCCGCAAGGATATCCCCTTACGGCCGGACGTATATCTTGCAACCGGCCGTAAGCTCGGCAAACTTTAAAAGCAAAAATAAATTCAAGACGGCACTGTAAAGCTCTGTAAATGCTAGGGATCATAATGGGGGACATGAGGATTAATAGCAACCCCCTCTCAAGCTTGCACATCAGCCCAAATCCGAGATTACATTAACTGTTTATTTTCCGGCCGCAGCGTGGGCAGGTCTGAGGTGCTCCAAGCCCTCTGGACTTTTTACATGGATATGTGACATAAATTTAAAAAAAAATGTATTTACGGATTTGAGTGTAGGGCAATGTTGTGCTATGAATGCTAACACCTACAATCACTTTATAGTCTCCTCAGAGTGCAGAATGGCTTTATTATGGCTTTATAATGTGCTTAATTGTGTGCCTGCGGGACCTTTTTGCTGCAAGTAAGCTGCGGCTCGGTTTTCGCCTTACAGAGAGGGTTTCCGGAGCAATTGAATAGCAACCAGGATTTTCTTGCGGCCGAAACTCTTGCGGCCGTTTAAGATCAAAGGCTTTCCTCCGGCGCGTGCGGCTGCAAGGGATAGCAAGGCGCCGGCCGCAAGCTTGCCGTAATCCCCGGCCGGAAGGGAATAGAATAGGCAAATAGCTTGCGGCCGGTCCTTGCGGCCCTGCATCTCCTACGGCCAATAATAGAATGAGGCCCCCAGAGTCTGGGGGCTTCCACTGCCCACCATGGAACATTATACACAGGTCAGAGTCTGGGGGCTTCCACTGCCCAGCATGGAAGATTATACACAGGTCAGAGCCTGGGGGCTTCCACTGCACAGCATGGAAGATTATACACAGGTCAGAGTCTGGGGGCTTCCACTGCACAGCATGGAAGATAAAAACGCGTTGCCTCTGTCTGCGTTATTATAAGGTGTGTACTGTTAAGTAGTACTATTCCTATTGGTTTAATCCCTGTTACGTCCACTATCAGGGGACGTGTATATGGCATGGATTTTTGAAAGCGGGAGATGGAAAAAGATGCTTGGTCGGTCCTCCCACTTCAAATTTGAGCCACGTATTCCATGCTTGGCAGCCGTCACCAGGTTTACCCAATGCGCAGTGTAGGTGATATACCTGCCCTGACCATGCTTTGCAGACCAGGTATCAGTGGTCAGATGGACCCTTGCCCCAACACTGTGTGCCAGAGATGCCATTACTTCCTTTTGCACAATCGAGTACAGGTTGGGGATTGCCTTTTGTGCAAAGAAATTTCGGCCGGGTACCTTCCACTGCGGTGTCCCAATAGCTACAAATTTTTTGAACGCCTCAGACTCCACCAGCTTGTATGGTAAAAGCTGGTGGGCTAAGAGTTCAGACAAGCCAGCTGTCAGTTGCCGGGCAAGGGGGTGACTTTGTGACATTGGCTTCTTACGCTCAAACATGGCATCGCTGTTGTCACAGGCAGACACACCAAAAAATTGCCACACTGCTGAGCTCTGCAATGACGGCATTCTGGTGGTGGCAACAGCATGCACTGACTGGCATGCTGTCTGGCTGACCCCGGGTGCCGATGCATGCTGTCTGACTGTGCCACTAGCTACTTGCGACGACCTCCCCCTGCTTCCAACTCGTCTCCTCCTCCTCTTTGTCTCCCCATCTGAACTTTCCTCCTGTTCTTCTTCTCTTATAGTGAGCACCCACGTGACATCCACGGACGCATCGTCATCATCAACCGCTTCACTTGTATCTGACAACTCAACAAAGGAAGCAGCACCGGGTACAACATCATCATCATCAGACCGTACATCCATGTGTGTAATGCTGCCAGACTGGGACATATCCCTGTTATCTACATCCTCTGGCACTAATGTTTGCGCATCACTCATTTCTTCCAACGGATGTGTAAACAACTCTGCTTACGGATCAAGTGAAGCGGCTGTGGTGCTAGTGTTGGTGGTGGCGGCAGGCGGGACGAGTGGTAACTGGAGAGGTGCCCGAAGCTAAGCTGGAGGAGGATGGTGCGTCTAGGTTCCGAGCGGAAGCTGTAGAAGATTGGGTGTCCTGTGTTAGCCAGTCAACCATGTCCTCAGAACTTTTCAAGTTCAGGGTACGTTTTCTCTGAAAACTGGGCATTATTCTAGGGCCAAAGGGAATCACAGCACCACGACGGCCCCTGCGGGGTGGCCTGCCTCTGCCTGTCATTTTTTTTTTCTATTAGTGGTACTGTGCGTGCAAGCTACTGTGACACCAGATATGATTGTCACTGTGCACTGGCAAAAGTTGGCAGAGTAGATGCAATAGGCTTCACACACACGCCTGTAGGCAGGCAATTGCTATTAAATCTATTACAGTCAAAAAAGTGTTGTTTTATTTCACTGTACACTCGGTTGCACCAGATATGACGTATCACTGTGAACTGGCAAAAGTTGGCAGAGTAGATGCAATAGGCTTCACACATACGCCTGTAGGCAGGCAATTGCTATTCAATCTATTACAGTCAAAAAAGTGTTGTTTTATTTCACTGAGCACAATATAAGCTGTGAGCCTGACACAGGCAGGCAACTGAAATTAGATTACAGGAAAAAAATGGTTGTTTTCAATGTATGTTACACCACCAGGTATGAGTAGTGAAAATAAGCACAATATATGCTGTTAGGTGTTAGCCTGTCACACACACACGCTGGCAGGCAGGCATAGATTACACACAAAAAATTATAAAATAAAATAAATTATGTTCAAAGTTTCCTCAATGATAAAGTATAGGGGGCAAACTGAAAAGCGCATCTGTTCGCCGTTCGCGGCGAACGCGAACATGCGAAAATCGCCGTGAATAGTTCTCCGGCGAACTGTTCGGGACATCACTAATTATATGTAATATATTATATGTAATGTATGTAATGTAATGTATTATATGTAATATATGTAATGTAATGTATGTAATGTATTATATGTATGTATGTATTGTATTGTGTATATCTGTCTTTCCTTTTCAGGTGTGTATTTTTTTTATTTTCTGTAGTGGGGGGGTTGTAATGTATTTGTTTTTTTTTCTGTACTGCAGGTTTTTTTTCTGTACTGTAGTTTTTTTTCTGTAAGGTAGGTTTTTTTTATTTTTTGCAAGGTAGGTTTTTTTATTTTTTGTAAGGTTGTTTTTTTTAATTTTTTGTAATTAGAGTGGTGGGGAGGTTTATTAGGGGGTAGGTAGTGTAGGTAGGTAGTGTAAGTGTTAATAGATTAGTGTAGAGGAGGGTTAGTTTAGATTAAATGGTTTATTGGGGGTTATAGTGTAGTGTTTGTAGTTAGTGTCATGATGGTCCTTGAGGACCGTCATGGCACTTATGTGGTTAATGTTGGGTTGTAACAGGCCCATAATGGTCATAATATACCCTTATGGGACTGAAGGGGTTAAAAAGAGGCTTATGGGGGTCTGTATTGACCTTCAAGAGTGACGGGGTTAATTAAGGCCTTTTGGGGGTCTGTATTGACCACCATGAGTTATAGGGTTAATTAAGGCCTTATGGGGGTCTGTATTGATCACCATTAGTTATAGGGTTAATTAAGGCCTTATGGGTGTCTGTATTAACCACCATGAGTTATAGGGTTAATTAAGGCCTTTAGAGGTTTGTATTGACCACCATGAGTTATAGGGTTAATTAAGGCCTTATGGGGGTCTGTATTGACCTTCATGAGTGTCGGGGTTAATTAAGGCCTTATGGGGGTCTGTATTGACCACCATGATTTATAGGATTAATTAAGGCCTTATGGGGGTCTGTATTGACCACCATGAGTTATAGGGTTACTTAAGGCCTTATGGGGGTCTGTATTGACCTTCATGAGTGACGGGGTTAATTAAGGCCTTATGGGGGTATGTACGGGGAATTTAAAACTTTTAAATGCAGCGGGGGGCCTGATCTATGCAGATCGGGGACCCCCGAATTGTCCCCACATAAACCCATTGCAGGGGTGGTCCCCGATCTGCATAGATCAGGCCCCCCACTGCATTTAAAAGTTTTAAATTCCCCGCCGCGGCTCCTTAAAGGGGCCTCTGGGGACCCCCAGCATAGAGGGGGGTTAATTGTAGGTGCCGTGGCCGGAGTTGTGTAATAGTGTGCCGCGGGCCCTTTAAGGAGCCACGGCTGGGAATTTAAAAGTATTAAATGCAGCGGGGGCCTGATCGGTGCCGATCGGGGACCCCCGCTGCAAGGGGTTAATGTGTTGGGGCTGCGGGGACCCCCGCAGCAATTGATGAGGAGTGGGAGCCTGCGATATCATATTGCAGGCTGTCACTCCTCATGTACATTTACGCAGTGTTGATACGTACGGCCCTGCTGCGTAGCTCATACGTTGCTCGCAGCAGGGCGATTGTAATAGCATTGTAAGTTAGAGAAACTTTGCAGTACGTAGGGCTTAAGTAGAAGCCTCTTATTTACGAGGCTGGAATTTAACAGGGCCCCTAGTTATTAAAAGGAATTACTACAACATTTGTTTAATTAATTTCGTCAGTGTGTAAAAAAAAGATTTTCTTTATTTCCATTTTGGAAAACTTGTTAATGTGAATTCTTACGATACTGTGTATATATAATATTTCAAACAATGCACAACTTTACCTTATACAAAAAAACAGCTCATGTATTGAGCAGTTTTTATATAGTTTACAATCTTAAATGTGTTTTTTTTTTTTTAAGAAAAAAGGACTACAGAGATCAAAGCAATTTGAGTCATTGTCCAGTTTATGCTTACAAACAAGATATTTTCTATTTTCTTGAGTTGAAAGAATCAAGTAGAGTTTGAGCACTTTGCAAGTATGACATTTGAGAAGTGATAAATAATTCTGTTACTATTTCCTCAGGAGAAAAAAGTCTTTGATCAAATGGGTAAAAATCTGCATGCCTTATCATTAAATGAGTTGTACACGATGTAGGTAAAAAAAAAGTAAAGATAAAACATAACGCAGTTTCAAAGCAATAGCAAGTATCTTCTACTTAAGGGAAAACCACTTCATGTAATTGTTTGATGGTTTTCGTCAAAAAGAAAGATGTAAACACACTCACTCTCGATTTAGAAATTTAGAGTAAGTCCCTGTGGAATCAGTCATTACATGTACTAATTCCTACAGCATATAACTCTATGGCATATTAATTCTTACAGTTCAGAAGAGTAAAGCAAATTAAAAAACATTCTTAACATTGCAGGGCAAAAGTATACATTTTCACTAAAATAGTAAATGAATACAATCTTCATGTATTTAATGACATTGGTATCTGTGCGTGGCGTAGATCAGCACTATTTTTGAAAACTACAGTCTTTCAGGTAATTTCCATAGCTACAAAATGTAGTATCTCTTGAAAGTCATTGTAGATATATTAATATATTCAAGAATTTTAGTAAATGTTAAATATTATTCTATCTCTATATATACTAAGAAATATTTGAAAGAAGTTAATTACAGTAAGTTGCTTATACTCTACCCCAGTGCTGTCCAACTTCTTACTGTAGTGGACCAGATCTGTAGTGGTCGCAGAATTGGTGACCAGATATAAAACAGCACTGTAGCCTAAGTCATTTCAGCCAAACTGAAGGAATTTCAGTTTTAGTGCTGGTCCACGCCTGTTTATTTTTTTAAAGAAAAGAATCACAGGCTTTATTTGGCATTTTTTATTTTTAAGCCTTTTCAAGTTTTAAGTTCTTCTAACACTTTACTGTGATTAAAACATAATATTTTTAAAAAAGGATCCACTTTATTTTACTGTATTTCTAGCACACTATGTAATTCCCTATGTAATTAGGGTTGATAGTTCCCTGTTTCTTTAAGTCTTGCAGTAACAAGTTGTGGTCATTTTCTTTATAGCAGCTATAACTGCCTTTCTAATCCCATTTTGTTATTCATTTTCATTATATAATACTTATAGATATTTGTTTTTCTCAGCTGTGTCCGATATTTCCTCCACAATCTTTAACTTTGTTATTCATTTTCTTTGTACAAATATGATTCTTTACTATTTGCCCTTGACAACTATATCTTATGTTTCCTCCACAATCCCCAAGATAACTTATAGTTTCTACTTATTGGGTTACATAGTTACATAGTAATTGAGGTTGAAAAATAGACTTTTAGTCCATTAAATTCAACCTTTTTAGATCTCATCTGATCTGCAATATGCAGATTAATTGTTAATATTGGGCTGGACTACTTGTTTATGTGTAAATGTGTATATATGGATAAAATCATGCTTGTTGCTGTTATGTTTAGATCTGTTGAATTGTTACATGAACATTAATCATTTTCCATTTAAATTAAAGTGTCATTATAAACAGAGGAGCCATTTTTAAGGCAGCTGGAGCTTGTTTTGAAGGCACCGCAACCTTTTATTCTTCTGTGAATTTATCCGAAACCTCAATGAATGAGGGAAATAGTTTAATTCTTAGGCCTCTTGGTACAATTTTATTTGTTATATAGGACTCATACATGCCTTGCAGTTAGTCTGAGGATTTCTTTGTATGACTTTTTAGTGAAAATGTTAATATTCACTAAGATAAGTAAATTTGATCAATATTTATTGTTTAATGAATGTCAAGTTTAAACCTTATTTCCCATGTTTACAGCTTTATTACATTACAATTTGGCAAATTCTAAAGGGCTCCATATAAGCCCAGAAGTTTTATAGAAGTTTTTAGTTAGTGAAGACCTTGCTTTTGGATAGAAGTTCACTCACTAAAATCTTCTGTAAAAAAATATGCTGTGTGCTTATACAGAGCCCTTTATGTTTAATGTACCTAACAATAGACTTCTAACCTTCAACATATAATTCTTTGAAGCCAATGGTTCTTGCAGGAGACACATTTCACTAAGCAACATCCCCGAAATTCCTGCATTCAAAATCTCTAGGGGCCTCATTCTATTAGCGGCCGCAGCCATTGCGGGGCCACAAGGACCGGCCGCAAGCTATTCGGCTATTCTATTCCCTTACGGCCGGGGGCTCCAGCAGGCTTGCGGACGGCGCCTTGCTATCTCTTGCGGCCGCTCGCTCCGGAGGAAATCCTTTGATCTAAAACGGCTGCAAGAGTTTCGGCCGTAAGAAATTCCTATTTGCAATTCAATTGCTCCGGGAACCCTCTCTGCAAGGCTAAAAACGAGCCGCTGCTTACTTGCAGGAAAGAGGTCCCGCTAGCACCAATTAAGCACTTAAAATAGCTCAAATAAAGCCATCCTGCACTTTGAGAAGACTATAAAGGGATTTTAGGTGTTAGAAAAAATAGCACATAATTATCCTATACTCAAATCCGTAAAATATTTTATTTTTAATATCCGTAAAATATCCATGTAAAAAGTCCAGAGTGCTTGGAGCACCTCAGACCCGCCCACGCCGCAGCCGGAAAATAAACAGTTAATTTAAACTCGGGTTTGGGCTGATGTGCAAGCTTGAGAGTGGGTTACTTTTAATCCTCATGTCCCCCAATATGATCCCTAGCATTTACAGAGCTGTACAGTGCAGGCTTGAATTTATTTTTGCGTTTTTATATTTCAGAGCTTACGGCCGGTTCCAAGATATGCGGCCGGCCGTAAGAGGAGATCCTTGCGGGGCCGTATAATAGAATCGCGAGTTAACAGAACCCCCGCAAGGAATCGCAGCCTTACGGCCGATTTACGGCCGCTAATAGAATGAGGCCCTAGATGTTTACCTATCATCAAACACTTCAAAAACAAATGGTACCGCTATATTATTGCATAGATCACTTGGAGCCAAGATATAATCCATCAATAGAGACAAAAATGGAAGATATGTAATAGTAGTCCTTAGCATAAGGGGACAGTTGTACACGCTAGCTTTGATTTATGCCCAACGTTAAATCTTTAAGTTATATGCAGACCATTCTTTGATTATTGGAATCAAAAAGTAATTGGCATATCATTATAGGAGATGATCGAATTCTGGTATTAAATTCTGCTTTAGATAAATCCAAATGAAGGAATGTTCATGAGATCAGAACACCTCACGCATTGAACAGGTTACACCTGATAGATATTTGGAGGGAAATGCACCCTGTTACTAGAACTTATATTTTATTTTCACAATCACAGAAAACCTATTGACGGATTAATTAAATCATGATTAGCAATAGGTTTGTCTGATCATGCTCTGACATTTTATGCATGAGTGTTATGCATTTTTGGTTTTGTAGATCTTCATCTATAATATATGCTTCCTGGCTTGTACAAAATCCATCCAGGGCTTTGCTTAAAGCTGTGTAATACAGCAGGCATATGCCTAAAAGGAGCCATTTTTAAAATGGTATTGCATTGAAGAGCAAAGCGTTTGTGGGCACATTTACAAGTCCCTGCCCAGGTTCCCAGAATGCAGTGTAATAACTGTATTTCTTGGAATTGTGAGCAGGAAACAAGTTTTTTTAATCTTGTTTTAGAAATTCAAATGTGAACACAAATTTACTATTTATTTATTATATACTATATATTAAAGAAAGGTGGAGGGCTTCTATAGCTCTTTTGCCCACCATATATTAAATGATTATTTATGGTGAACTACCTACTCAAAATATCCACTACACAAACTAGGGATCAGGCCTCCACACTGATGATAGGCAGTAACCTTGAAACGGCTGTATGTGGGTGGAATTCGTGGCTTGTGTATAATCCAACCCTAGCATTGCTCAAAGCTGTTTGATACAGCGGGCATATGCTTAAGGGAAGCCATCTTTCATATGGTTATGGATTGCAAGAGCGTAGCCTTTGTGGGCACATTTGCATGTCCCTGCCAAGGTTCCCAGAGTGCAGTGTAATAGCTGTATTTCTCGGAATTCTGGGCATGAAACAAGTTTTCTAACTTGTTTTAGACTTTCAAATGTGAACACAAATGTACTATGTATTTCCTATATATATATATATATATATATATATATATATATATATATATATATATATATATATATATACACACATACATATATAAGTGTGTAGTAAAGTAATGTAATGAAGTAAAAGTAATGGATGAAGGCCTAGTGAGAGGTTGAAAACTGTTTCTTTCGGTATAAGACAGTGCCCTAAATACATAAATTAAGCCTTGTTATGTAATAAATGTATTTTTTTTCTTTCTAATTTCAGAAGAAAATAAAACACGGACTGAGAAAGACAAGTTTCTATGCCTAAACTGGCTCATGGCATTGTTTATCTCAGTTTCTAAATCATTTGTTTCATCTAACAGCACTTGTCAAGTCAAGGATTTGTCCACTCAGTTGAATGTACATTAATTTTAAGTGACTGGCTGAGGGGATTTTCTATGCAGACTTGTCACTAGCCAGTATCATTCATTAAATTATAATAACTTTAATAATGTTTATTTTCAGCAGCTGTTTTATCTGAAAATATATAATCAATGCAGCTTGAAATAAGATATTTTCTATTTATATTAATAAGAACTGCCTATACATTTTACTAGCCTTTTTCCCTCAGTAAATAATTCCTGCGGAATGAATAATAGTGAAGTGAATCAGAGAAACTCAATATTCTTTGTGCATGTTTATGCAAATGCTTGGGTACTGAATATTAATTAGCCATTCTGAAGTTCTAAGTAGTATCACAGGCTGCTTGTCTGTCCCTGTGATGGTCAAGACAATGACCCACACTGTTGTTATTACGTTAGATCCCTTCCCCAACTCTTATTAAGTAGTCAAAAAATTTAATATTGAGCAGCACATTAGTCATAAAAACAATGCTTTAACTCTCAGCAATGATTTGTAGAAGAGGAAACAGTGTATAGTGTCTAGGCAGTTTTTAATGCACTTTAATATAAAATCAGCTTCCTTTTGGGTGACATCATCCCTTTAATACAAATATGTGCATGCCAGTGATAAATACTATTTTGGAGAGATCAAAGGATATGTCTAAGAATTATGAATAGTTAATTATATGGTGCTGTATTTTTAGAATGAGAGCAAATAGAGAACCCTATAACTTAAAATAGTATCTCACTGGCCATAATCAAAGGTTAATGTATTATTATGCTGGATCCATTTTAACATTGGGTAGATAGGGATAAAGAAACTCAAGGAACAAAAGACACAAAAGCAATAGATTTTTTTAAATGTTTAGGCTTTATATTAACTTTAAGAAACTGCAAACATAATTACATTAAAAGAATCTTTTTGAAAATAAAATTTTAAGAAACAACACACATAAAAGACAGTTCACTTTAAATAGCAGATGTAGAAGCTTTAGGCTCATCCTCCATTCTGGCTATTTAAGACACAATTTTGTCCAGGGACATCTGTCTCTGCTTTCTACTTTCATCCAGCAGATGCTGGTAGTACTGACCCAAGAACTCTGAGTCTTACATTTCTGCTCCCAGTGTCCGGATCATTGGCCACAAAATCATCCATTGGCCACAAAAACATCCGGGTTATTGCCAACAAAATCATCCTTGGTGAGGAACTCAGTGGAAAGTTATTTTGGTTGCTCTGTGTCAGAGTCACTGCTTTCCTACCCTGTTCTGGCAGTTTTTGGAGATACTCGTTTGTCAGGCTCTCGTCTGAAGCTTGTAACACTCCTCAAATGTCCTGGTCTTCTTCATTTCCCAGTCTGGCTGTATTGTCTAGGTCTACTATCTCTGCAATAATGGGCTGTTCTGGTTGCACATCCTCACGCAGCTCTGGTCATATCTTCCTCCACACAGCTTTGAGACATTGCTATGTTACTTCCCAGGACAAAATCAATGTTTGTTATGGCCTGCATACTTTTTCCAGAAATCCATCATGGATTGTTTGTTCTTTCTGTCTGTTTGGTCAATGAGCTGGCAGAATGTGCAGTGAAGATAATAGGTCTTGAAGGTCGCAATGACTCCCTGATACATTGGCACGAAGAGTGAAGTATTGTTGGGGGCAGGAAAACTTTTTCCAATGGAATGCTCAGAATGGAGCTCAGACACGTTGGTAGGGTGACTTTGAGCATTGTCTATCAACAAGAGCACTTATATACCTGCAGTAGTGTTGGGCCAATGGACAGGAATGTTTGCTGAACCAGTTTTTGAAGATGTCCATTCGGATCCAAGCTTTTCAATTGAATTGTCAAATGACCGACAAAGTGGACTTTAGAATCCCTTTGTGGATTTTTGAATGGTACACCAGCAATGGCTTGATCTTGAAGATGTCTCTGGTGTTCCCACCCAGAAGAAGGTCTAGACAGTCTTTGGCTGCTTTGAACCCTGGTGCTAGCTTCTGGTCTCGTGAAATGAAGGTGCGGCTTGGCATTCAGTTCCAGAACAGTCCTGTCTAATCAAGGTAAAATACCAGTTCTGGAGGAAAATTTCTTCTTTACATAATATGCTTCAAAGTGGTTGAAAAGGCAGCAGCAACTTTGGCTCAGCTTTAAAAATTTCTCCCATGATTTTGATGATGTAGAGGTTGTGCCTCTTCTGAGAGGGGTTGAGTCAATCTCTGCTGGCTAGCTGCAAAGCCTGAGTAAAAGAGCCACTTGTATAATAATCAATATTTGACACAATACAACATATTGGTGGATGGAATTTTAAAATATATAATATAATAAACAGAGTTGGTTAAAGAGGTGTAAAAGGAATGGTTGCAAGTTTGTCAAGAGAATATAGAACTATCTACTACTAATGGACTGATATTAGCTTATACTGTAAATGTGTAATGCTAGGTGATACTATATTCTCACATGACAAACGGATTGATAGTAGCTTTTAAATTTGATAAAGGCAACTAGAAGTGAATAAATTATAAGGCATAAAGAATTTAAGTAAAGTGACCAATAAAAACGATATCAGCCACAGAACACTGAACTGATAACGTTGTAGGGGTTGTTAATATTACAAACGTGAGGTTAAATTGTAGCTAGTTCAAGTTTATAAGAAGAAATGTAACAGATTGTAACCGGCTAATCCAAGAGATTGCACTATTTATACTTATGAGGTTAAGAAATCAAATATGAATTTATAACGTATTGCCCATACCTAATTACTACCCGTATTATGGCATTGTGATTATAATCATTAGTTAAGGGAGGCAATGAGACAAAAACAATGGGGCCATTAATGTTTACTTGATTTTGTGATACAAAAATAAAGTGTTAGCTGAAAAAGAAGAAAAATATAAAATCTATAAATACAAGGCCTATTAACAGTGGTGTCTATATCCTGAGCTGAAATCAGTCCAGCGTTTTAACAGTCCGTATTTTAATTATACACATTTTTAAAAGTTGTAAATATAGTTTAAAGTTTTGTAAATAATTAGTTTGTGGTAAATACAATAAATTAACCATAAAAAAAGTGTTCTTTTTAGTTTTTTGCTTTTTCTGTGAGCTGACTTTATCTGTTCATCTGAAAACAGGTTATAGGACACTTTTCAAGAAAGATACTTTTGTGTCAGAGTGATAAATCGGGCAGGGAAGGCTTAGCTGTAGTATGTTAAATAAATACATCTCCATTAGACCACCCTGGCACAGTATATTTTCTTGCAAATAGTCACTCTAACACTTGTATTTCCATAAATTACCATTACCAATCAAAATGTGTAACATATGATCTAGGGTCTGGCTTGGTAACTCAAACGTTTCCAGCATTGTGTAATACTAGGAGCAGGTCCTGCGATGAAAGGATCATCAAGCAACATTCATCCCCACCTTTGTCTCCCCCTTTTACGAGTGCCTTCAATCTTTCCCAGCATTGGAGTCTTCTCTAGTGAATCTTGTCTCCTTATGATATGACAAAAACTTTTAAACTTCAGCCTCATGCTAATTCCTTCTAGTGAACAGTTTGTCCTAATTACCCGTAATACAGAGTTATTGGATATTGGACTCTAAGCAGTTTTCGCCAACACCATAATTCAAAGGCATCAATTCTACTGCGCTCAGCCTTTTATATGGTCCAGCTCTCACATCCATGTTACTACTTGGAATACCATACTTTTTACTATGAGGATCTTTGTTGATAATGTAATATCTTTACTTTTTAATAGTCCAAGCTATGCAAGCCTGTTGTACTTCTTTCCTAATCTTGAATCATTCTGTTTTTCCATGTTCAGTTATAACCATGGCTTCTTGGTTCACATACAGATTCCTCAGGACGCAGATTTTGCCACATTTTGTTGTGATCCACACAATTATATTGGGTCGGTAGGACAGGTGAATTGATTGGATTGAAAGGCTGAGGTGCCTTGGTGAGGGCTTGGTTGCCCAGTGATTCAAGCTTTGAATGAGACTTGACCTTGTTAAAGACATATACAAGTGAACTGGGTTATTAATGCATCTGATAGAGGAGAATTTATAGTGTCTAAAAAAATGTTTGCTTAAAAAATTCCAAAGTAAAGAGTTAAACCATGAGGCTGAAGTTTGTTGAATTTCTTGCATTTGCAAATAGTTTTCTCTCAATGTTGACACCCATACACATACTATTAGCATACGAAATACATTGTATTGTTTTGGCCTGGGGACTGTGTAGGCATGCTCAGTTAGCACTTGAAGTCTTCCCTACTGTTGGAAGTCACATGATATCAGACACTTTCCCTTCCTTTAGCCAATCAGCAAGCGCATGCTCTTTTATATCGGGTACATTTTTTTATAGAAGTCTCCAATATGCGCAGTGCCATTGCTGGGGGTGTCTACATCACCCCCAGCACATTTACAGGATGCATTCATAACCCACCTCACTTGCATATACCTTTAACTGCACATTAAACGTTACACACATACAGAGCTTTAAGCAGTATTTACTCAAGAATGTGGCCCTATGTGCATGTGTGGATGCTTGTGGTTGAAGGGATAAAGTCAATTTCAAAAAAGCTCCACAGACTTAAGGGAAATGGGGTAGCAGACATGGGCAGGAAAAAGGGTAGCATGACACAGCTCCAGAAGACAGCACTATGTGCAGTGTGGAGTACCACTACAAGTGTGCAGGGCCGGGGAAAATGAGGTAGAGGGGACAAACGGGCAGGGAATGAGCACCGGGCGTCGTGGAGAGTGGAGTGAGATATGGACGAGAGAGCTGATGCTAAGAGTCACAAAGGGGGCCAGGCCAGAACCAGAAAGCAAGCGGGGGAGGAGCTGTGGGCTTTAGGATGGTGAAGGTTATTGACATGGACATCTGGCAGCAGGGAATGTGGGGGCAGCAGAAATCACCATGAATATCAGAGGACAGAATGCGGGCCGCTGCGAGGTGCCAGAAGAAGAGGGATACCAGGAGCAGTGGGCAGGGATAGCCGACCAATGAGAAAGGGGAGCATCAGAGGAGGGGAGCATGTAGACATGAGGGCAGGGACACGGAGAAGAGGAAGCAGCATACAGACGGGACAGAAAACAAAGCCACGGTGGAGCAAGGATTGTAGGCCACCCGGGGGACGCCAGGGAAACAAAGTCGATCAAGTGATAGACAGAAGACCAAGGGGCAAGAGAGAGTTAGGAGGTGGGTGAGACAGGTTGATGGAAGGGGAAGAACACTGACATGAGGAGCCGATCGACGGAAAGGGAAAATAGCGAGAGGGCTTACTAGATTAAGTCAAAGAAAGCCGACAGCGAAGAAGAGGACCCATGGGGGGTCAGTCAGGTGAGCAAGTTAGGTTAGGAGATGTGTGTTTTTTTAAGGGTTTTGGGAGAGTATGCCCCTCCCACAATTATAGGTTAATTAATTTGTTATATTATTATTATTATTATTATTATTATTATTATTATTAATATTACTAGAATATTGCCTGTCAAAAAATAACAGCAATGAAATTGTAAGTGAGCTAATGCTGTTCGGTGTATGGTAAGCAAATAAAAAATACATTACAAAATAAATATACTTTACCTATTTGGAAGTAATATATGCAGAAAGCATTGTGTTGAAGAGCTGACAATCTGTTTTAATGTTGCTGCAGCATCGAATGTGTGTTTTGAGTGTTGTGGAGCTGCTGTGTAAGTGTCAGCAATGTGTGCAGTGTGTAGTGTAAATAGTGTGCGTGCGTGAGGAAAATCCGTTAGGGTACCTGTGTACTTCCGTATTGTGTAAGTTAGTGTTGTAAAATGGCACCTAATGTGTGTATTACGCGGCTGTGGCTGATTTTGCGTCCTTGTTCTTGTACCTCGTATGGCTTTTTTTTTAAATCGGTATGTGTTTTGTGGTGTTTTGCATGTTTAGGGTCCTTTAGCCTCGTTTTCGTTTTGTTTGGCGGCCATTTTTTCTCTTGCTAAGGGGATTTTCGGGTGTCTAAACTCTTTAATTTCTACCTAAATTGACTTGTAACTCCACTTTAAGAGGGTGCTCCCTCTTGCTGTGGGTAAGCTTTTTATGTGTTTGTTGTGTGTATTTTTTGTGTTTTTAGTGTTTTCGTGTGCGCGGGTTTCGGCCGCTAATGTCGTATTTATGAAAGGTCGTAATATTTTGGTTTGTAAGTGGCGCGGCTCGTATTATAAGATGCTAAGTCCGTAAATGTCTTTTTGGGTATGAGTCTATCAGCATGGCACATTTTGACTTGGCAAGATTTGCCCACTCTTCTTTGCAAAAACACTCCAAATCTGTCAGATTGCAAGGGCATCTCCTGTCCACAGCCCTCTTCAGATCACCCCACATGTTTTCAATCGGATTCAGGTCCGATTCCAAAACTTGGGCCATTCCAAAACTTTAATCTTCTTCTGTTAAAGCCATTCCTTTGTTGATTTGGATGTATGCTTTGGGTCGTTGTCATGCTGAAAGATGAAGTTCCTCTTCATGTTCAGCTTTCTAGCAGAAGCCTGAAGGTTTTGTGCCAATATTGACTGGTATTTGGAACTGTTCATATTTCCTTCTATCTTAACTAAGGCCTCAGTTCCAGCTGTAGAAAAACAGCCCCAAAGCATGATGCTGCCACCACCATGCTTCACTGTGGGTATGGTGTTCTTTTGGTGATGTGCAGTGTTGTTTTTGCGCCAAACATATCTTTTGGAATTATGGCGAAAAAGTTCAACCTTGGTTTCATCAAACCATAACACCTTTACCCACATGCTTTTGGGAGACTTCAGATGTGTCTTTGCAAAATGTAGCCTGGCTTGGATGTTTTTCTTTATAAGAAAAGGCTTTTGCCTTGCCACTCTACCCCATAGCCCAAACATATGAAGAATACGGGAGATTGTTGTCACATGTACCACACAGCCAGTACTTGCCAGATATTCCTGCAGCTCTTTCAATGTTGCTGTAGGCCTCCCAGACCAGTTTTCTTCTCGTCTTTTCATCAATTTTGGAGGGAGCTCCAGTTCTTGGTAATGTCACTGTTGTGCCATATTTTCTCCACTTGATGATGACTGTCTTCACTGTGTTCAATGGTATAGCTAATGCCTTGGAAATTCTTTTGTACCTTTCTCCTGACTGATACCTTTTAACAATGAGATCCTTCTGATGCTTTGGAAGCTCTCTGTGGACCATGGCTTTTGCTGTGGGATGCAACTAAGAAAATTTCAGGAAAGACCAACTAGAGCAGCTGAACTTTATTTGGGGTTAATCAGAGGCACTTTAAATTATGACAGGTGTATGCTGACTCCTGTTTAACACAATTTGAAATGTGATTGCTTAATTCTGAACATAGCAACATCCCCAGTTATATGAAAGTGTGCAGACTTATGCAACCACATTATTTTTCTTTTTTTTTTTTCTCCACCTAAAAGATTTTAGTTTGTTTTTCAATTGAGTTGTACAGATTATAGGTCACAGTAAAGGTGGAAAAAGTTCTTAAATTATTTATCTTTGTCTCATTTTTTTACAGCACAGAAACCTGACATTTTAACAGGGGTGTATCGACTTTTTATATCCACTGTACTTATCCCATCTCTCCCAAATCTATTCAACCTTTCCATAAACACGGGAACGTTTACAAACACTTTAAACCCAATCGTAAGAAACCCTTAACTGCTTCCATCTCCCTATCTCTCTACTTCCCCTTGCTTCAAAACTGCTTGAGCAACTTGTCTACAATCGCCTTACCCAATTTATTTCTTCTAACTCCCTCCTGGAAAACATTGAATCCGGCTTTGTGCCCCAACACTACACAGAGACAGCTCTCATTAAAGTAACTAATTACCTGCTCACTGCCAAGTTGAAGGGCCACTTCTTTATTCTAATTCTTCTGGATCTCTCTGCTGCATCTGATACAGTTGACCACCCCTTCTAATCCACATTCTCCACCTACTCAGCATCCGAGATACTGCTCTCTCTTGGTTCACATCTTACCTACAAGACCAAATTATTAGTGTTTCCTTCTCTGGCACCATTTCTTCTCCTCTACCTCTGTCTGTTGGCATACCCCAAAGCTTAGTCCTAGGTCCCCTCTTCCCTATCTATACATCCTCACTTAGTATCCTAATAAAATCATTTGGGTTTTCGTATCATCTCTATGCAGATGACACTCAAACCTACCTCTCAGCACCAGATCTATGCCCCTCTCTTCTAGCACATGTTTCCAACACCCTCTCAAGCATATCCTCCTGGATGTCTGTCCATCAACTCAAACTCAACATGACAAAGACTGAGCTCTTAATCTGCCCACCCTCTACTACAGCTTCCATTCCTCATATATCTCTCACTCTCGACAATGTCATCATTACTCCCACCTCACAGGCCCGCTGTCTTGTTGGACCCTGCCATCTCCTTCATTCCTCATATACAATCACTAACTAAATCCTGTCTCTTCGATCTAAAAAACATCTCCAAAATACGTCACTACCTTATACATGACACAACTAAAATCCTAATCCACTCTCTCATCATCTCTTGCCTCGACTACTGCAACTTGCTCCTTGATGGCCTCCCCATCATATGTATCTCTCCACTCCAATCGATAATGAATGTCTCTGCTAGACTCATCTTCCATACTCATCGCTCAGTATCTGATTCATCTCTCTGTCAATCACTCCACTAGCTTCCCGTAACCTCCAGAATAAAATTTAAAATCATGACCCCAACTTATAAAGCCCTCAACAACAATTCACCCCCTTATATCTCTGCTCTCATCTCTAAATACTACTCCACCCGCCATCTTCGTTCTGCTAACGACATTCTTCTCTACTCCTTTCTTATCACCTCCTCTCACTCCTGCCTTCAGGACTTTTCTTGTGCTGCCCCTATTCTCAAGAACTCCTTGCCTCACTCCACTAGTACCGTATTGGTCCGAATATAAGCCGCACCCGCATATAAGCCACAACAGGAAAAATCAAGGGGAAAAATAGAAAAAAGATAGTACTCAAATATAAGCCGCAGCCTTAAAATTGGAGAGAAAAAGACTCTCTCCAAGTGATCAGCCATTGCAATAAACAGGCTTTCTAATTAGTACTGTAACTTATTTTGCAGGTTACAGGCTTTACAGGATGTTAGAATCACTAAAACCGTAAATCACTATCCATTTGCTACAATACCGCAGTCTCAATCACGCAAATCGGCACCCTTAATTTTAAGTTTGCGAACCGCTGTTCAATAAATACAAAGCAGTAAGAGAAACAGTACATTTGTGTGCATTTGCATGTCTAATAAGTTAATGTTTAAGAAATACAGTACATTGCACCCTGGGTAAGGGTGCAGGGACATGCAAATGAGCACATAATGCATTTGAACACTTTGATCCTAAACCATTTTGCCTGCTATTATAAACATAGCTTTTGATGGATATGCACAAGTCAGGTAACCCACTCACAGACAGTACAGATTCTGTCTTGGATCATTTAATTGTGGGACTGGTTCCTGATTCATGCTGTGAGTTGTGTGAGAAGGCCTCTACAGCAAACTTATTTCGCTAAATGATCACTGTTTTTTTTTTTTTTTTTTGCTGTACTCTCAATGGTAGAGGGATTATTTAACTCTTTTGCCCATCATTTGTTGTTGTTTAGTCATTCAGTCATGTTTTATCTCTTTGTGATACTATAGACCGCAGCACACCAGGCACATCTGTCAGCCATTTCCCTCAGTGCTCCCTTAAGCTCATGTTCATTGCTTCCATGACCTCATCTATCCACCTCTGCCTCTGCTGTCTTCTTCCTCGTGTGCATTTAATCTTTAGCAGCATAAGAGTATTTTCTAGGGAATCCTGACTAAAATATTTAAGCCTTAGCGTCATGATCAAACTCCCAGTGAACAATTTGGCTTTATTTCCTGTAGTACTGATTGATGGTCCAGGTCTCACATCTGTATATTACTTCTGGGAATACCATAGTTCTAACTATGCAAACTTTTGTTTAAAATGTGTAATATATTTACTTTTTAATAGCTTTACCAGATTTGCCATAGCTTTCATTACCAGAAGCAAATGTATTTTAATTTCATGGCTGCAGTTACCCTCTGTACAAATCCTGGAGCCCAGGAAAATTAAATCTGCCACTACCTAAACTTCTTCTCCATCTATTTGCCACAAAAGAAGACTGCCACTTGACACTTTGAAACTCTGAGCAGCAGGCCAGCTTTTGCACTCCCTTCTTTCACTCTCATCAAAAAGCCTTTTAGTTCCTCCTCACTTTCAGCCATCAGAAAAGTTTTCTCCATGTGTCTGAGGTTGCTGATATTTCTCGCATCATTATTGATTCCTGCTTTGGATTCGCCCAGACCAGCCTTATGCATGATATATTCAGTGTATAAGTTGAAAACATTTCCCGGTCACATAGAGTTAATTCAGGAGGCAGATGAAATGGTCTGGTACCCCTTTCTCTTTAAGAACTTGCCATGTTTTCTTGTAATCCACACTGTCTAATGCTTTAGAATAATCTATGAAGCAGAAGTAAATGTTTTTCTGGAACTCACTTGCTTTCTCTATTATCCAGCGGACATTGGCAGTTTGATCTCTTGTGCCCTGCCTCTGTGAAACCAGGCTTGCACAGCTGGTAGTTCTTGGTCCATTTATTGTTAGAGCCGAGCTTGTAGGATCTTAAGCGTTATCTTGCTGGCATGTGAAATGAGTGCAATTTTTCAATAAATGGAGCACTCTTTTACACTGCTTTTTTTGGGATTGGGATGTAGACTGATCTTTTCCAGTCCACTGGCCACCGTTGAGTTTTACAAATTTGTTGGCATAATGCAAGCAACACTTTCATAGCATCATTTTTTAGGATTTTTATCAGTTCATCTGGGATTCCATCAACTTCTGCAGCCTTGTTATCAGCAATGCTACCTAGAGCTCATCTCAATTCACTCTTCAATATGTCTGGCTCCAGATCATTGGACAAACTATTGAGGTTATCAATGATGTTAAGATCCTTCCCGTATAGATCTTCTGTGTATTCCTGCCAAAGACAAACATATTTTGGGGAAACATATGTATTATTTCTTGGTCATATTGCCAAATAGCAGCATCTTGAACAAAGTGTACAAATATTAGATACAGTATATGTGCTTAATAAATATACATTACTCTAAATAAATGTTTTTTTTATATGAAGTGGTTTTACTGCAGAAGATCTGCATACACAATAAAATATATACATTAATTGTCTAGTATCAACTGTTTTTTTTATATTTGTGCATTTTATAAAATATATTATTAGGTAATATATTTATTTAAAAGGTTAAAAGCAAACACTTAGGGCATATCTTAAACACAGCTTAAAACATGTCTTTATAGATTAAATTCATATTTTTCAAATATAAAGTAAAAAGCCAAGTGTGAGATTCAAAGGCAAAACTCAAAGCAAGCTAGAAACACACACAAGGTCACAGTAAATATTCTTTTCATGAAGAGTTCTGCCCCAAAGCACTGTGCCATCCTTCAACAAATAGATGTGTCTATGATCCTGTTAAGAAGAGAAGGCTAGAATTCCTGAAACTGATGATCAAGCCCAGTGAGAGCTCACACTGTTTCAGTGATATCACATCCATGCTACCTTCCATAGCCTAATTCCTTAGAGCCTTTTCAGGAGCTGCTGAAAAGTATTCTCAGGATTTTAATGACAATAACCCACTTTCCCAGTGAGCTAAGATAATGAGGGAAGAGTATCTATTTATAAACTTGACTATTTCATATATATATAACAAAAATGTGTATATATTATACAAGCATACATTGAGAATTGCTATAGGGAAAACTAGCTTTTGATTTAAGTTAAATCCATTGAAAAGGACAATATTTAATATATATGTTTATATGTTGAACAAAAATCATAAAGTTAAAGCAAATGCACTATTTTTCCCTAAATATTACCATAATGAGTATGTTCTACTCCTGATAAATATTCCTAAGAGATACAATTCATGGCAGTTATCCAGGGGAATTATTTCACAAAAGATATATTTATTTCTTTACATGAAATTTAAACTACAAGCAGAAAGTGTTTTTTGGGGGTAAAATTCAAAGGGAGTGCTTCCCATTCAAATAGAATCACTTGGTAACTTTAGGGAAGCTAATATTGTCACAGAATGTATTTGTACAGCTTATGTCTATATTCTATGAGATCATGAAAGTTAGTTATGTTTTGCACAGAACAAATATAATGCAACATAATCAGACATAGCAAGCAACGCTGTTTCACAATAATTAAACCTGAGGGTTAACAAAAGTGTGCATACTAATAGAAAAATCCTATATATATATATATATATATATATATATATATATATATATATATATTTATGATCCTGTCTCTCTCTCGTCACACCCCACGCCCCTTCAGAGGCAGGGCAATGCAGCTCATCCCACCTCTTCCTGAGACGGGCTCTGCAGCCTTATAAGCACTTCCTGTTGGGACCTCACAGTCAGTCCATTTCTGGGTTCATGCATGCAGGATGCTTTTCAGCTCTCTCACTGTTACAGGTTCTGATTTACTTTGCTACATATCTGTGAGCCTATTACTGCATTTTCTGGCCCTTTTCCTATCTGCAAGGGTGTTACTATCACTGGCTTCTCATGACATCACCATTTTCCCAGGTTAAGCTTTCTGCTTATTGCTGCATTTTGCCCTCTCCTGTCTTCAAGGGCATTGTTGTTAAACGTCTCTGCTTTCCTTGACCTTGCAATGTTAATATGTCAGATTTCCTGCTATACTGCTCTATCTCATTTCCCTTGTATGTAAGGGCATCCCCATTGCTGTAGAGCTATAGTTCCTCATGGTAAGTATTCCTGCGCTACGTTAGGCTTTCTTATTGGTAAGTATTCATCCTGTACAGTACTCTTTCTTATCATTTACCTGCCCCAAATCCACTAAATTGTCTTCATCGGTATCTGAGGTCATGCATTGGCCTTTTTAAGCCATAGTTTGTGGATTTCACGCTAAATCTACTAACCTTTGTCCTTTCAATAGCTTTCTTTAAGTCCAAATCAACCTACTCTCTACAACTTCTAAACTGGCCTTTGCAGGCCTACATCAGCCTTCGTAGGCCTACCTCGTTCATGCATCCAAATCAGCCTTCACAGGCCTCGTTTTACATTATGTTTTCATAAACCCATCCCCTACTTCACTCTGCCCTTAGCCCTCTAAGCAGGCCATGTAGGGCACAGCTATACGGCACATCTCGGCTACATTAGGTGAGGGGACCTCATTCACCAAACACACTTCCATTTCACACTTTCTACATGTTACAAAACAGCCTACGCTAGACACTACCACTGGTTAGTGTCCAGGGGCACACTATGGCCACTCGTCACCATAGGAGAGAGACCCTCCCACAACTATCAGTTAATTTCCTTACCTGAATATATATATATTAGCGACTTGCCCGTCAAAAAATAACGGTCAATAAAAATTAAATGTTGTGAAATTTGTTTGCAACACAAAAGGAGTCACCTACATTTGTTCCCTTTTTTTTTTCTAAAAATAAAAACACATTATTTATTTTAACTTTTTATTTTTTTAACTTTCAACTTATATTTCACAAACATGAAACTTTGTAACATGAAACTTGTATATGAAACATTCGTTCAACATTTTGTTAACAATACTAACACTTTTCAATACATATTTATCACTGAGTAACTGCGGACTATATTAATTTAGAGTAAGTAAATTGTTTTAACAATAACATGCTTTTTATCATTTGTAACATATTTGTAAAACTCTTGTTAAACTAAATTAGCATTGAATCCAGAGGAAGGCAAACAATAAAAACCCTCTATTGAAACTTGTCCAATTGTATCAGAGAGGGAAAAAAAATAATTCCTTCCTGACCCCATTAACTGGCGATCGGATTTCTCCCTGAATCAATACTTTGTCTTTAAATAATACATTTCCAATTATTATTAAAATATTTAAACTTTATACTAACAATACATATTTGACTATACCACATATATATGGACCAAACTTTTTTCAGAATTCCAAAAACACATATTTAACATCTGAAATTTTAACATCAAACAATAACATTTAACTGTTATAAACTTGAAAAAGTCAGTTAATTGTTTTGTGGGGCCAATCATGTAACTATAAAACTTTGAACCCATTCCAATCTGTTTAAGGATATTTTACTGTTTATTCTTTGGATGTTTTATGTGAAATGTTTTTTTTTGTGCAATCATATTGAGTCCCATAAAATGTTGGCATTAAAATGAAACCATTGTCCTCTATTTTCTATAGTAGACAATGTTTTTGGTGTAAACACATCCATTGTCCAATAAATGACCCTGAGTTTCGTTTTCTTCAACATGCACTTTAATTTCTTTTGGATTAGTGCACCTTGAAAAAGCCACATAGAGTTGTCCATGTGCAAAAACTGGTTCCTTTAAAAATATCCCAACTGACTTAAAAGTTTGTCCTTGGGATTTATTGATGGTCATAGCAAATGCCATTATAACTGGAAATTGTCTCCATTGAAGGGCAAAGGGCAAACCACTCTCACTTGGAGCTAAATCAATTCTTGGTATGAAAACTCATTCACCTTTATGGGTACCAGTTATAATTTCTGCATGTATAAAATGATCTTTTAACTCATGCACAATTAATCGTGGTCCCATTACAAAGTCCTTTTTTTGGATTCATATTTCGCAATAACATAACAATTGCGCCTTTTTTCAATTGTAAAATATGTGGTGGGATTCCAGATGGTGTTAACGAATTAATAAATTCGATACTAAAATTCGATTCACTGTCTTTATCATCTGACAGAATAGAATCTGCACTGTAATAATTCTTTTGTGGTGCATTGATGTATTTTAAAATTTCATTATTTACATTCAAGGCATCGATATTTTTTGATGTTAATATTACTTTGTTTGCAATGTCTGTGTAATCCTCATTATTAAGAGTGTTTAGAAATATGGCTGATATGAGTGATTCATTGCAAACCATTTCTGATGGAATTTCAATGGTATCATTTGGTAAATGCTGTATTTCTGGATGTTTTCCATCTCCGATTTTAATGAGCCAGTCATTGAATTAATTTTGGCCTTCAGATCTCATATTTAATTCTAATTTGAGATGTGTAAATATTTGCCACAGTTTACTGGTCTTGATACATGTTTCAATGATCTCTGTTCTATTTCCGTGTGGCACAACAGGCAATGTTGCAGTCTTTGCTTGTATGGAATTGAGTTGAATATCTGACACTGATGTTTCCAAAATGGGAACTGGCAGCTTAAATCCACTATGCACAGTTCTCCCACCATCTAACAAAAGTGCAGCAATTCCAGTTGTTGCAAATGGCATAGCTATCTGACCCTGTGATCGAATATAACTCATCAAACAATTGTACAGATACATTTTTCCTGATCCACCTGGTCCGTCTAGATAGAAATACCGGTCTTTGACCATTTCATCATCTGTAGCATTTGTGATGGCATGAAATGCTTCTAACTGTAAAGTATTTAAAGTTGCCAGTTTTTCTTGGGTTTTTTGTTTTTGAAGCTCAGTGTCATAATCATCAAAATTGATGTCATCTTTAAGTCCTGGATCAGGTAAATTAAAACTTGCACAATTTAATCCATGAGCCAACAATATTTCTTGGATTTCCATCAATGTTTTTAACAGAGCTATTGGTTCTCTGTAACGTTTCAAGAAATCTTCTGACATGTTTAATTTAAATGTTTCCCACAAAGTGAAAGCATCAGGTACATTGCAAAATATACAAATGAATGCAAATTGTTGTCTCATTTGCTTAGGCATTTGACATAGTGTTGCTTCTTCCAGACACCTCTCCCATTCTGTATCATCAGCTATGAAATTTTGATGTCTTGCAGCTAATAGGAATGTATCATAAACTATGTCATTTACTGTACGTAAATGCTCAAAACTCTGTGCACCGGGAACATGTAGCAGAAGTAATCTTAAGCTGAAACGTTCAATATCCCTTGGACTGACGGTATAAATGCGTGGTATGATTTTATGAGTATCTCTTCTTCGTTGTCGCCATAGACCATATCACTATGTATAAAAATTGTCTGGCCTGCGTATCCTGACAGTTTAATTTAAACCACTCAGTAAGCGTAGTATCTCTGTCTTCACTTTGATATAATGCAGATATTTCATTTCCTTGAGTAAAGCAAACCATCTGACTTTGAGGCAAATGTACAGCTAAACGATAGATAGCATGTGACAGATCATGCATCTCAAATTTCAAAAGGCGCCACATTGCTTCAGGAGCACTCACATACCGAGCATCTAAATAATTTGCTAGTTCATCATGTAAAATTGGATTTTCGTTTTCATTTCCAACACCTTGTACAACAACAGTAGCTGCATCGTATCCTTTGTATATATATTTATACACTTACTTAATTGATTTAATTGAAGTGCAAGCTTCTACATTGATGTGTGCATTGTACTTAATGAGCAAATGTGGATTGTATGGAACGACAAATCTATTATCAACCTTTTGGCAACGGATAATAGCTGTTTGTCCTTGTGTTCTTTTATACAAAGGATATCCATCACAATTTGCATAAGTTTCCAGTTGAAATTGTTTTGGAAATTCTTTAGTACATTTTTTATTTTCCATATATGGTGAATTCGGATTCATTTCTCCACATGGGCCATGAATCATTCTATGTGTAACAATCTCCCAAAGTTTTTTATAATTTTCTTGGTCTGGCAATTCTGCACAAATTACTGAATCCACTCTCTCTGCAGTGTTCAACTTGTCTTTTTCCTGCAGTATTAAAAGTATGTGAGCATGTGGCAATCTCCTTTTTTGAAATTCAATGGTGTAAACATAAGCCACACATTGTCCAAATAAGTGTGCTTTAGTGATATCATGAAATAATGAATTGAGTTTGATTTTAAATACTCTTGCCACTAAATCTGGTCGGTCAGAAGTACTTTGTCCCAGATTCAAATTTTCCTTCATCTCTGGCCATTGTGGATTACACGTGAATGTAATAAATAAATCTGTTTTTCCAAATTTTGTAACAATAGCCATGGCATCATTATACCTTTCTCGCATATTGCGAGGAGATCCTTGGAAAGAGGATGGCAAAATAATTGCTCTTCCAGCTGGAATGTCTCTGTTGGAAGCTAAATCTGCCACATAATCCATTAATCCACAATACTGTTCTACTCGTAATTTATTTTGTTGATATTTAATGAAATTTAGATTATTGGCTTCAACTTGTAAATATGAATCAATAATCCATTGTTGAGTGAGTTTTCCTCCATGTAAAATTGGATTAAAACAATCACGGATAGCAGTCTGTGCCACTTTATATTCCAGCATGTAAATATTAGATCTAATACGAAGTTTAGTATTGGGATAACTTTCCAATTGTAATTTTGGTTCCCATCCTGGTTCCCCATTTGGAAAGAAAATGGGATATGTCATTGGATCTAAATTACAGCTTAATATATTAATGTTGATAAATGGTTGTTCTTCATTGCGTGGATATATTCTAATATCCCGCTGAAAAGGTGGTTCACCATCTTCATTTTTAAACACCATGGCAACCTCGTTTACAGTAGGTAAATTATATCTTCTTTGATCAGTGTTGCGATCTCTTTTTAACACCATATTGACTCTTGGTGTAGGCAATTGATGTCTTTGAGCATGTTCCTGTTGTTCTTTTTCAAGCTGTGCTAATTGTTTGTATGCTTGACTATAAGGGTTTTTCCCCTAAATTTTTCAAGCTGTTCAAAGACTATGCGCAAACACTGTCTATTTTCTGGAAGTGTCCTTCTTTGTTCCACAGCTTCCATCGTATCTAAGACATATAACTGTGCAAATTTCCTTTGCTGTCCTTCTTGTGGGTGTAAATGTGAAGTTCGATGGTATATTTGACCTTGAACTCTGAAACAGTAAGGACCATGTCCTGGTACATTTTCTGCTAATGTTGCACCCATTGAAGCGAATGAAATTGCACTGTTATAAGACCTTATGTTTTGTTTGAAATTATTATAATTTGGAAATGTTGGATCGCTCATAATGCATTCTAAATAATATGGAAATGGGTGTCTTACTGGAAGTTTCACCTTTCCTTTCTGACAGCAACTAATGAAATTTCCGTCAGTAGGTCTTTCCTTTATAAAATGATAGGCCCCACAAAACTGACAAACCACATTAAGTAACCCACAATAATGAGTATCTACTTCTACTGCAGTAGTAAACACATTATCATGCATTTCTTCAACATAAATATCAGACCCACTATCTATATGAACTTTTTTTTCTTGTGTTTCTACATTTAAGTCATTCTGCAAAATAGAGTCAATGGACAATGGTTCACAGAGATGTTTTTGTTTACTTTTACGTTTCTTTGAAGCCCCAACACACTCACTTGCGGCTTTCTAACTCATCTTTCTTTTATTTAAAAGTCTCTGTCGATCTTCTTCTCGCAAGCGTTGTGAAGTTTCCGGTGTCTGAGCATCTCTCCACCTTTGCTTCCTTTCCCTTGCCAATCTTCTTTTGCGTTCAATTTTGTCTTCTCCATTGTCCGCCATTTTAATCTGTAATTTTAAATAGAGATGTAATTATTGTTTGTTCTTTGTTTTATATACATTTTTTTCCGATTTGTACTTTTAGATTAAAGTAGATGCTTAAACTAATAAAACACTTTCAATTGTTGCACTTTAGTCTGAAAGAAATGAAACCATTTTTCAAAGTATTTTATTCACATATATGAAATCGGAAATAGCTGCACATATCCATCTTTATATTACTAATCTTTCAATGACATTCCTTCTTGATTTAATTCACAGCATACCATCCTTTTATTTTTTTGCAAGTGTTTAAAGCTTCTTCTTTTCTTTAAATATTATTATTACTTAGTATCTTTTCAACTTTTTTAAAGTTTTAACTAAATATCATAAATTAATTACTCAATAAGTACTATCCATTTTCAATCAATGTAAATTTTCACAAAAAATATAATACATAGGGCCTCATTCAATTGCGATTTTGCCAATTGAATAGGGCTCTATATAAGAACAGAGCATATTTATATACATACATACATTTTTAGTTAGTGAAGACCTTGCTTTTGGATAGAAGTTCACTAACTAAAAACTTGTGTAAAAAAATATGCTATGTGCTTATATAGAGCCTTATTCAATTGGCCAAATCGCAATTGAATGAGGCCCATAGGCTTTTTCTATGCGTCACTACAAAATAAAATTTTATACCTGTGAAGATGATGTTGATGTTATTCAAAGGCTGCAAACGTCACACTGTCTGTTTATTCCCTTGCAGATCCGAATAAACTGTAAAATGAAATAGATAATATTTTTAAACTTTTGCTTCATCAATATCATTAAATTAACATCAACAGACATATATTTGTCTACATTAAAAAAATCATCTTTTTTAATATTTTGCCATAGTAATATAATTAAAATTCTATACCTGTCCAAATGATCTTTATGATGTTCAATTTGTGCAAACGTCACTATCTCTGGTCATTCACGTAGAATTCACTGCAATTATACAAAATAGTAAAATGAATGTATAATATGTTACTTCATCTGTATTAATCAATGAGGCTTAACATACCTATTTTGCATAGATTAAATACATGAAATAAATATATCAATAAATCACCATGAACACACATATGAAAGCATAGATTATAAACATACACTCAATATTACTGTTAGTCTTTAAATAAGATTCAATGAATGTGTATTAATATTAAATTAATGTCTGACTAAATATAACATCAACACATAAGCATGTTCCCTTTTTTTTTTTTTAGAGTGGTATACAAAATATATAAGAACTGAATTATTTATATAATGTACATACATTAATAATTAATTAATCAACGTGTTCCATTTTTTATGCACATTCTTAAATGTTAACCTTTTTTAATATTAATGATTAGTAATGAATGTTATTTACAATTCTTACCCACAGGTAATCACGACATATCACAAAATAGTTCTTAAATTAATGTACATTAATAATTAATGAATCATGTATTCCTAATTAATTAATGTACATTATGAATGTTATTAACAATAGTTTCACACAGGTAATCACGACATATAACAAAATATTTGTTAAATTAATGTACATTAATAATTAATTAATAAATATGTTTTTTTTATTGACATTTTTAATTTTGATATTAATAATTAATTAATTAATTAATGTACATTATGAATGTTATTCACAATTGTTTCACACAGGTAAGCACAATATTATTTTTATATTAATTAAATTTCTTATCTATTATTTATTAAGTAAGTACCAATTTATTAATTAATAATTATAAATAATAAGCACAATATTAATTTTCTATTAATTAAATTTCTTATCTATTATTTATTAATTAAGTATCAATTTATTAATTAATAATTATAAATAATATATTTACCTTTTTTAATGTAATAATGCTGAAGCAGTATACTGAAGAGCTAACAATCTCTTGCGATTTGCCGGCATCAAAAAACATCCAGTCAGACTGTCATCACCTGAGGAGAAAGTGTCAGTCCTGTGTGAAATGTGCCCTATATATAGGGTTTGTGCGCGAGACAAATTCATAGTTTTAGGCGGGAAATCCGCAGTTGCGCGAGCCAAATGCGTTGTTTTCGGCTGGAAATTCTATGTGGCGCGAGCCAAAGGCGGGAAATCTGTGTTAATGCGTAAATTGGTAATATCGTTTCGTAAAATGTACTCCCTACTGTCTTTTTACTCATTGCGCGGTTAATCCGCATCCTTTATCTCGTTGTTTTTCTAACACATACGTCTGTGGCTGTGTTTTACACAGTTCGTAGTAGTATAGCCTCGTTATCATTTTTTTCGGCGGCCATTTTTTTCTCGCTTAGCCGATTTTCGATCTTTGTAACTCGGCTAAATCGATCTAAATTGCAGTTCCAACTCACTTCCAGACGTCCTGCCTGGTTCCCCATGCTGTAAGTGACCTTTGTTTTATTTTTTAGTGTGTATTTAGTGTTTTATTTACTGTTTTTGTTCTGCCGCTTATCTCGTAATTTTTTTCACCTCATATTTTTTTTCTAAGTGCTACGGTTTAACGGCTCGCCTGCAATGAGCGCCTGCGGCGCTCATTGCCAAAGTCCTACAATGTAACGCGCTCATTGCCAAAGTGGTGCGATGTAACGGCTCGCCTCGCTACGCGAGGCTCGCCTGCAATGAGCGCCTGCAGCGCTCATTGCCAAAGTGGTACGATTTAACGGCTCGCCTCGCTACGCGAGGCTCGCCAAGCAATGGCAAAGTGGTACGGTGTAACGGCGAGCCGAGCGCTCATCGCTAAGTCGAGCCTGTGGCGCTCATCGTTAAGTCGTACGCACTACGCAACGCAGCGTGACGACGATTCATAGTTAGACAATTATAATATGTGATATATATATATATATATATATATATATATATATATATATATATATATGTAAAGGGTAATAGCGAAGGAAAGCAAGTACTCACAATAGGAGAATATAAAAAAGAATAAAACAATCTGTAACTGACACGTTTTTTTCTTCAGGTATAACAATAATATAAAAAAAAGAAATATAGATATATTCACATACCTTACAAAAATAAATACAAGTTCAAATACAATTAACAAATAAACTTCCATGAACAAAAAAACTTCAGGTATTATAAAATATTAAATTTCATGTTATATATCCAAATGCTAGCATTGGTCTGCAGACGTGGACTCCTTGCTCACTGTGCCTTAGGGAGTGCCTTAGGGAGTAAAACTGCACCTCACTGATGAGGCCCATAGAGGCCTAAACACATCTAGGGTTTGCTGTTTCTCCTGTTCAGGGTAGAATTGCCTGGTATTTTGGGCTGGGTCACTCTTTTGAGTGAGATCGGACTGATATACTACAACATATTTCTCCTTGTGAAGGGCACAAGTGAGCTAAAAGAGGTTGCCCTCTGAGTAGGTAACCAGACCTATAGGATTAACCTACTCCAGGTATTGTCCATTCCCAGATTGAGCACCTCCATTTTTGTTGTGTATGCAAGTGACCCTTAGAGTTTTTTCTCACCCTAAGGGTCATAGGGGGAACCAGACGGTGACTCCTTTCTCACAGTGCCTTACAGAGTAAAGCTGCACCTCACTGACAAGGCCCACAGAGGCCAAAACATGTCTGGGGTTTTCTGTTTCTCCTGTTCAGGGTAGAATTGCCTGGTATTTCGGGGCTGGGTCACTCTTTTGAGTGAGACCAGACTAATATATATCAGGATATTTCTCCCTGTGAAGGGCACAAGTGAGCTAAAAGAGGTTGCTCTCTGAGTAGGTATACAGACCTATAGGACAAACCTACTTCAGGTATTGTCCATTCTCAGATTGAGCACCTCTAATTTTTCTGTATATATATATGCCTTCCCCTGCTTCTAAAAACACTAGTGTATTTTAAATTGCAGCTGCAGCTGTGATAAGTGTTTGAAAAAAGCTCTTGGGAGTAATATTCAGTACTTGTAACATTTTTGATAGAAGATTGATACATTTTATCTGACTTAATTTGCGAGCTAGATCTACGGGTCTAATAGAATATTGATTTTGTGTAACTTTAATTATTTAGCACTTGTAAATCTTGATCTGTGCTTAAACCAATGAAGTTCTAAGGCCGTTTTGTGGCTTTGGCTGCCCCGCAGTGATTGTGGGCGGGTAACTTGGAATGTGAGTAGCTAAATGTAGCCAATTGAATATCTGTAGCATTTACAAACTGCTTTTCAAGTTCAGGTAATTGTGATTTGTCCAATTGAATGTGGCCCTATACATTTTAACTAATTATTACTTTAACCTTCCGTAATTTAGATTGAAATTTAACATATGCTGTTCTTCTTCTTCCCCTTCTACAGAATAAAATATCAGTTAAACCATCTTTGCTTCTCCTGGGGCTGTCCAGGGGCAAGGTGGGGCACCTTGCCTTCATCTGGGTATGTCTATCATAGTCAGAACCTTCTTACAAATGTATGATGAGTCACATACTTATTATACACAAAGTTAAAGGCTTTAATTCACCTTTTAAAAGATTATTTTTTTTTTTTAAAAGCATTCCACCCTTCAATACTATTCATATAAGAAAAACACTTTGCTAAAAATCAAACACCAACATTTATTTATTAAACCTACCCCACCTTTTAGACAGCTAGTCAGGATTCTAAGAAAGCGGGGGCTGCTATATTTATACATAGACATTTTCCATTCATGTTAGAAAAAAAATATTTTAATCCAGAGGGTCATTATATCATCCTAATATATTATCCAGTAATGATGATATATCTCCTGGATTTAAAATGATCACTAATATCTTTGTATTCCCCACTACATTTCCTCATAAAACCCTTATATGACTATTACAGAATATAAAAACCTGGGAGGTAAAATGATGATAGCAGTAGAATTTAACTTAACTTTAGACCCTAATCTTGATCGCTCCTCTCTAATCTCAGATACACGCAACTAAGGTAACATCAAGCAAATCACCTCTCTAATGGCAGGATTACACTTTGTAGATGCTTTGAGATCTTTCCATCCTCAAGAAAGTGAATACACATTGTTCTCATAGACACATAAGACCTACTCTAGAATAGACACTTTCTTAATAAAGACCTTTTTATTAAACTCCACAAACTCAATATAAATAACTCCTTGGTCAGACCACTCTCTGTTTAGATTTTTTTTAAACCTTCTTCCACATCACAGACTCTTAAAATCTTGGAGATTAAATGAATCACTCCTTCTAGACCCTCACATCCAAAATCAAATAGCACAATATATCACATATTATAATTGTCAAACTGCGAGTTGTCGTCACGCTTTGCGGCCCTCGGAAAGCGAGGGCCGCAGCTGACAACAACTCGCAGTTTCACAAATCGCTCTGCCGTGGCTCCCATCAGCCCTGCAGCCTCTCTGCACTGGTGGCGTGCACGGGTAGCCGGGAAGACAAGCATGCGCGCACGCACACACGAAGACGTCGCGTGCACAGGTAGCCGGGCAGACAAGCGTGCGCGTGCACGCACGCGCAGGCGCCACATAAGCGTGCGCGCGTCTATAGCATTGAGGTGAGGGAGGAGTGGAGGGAGAGAGACACGGGGGAAGAGAGACACGGGGGAAGAGAGACACGGGGGAGAGGAGGGGGAAGAGAGACACGGGGGGAGAGGAGGGGGAAGAGAGACACGGGGGGAGAGGAGGGGGGAGAGGAGGGGGAAGAGAGACACGGGGGGAGAGGAGGGGGAAGAGAGACACGGGGAAGAGGAGGGGGGAGAGATACATGAGGGGGAACAGATACATGAGGGAGGGAGGGAGGAGGAGGGGGAATAGAGACACGAGAGGAGGGGGGAAGAGAGACAAGGGACAGGGGAAGTGAGATACAGGGGAGGGGAAAAGAGACACAGGGAAGAGGGAAGAGAGGCACAGGGGAGCGAGAGGAGGAGGGGAAGAGAGACACAGGGGAGAAAGAGGAGGGTGACGAGAGACACAGGGGAGAGAGAGGAGGGGGAAGAGAGACACAGGGGAGAGAGGGGGGGAGAGAGACACAGGGGAGGGGGAAGAGAGACACAGGGGATGGAGGGGAGGGGAGGGACAGGATGCGGGAGGAGACACAGCGGAGGGGGGAAGAGATTAGGGTAAGGGGGTGGATAGACACAGGGGAGGGATGAGGGGGCAGAGACACAGTGGAGGGATGAGAGGGGCAGAGACACAGGGGAAGGAGACGGGGTGAAGAGACACAGGGGAGGGAGAAAGACACAGGAGTGGGAGAGGGGGAAGAGACACATGGGAGGGAGAGGGGGAAGGAGAAACAAGGGAGGGAGAGGGGGAAAGAGACACAGGGGAGAGAGAGGGTGGAGACACAGGGGAGGGAGAGGGGGGGAAGAGACGCGGGAGGGAGACAGGGTGAAGAGACACAGGGGAGGGAGAAAGACACAGGAGTGGGAGAGGGGGAAGAGACACAGGGGAGGGAGAGGGGGAAGGAGAAACAAGGGAGGGAGAGGGGGAAAGAGACACAGGGGAGGGAGAGGGGGGAAGGAGAAACAAAGGAGGGAGAACGGGGAAAGAGACACAGGGGAGGGAGAGGGGGGGAAGAGACAGAGAGGTAGTAGAGGGCAGGAGAGGCTCACAATGAGTGCCAAAGCCACTCATTGCAAGGCCAGAGATGAGCGCTGAAGGAGCTTATCGCAAGGCCAGTAAAGTAGAGGAGGGAGAGGTTCGCAATGAGCCCCTCCCGTCAAGTAGAGGGGTAGAGAGGCTCGCAATGAGCGCCGAAGGCGCTCATCGCGAGGCCAATAAAGTAGAAGGGGGAGAGGCTCGCAATTTGTGACAAACACCATTGCCAGGCTTCAATTTTTATTGCCGTCATTTTTGACGGGCAAGTCGCTAGTTACATTATATTTAATACTAACAACACCACAGCATCCAACATAGGATGGGTTTGGGTAGCATAAAAAGTATTTATGAGAGGTTCTATTAACAAACTTGCCTCAAAATCACAACTTCAAAGACAAAAAGGACTACAGGATGAGTTCACTAGACTAGAAAAAAATAAACCAAAAAACAAACAAACACTCAAACAAGACAAAGTATTGAGAACTTCACTTGGTGGAAAATAAACAAACTCACCAAAATACACTCTGGGATCTCACATGAGAGATCATTAACTAATGAAAGACAAATTTGACCTCCCACTCCAAGAACACTTTTGCCATATATAACATTTTATATCTAAATTAACACAGACTCTGGGACACTCTGAGGATACTTGGTTCTGACAATAGGCCTTCCAGGCATGATTTATAATTTCTTTAATACTCCTTAGGAAGACTATATATACAAATGATTTCTTGGGAACAGGTTTTAAATCAATCCTGGGATCGGGATATCTGGACAGAATCTTGGATCCCTGTTACAAAAAAGATCATTAAACTATAGCACATTAGAAATTTACCTCAGTGTGCTCCATAGGATATATCTTATCCCTTCCAATCTATACTCCTGGAAGTCCTTTATAAGTCCTATCTGCTTCAGAGGATGCCCGGAAATGGGAAAATGTATTGACACATGGAGGTATTGCCGAAAGGTATCAAAACCCTGAAGATCTGTGCTACAACTGGAAATCTGTCCCTGACTGTACAGCACTCTCACACACAGTACTGGTATCTGAATAGGTTAGTGAGCATCTACATGGGTGGTCCAGTGCAATTGACCTGACGCACATTTCCCGTTATGACACAGATTCGTCAGGCGACTTTTGGTAAGCAAAAATAAAAATATATATTGATACTAATGTGATAATATATAGACTTTGTAGTCATAATTCCGCTTATTTAGATTTTTAAATAAAATTTTTGGACAGAATTTTATTATTTCTATTTGATTAAATTGTGGGTGTATGTTTTAACTATATATCAATAAAGGTTATGTTTTATATATATGACTAGCGACTTGCCCGTCAAAAAATTACGGCAATGAGATGTGTATGTTTGGAAAGTTGTTTAGTTATCAATATACATATGGAATTGTAAGGTAGCTAATGTTGTTTTGTGTGTACTACTGAAATATATAATAATAATTAATAAATGAATATACTTGACCTATTTTGAAGCATTGTGTTTAAGATCTGTGAGCCTTGTTTGATGTTGCTGCAGCATTAGTGGTGTGCAGGTGCTGTGTGAGCGTGATAAACGTGTGCAGTGTAATAGTGTGCGTGCGCGAGCCGAAACCGTTAGCGTAGTTGTGTACTTCCGCATTAGCGTAAAATAGCGGATAATGTGTGGTATGCGTGTTCTCGGATTATCCGTAAGTGTTTTCCGTGGTTATAGTGCTGTAGCCTTGTTTTTGTTCGGCCGCCATTTTTTCTCTCGCTTAGAGAATTTTGTAGCGTCTAAACTCTTTTATTTTTAGTTAAGTGAAGCTGTAAGTATTTTTTTTGAGGTGCTGGATGCTTTGTGTTGCTGTAGGTAAGCTTTTTATGTATGTGTTGTGTGTATTTATTGTGTTTTTGCTTTTTTCCTGTACGCGGCTTGCGTACGATTTTTGCGATGTCGTACTGTGTGCTATGCGTCTTAGCGGATTATCCGTAAGTGTTTTTCATGCTTAGAGTGCTGTAGCCTCGTTTTCGTTTTGTTCGGCCGCCATTTTTTCTCTCGCTTTGACAATTTTTTAGTGTGTAAACTCTTTTATTTTGAGGTAAATTAAGCTGTAAGTTGTTTTTTTGAGGTCGTGGATGCTCCCTCTCGCTGTCGGTAAGCTTTTTATGTATGTGGTGTGTATATTTATTGTGTTTTTTTTTTTCATGTTTGCAAGTTGCGTCCGTATTTTTGGGCTGCGGTTTAACGGCTCGACTCGCTACGCGGCGCTCATTGCCAAAGTGCTCCTTATTAAAGATAGTTTTGCAAGGGCCTCAGTTGCTGTCATGGAGCGCCGCCAGCAACCGAGGCTCGCTTTGCGAGCCGCGGCCCTCTTTTTGCTTTGCGAGCCGCAGCCCTCGGCTCGCATGGCGTGCCGGGGCCCAGGCCCCCGGCCGCGGCCCTCGCTACGCGAGAGCCCACGGGCCCTCGCTTTGCGAGGGCCTGTGGCCCTTGTTTTGCGAGCCGCGGCCCTCGCTACGCTACACGAGGCCCTCGCATCGGTAGGGCCTGTGGCCCTCGTTTCGCGAGCCCGGCCCTCGCTACGCGAGAGCCCGTCTGTGGCCCTCGCTACGGAAGCCTGCAAGCGTGAGCAACGGCCCGTACGCTCACAACTATATATGTGATATTTATGAAAATAAGTGCTATAAGTGTCATATCCTTTTTCTAATGACCCAACTCTAGACATTTAATTAAATTCATAATTAGAAAGCTACTGTACTATACAAATTAAGTCTAGTGAGCAGAACTCCTAAGAATTTTAGCCCAAAGGCTCCATCAGAGGCAGAGTGCATGGGTAAAAGCACTTAAAAAAAATGGAAACAGGAGGTGGAACCATTACAGGTGGTGGTGGAGAATATGAGGAAAAAGATCTAGATCAAGTAAACAAATTCCAATACAGAACAATGTATGGAAAGATTGAAGGATCAAAATAAATCAGAATACCCATCCTACTGCTTCTGTAAACTGTAAGCCGATAAATTTGAGATTGCCTCAATTAAATATTTATGTGAAGATTTCTCCAATTGAAATTGTAAGCTAGTATATGTGAAAATCCTTCCAGTAAAATATTGATGCGAAAATTGCTACAGGTAAACCTGTAAATGAAAACTCAATTTAATTAAACATTTATATAATGTTTCTACAAGTGAAACTGTCAATCCATATATGTGAATTTCCTTCCAATGGAATATTTATGTGAATGTTGCTACAGGTGAAACTATAATCCCATATACATAAAATTCCTTACAATGAAATATGAACATTTCTACAAGTGAAACTGTAAATTGTATATATGAGATTCCTTCTAATGAAATATTAATATGAAAATTACTACAGATGAAACTGTGAACCCATATATGTGAAGTTCCTTCCAGTGAATTGTTTATGTGAAAATTTGTACAAATGAAACTGTAAACCCATATATTTGAGAGTCTTATAAAGATATCCATATTTATATAAGATATAATAGTTGTTTGCTTAGGAGTAATGCCTGTGCAGTGTGTTCTCAGCAGTCGTTACTCACAAGCTACTATCCCTAAAGCTAGGGAAATAGGGCAAAACATTGCATGTGTGACATGCGCAGTTTGCGTTGTAACAACTGCGCATAAGTTGCCAAGTCATGCACACGCAGTTGCACCATCTTCGCACTGAGAGAGAAAGGGAAGGAGAGAGAGAAAGAAAAGGAAGGAAGGGAGGGAGGAAGGCAGAGAGGGTAGAAGACAGAGAGAGGGAGGGAGAGAGAGGGAGAAAGAGGGAGGAAGGGAGAGAGGAGGGAGAGAGAGAGGGAGGGAGAGAGAGAGAGAGGGAGGGAGAGAGGAGGGAGAGAGGATAGACAGAGGGAGGGAGGGAGGTAGGAAGGGAGGGAAGAAGGCAGAGAGATAGAGGGTTAGAGGGGAGGGAGAGAGGCAGGGAGAGAAAGGGAGGCAGATAGAGAGGCAGGGAGAGATGGAGGAAGGCAGAGAGAGGGATGGAGAGAGAGGAAGGGAGGCAGAGAGGGAGGGAAGGAGGAAGGCAGATAGAGGGAGGGAGAGAGGCAGAGAGAGAGAAAGAAGAAGGAGAGAGAGGAGAGCGAGAGAGCGAAAAGAGCACAGAGTGAGGGCACAAAGAGAGACTGAGGGCACAGAGAGAGAGAGAGAGGTCACAGAGTGAGAGCGAACACACAAAGAGAGGGGGCGCACAGAGAAAGAGAGAGGGCACCAGAAAGAGAGGGCACAGAGAGAGACAGAAAAATCAATTGAAAATAGCATATGATACCGTCATTTATGATGGGCAAGTTACTAGTTAATATGATAATTACTACAAGTTAAACTGTAAATCTGTATATGTGAGATTTCTTCCAAAAAATAACTGTGTGAAAATTTCTACAGGGAATCTAATATATACTGTACATGTTAATGATGAAAATGATAAATGTTATCATTTATCATTTTCGAAAAATAAATGAATTCTACATTGAGATATATGTGTCATAGTTACAGTTATTATTGATACTGCAGTAGAGAGAGGTTTGTAAAGTTGCTATATAATGGTCATGGACATATTTATGAGAGAACACAAATTCTCTGTTAAAGAAAAACTGTATCATTCAGTCCAGCTGGTTCAACTGTATTTAACAAATATATCCGGCTGCATTCTTGTTGTAGTAACATATAATCCACATCACATCCTCTAATGCCTATTGTTTGTATAGAGTTTGTTTCTTTGCCCTTGTGTTTGCCAGAAAATGTCTGGACAAATTGGTTATAACTTTGCCTTTAATATATTTTTCAGCATTCCTAATATTGTAAATACATTTCAAAATCCAGAGTCTTAATTCTCTCACTGTTGTCCCAATAAAGAAAAGATTGTATTCACATGTAACACAGAAGATTACTCCAGACTTTTTGAAATTTGAGCAAAATCTTCATATATATATGCCCAAATTTGTCCTCCATAAAAAAACACAACTTGCAAGATCTGCAATGGAACGAGCAAACAGTTGAGGAATCTTTTTATTGGAATTGAATAAAGTGACTTTTGACCAATTTATCTTTTATACTTGGACTTTTCCAATAACCGATGGACACATTATTATCCTATTCATTAGCCAAAAGGCTAAGGCTTTTAGTAAAATGTGCCAATGTTTGGTCACAACTTCTAAGACTTGCTTTGTCTGTGCTGAATAATCCAAAACCAGTCTGGATGTTTATTCATAATTACAATTTTTTTTTTTGTATAATAGTTAATCTTTTGGGGTATTTCTGGCTCTGAAATAGGCTTTCTTAGTCAAAGTATTAATGACTTGTGAATGAAATTGTTCTAGTGAGGAACAAGTTCTATGTGTCCTCAGAAATGATCCAGTGGGCAATGATCCCAAAGTTGAAAGCGTGTGTGAGCTACTGAAATGTAAAATACTATTAGTAGCTGTTTGTCTTCCATATATGTCTGTTTGGATAAGACCAATACTGCCGGAAAGCTGATTGACCCTTGAGTACATTCCACACTCAGTTTAACATTGATATTATTCTTATTTCGTTTTTTTTTTATTAATTAATCTAAAAATTGCCTTGGTCCATCCCATAAAATGAAAATATTGTTGATGTACCTTATTCATATTTGGATGTATTTGGTATAATGAGAATAAAGTTACAAGTAACCCAAATACATTTTCCATTATCCTAAAAAGAGGTTGGCATATGTTGGTGCATATTCTGTGCTCATGGCAGTACCCCTTATTTGGAATTAGAACTTATCCCAAAAGGTAAAATTATTATATTTTAATATATGATTCAGAAGATTGATCACAAAGAAATTATGGCCATATCTGTCCATTGTTTCAATGGAGAGAAACTATTTAACAATCAATAGGCCTAAATCATGAGCAATGCTTGCATATAAACACTCTACATTTGTAGTAACCAATATTGTTTATGATCTAACACAGTCACCTTCAATTTGTTGGAGTACTTGCATATATATCTCTTACGTAAGATGGGACGCTTGTGATATACGATTTTAACTTCTGATCTACATATTTACTAGTAATCTCTCCAATACATCCTCCTCCTGGACATACAATATATGTGTGTGCTTTTGAAAGAAAATACAAGGCTGCCAAATGTAGGATTTTTGTTATATAATTCCCCCCCCCCCCTTTTTTTAGATATAATTCCATTGTTTTTAGCTTCCAAGATTATTCTTAGTTTAAAAAGTCATCAGTAGGATTTGAAAAGAACCTTTGATAAGTCTGTTTATGATGAAGTTGCAACTATATAGTAGCAGGCCATAATACTATATTACCCTTTATTTGGTGGTTTGATGATAACATCATTCCATATTAATATTTACTGTAGTGCATTTGATTCTTCTTCAGTGAGCTTGCTTAATGGCTTGATTAAATTAAATTGAAGGAAAATAAATTGAGTTCTGTAGTTTCTTTGCACACCAATTGAGTAAATGGTTCATATGGTTCTATCACATTATTATTATTATCTTTATTTGTAACACGCCAACATATTCCATAGTGCTGAACAAGGGTAAAGTAGGAGGCAAAACAAAAGTTGACACATTGCAAAGAATGGAGAAATGAGGGTCCTGTCTTTCACTTTATAATCTACTGTACGTGGAGCTTCCACTGAAGCAATTTATTAGATTGAAAACTTGCAAACTTACAATCTAATTAGTTTGGTATGGTGGAGAGGGTGAGAGATGTGTTGTGTGGATGTTAAGGTCAGGAGGTGATAGGCTTTTTAGTGTGGTTTTGGAGGTTTTGAAGCATGAGGATTGTCTAGTAGAGAGTGGCAAGGACTTCCAGAGAATAGGGGCAGCACAAGAAAAGTCCTGAAGGCGGGAGTGAGAAGAGGTGGTAAGAGAGGAGGAGAGAAGACTGTAATTAGCAGAACGAACAGGGTGGGTGAGGTAGTATTTTGAGATGAGAGCAGAGACATAAGGGGGTGTTTTGTTGTTTAGGGCTTTGTAAATTAGGGTCATGATTTTAAATTTTATTCTGGAGGTTATGGGAAGCCAATTGAATGATTGACAGGTGAAGCAGATATTGAGCGCTGACTATGGAAGATGAGTCTAGTGCTGGCATTCTTTATGGATTGGAGTAAAGACAGATGGGTGATGGGGAGGCCAATAAGGAAAGAGTTGCAGTAGACTAGGCGAGATATGATGAGAGAGTGAATTAGGATTTGAGTTGTGTCTAGTGTAAGGAAGTGACATATTTTAGAGATGTTGTTGAGGTGGAAGAGACAAGATTTAGTTTATGATTGTATATGTAGAATAAAGGAGAAGGCAAGGTCCAATAGGACTACAAGACAACAGGCCTGTGAGGTGGGAGTAATAATGACATTGTTGACAGTGAGAGATATATGAGGAATGGAAGCTGTAGTAGAGGGTGGGAAGATTAGGAGCTCAGTCTTTGTCATGTTGAGTTTGAGTTGATGGGCAGACATCTAGGAGGATATACTTGAGAGACAGTGGTAAACTTGTGCTAGAATAGAGAGAGATAGATCTGGTGCTGAGATGTAGATTTGAGTGTCACCTGCATAGAGGTGATACTGAAACCCAAATTAATGTATTAGGCTATCAAGTGAGGATGTATAGATAGAGAAGAGGAGGGGGCCTAGGACTGAGTCTTGGGGTATGCCAACAGACAGAGGTCTAGGAGAAGAAGTGGTGCCAGAGAAGGAGACACTGAAATGTTGGTCTTGTAGGTAAGATGTGTACCAAGAGAGACCAGTGTCACAGAGGACAAGGGAGTGGAGAATGTGGATTAGTATGGGGTGGCCAACTGTATCAAAGGCAGAAGAGAGATCCAGGAGAATTAGAATAGAGAAGTGGCCCTTTCACTTGTTAGTGAGCAGGTCATTGGTGACTTTAATGAGAGTTGTCTTAATGGAGTGTTGGGCTTGAAGCCAGATTGAAAGGTGTCAAGGAGGGAGATGGAGTAAATAAATTGAGTAAGGCGATTGTAGACGAGATAGGGCGATAGTTAGAAGCAGAAGCTGAATCAAATGGGGGTTTCTTAAGAATTTGTGTGATTGTGGCATGTTTTAGAGTGTTTGGAAACTTGCCAGTGTTTATGGAAAGGTTGAATACATATGTGAGAGCTAGGATAAGTATATTAGAAAGGGGTGGGATAAGCTGTGCTGGAATAGGATCCATTAGTAACGAGGGGGGTTGAAAGTAGACTGGAGACTTCATCCTCTCTTACAGGATCAAAGGAGTGCAATGTGGCTATTGGATTGGGGAGTCTGGGTGTTGTCAACTAGTGGAGAGAAGGGAGGGAGAGAATCATGGTGCATTGAGAATTCATTGCGTATGTTTTTGATTTTACGTTTGAAAAGGCTGGCAAAGTCTTCAGCCGTGAGAGAGAAAGGGGCGGAGGTGGTGGTGGGCGAAAGAGAGCGTTGAATGTGGCGAACAAATGTTTGGGATTGGAGGACAGAGATTTAATTAATTATGTAATGCAGTGTTGTTTGGCAAGGTTGAGTGCAGAGAGGTAGGAGCGTAAAATAAACTTGTAGTGGAGGAAGTCTGCTGAAGTGCGAGATTTCCTCCATAACTGTTCAGCACTGCGAGAGCACCTCTGAAGGAATCGTGCTTGTGTAGTGTGCCATGGTTGTGGATGAGAGCGAGGGCCCATGCGGGTGGTTGGGGGGGGGGGCAAGAGTCTTAAGGGTAGAAGAGAGAGTAGAGTTGTACTGTGAAGTGGCTGTGTCAGGGCAGGTGAGGCCAGTGAGGGGGCTGAGAAGGGGTTGTAATGTAGTGGAAAAGTATTGTGGTTCAAATTCTTGCAGGTCTCTGCAACTTATGGTGGCTAGGGTAGAAGAAGGGCAGTGAGAGGGGTATGTTGTGAGTTTACAGGTTAGAAGGTGGTGGTCGGATAGAGGGAGTGGGCAAATCATGGGGGCGGAGGTTGTACAGAGATTAGTAAAAATAAAGTCAAGGGAGTGTCCATCATGGTGAGTTGGGGAATTTGTCTGTTGTAAGAGGCAGAGAAAAGAAGTGAGTGAAAGAAGCTTAGCGGCTGCTGGTGAGGTGGGAGTGTCAATGGCAATGTTGAAGCCACCAAGAACAAGTGAAGGAACATTGAAGGAGAGAAAGTGGGGGGCCAGTTGGCAAAATTATAGAGAAATTGAGAGGGTGAACCAGGTGGGCGATAGATCACAGCAACACATAGAGAGATAGGTGAGTAAAGGTGGATGAACTTCAAAGGATGGGAATTGGAGAGAGGGAACTGAGGGAATGCAGTTAAATGTGCAGTGAGAGGAAAGTAACATGCCTACACCTCCACCTTGCTTATTACCAGGTCTGGATATGTGACTGAAATGGATGCCACCATATGATAGTGCTGCAGGGGAAGCAGTATCAGATGGAGGGAGCCAAGTTTCAGTGATAGCCATGAGATTGAGGGAGTTGGAAGTAAATAGGTTGTGAATGTAAGTAAGTTTATTGCAAGCAGACCTTGTATTTCAGAGAGTGCATGAGAAGGGCAAAGTGGAAGTATTGTGGAGGTGATGGGTAGTAAGTTACTGGTGTTAAGGAAGTTTGCTGCCCTGGAGGGTTAACGTGGCTGATAAAAGGTGGAAATGAATGAGGGGCCTGGATATATCTCCAGCAGCCAGCACAAGGAGGAATGAGAGTGAGACTTACAGAAACGTTTCTGCTTATGAGGGAGGGTTAATCAGAATGGCTATAATGGGTAAATACTTGATTATTTCCTTGGCAGGGGCTGCTGACTGAGCAGGTGCATGTCATGTGTATTTTAATAAATTAAGATAGAGCAGGGTCGGGTGGGTGAGGGGCAGGGAGAGAGGGCAGAGGTAACAGCTAAGCATAGAGAGAAGATGGAAGCATTGTCCTGGGAGAGCAGAAAGCTGTAGATTAGAGACACAGAGGTAAGTGACTGAACAACAAATGTGTACAGGCAGAGCATTTTGAAAAGACAAATGGGGAGGTATGATCGGGGGGGGGGGGCTAGGGAGAGGTGAAGTGCAGGACAAAGTGTGAAGGATTCACAAATTAACAAAAAAGTTCAAAAAAAGTAACAACGTGCTAAAACATAATATCAGACATGGAAATTAATAATCAAAAAACAGTAGGATAAGGATTAGATCATCCAGAAGGCTGTGAAGTCATTTGGGTTAGTATGATCTATGGAAAAAAAAAAACATTTCAGCAGTCATTTTCTGCTAAAATGATTAATGTCTTAATAATAATAATGAAATGCTCAAAATGTATTCAAACCTTTTGTGGGACAAAAATGGAAACCTTTAGAGATATGTGTTCTTTATTTAACATGCGATTAGACAAATTGATAATTCTTAGTTTGTCACTCTGAGAATGGACTCTTTTCTCTTTCTGTTTCCTACCTCCCTTTCTCCCTTCTTCTTCTTGTGACTATATTTGCTTGCAAGATATCTCCTTCTAAAAAATGGAAGATCCATATGTAGAAAATGAATTACTGTACTATCATTCCTATTTGATGTATGTACATCTGATATATCGGTATAAATGTTACTTATTGGGAATCATCTGTCTGATAAACAGTATACCACTTCTGTTAAAAACATTCTAATTGTGCCATTAATATAAAGTGCATATTTATTGAACTCCCTTTGTGACCCTTTTTGTCTTCAACACTTCATCCTCTTAATGATCATGCTCAGTTTTAAAATTCTTGCATTTCTTTTGAAAAATAGGAGCTTCTGCATATTCCTTAAGTTCTTCATTTAATTCTCATATGTATTGCTCTTTTGATTTTAAGATTTAAAATATACATGAATTCACTTTACAGTTTTAAGTTTACATTTTCACCTCAACTAATGTTATTATTAATTCATTATAGCATAAAGATTGTGTTCATATTATCAGGAATTGGATTGTAAGTTATTGATTGATAATTTCACACAATGATTATCAATTCTGTCAAGTATTTAATGATGTCTGGCAGTGTTGGGACAGTTTTTTGATATTATATATATAATTTTAATAGTCATTTTTTAATGTGTTCATGATTTTAATTACAAATAAAAGTTATGTTTCATGGTATTAAGTCTACTGTATATAGTGTCAATTCTGCCTTAATTGAGGTTCCCATATGAGAAATACTTGATAGCCTTAGGGGCGTCTTTTTCTTTTTTTCTTTTGATAAGTTTTGCGACATCTGCTATTAATTTAGTCCTCTAATATTATTAGACTTTAATTACTATAATGGTTTAATGTGAGTACTTTTGATTACATAGCTATTAACTATATTTATGAGGACATTCTCTTTGGTAATAATCTTTAATTAATTTTTGTTTAGTTTGTTTAGTTACACACAAAAAAATGAAAACACATATGTAGAAAATAAATTTGGCATCCGGAATAAGCAGTGATTATATGCCCAGACAAAAAATAAATTTTAAGATTTCAATGCCATGTTTCATAGTAAATCTAAAACCTTGCAGCTCAGTCCCTTCATTTATCAGAGACTATGAATATGAAAAAAGCATAGAATAATGCTGAAACAAGCCAAGTCTTGATGGAACCTTCATTTATTTCAACACTATATTACTCATAACATGATTCCTAGAGGTTTAAGAATTAAATTGTTTCCAGCATTTAAATTCCAAAATAAAGAACTTGGGAAAATGTACTTAACAACGGCTCAATGAATAGATTGTTCTCAGTAGGGGAACACCCTCCACACTGTAAGTTGCAATAACAGAATAGAAAGTTTGCTGTACTCCTGTCTTCCTCTGATAGCTAATAAACTATTGCCTTCTTAAACTCTTGGGGCTTCTTAAGCCAAAACCAACAGGTCAACTTAAGCAGTAATAGAATTAAACTCATGTGCTCTGACTGGGGGTGTAACACTGTGCATGTCTTGCCACCACACAAGTCGACCTGTTGGTTTTGGCTTAAGAAGCCCCAAGAGTTGAAATTCAGAGTTACAAAGCTATTACATTCAACCATGCCAGATCCAAAGGTCCGGAGCCGCAAGCCCGCAAACCCTTTCCGCTCACGCAAGCTGTTAGGGACATGAAATTGATGCGGGCCACATTTCCAAACCAAACACATAATAATGGGGTGCGACGCAGGACCAACAGCCAATTGAAAGCGGGGAACCCAATTAACACTGCAGGAAGGGGTTTTAAAGGGCGCAACGTAATTAACTGTGCTGTAGCTGAGCAAGTGAAAACACAGGTTTGTTGGTGGGTTTGTATACATAGCTATAGGCCACAGCACATCTACACACCCCATACCCCCAACTACCTCCCCATACAATTACTATACTACACATAAGACTCACATTATTGTTTTACCACATACATGTATATATTGTATTGATTTATTCTTATATTTATTTCATAAATTACAGGAGGTTAGAGGAGGGGAGGAGGAAAGTGAGGAGAGAGAGGAGAGGAGCAGAGAGAGGAGAACGCCAGAGGAGGAAAGTGAGGAGAGGAGGAGAGTGAGGAGAGGAGGAGAGGAGGAGTGGTAGAGGTATGGAGAGAGGGAGAGCCAGGTCAGGGGGAGGTACAGGTGGAGGAGAGCAGGAGGGATATGCCCCTAGATGTATGCACACAAGGAGTAGGGGCAGAGGGTCAGGGCCCTGATCCCAGGAGGGGGGGTGTAGTGGGGATGAGAGATCAGCACCAGGGAGAGAATAGGGAACCCAGGAACCCCAGGCACAGTCAGAAAGGGGAACAGGCTGTGGCAAAGTACAGGACCCACAATTATAGTCTAGAGGAGATGGACGTCTGTGCCAGCTATAGAATCATACATGGTGGGAGAGATGTGAGGCCTAGGAGTGAAATAGCTTCAGCTGTTGTCTCATTAGGGGTTGCAAAAAGGGATGTAAAGTCTGTCAAACACAGGTATCACGATAGCCGGCTGAAGGTGGAGAGGAAGATAACAGAAAAGGCAAGAGCTGCACAGGTGGTGGGCCACCAGCCAACATCACATACTGTGAATGGGAGCGGACCCTGGAGGAGTAGATTGAGTACAATTCACTATTAGATCAAGATTGATTTGACATTCAAAAGAGAGTACATGTCTGGGTGTGCGCACTGCGGCATATGTCTCACACACTCCACCCTCTCAGGTAACCAACAATACCCAGTCTACTCCCCTTCCCATTACCACAGCCACTTTGAACTACTTTGCCCGTGCAACAGAGGATGAAGTCTCCATCCTAATATCATCCTCTCACCTGACTACTTGTCCTTTGGATCCTATTACATCTCAGCTCATCCCTTCCCTCTCTACTACACTAATCCCAGCTCTCACACACATCTTCAACCTTTCCCTAAACACTGGCATGTTTCCATTATCTCTAAAACATGCCATATTTACACCCACTCTCAAGAAACCCATCAGATTCTGTTGTTGCAACTATCGCCCTATCTCTCTACTTCCCCTGGCTTCCAAACTGCTTGAGCAGCTCGTCTATAACCGCCTTACCAGTTTCTTCTCCTCCTTCTGGATACCTTGCAATATGGCTTTCGGCCCCAACACTCCACTGAGACAGCCCTCATAAAAGTCACCAATGACCTGCTCACAGCCAAGTCTAAAGGCCACTTTTCCATTTTGCTTCTTCTGGATCTCTCTGCCGCCTTTGACACAGTTGACCATCCGCTTCTACTCCACATTCTCCCCTCCCTCACCGCTCTTTGTGGTTCTTATCATACCTCCAAGAACAATCATTTAGCGTCTCTTTCTCCGGCACTTCTTCTTCTCCTCACCCCTGTTTATTGGCGTACCCCAAGGATCAGTCCTAGGCCCCCTCCTCTTCTCCATCTACACATCCTCACTCGGTACCCTAATAAACTCTTTTGGGTTTCAGTACCATCTCTATGCATATGACACTCAAATCTACCTCTCAGCACCAGATCTATCCCCTTTCTTCTAGCACACCTCTCCGACTGCCTCTCTAGTATATCCTCTTGGATGTCCGCCCACCATCTAAAACTCAACATGTCTAAGACTAAACTCTTAATCTTCCCACTCTCTACTACAGCCTTAATTCCTCACATCTCTCTCTCTCTCTGTCAACAATGCCATCATCACTCCCACCTCCCAAAACTGTTGTTTCAGGGTTCTACTGGTCCCTGCCCTCTCTTTCATCCCTCACATACAGTTTAACCAAATCTTGTCTTCTCCATCTAAAAAATATATCCAAAACGCACCATTACCTTACACAAGACACTACTAAGATTCTAATACTTTCTCTCATCATTTCTCGTCTCGACTATTGCAACTCGCTCCTTGTTGGCCTGCCCACCACTCGCCTCTCCCCACTTCAATCCTTAATGAATGCCTCCGGCAGACTCATCTTCCGTACACATGGTTCAGTGTCAGCAGCTCCTCTTTGTCAATCACTCCACTGGCTTCCCTTTCTTCCAGAATAAAATGTAAAATCTTCATTCTAACTTATAAAGCCCTCAACAACAGAGCACCCCCATACATCTCTGTTCTCATCTCCAAATACTCCCCCACATGCACTCTTTGTTCTGCTAACGACTTTCTTCTTTCTACCACTCTTGTCACCTCCTCTCACTCCAGGACTTTTCTCTCGCTGCCCCAATTCTCTGGAACTTTCTGCCTCGCTTCACCAGACTATCCTCAAGCAGTCCATAAAACTTACTTGAGAATAGATACTATTATTATTGACTCTGCACTATCGGATAACATGGTTGAAACGAAGATCCATCCGTGCTCATGGTCTGACCACTCCTTTTGGATTTGCACTCTAGATTTAAGCACAGCTTTTAGAACACTGTACTCTTGGAGGTTGATTGATATGCTTTTATCAACTCTAGAGTTTAAATACCAAATTGCCAAAGATATAGAATTATTCTTCTCGACAAACATACAACCGGACTCAGACGCAGGCTGGGTTTGGGTAGCCCATAAGGCATTTGTTCGGGGTACATGTATTAAATTAGCTAAAGAATCCATTTTGCAAATGGAACTTAGGGTCCTAGAGCTAGAGAATCAGAAATCCCAATCAGATGACTTTTGTAAAAACATAGAAAAGGCTAGAGCTTGACCTAATTCTCTCCGACAAGGGCCAATAAGCTGGATGCGCTGCTAGCAAGGAAGCTAAAAAGTAATTTAAATCAATCAAAAAAAAATTCAGATTAGACAGCCCTCCTGCAAGGCTACTACTAGCCGTCCCATATTCAAAAAGTCTTCATGAATTTCTTTCAACAATTATATTAATCTCCTCACAGGGTTCATGATAGTCAATTGACATCCTTTCTAAGTACCTGTGATCTGCCCACCATCACACCACAAGAGGTAGATCTAATGAGGGCTTCCATCACTAACGTAGAGGTGTTAGAGAGTATAGGGGCCTTGAAGAGGGGAAAGGCCCCAGAGCCAAATGGATTCTCTAATCTGTACTACAAAAAACATGCAGAGTTATTAGTGCCACACTTAACTGAGCTTTTCAATAACATGCTCAAAGGCCCTAAAGTTCCTCTCGAACTTAATCAAGGAAACCTGGTTTTCTTCCCTAAAGAGGGGAATGATCCTTTAAATGTGCGTAACTACAGGCCGATCTCACTCCATAACGGAGACGATAAATTGCTGGCTAAAATTGTGTCAAATAGTGTCAATACTTTCACCTCAACACTTATTCAGGTTGGGTTTATCCCGAACAGGCAAGCAGGGGACAATGTGAGGAGGGTCCTCAATCTACTGCATCTCACAAAGCAGAACAAGAACCCCCTTTGTCTTCTTTCTCTTGCTATTGAGAACGTTTTTGACTCAGTGGATTGATCTTATCTGTGGACGGTACTTAGAATATTTGGCTTTCCAGATCAGTTCCCAAATCTCCTGCATTTATATTATAAAGACCCCAAAGCCTGGATTAGGCTTCCTGGAGAGTCGCTACCTTCCATTAACCAGTACTAGGCAGGGCTGCCCCCTCACCCCCCCCCCTTATTGTTCGCTCTTGCAAAAGAGCCACTAGCGCAGATGCTAAGGGCCGATCATGACATAAAGTGTGTAGGCATCACCACTTGAAGTGCTGCTTTTATGCAGATAACCTGTTATGTACATTGACCGATCCTATGGTGTCGGTCCCAGCCTTGCTTCAGGCTCTGGAAAGCTTCAGTTCAGTCTCAGGGCTGAGGTTAAATCTAGATAAGTCGGAGGCCCTGGGCATTGCCCTAACGGAAGGAGAACTGGAGCATCCCCGACAAAACTATAAATTTAAATGGCCAAACTCACACATTAGATATCTGGGAGTGAATATCACTCAGTCCCGAGCATTAATAAAGCAAACTATCCCCCTTTATTCCAAGACATGTACAAAGATATGCAGACCTGGACGAAAGGTATGGTTTCATGACAAGGCCGCATAAACGCGATTAAAATAAGTATCTTGCCCCACTTACTTTATTTATTCTGCATGCTTCCCATTTCTGTGTTGCCACACCAATTGGAATCATGCCAGAAAGAGATTCTTAAATTCATTTGGACTAATAAACGCCCCAGAATTGCAAAACGCGAGCTGTGTAAACACAGACTCAAAGGGGATTTCTCCTGCCCAAATTTGAAGCTATACTTTCAACGCGGCTCAACAAGCATGGATTCCTTTGGCACACTCAACCCAACACCAACCCCTATGGGTGTTCCTAGAAAATAATGAAATGTCTTCATACACATGGGAAAGCTTGGTGTGGCTACCTAAGCCCCATCTGATTATGGGAGAGAGTGATCATCCCTGCATTAAGTTAACACTAAATATTTGGAACTGGGCGGTCTCTAGACATGATTTAGCAGTGGTTCCGGCAGACTTGAAGGCTATGGCTCCCCACCCAGGGTTACTCTCTACCTTATCTTTAACCTCCATGTTCTGGTGGAAATCACGGGGCTTCCTGAAATTGGGGTCCCAGTACAATAATGGTAAATTAATAAGTACTACTGAACTAAGGGACCGACTCCTGCCTCCTCCCAATGAATACTTTAACTTCCTCAAACTATACCACCATGTAAGCTTGCTTGGGAGGGCTCGAAGGGCGAACTGGCCTGTTAAAATCTGTGAGTTGTTCCCTTTTTCAAAAAATATGGTTAGTCTACTATACAATACTTTTAACACAGACACTCAAGATAGAAAACCGAAATATATGATCTCTTGGGAGAAAGATCTGGGAAAGACTAGGGAGCAGGACTACTGGTCCTCTACGAGGAGACTCTTATCTAAAGGGTCATACAACTACAGTATCCTGGAAACGTCCTTAAAGGTTTTGAACAGGACATACATAACACCTGAAAATATCCATAAATGGAATAATAGGGCAAACCCGGTGTGCTTCCAGGGGTGTCTGGAGGAAGGTACATTGTATCACATTTAGCAGACATGCCCCCTAGTGCAGAAACTCTGGGTCAATGTTTTTCCGCGAGCTTCCTCGCTAGTACACTCTCAAATTAAACCTGATGTGGAAATAGCGCTATTGGGTGCTTCAGCAGGCTCTCTCCCTTCTTCTCAGAACAAATTACTACAATTCCTCATGCTACCGACGAAAAGTCATATAGCTAGACAGTGGAAAAGTAAGGAGATTAGCAAACATGCAGTGGTTAACAAGGTTAATTATATAGCAATCAATGAAAGACTTACACATATCCTGACAGGCTGCATGCCCTAGTTTATGGACGTCTGGAGCCTTTGGCTACTTTCACCCCTCAGTTTAAAACTTGTGACAGACCTGGAAGGCCGGATTTCTGAGTGAGGAGGCAGGATCAAGGATGATGACGCTTAATGGACCCTCGTGATCAGACGACGGATTGGTGAGATCATATACAGGGTCAGCAATGACTCTTGGAGGTTTTGAGGCACACAATACACCCACTTCCGTTCCCCCCCCCCCCCCGCTTGTTTTGTTTCTTATGTTATTTCTTATTTGTTATTTTGTGTTTTTTAATTGTTTTTAATTGTTGAATCTTGTGTTCTTTTAAATTTTATTATTTCTCTCCCTCTAAGATTGTGAAACACATAGCTAATAGGCAATCCCCATAAAATCCTAGGAAAAACTTCTCAAAGACACACATGTTCAGATATGGTACTAGTTATTTATGGTTTCAGTGTAACTTTACTAAGAATGAGTCATGTTAATAGTTAATCATTTATGGAATCTACTTGTAAAGGTACAACTCCATTTACTGTACTTACTGATGTGCTCAAACTGTCTGCAAAATAAGATGTATTGCGTTGATAATGAGTCTAAAAAAACATTTTGAGACAAAAAAACTGAAAGGTTGAATAAGATACAGCCAAATCAAAACTGTAAAAGAACTAGCTTTAATTCAATCACAGATTAAAAAGATCAATCAATGTATAATAGATAAAGCTATTTGGAGTTTTCAAAGTAAATATTATCATCTGCGAAATAAAATTGGCAAGTTCCAAGCAAATAAAATTAAAACAAAGCCCCCTCAGTGAAGGATTGAGAAATTAAAAGATAAAACAGGAACAACCCAAAATAATCCAGAAGCAATTGGAAAAATCTTTCTTAATTACTAGAAGAATCTTTATAATTTGGAAGAAAATTAGAAAGTTATTAAACCTACTAGAAAAGAAATACAAACATTTCTGGATTTAATAAAGTAACCTAAAATAACTAAGGAACAATTGGATCATAACAGAGATATTTCACACAATGAAATCTAAACAGCAATAAAAGATCCTAAAATTGAGAAGGCACCAGGGCTTGACGTTTTTTCTAACCAGTATTATAAACTATTTGCTTCTATCGTGATAGATAAACTGGGCAAGACTTTTGATGAAATTAAAAGGAGCGTTTCAGCACCTACTGAAATGTTAGAAGCTTCTATAATAACATTACCTAAAACAGGAAAAGATTTAACTAATTGCAAAAAAGATAGACCCATTTCATTATTGAAGACCGACATTAAGTTGCACTCCAAAATATTAGCTTCTAGGTTGAATATGTTGATGCCCGAGCTTATTAATATGGACCAAATAGGTTTTATAAAAAATAGACAAACATTTGATAATTCAAGAAGATTTATTGATATTCCGTCATATTCCAAACAAAATAATATCCCGATGTTGGCCATGTCATGTTAGACGTGGAGAAAGCTTTTGACAGGGTCATCTGGGAATGCATGGAAATGTTTTTTCAAAGGATTGGTTAGGACGAGTTTGGTTCTTACACTTTGAAAGCATTGTACACTAACCCTTCAGCATGTATCACTGGAATTGGATCTAAAATTAATACATTTAAAATCTGAGGGGACACGGCAGGGATGCCCCCTCTCTCCGCTTATTTTTGCTCTGGTCACGCAGCCTTTGGCAGAAAGCATTAGACATTTAAAAAATATAAAAGGTATAAGTATTATGGAACACACTAAAATAATGCTCTTCGCTGATGATGTTTTAATCATATTAACAAACCCACAACTTTCACTAAGCGCTTTATATGAAAAATTGGAACACATTAGCAAGATTTCCTGCTACAAGATCAACCTAAATAAAAGAGAAGTGATGTGATTAAATTTGGATTTAAATCAGCTCGAACTTTTAAAAACTCAATACCAATTTGACTGGATTAATAATAATATTGAGTATTTGGGCATAACGTTTACCCACAATCTAATATATATGATCTCTAATAATTATAACCATGTATATTAAAACATTAGAGATATTCTTCATAAATGGGAAAATGTAAGGCTTTCGTGGTCAGGAAGAATAGCCTCACTCAAGATGACAATATTGCCCAAAATCACATTTTTAATGAGAACGATACCCTTAGATGTGCCTGAAATGGTCTTTAAAAAAATACAGGGACTGTTGCACAGATTTATATATTTTGACAAGAAATCTAGAATAAATGACAACACAATGAAAAGGCAATTTCTCAATGGAGGAATAGCTACACCAATCATTATAGATTACGACAATGTTAGATTATCACAAATGTTAGAATGGTCTTTTTGGGAAAATCCATCTGCATCTTAATCATTAACACAGAATATAGACCTGGAAAATAGTCTTTGGTACATTTAAGACCAGCTTAGATTAGAAAATGTACCATTGGTAATTAAATCAGGCATGAAAGCCTGGTTTAAAATCAGTAAAAAATGGAAACTCATAGATCACCCTTCTCCCACTACCCCTTTAAAATTAATCTTAGAAAATATGAATCAAAGGCACGTAGGAGAATGAGAAAAATGGGGTATCATGTCTCTGAAAGAACTGTATGATAAAGGAAGAATTAAATAATTTGACAAAATATGTAAAGAATTGAATATACTGGGCTTTAAATGGCTGGAATATAATACTTTGACTAGAGTAATAAAACATTCTAAGTATAAATTAAGCCAAGGAAGGGAATTATAACAATTTGAAAAGATGTGTCTTATTAAACAAAAGAGATATAAGATCTCTGAATGTTACAACTTGTTAAGATCCCTTTCCCAAGTAGAGTATGAAAAAATGGGAAGAAGATCTTGGATTAAAATGGGATAAATCAGACTGGTTTAAAGCATTTTATTTGACCGCGAAAGCATCAACATGTACAACATACAGAGAAACATATTTTAAGATAGAGGGTACAGAATTCAGGCATTTATATAAAAAAATATTTCCAGATAAAAATTCTGGGAACTGCTGGAGAGGTTGTGAAGTTAAAGATACACATACCCACATATGGTGGGATTGTCCCAGAATCCAAGGTTTATAGTCCATGTGCATTAAACAAATTTCAAAAATCATTAAAAGCCCAATAAATGTGTGCCTTTCTGTGATGTTTGGGGGGGCAAGGCTTTGAGGGACTGATGGACTATTGGGGGGTAATGGATTAATGGATTAACATGGATTATTGATATTATTTCTTCCTTCTATCCCCTGAACTTTGACAGCTACATTATTATTGTGTGTCATGTTGTGTGGGTAAGCCATTGTGTTCATGGAGGAGACCACAATAAGTGGGTGGTCAGAATTATTTTATTGTTGTTTGAATTTATTGATGTAAAGGTGGCATGTTTGGTATTGAAATGAAGTATTTTTTCCAATAAGTTTAATTGAGTGTATTTCCAGGTCCCTAGGGTGGAGATTCTTCAGTTACTGGGCTTAACTGTTTGTGGAGACAGAAAGAGTCCAACAGAAGTAGAGGGAGGACAGCTGGCCTGGTACATGAAAGGGTCTAATTAGACGTTATGTCTACAGGAGAGTTTTTCCTCTACCATTTGGCTCTCTGCCAGAGGAAATGCTAGCATGGCACTGACGTGTGAATTCCTGAGCAAAAAGGGATCAAAAGACCTATCCATGTTAAAGACAGTCACAAAGAGATAGTGGAAGGTGTTAATCCATCTTATTAATGATATTTTAATAAAACTGGAGTTGTGGTGTAATGTATAACCCCCTCCTGTAATCTCTATGCCAGGATAAGCATGCGTGCTTGTCTGTTGTCTGCTGGCTAATAAACCCATAGGAGTAAAATGTGTTCATACTGCTGAGTGGTATGTACCTGGGAAGAGATATGGTCATGTTTAGTTTCAAAATGCAGGATTTCCCTGGGGGGGTTCTAATAAAATATGTTGCGTGGGACTCCCAGCTAAGAGGACCAAGTATGGAGTGCAACAAGATGGGGAATTACCAGCCTACAAGAAGATCTTCCACCTAAACTTGGTGTCTCAGCAGAGGTTATTAGCAAATGCCACCTGCCAAGTAGAGAGTGCAGGAAGGAAATTCCTGATATGGGCCTGAGGCTGACTCCCCTTAGGGTAAAGTGTTGGTGATTGAACATGATAGGACTGTGTTGTGCATCAATAATGTACAAACATCAATAAAGGTTGTTGTCAATCTGGACAACATACTTGATGTGTAAGTTTCATTCTGAGGGAATAAAAATCCTTATTAATGGGATTATTACTGCTGAACCTGCATTGGGCTCTGTTAGAGTCAGTAACATTTGCTGGGTGGCTCTACTGATTCCTATGATTTGTTGGTCACTTTGGTGGCTGTAAGCTGGGTTGGTTATGTTCCTGCTATCAGGAACATGCAAATAACTAAACGGTCCTACTGGTTAGGTATGAACTATGTTCTTACCAAGTCCAAAAGAAGCAGAGGGATATTGTTGGGGCTAGGAGGGACAGAGGGATTTACCCCAAAACAAAGAGACGGTTGCTATACTGAGGTGTGCTTTAACACAGTTGGGGGCAACAGGCATCTAGGGAGCGACGTGTGTCCGTCAAGCACTTCCCATGCTTGTTCTCGGGAGTAGGAGTGCATGACCATCTTCAACAATAAATAGTTCATGTTATCTCACTAAAACTAGTAATGAAGAGTGAGGTAGCCGTAAGCATCCATCAATCAAGAGGAATAATCAGTATTGCAGTATATACCTTTTTTATTGGACAAAGCTATTTGTTGAAATGCAGAACTTTCGAGAGTAACAACTCTCTTTTTTTTCAAGTCAGAAGCAATACTGAATAAGTGTAAGCAGTGGAATACAGAGCGTAGATTTAAAGTGACAGGCATCACAAATAATGTTCTGTTTGGTCAAGTGTGCATGTGTCTGCACAAGCTTTTAGATAAGAGAAAAAAGTAATGTACATTTTGATAATGTAATAAAAATCTGAAGTCCATACTAAGTCCTGTATCTTTAATATTGAAGAATGTGATCATCTTTATTTCAATTTTCTTTCTTTGCTGTTTCCATCGGATTATTTTGATTTTCAAGTTTTGGATGGAGTGATTATTCTGGGTAAAATGGTTTCTAGATGGAGTACAATAACTGTTTTCATTGTGTTTTTTGATGGAAGTCTGTGCAGCTTCATTCTTAGATTTTGTCTGGTGTCCCCAATGTAAAAGCTCTTTTCACATACAGTAAATTGTATTATGTAAACCACATTGTAGGATGTACATGAACATGACCCTTTAATATTATTACTAGCAAATCATATTGAAACTGTACTCCTAAATACTTCTCATCATTATCTATTACTAATTAATTTCTTTTCTATAGTTTTTTCTACCATTTTGCTTTGGGTAAAATAAAAGATTTAAAGCATTGTGGGGCCCTTTTCAGTAATTCAGAGCTGCATATGAGTCCCTTTATGAGATAGATCGCAGGTCACTGCTTTAACACTTCCTGCTTGCCTGCTTGCATGGAGACTGGAAGTTCACCCTGCTTATTTTTTTATCTACTCAGAAATGGAAAGAGGGTGATTTGTTCAGATACATTTTTTGTATTTTGATACCTCCCACCCCCCTCATTTACCCAGAAGCAGATATTTGCTGTTCAAATGCCAAATCATAATTTCCCTGCTACCTTTTTCCTCATGCATCATAAAGGAAGTGTTACTGTCGCATCAGCCTGTATATACTATAATAGTTTGCTAAAATTAAGATATGTAACATACAAAGTGTTTTTAAAGTGATCCTTTAATCTTTATGTGGTCCAAATATATGAGTACAATAAACTGCTTAAATCAGCATTGTGTTCTGTTTTAATAGAAGGCCCAATAATTCAGAAGACATAAGGGTTCAAGGATATGTGAGATTCTAATATTTTCTTTTGTACAATAAATATGAAAATATAAATAGCTGGTCTACTACCATGATAAAAAAATCATTTCAGAACTTCTATATTTAAAAAAAAACAAAATGCTTGTGTTAGTTATAAAAATGTAAGTCATAAAGGAATGATTTTACTACCATGTTACTTTCGATAAAATGTAGCATAATAGAAATTCTTTATTTTATAACTCAGAAGACAAAGAGAAGAAATCAGTGCTATGTCAATTTTTATTGCCATATAAAGCTAATAATACAACTATTTCTATCTAAGGCTACCAGTTTAAAAATACATTTTCTGCAATATATATATATATACAAAATTGGAATGTGTCATGAATCATTTTCTTGTTTTAATTCAAATATTATTTAGTAAAACCTCAGCAACATTGTTTAGCATGTCTAGTATGTAAATGCACTATACCAAAAAAATATTACAATAGCCACTAAAAATATTCAGAATTAATTTATATGAAATATCTACAGACATAAAAGCAAGGATGTTTCCTAGACTTTCTATATTTGCTAAGATAATATTGTTATTACAAACCCTCTGTTTCTTACAAGTTTATCTAGAATATGCCTTACTGCCAATTTTTTATGTATGATATTTAGGGCTCTTTGGTTTAATTTCAGTAGTGGAAATTTCAATGTGCCGCTCAATAAAAAATCTTTCTGGTTCCATTACATGAATGCAAATGTGAAAAAAAGTTGTCTGGCTTATATTAGTTGAACATTTTTGTTTTGCTACATAACTTTGTGAGATAAGGCTTGGAGGCCCCTTTATGCAATTTCTGCTCTACCCTCAATAATACAGTTATACTCTAACTTTCCTACTGCCCAACTAACATGCCTGCTACTCCCACATATACCCTACCTCCTTAAAGCTTGTAATCCCTATTTATAATACTGAGATGCATCTAACAGGCCATTCTGCAATTGGGGTTCTGGTTTCATATGGACAAGGATAGTAGTGAGCAGTTCCAAGGTCAGAGACAAGCCCTAGACACAAGTCAAGATAAAAGGTAGAAAGGATAACTGGGTTACAAGCAAAAGAAAAGGGCAACAGGAGGGCATCAATATGGTTATGAGTCATACACAATAGAACAATAGGAAGCCACAACATTAGGAGAAGTAAAACCTCTTGTCCTTCTACATCTATTACTCTAACCCTAAATTGCTACCCCTCTCCCTATGGCAAAGGACTCCAGTGAAAAAAAGGACTCCAGTGAAAAAAAAACTAATGGTCTTGATACAATGAGAGATACTTATTCTAATGTCTAACCCTAATGACTAACTCACAATCAGTGCACATGGATTAGATAAGACAAGCACGAAACTTATGCGAGGGTGTCAGTGTGGACATACACACTCAGGGAGGGAATACTGAAGCAACTGAAGGTTGAAGCAACTATCAGTGATATACTGATAGTACATTATAGAGCCCCTGTTGTTTATTTGAACTCTGGTAGTGTTATATAGTATGTTCAAAATAAATATGGAAAGTACATCAGAAAAAGAGTTGACAGTGAGTTACATGCTCATGCATGACCACCTCCGAAAATGTACTACTTTTGAAGAGCTTGCCATCTAGGCCTAGATACATTCATCTACCTTCCTTTACATTCTACATTTTTATACTACAATGTCAGATACTTCTATATTTATTGTATCTACATTCCAGCTCATCCGACTTCTGTAAGACTGGTGTATCTGGTCAATTTGTCCTTCACCCACCTTCATTTACAAACTCCTGGATCTCTCCTTTGAAATGGTAATCACTTCACTCTACATTGCTGCTATCCACACCTAATGATGTTACTATCTATATGGCACTTTCCACTCATTATTATATTCATGAAGTTCGCATATCCTATTAGTTCCTAGAGCCGTGTCTCATCTGTAGAGCTTGGTTTGGCTACTCCCTACACAGAAATCTGTTGCGGTTAATGCAGGATTTACGTCTGAGTGCTCTGACACCTGGGGGAGTAAAAAATTTACATTAGTCTAGAACTTAGGAGAAAGAAAAGTTCCTTCTGCCGCAGTGCCCTAACTTAGAGCATTTAATTTTCAAGGAGGCCTAAGACCCGTGTCTTGTCGTGTCTGCCTGATCTCTGGAATCTGATCTCTACCCTGTATAAGGATTTACTTTTATCTGCTGCCCTGATTGCAGCTTTGCTTTCTCACTACAAATCTTCACTGCCCATCCCTGATCTCAGAACTTTTTGGCAAAGATCTCCTGATTACACCTATTACTAGTTTTCTAAGTGTTTCCCATTTAGAATGGTGCCTGCATTGTATCATACTTCATTCTCTAATGGGTACGACTGCAAAATTCAGACATTAACTACAGCTGATGGGTATAAATGGATAGACACCAGCAAGACTAGTTTGTACTTCCTCAAAACTAGTATTCATAGCTCCATTCTAAGCATAAATTCACCTTATGTAATTCAGCACATTAGATTGCCAAATCTGACTTTAACAGCTCACTGTTTTAAAATGTATTATAGTATATCGGTTAATGAATCGTGGTGGACATTTACAGAGTGAAAATTCACAATTTATATTTACGCATCTGTTATTCAGAATCCATGAGGACAGAGATGTTCAAACTAAGAATAATGCTAGAACCTTATCTTGTTCTATAGAAGTAGTTAGCTAATCTTGTTTAGCTAACTCTTATGATGATATCTGGTTGTACTAAAAATGGCAGTGATGGAGTAGACAGTGGTGGGAACTGGTAATTTTTGCTCAGACATAGTAAACATATCCATGGCTGATTATACTTCTGTTTTAGATGTACGCAAACGAATATAGTTCAGCCATTAAAAAAGAAAGAAAAGGGAGTAGGGTGCATTAAACTACCTTCAGTCCTTCCCAAATGGTTTTAATAATATTGCATACAAAAAAAAGAAAAACAATAAAACCTAAAATGTTATTAACCATCAAGGTGATTTTAAAACTGTTGAAAATGCAAACAAGATTTTAATTTGATATTTAATTACATATTTTTATTTAGACAAGTTAAAATTGTCATCAAAATTTATCCCAAAGAAAAAAAAACTACCTTTGCACTAACTGTGAAATGCTTTACATTAGCAAGTATTCTTGAATGAATCACTGAATTTCATTTCTTTATTTATCATTAATTAAAATTAGCAAAAATAGTAGACAAATGACAAATCATATAAACTGTGTATCCCCCCACCACATATGTTTTATCCCAAAATACAGTTGCTAGATCTATCATTGGTGACAGCTCTCTCTCTCTCATTTGTCAAATATTTTTGGACATCATGCTCAGTATTATATTTCAGGATGTGGGTTAAAGCAATTGCTTTAGAGTATTCAATAACATTAGGTGCTGTCAAGACCCCTCTAGAATATGCTTTTAATGTAACCCCTTTTTTAATTCTATGCTTTTTATTTTTATATATAAAGTTGTCTATTTTATTCTGTAACTCATTTAATAGAAAAGTAGGGAATTATAGCATATATGTGATTTTCGGGAGCAACGTCATTTTTATCGCCGATATTCTTCCTTATTATATCAAATTGATTTTCCTCCAATTTGACATTGTATTATTGATATTGAGATTTAATATCTCGAGATTATTTTTTATTAAATTATTCAGGTTCTGAGTAAATTTTATGCCTAAGTGTTTAAATGCATTTTCATCCCAATTATATCCAAATGTATCTTTCAGTTTTAATTTTTCATTTATTCCCAGATTCATTACCATGACTTCTGATTTTGGAATGTTTAATATCTAATAAGAAACCTCACTGTAGGCATTGTAATTTTATGTAGTTCATATAAAGATTTGTAGGATTTGTAAGAATAACCACTAGGTCATCTGCATAAGCAATATCTTTATTATTCAAAGAACCAGTTATTATATCTTCTATCTCTCTACTTGTCCTAATAGCTTCTATCAGAGGTTCAAAAATTAGTATATAAAAATAAGTGGGGAAAATGGACACCCCTGTCTTGTTCCGTTCAGTATTGAAAAATGATCTGATTTAAAATCCATACCCTTAATAGAGGCATTGATGTTTGTATATATAGCTTTTACTGCTCATAAATTAAACTCTCCCAAACCATATTTATCCGAAACTAAGTCAATAAAGTCCCAAGTCACCCTATTAAACCCTTTGTCCGCGTCCATCGATAGGGCTACTAAAGGGACTTTTTGCATAATCGATGACGTTAATTAACCTCCGGATATTATCTATAGATTGCCTCCCCTTTATAAATCCAGTTTGTTCAGAATTAATTAAATCTTTCATAAAGGGATATAGTAATTTTGCTAAAATGCTCGAATAGATTTTGATATCCGTATTCGATAAAGAAATCGGCCTGTAATCTGCTATTATCTTTTCCTTTTTTAGGTATGTTAACAATTGCTGCTTCTAAATTTTCCGCAGGTGTTTTCCCCGTTTATTTTATCTCATTAGCAAAGTTCTTTAGATGTCTACCCAATGACCCGACATATGGCTTAAAATAGATGTTTGGGAATCCATCATGTCCCAGTGATTTTTCTAGCTTTAGATTCTTTATACTTTCTTGAATTTCTTTTTCCGTTATTTCTTCCGTTAATTTACCAAGTTGTTCTTCTGTTATTTTTGGGAGGGTTATCTTATCTAAAAAACTTTGCATTTGGAGATTGGAAGGTTTGTTAAATCCGGATTTCCCCTCTAATCTACATATAAAGATGTATAGAAGTCTTCCAAAGCCTTACCAATTCCCTTTGGATTTTTAATTATGCGTTCATTCTCATCTAGGATCTTTTCTATTCTGATAGATTTATTTTTCCCTTTAATTTGATTTGCTAACATGTTTCCTGTTGTTGTAGTCAAATTAAATTATCTACATGGGCTTACTGTAATTTCTTTATTTATGCATAAGTTTGGGCAATCTCTATCGTTCCTCTGGAGGTTGGAAAAGCTTTATTTTGATTTTATTATATTAAATTACCAAATATCCCCAGAGTATTAATTAACAGCTGGCATGGACTGAATAAAAGTTTAAACTTAATCAAATTTCCATCACCTGCTACTCCAATAAATAAGATATTTAAGGAATTATTACCTTTTCTGAAAGTTGAGTGGGCAAATTGGGGTAAAAAACCATAAAAGACCTATATAAAGGAGATCATTTGAAAACATTTGAATTTATCTGTAAGAAAAAGAAGATAAAAAAGGAGAACTGGTTAATTTTTAACATGTTATATACTGCTATTCTGAACTCTAGTTATAAATTAGTGAGAAATACAAACTTACCAGAATTTGAGATATCATGTGATACTAAAAGGAAGCAAACTATAACTAACTGTCTTAAAAATATAAAACTATTAACTGAAAATATAAAATCTGTAAGAATGATAAAATGGGAACAAGACTTTAAAAAAAATGGGATGAGAAGATCTGGCAAAGAGCGTTTAATATCACTGAAGAATATATTAAGTGTAGGTCGCTTAGAGAAATCCAGTTTAAAATAATACAAAAATGGTACATTACACCAAAGAAAATGGCCCTGATTAACCCACAAAATCATTCAGGTAATTGTTGGAGAAATCTGAAGGAGATAGGATCACACAAACATATGTGGTGGTCATGTCCGAATATTTAACTTTTTGTGTTAATTGTATTACTCAAATCTCTAAAGTAATCAAATTTAAGTTAGAATTGTCACAAGAAATTATTCTATTTCACTTTTTTCAGGAACATTTTTAAAGACTAAGATTAACATGATACTTAATATCTTGATGGTAGTGAAACGATTGATCGTTCTTAATTGGAAGAAAGAAAGTTTACCATCCTGGGAAGAAATAAAAGGAGGAGTTGATAGAAATGCACAAATAGAACTGGATTTCATTAGTTACAATAGAGATAAACAATTTCAAAATAAATTAAGTTGGTCTTTGTGGACCATATAAATACAAAACAGAAAGTATAAGATCCTTTTGTTCCCTTCCACGCACAAACCTTCCCACGAGGCTATTTGCCTTTGGAAAATTTTCTTTTTTTTTCTTTTTTTTTTCCTTGTTTTATTATTATTATTTTTTTTATTGTCTTTGGATATATTACCATTTAAAGAACCTATAACCTCTTGGAGGATAGAAATTTTTGAATTATTATGAGGAATATTCATGAGAGGGTGTGATTAAAATGTTGTATTAAATGAAAAGGGGATGATATCTCTGTTTTGTAAAATTTTGATAAAACTTAAATAAAAGATTATAAAAAAAAACATACAAACTGTGTATATCTTATTTATGTAGTAGATATAAGTTTTTCCATTCAAACAAAACCCAGTACTCTCGAGTTATCACATGAACATACCAGTGTAAGAAGGGATGCTACTTTCTTTTTTTAATAAAATTATACATTGAACAAGAGTAAAGTATCTGCTTGTGGTCCGACAATTTTGAAGTCGCAAAAGAAAAACCTTTGAAAAACATCTCTACAAGAATGCAATGAGAAGCATTGTAAGAACATAGAAATGTCTAAGAAATGTATTACAACACACCATCCAAAGGACACCAGGAATATAACAATGACTGTCGAAATCCTCTTAACTTAATGTGTTAAATGGATTTTGATACAATCCTCAATCAGACTTTCAGTTTTTTTATTCCTCCATTCCCTCTTTCTTCCACCACTAATTATCTGCATCTGCATCTCTGGCAAGTTCTTTCTGTGTTGCAAAGTAATGATTTTTATTGTGAAACTATATTTTGCAAATAGTTGTTTCAGAAATTGGTTGAAATTTGTAATCGTCTCAGGATTTTTGTTTGCGATTATGACATCTAGTTTGGTTGTTCCAAACTTCTTGTAATTTCATTAATTCTGTATAATTTTTAATCTCACTTGATTCTATATTAATTTATCCTTGTGTTTGTGTCAAGTCTTCTATTTTGATTTCTAGTTATTTGAGATTCCACTTCACTTGAAGTGTCACAAATTTTCTGTTGTATAACTTTCTATGAGGCTAGAAAGCATGCTTTAAAGTGTTGTATGTTTTGTCACACAGGGTTATTAGATGATTGTAAGTCGAATTCACATTGTTTGGGTCGGTGTTGACAGAGGTGGCATTGTTTGTTTTGGCATTTTTCATACCTTTGTTAGCATGTTTAGGTGTGGTTGCTGATGTTGTATGTTTTTAAGCCATTTTCATTTTTAGTTCTATAGTCACTGTGACAGAGTGATACAAAGTGATGTGTATGAGCCATAGACTTTACAAAGCTCCCTTTCCCCAGGAGATATGAAATAGTTGACTTACCTGAGCAGTTTGATTAGCTGCAGCTGAGTACACCTGCTTCTGGAATTTGGGTATGGGCTGCAGTAGCAATCTCAGAGGTTATGTTTGGGGCCTGCAGCCTGGGAGAGTATGAGAAAAAAAACTGTGTGCACAGTTTGCTTGAAACAGAAGGCATGTACAACTGGTCTGTGTTGACAAAAGAGATACTAAGAGAGTGCCCATACTAGTGTCTCTTGCTAAAGAAAGACACAAACAGAGATACAGAAGCTGTAGAAATTTGGACTTCTAAAGGATGCAGGCCAGTAACTGTGACCTACCTATTGGACTGTTTTGCTTCACCCAGGTTGAGCTGGATGAGAGCAGATAACTGTCTATTAATAAAGGCTGTGCTTTGGTGGGAGCCAGGGGTGCTGTTTTCTTGGATTTGTTTTGCTGTATTATTTTGTGGCAAATATATTATAGGTAGATTCTGGAAAAGCTTTAAAGCCTCCAGTAATTGGGTTCCTCCATCAAAGTACCGGAAACAAGGGTGCAAACCCGGTGGAGGCTGATAACTTGTCACATCATTTGTAATTTTTGCTGTTCAATAGATAAACTAGTATAATGTTCTATAGTGTTATATAGAGGTCTTGTATTTAACTGAGTTAGTAGATGTCTCCCTGTATAGTATAATTTGGATCAACTTATCTCAGGTTCCAGTTTCCCCTTCATAAAATATATTAATTTATATTTGGGTCTCAGGTAGAAGTGTTAGATACAACAAACATTTTAGTAAGGTGATGGAGGTCTTTTTGATGGTTCATAGATGTAAAGTTTAATAATTTTTCTTTAGTGTTTCCTCATATGTAAAAAAAAAAATGTTATTTCATAAGAAAATGTATTTTTTCACTTTTTTATTTTCTTTTTTGTTTTTGTGTTTATTTGTCATTTTTCTCTCCGACTTCACGATTTTTAAAGCTTGTGTTTTAATATGTCAAGCTCGTTATTCTAAAAGCTAGTTTTTTTAAGAAATTATATATTGTGCAATCTTTAATTCCCATATATTTCAAATGTCATCAGTGTTCCTATCCATTTTAGTTTGTAAGCAGGCCTGCATAGTTAGTATATTTGCTTATAATATTGTTATTGTAAAATGTATAGGTGCTCGGAAGTAAATAAAGTAAGTAAAAGGCCAGACTTTTCATGGGTGCATCAACTATCAAAAAACAGGTATTTTGTTTCATTGAAGTCTTCCCTTAGAGCTTTATACTCCCCAAATTTTAGCTGGAGAAGCTCAATAGATCCAAACAAGTTGCAGATAAGCAGTTTGGTTTAGTTTAATATTGTGAACAGTCATTCCTCATATTCTGTTTCAACCCTCAGCTTTTTCAGCAACTTCCAATCCCAGGATGAGCAGTGCATGCCTTTAAAATGTCCCTTAATGCAGCAAGATTAGTTCTGCAAGTTTGGGATTATACCACACAGGATGGCTCAAATTGAGGTAGGATATTAGTCTTCCTTGCAAATTATTCCTGCAATGCTGCATCTCAAGATGAGAAAATCAGTCCCATTTCTCATTTATTTATTTAAAGGTCCAAAAAAGAGAACTGTTTCATGCCGGACAAATAATAAATCCAGTACTAGATAAGACCAGTAAACAGATACTATATAGTTTTGAAATAAAACTGATATTTTTCTTCTATTGTCAGTCACTCCAAAGGATGCATACATTTCCTTTCAATAGTCATTACAGAACAAGGCTACCTGCCATTGGTACCAACATAGACAAGGAGATGGACACATGCAGTACTCCATGGCACCAGTACTCATAAATGTAATGTGACAGCTTAAAATTTGTAAGCTGCTTGTAATTGTAGCTTTCACAAGCAGAGGACATAGCCCTTACAAAGCTTTTGCTGGAAAAAAATATATTTTTTATTGACTCATTTGGATAAATAAAGTTAATGATCTTAATTCTGGTTAAAAAGGTACACAACTTTGTTGGCATAAAAATAATCCACAAATATTGTTCTAAGAAATCATATAAAACATGTTTAACAATACTTAGATGTGTGGCATTTACTGTATTTGATCTGAAGAGTAAGGTAGTATTTTTATCTTGAGTGCTATCTGTCCCACATTCTTAAAAGCTACTGAAGTAAGTCCCAGACAGTTCGCCTGCGGACTATTCGCGGCGATTTTGGCTCGTTTGCGCTCGCAGCGGACGGCGGGCACATGCGCTTTTTGGGCCGCCCCCGATTCTTTATCATTGAGGAAACTTTGACCCTGCACCTCACAGTCAGCAGACACATTCCAGCCAATCAGCAGCATACACTCCCTTCCAGAGCTTTCCATCTGAAGGACAGCATCCATTTTAGAATCATTCTGAAGCTGCATTCGTTGTGAGAGGACAGATAGTGTAGCTGCTGGAGATTTAATAGGGAAATAGATAGCCAGGCTGTGTATTTAGCTTCCACTACAGACCTGAAGGACTCATCTGATATCTGCTGCAAGGACAGCAACCCAAAAAGCTCTTTTTAGGGCTAGAACATAATTTATTTTATTTTATTATTTTTTTCTGTGTAATCTAATTGCATATGCCTGCCTGCCAGCGTGTGTGTGTGACAGGCTAACACATAACAGCTTATATTGTGCTTATTTTCACTACTTATACCTGGTGGTGTACCATACATTGAAAACAACCATTTTTTCCTTTAATCTAATTTCAGTTGCCTGCCTGTGTCAGGCTCACAGCTTATATTGTACTCAGTGAAATAAAACAACACTTTTTTGACTGTAATAGATTGAATAGCAATTGCCTGCCTACAGGCGTGTGTGTGAAGCCTATTGCATCTGCTCTGCCAACTTTTGCCAGTGCACAGTGATACGTCATATCTGGTGCAACCGTAGTGTACAGTGACATAAAACAACACTTTTTTGACTGTAATCTATTGAATATCTACAGCGCCTACTCTGCCAACTTTTGCCAGTGCATAGTGACACTCATATCTGGTGCAACCTAGTGTACAGTAAAATAAAAGAACCCTTTTTGACTATAATCGATTGAATATCAGTTGCCAGCCTACAGGCGTGTGTGTGATGACGATGCGTCCGTGGATGTCACGTGGGTGCCCGCTATAAGAGAAGAAGAACAGGAGGAAAGTTCAGATGGGGAGACAGAGAGGAGGAAGAGACGAGTTGGAAGCAGGGGGAGGTCGTCGCAAGTAGCTAGTGGCACAGTCAGACAGCATGGATCGCCACCCGGGGTCAGCCAGACAGCACGCCAGTCAACGCATGCTGTTGCCACCACCAGAATGCCGTCATTGCAGAGCTCAGCAGTGTGGCAATTTTTTGGTGTGTCTGCCTGTGACAACAGCGATGCCATTTGCAACCTGTGCGAAAAGAAACTGAATCGTGGGAAGTCCAACACCACCTAGGTACAACCTATTTGCAAAGGCACATGTTGTCACATCACAAACGCCTATGGGATCAACACATGAGTACAAGCAACACACAAAGTCAAAGCCGCCATCCTCCTCCTGGTCCAGCATCTTCAGCCACGTCAACCACTGCTGCCCTGCTTGCCCCCTCTCAACCATCCGCCACTCCGTGTCTCGCCCTGAGCAGTCCCTGCTCATCTGCCCACAGTCAGGTGTCTGTCAAGGACATGTTTGAGCGTAAGAAGCCAATGTCACAAAGTCACCCCCTTGCCTGGCAACTGACAGCTGGCTTGTCTGAACTCTTAGCCTGCCAGCTTTTACCATACAAGCTGGTGGAGTCTGAGGCATTCAAAAAAATTGTAGCTATTCGGACACCATAGTGGAAGGTACCCGGCCGAAATTTCTTTGCACAAAAGGCAATCCCCAACCTTTACTCGATTGTGCAAAAGGAAGTAATGGCATCTCTGGCATACAGTGTTGGGGCAAGGGTCCATCTGACCACTGATACCTGGTCTGCAAAGCATGGTCAGGGCAGGTATATCACCTACACTGCACATTGGGTAAACCTGGTGACGGCTGCCAAGCATGGAATACGTGGCTCTGCAGAGGAGTTGGTGACACCGCCATGACTTGCAGGCAGGCCTGCTAGCACCTCCTCTACTCCTCCTACTCCATCCTCTTCCATAACCTCCTCGGCTGAGTCCTCTTCTGCTGCTGCTATGTCTTGCTCCACATCGACAGCACCCCCCACCGCCCCCCAGCTCCACAGGTACTATTCCACATCTCGGATACGGCAGTGTCACGCCGTCTTGGGGTTGACTTCCCTGAAAGCAGAGAGTCACACCGAACCAGCGCTCCTGACCGCCCTGAACGCACAGGTGGATCAGTGGCTGACTCCGCACCAACTGGAGATCGGCTGTGTTTTGTGACAACGGAAGAAATTTGTTGGCGGCATTGAATTTGGGCAAGTTGACACATGTGCCGTGCATGGCACATGTGTGTAATCTGATTGTACAACGCTTTGTGTATAAGCACCCAGGCTTACAGGACGTCCTGAAGCAGGCCAGGAAGGTGTGTGGCCATTTCAGGCGTTCCTACACGGCCATGGCGCACTTTACAGATATCCAGCAGCGAAACAACATGCCAGTGAGGCGCTTGATTTTCGACAGCCCGACACGTTGGAATTCAACACTCCTAATGTTCGACCGCCTGCTCCAACAAGAAAAGGCCGTTAACGAGTATTTGTATGACCGGGGTGCTAGGACAGCCTCTGCAGAGCTGGGGATTTTTTTGCCACGTTACTGGACGCTCATGCGCAATGCCTGTAGGCTTATGCGTCTTTTTTAGGAGGTGACAAACCTGGTCAGTCGCACCCAGGGCACCATCAGCGACATCATACCATTTGTTTTCTTCCTGGAGCGTGCCCTACGAAAAGTGCTGGATCAGGCCGTAGATGAGCGTGAAGAGGAAGAGGAAGAGCTGTGGTCACCATCACCACCAGAAACAGCCTTATCAATATCGCTTGCTGGAACTGCGGCCACGCTGGAAGAGGATTATGAGGAAGAGGAGTCAGAGGAGGAATGTGGCTTTGAGGAGAAGGAGGAAGACCAACCACAACAGGCATCCCAGGGTGCTCATTGTCACCTATCTGGTACCCGTGGTGTTGTACGTGGCTGGGGGGAAGAACATACCTTCAGTGAGATCACTGAGGACGAGGAACGGGACATGACTAGCTCGGCATCCAACCTTGTGCAAATGGGGTCTTTCATGCTGTCGTGCCTGTTGAGGGATCCTCGTATAAGCAGAAAGTGCCTGAAATGTTACCGAATTACTACAAGTCGGAAAGGATGTATTACTTCCAAAATAAATTAAAAAGTATGCTTTACACAGCTTTTAAGGGTGATGTCACAGCACAACGGCAATCTAACAACGGAAGAGGTGAACATAACCCTCCTCCTCCCACGACCACGCCGGCTAGGAGAGGACGCTTTACAGACGTGTTGTTGATGAAGGACATGCAGAGCTTTTTAAGTCCTATGCATCGCCACAGCCCTTCGGGGTCCACCCTCAGAGAACGACTCAACCGTCAGGTAACAAAGTACCTCGCCTTAACTGCAGATATCGACACTATGAGGAGCGATGAACCCCTTGACTACTGGGTGTGCACGCTTGCCCTGTGGCCTGAGCTATCCCAATTTGCCATAGAACTTCTGTCCTGCCCCGCTTCAAGTGTCCTGTCAGCAGGAAGTTTTGTCACTGAGAAGAGAAGTCGTCTAGGTCAAAAAAGTCTAGATTACCTCACCTTTATTAAGATGAATGAGGGATGGATCCCAAAGGGACTGACAGTGGGCGATACATTCGATTAAAAAAGGCCTGATATATGAGCTGCCTTGAGCTAATAATGGTCCAAACACTGCTGTATTTTATCCCTGAATGCCGGATGACTTGCGTGACTTATCCGCCACCAACTAGGGTTCAAGAAGCAATGTTTTAGGGCACTTTCTGCCTGGCAAACTAACATCAATTTTTCTGGTCGCTGCAACAATACCAAATTTTTGCATTTAAATTTTTTTATTGTCAGAAGGCATACAGCATGTAATGAAAAATAAAGCATTTTTGAACAGTCTTGCATAACAGTTGTGCAAAAATACATATTTACAATAAAGACATTTTGTGAAAGTTAGCTGGCTAGTCCTTCTTATTTTTACTTTTTAGGTTAATAATTTGTCTTATTTTTTACTGTGATTGCAATTTAAGAGATACCTAAAACATGGTAAAACAGACAATAGTAAAGAGTATATCTGCAGGAAACACCAAAGTCCTATTAGCTATCATCCCTCCAGCAATATTAGCTTATTATTTACAATATTTAACCTGGGCAATCAGCCTTGGGTTACCCTAGGGCAGGCTTCAGTAAGCGACCTCTCCTTTCCTGGGATGATTTTGCCGCCGTTGCTTCTGAAGGGTCTCCAGGGCTCCCCCACTCCGGTCCTTCCCCCAGTGTCGCTTCAACCAGTAACAAATGTTTTATATTTGTAAAGCGACCCAATGATCCCCCTTGATAGAGGTTTATCTTTTCAAATTTTGGAGAACCAATTTAAGACCGGTGTCTCCCGTGTGTCTGGGTCAGGGAGTGTGTGAAATGCCTCAGCCTACAGTAATTGTAATGTTCTGACAGCGGTAGCTCATGCTTGTCCCTCGGTTCCTCATAGGTGAGCATCTGGCCCAGTCTCCCAGTCTATCTAGTTTCCTTGACCTCCACCAGTGTTGTGATGTTGTGCTCATGTGTTTCAGGGCCTGAGGGTGGTCAAGAATTGTGGTCATTTGGGTGGATCCAGGGAACAAACCCGTGTGTTTCTTGGCCCATTTCCAGTATAATAGTGAGTGTCTGATTAGGGGGTTTGGCGAGTTTTTAAGGCTCTGAGGCAATTCTGATAGCCAAGCCACCTTGTCCCAGGTTAAGGGCCTTAAAGTGTGGTTCTCTAAATACACCCAGGCCGGTTGATGCCCTATAGAATGTGCTATTGGGAGGAAAGATAACTGAGCTGCCTTGTGGCAATATTTTAAGTTTGGACACGATAGTCTCCCCTCTGACTTTTGAAGGTACATAATTTTCTTTGTGATGCGTGAGGGAGAGTGGTTCCAGATAAACTGAAATATTTTCCTTTGAATATTTTCTAATTCTTTTTATTTAATCGGGATCGGGGGTGTTCGAAATATGTAGAGCAACCTAGGAAGGACATTAATTTTTATCGTATTTATTCTCCCTAGCCATGATAACCTATAATTTGTCCATTTACTCAGGTCATTAATTATTGTTTTATAAAGTTTGGAGTGGTTGGCTTTGTACAAGTCCTCTAGCTTAGGGGTCGGATTCCCAGGTAGTTTATGTGGTTCTTATCCCACGTTATATTAAACTTCTCTTGGAGACCCTGCTTCTCTACTGCTGTTAAGTCAATCGCTAGTGCTTCTGTCTTCTCTATGTTCAGTTTAAGGCCAGAAAACTGACCAAACTCCTCCATAGTTCGAATCAACTCTGGGACCGATTGGCTAGGGTTTGAGAGCATACACAGCAGGTCGTCTGCAAATAGACAAGTTTTGAAATGGTGATGGCATATTTTTATGCCTGTGATCCCAGCATTGGCCCTAATTGTCTGAGCCAGGGGTTCTATTGCTATTGCGAATAGAAGGGGAGAAAGGGGGCACCCTGGTCTTGTTCCTCTTTCTATTTTAATTAAGGATCTCTCATCCATAAGGCCATAAGACAGGCTTGAATTTTAGAGGCTTTGGTGTGGTACAGTAGGTTCATGAATTTTTAATGTTGTCTCCCGCTTGCCTGTTGGAGACAAAGTCTACTTGGTCATTATGTATTAACTTAGGCAAGAAGGATGACATTCTATCCGCTATTATTTTTGACATGATCTTTGTATCACAGTTTAGTAATGATATTGGCCTGTAGTTTTTTGGTTCTAGGGCATCTCGACCCTTATGGAATAGAGCGATATCTGCACTGTTCTGCTCTGCTGGTGTTTGCTTGCCTTCTAGAACTCTGTTAGAGTGACCAAGTGCGGGCCTAATAAGTCTATACATTTTTTATAATACAAATTGGTGTACCCGTCTAGGCCTGGTGACTTACAAGGTTTGAGGTTCTGGACTGCTTTTCTCACTTCCTCTAGGGTCACTTTGGCATTTAAAGTCTCTAAGTAATTTTCTTCTATTAAGGGGAGATCACAGGAATTAAGAAATCCCCTCATTTTGTGTAGATCTATGTGTTTTGTTGCCGTATAAAGAATATTGTAAAATTTTGTAAAAATCTTCTGGATCTTATTTGGGTTCGTTGTTTTTTCTCCCTTCGAGGTCTTAATTTGAAGTATCCTATTTTGTGTTGTTTTGGTTTGTAGTTTCCTGGCTAGGAACGGGCCAGGTTTATTGTCTTTATTGAATCTGATAGGAATAAATAGTACAGCTGAACACACCACTCCTATCTGGTGGCACTTTAGATTGCACGTGCAGTGCCCCAAATTTGAAGTGGGAGGACAGACCAAGCCTCTTTTTCCATCTCCCGCTTCCAAAAATCAATGCCATATACACGTCCCCTAATAGTGGACGTAACAGGGATTAAACCGATAGGAATAGTACTACTTAATAGTACACACTTTATAATAATGCAGACAGAGGCAACGCAGAGAGAGGAGTCTGAAGAAGAGGAGTCAGAGGAGGAAGGTGGCTTTGAGGAGGTGGAAGACTAAACACAGCAGGCGTCCCAGGGGGCTTGTTGTCACCTTTCGGGGACACTTGGTGGCTGGGTGGAGGAAGAGACCTTCAATGACATCAGTGAGGACAAGGAACGAGATATGGCTAGCTTGGTATCCAACCTTGTGCAAATGGGGAGTTTGCGGTTGTGCAAAGGGTCTGTTTGCGGTTGTTTGCGGTGCATTAAGCGGGGAGATTGGTCTGTTACTGTGAAGCGGGTGTAACCCTTACACTACCTGATCGATACAACATCATACCTGATGTTTTAAAGCATGTTATTCCAAACAATTTAGGAATGTTAGGTGATTTATGCCCTTTATGGCTTAAAACCAGACTTTGCATCAACTATGTAATTTTCCGTGGGAGTTTTGCCATGGATCTCCCTCCGGCATGCCACAGTCCAGGTGTTAGTCCTCTTGAAACAACTTTCCCATCACTATTGTGGCCAGAAAGAGTCCCTGTGGGTTTTGAAATTTGCCTGCCCATTGAAGTCTATGGCGGTTGGCCCGTTCGCGAACATTTGATGAAATTCGCGTCCGCAGTTCGCGAACCAAAAATGTTATGTTCGCGACATCTCTACTAGATAAGACCAGTAAACAGATACTATATAGTTTTGAAATAAAACTGATATTTTTCTTCTATTGTCAGTCACTCCAAAGGATGCATACATTTCCTTTCAATAGTCATTACAGAACAAGGCTACCTGCCATTGGTACCAACATAGACAAGGAGATGGACACATGCAGTACTCCATGGCACCAGTACTCATAAATGTAATGTGACAGCTTAAAATGTGTAAGTTGCTTGTAATTGTAGCTTTCACAAGCAGAGGACATAGCCCTTACCAAGCTTTTGCTGGAAAAAAAAAATATTTTTTATTGACTCATTTGGATAAATAAAGTTAATGATCATAATTCTGGTTAAAAAGGTACACAACTTTGCTGACATAAAAATAATCCACAAATATTGTTCTAAGAAATCATATAAAACATGTTTAACAATACTTAGATGTGTGGCATTTACTGTATTTGATCTGAAGAGTAAGGTAGAATTTTTATCTTGAGTGCTATCTGTCCCACATTCTTGAAAGCAACTGAAGTAAATATAATAACAATACCAATAATAATAATAATAAATAATATAAAATGGCGGATGCGGATGCAAAATAAAAATATTTTGCCCCCCCCCCCCCCCCAGGAGGAAAGGAGGAGGGGCAAAAAATGCTTTGACTTGCCACCCTCTAGAAAAAAAATAATTTGATGGGATTGATGCATTACCAATGCCAATTGCCATGACTGGACATCCCTGTGTAATGTCTAATCTGTGGTCTGCTGGGAAAATGTAAAAAAAAAATATAAGTGATTTTACAATATACAATAGTATGCATATTAATTAATAAAGCCTGCTATGCTAAATGCAATCAATATCAAATACTAATTATGTTGCTATCTTACTAGTGCTATGTATTATGATGGTTATAGAGAGAGATGTAAGTACTTATCCACTACTTTCTAGTTACAGTAGAAACTGTAAACACTTTCATTGGAAAATGGAAGTCTGTGTATTGTATAACATGCAAAAATCTGCACCCTCAAGCATTTGTTAGAGTAGATATTTCAGCTCAATGCATACAATGGAAATCATGCAAGCATGTTGTTGTCAATGCAGTACAGCTTTCTTACTCTGAGTGCCTTGATAGGCCTTAAATTGCCTTCATAATAGCAATATATTCCATAAAAATAATGACTGCTGATGCCTTTGTAACTCAGTCATATTCTAGTTGCTAAAAAGAAACAGGCGATGAGCAAAAGATGATGTTAGAAAAATCTTTCATTTGTTCTCTAAAAAATAAAATGTAATTTTAGTGTAATTTAAACTGTAACCTCTACCTTTGCAAAAGAAAAAAAAAGAATTTCTGGATAACAACTTTTAAATATATTTTTGTAGATTTTAAAATGTTACTTTAAGAATAAGTATTGGATACTACTGCAACTCTTAAATCCATCTCAAAGAGATACATTTTATTGAACGGATTCCAAACTTATTGTCATGTAGAGCAGTTAAACTTAACTAGATAATTTGTGATTTTTTTTTAATTTTAAGGTTTTTTTCACTGTTTTAGAACTGTTTTTTAAATGCTGATATGTTAGCTTTTACAGCGCTCTGAATGATTCTCAGCAGATGTTCGCTGTACCACACCTTTAATTGATCTAGTGTTGACATGCTCTCAGATCCTGTGAAATACAAGTTCCCTCTAAATACTTATATACAGCTATAACATTAAGACTTTTCTCTTTGGGTTTAGAATGTCTAAAGAACTGACATTTTTTATTGCCACAAAGAGTGTTCTTGCAAAACCTGTTAAATTAGAGAAGCTCAACCCAGCATTAATGTTGTTTTTTGAATATTTGATTTGCATCAAGGAAACTGCAAATACACTAAATAATCTCACTAAAGTAAAATCACGTAAGTTTAGCCAACAATATAATGTAATAATACATGGGAAATCTGCAGCTAGTTTTTTGTTTACATCGACTAATAGTTCTTATGTACCAATAAAAGCTGATAAAAACTTATATTTCATAATTGTTTGTGGTTTAGTGATTTTTGTTATGTGTACATTTTATTTTCGCTGCATAGACATATACATCTTATGAGCTATACGTTTGAAGTAATTTTTATTTCACACAGAGATGAGAACCAAAGCCAAAAAATTCACACAGTGCTGCCAGCATCCAATGTCCCCTTGACAAGGATATAGGCCCTCGTGATATGCTATTTTTACAGAGAAAGTCCTAATGAATTATTCTTGCCTTGCAAACATTCTTTACCAGGTCAGGAAGTGCTGACCCTTTGCAATTCATTGTATAGTATTACTATTTTATGTGAAGAAATTATTATTTGTATAAGGAAGATTTAATTCTAAATGGATTCAAGATGTCTTATAAGCCTATTCATTTGCAGTTGGTATAAAAACATATTTTACTCTTGGCCTAGCAGAGTCTATTGAATACATGCATAATTGCCTATGAATCCCCTCCTGAAGATTATCCCTGCAGGATACTGTATGTATAATCCTTTCACTAAATCTGGCCATATGAAGAGAATTGTACATAGTATTTAGTAATTTCCTGTAGTGTTTCACCTTCATACAAGATTGTATAGAATATCAGTCACACAGAAAAAATATTGGCCTTGATGAAAATAGATACTGTGTTCTACAAATAATTTAAACATTTTTAATTATGTAAACATAATTGGTGAAAAACAGTATTTGGCATGTAGTAAGTCATAAGCAAATGAAGAAAAGATGTACAGTTATATATTATTCATAACTGACTGGCTAAACTTAATTCTTTAGTTTCTAAGAGCTGTAGTAGGAATGGCAGTGTTAGACTTATATTAATAAAAGATAGCTGAACATTAAGATTAAATAAGGATAAACAGCATCGATCGAGTGGGATTTACATCATTTAAGACCTTGCCTAGCCCACCCCTTTGCCATCATATAATAGTTTAGGTAACTGCGAGTTGTTGTCACGCAATGTCAAAGATATGGGCTTGCATATGCCAAAGGCGCTCATTGCGGGCCTCGCGATGAATGCCAAAGGCGCTCATCTCGAGGGCCGAAAGTTACGGGTTTGACGGGGGCTGAAATGAGCGCCGAAGGCCATAGGCCTTTGGGGCTCATCGCGAGGCCCGCAAGACTTTAAAAAAGGCTTGCAATGAGCACCTGCGTTGAGCGTTAAAAGCTGTAGGCCTTTGGCGCTCATTGCAAGGCCCTCAAGACTTTAAAAAAATTACGGCTTTAACGGACATCATTTTCTTCAAGACCGTAACTCGGAAGCAGTTCGGGGACAGCCAAAAGACCACAATTGATTACAAAATTAGGTTGCACGCTAATTTGCTATTCAATTGGGGTTTTTTGGCATTCACAAAACGGCTAAGCGAGATTGAACAATTTCCCAAGCCCGCAAATGGTTTCAGACCCTTAGAGCACAGAGGATGGAGAGGGAGGAGAAAGACACAAGGGAGGGAGAGCAGGGAAACGAACACAGAGTAGGGAGATAAGGGGGGGAAAAACAAACAGGGCAGGGAGAGGGGGCAAAGAGACAGCGGGAGGGAGAGAGGGGGAAACAGACACAGGAGAGGGAGAGTGGGGAGAGGTTCGCAATGAGCGCTCATTGCGAGGCCCACAAGTTAGAGGGGATGAGCCTTGCATTGTGTGGCAAGTCGCTAGTATATATATATATATAAAAAAAAACTGCTTCCAGCTCAGAATTCAGAGAAAAACAGTTATTACACTGCATTCTGGGAAGCTGGGACATGCGAATGTGCCCACAAATGCCTCGCTCTTCAATCCATAGCCATTTTCAAACATGGCTTCCTTTAAGCTTATGCCCGCTGCATTACACAGCTTTTATGTAAAGCCAAGGTTGGATTAAACACAAGCTGAGTATCCTATCCATGTGCAGCTGTTTCAAGCTTACTGGCTATCATCAGCATGGAGCAGGATCTCAGCCGGTGTTGTGGACTTTATGAGAAGGTAGTTCACCACAACAATAATTTATAATATGGTGGGCAAAGAGCGATAGAAGCCCTCCACCCTACATTAGTACAGTAAATAAATAGTACATCTGTGTTCACATTTGAATGTCTAAAACAAGTTAAAAAAAACTGCTTCCAGCTCAGAATTCCGAGAAAAACTGTTATTACACTGCATTCTGGGAATCTGAGCTGGGACACATTAAACCTGTAAAATAAAAAGAAATACTTACTTTATACAATGCCCTTCATAGCTCCAGCATGATTAATTTTGGCCTACTGTTTATATGGACTTTCTAGATCTCTGATTTACTTAAAAAGCTGTCAATCACTTTTTAACCAATCAGAGTTAAGGGATTGAAATGTTAGCACTCTGTTTGATTAATATTTACCAATCAGGGAAGATTATCATATATATTAAGAACAGAATAAACACAATGAGTTACCTCATGTTTGAACAACATTATTGGTGATGTTTATGAGTTAATACTCAGAAAAATATACATTGTAGTACTGTTCAGTATCACAATTTCCCACAACGGTTACTAACCAAATGACAAGGATGTGGGCTTCAAGCACGACTTAAGAGGGTGTATTTCCTGGAGGCCAGAAGATGAACACCAAGGGCTTCAATCAAAATATATTCAGTTTGGAGTGCCAAGGCTGAAGATTGAGGATCAGACCTCCATCCCAATGTCCAACATAGAAGGCCATCAATGGGGAAAAGCTGGTCCTGATGTGGGAGTAAGTGGATGCTACACAGGGGCTCCAGACCAGTGTCTTCAGTCCATGACTAGTCCATGACATATTTGTACTTTGGAGACTGTTGTGCAGTTAATTCCAATATATTTACCATGCTTCCCATGCTTTTAAAGGACAATATTGTGTGTTTATTGCTTCTACACTCTAATAACAGTTTGAAAAAGCCCTTGCAAGTCCTATTTTGACAGAAATGTGATACTTTTTTTATTTGCGGATTAGACTTTATGTGCGATCTAGCTCTACGGGTCTAATAGAATATTGATTTTGTGTAACTTTAATTATTAAGTGCTAGTAATTATAGTAATTCGAGCTGTGCTAAAACCAATGGAGTACAAACTAAAATTTGTATCTTTGGCTGAACCATATTGATTGTGGGCGGGGATATCGCAATCGGATTGCAAGCACCTAATGGAATAAGTGGCAATTTTTAAGAGCAGTTGTATACATTTACGAATTGGCAGATAGAATAGGTCCCTTAGAACCTCATTCAATTTGAAGGCTGCATCTCGCTGTATACAGCTCGTATGTCTGTGGGCTTGTTGTGGGCACCCGGAAGTCTACAATTCTAGTGCTATTCAATTGAGCAAGGGTGCAAGTTACGGCCCGAAGCCTCAAGCTCGTAAACCCCTCCTGCGGCCGCAAACTGTTAATAGGCTGGACTAGATGCGGTCCACAGTTATGATCCAATCACGGTATAATGGAGTGCAACACAGGCCTCTCAGCCAATAAAAAATAGTCTAGCCGAAGATGGTTGATAGAGAGAGATTATAAAGTTGCGTTCCACACGCCATGTCTCAACTGTGTTGTAGATTATGACGAAGTAGCATGCAGGTCCTGGAGTTGGTGGTTTGAGCCGAGAGTAAGAGAGTAAGCAGGTTTTGAGAGCAGTATATTGCAGTTTTGTTTATTTTTATACATCTATTTACAAATTTACACTTAATCCTTTAATACACATATTTACAGATTACACATAATACCAATACACATAAATTAAATTACACACATAGATACACATAGAGCTAGGTCACTCCATACACACACTCCCATCCCATCCCCCACACCCCATCCCCCAACAGTTAATAAATACACATAATACACACATTTGTTTTCTTCATACATATACAGAAACACTTATTTTTGAGGCAGTTGCCCACCACTGGAGCTTTAGGTGGCCTGGTGGCTCAGCAGGACCCAGCCTTCATGTCAGGTAAATATCACATACACCAACATGCCACCACATGTACATCACACACATTATACATGTACATGATGACCAACAAAGAATTAATAAGGGATAGATGGATGTGTCATAAAAATGACAGTGACAAATCACTGTCATTCCTGGGCACAACAACAGTAATCAACCAATAGAGAGTCCATGGATCGGTGTCCCCACTGCAACCTATGCAGTTACAGACCAAAGCCGGAATCAAGATAGCGTTAGGAGCCAAGAACAATCAAGATCAAGATAGTTAGGGATGAACACAAAACAATGTATTATTCACCATACTTATAACATATACCTTTCGTTTCTCTCTTTCAGCATCAAGGAGGTCTGGGTCCAGTGGTGAGCCAGAGGCAGGGGCGTCGGCTGAATTGGAGCCGGGAGTCAAAAAGCGAGCCCCCGCCCAGCAGGAACCGGCTCAAAGGGAGGATGAAAGGAGTGAAGCCGAGGGCCCTGGTTTGGAGGAAGAGGATATCATCTGGGTTGTGGGGTAACCAGCAGGACCATCGGCCACACCAACTGCATTTGACTGCTTCTCCAGAGACTCTGCATCTCACCAGGGCCCTCCTACTGGAGGGACCAGTGAAGCTTGACCCCATCTCCTCCTGCCCTAAGCAGTGCCACAGACAGGCCACCACAATGACCACCAGGCCCAGCAATGACACCACCACCTTCATGGAGCGAGGCTCCAGCCAGGCCTCAGACCCTCCCCACTGGGCCACCACCACCGCCACCTCCTCATCAGGCAATGGGCCAGGGACCTCAATCCCCTCCACCAAGCCACACCTCCACCACCACCATGGAGACAGCGGTTGGCCACGGGGGATTGGGGCCCTGATGCTAGGCGGATGGAGGGGCTGCACATATGTTTTGTGCCTTCTCGAATCTATTGGTCCAAATGTTAACCTCATCTAGCCTCCTGGCTACAGAGTCTTGGATCTTGGCCTATTTGATGGTGACATTTTGTACACAGATGGCTACCTCCCATCACATGGTCCATGATCCTCTTCTCTCTGGACATGTAGGGTTCTGTTTAACATGTCACCAATAGATGGTAAATGAGGAATGCTGTTGGGAAGAAATGCTGTAGTCCCTATATTTTTAAGGCCTTATTTTGTAGGTGTAATGTTTTTGTTTTGTTTTAGGTACAATTCAGGGTCCATGAAGGCATCTTCTGCATCTGCATGCATTATGAAGGAAATGTATGAGGTTTTAGGTTTTCACAGTGCTTCTCAGGTAGACATTCCTTCAATGACAGCCTCCCTTAACATGTAGCTCCCACAATATTAAAGCTATCATATAGCCAGATATCTAAGACATGATAGTTGTTAGCTTAAATGTAGATTAACAATAGCATGTTAATGACAGCCAGCATTAATATATGCATTAGTGAAGCATGTGATCCTGACCTCAATATCACTCTGAGAACAGATCCTTGGGTCTCATGTAAGTAACATTGAATCTGGCTGTTGACCTTTGTGTCCTCTCCGTATTAATGGGTATTTTCCCCTATTGCTAATATCATGAGTATCCTTTAACATGTGCTAACACCTCTATAGCTGATGGATGTGATATCAATGTTGATGAACAATATCATAGGGAGAAGGTGATAGTGAAACATTGCCCACTGACGCTCGTCACAGCTAAGCATTTATTGTGAGATGACACATCATTATTAATGGTCATGAGTTCTCCTGAGAACTAGCTAATGGTTAGTAATGCTTGCAGATGGTAATCAGGGAAGTTGGTATATTGTTACAGTTACATTATTTAGCACTGTACGGTAAATGCATGTTTTTTTTATTTTTTATCCTCCTCTGCCTTTTTTTTACCACTTTTTTTAGATTTTTGTTTTGCAAATTCACTGTATGTGTGAAACTGGATTGGATTACACAGTCCAGAAGTTTAAGCATCTGTTTAATTGAGCAGGTTTTAGACAAGTTGTAAGTGCTATGCACATTAATGGTTTCTTCAATTAAATGGAGAGATTTCTGATGATCCATTTTTTCATCAGGTTCCGGTTGCAGTGGTGTAGTGACCACATGTGACCATAGTAGGTGCTATGTATCGTGCTTATTCTAGACTATGACATTACCCCCTTTAGGTATCCCCTTTTCCCCAAAAGCCTCATGCCTTCCAAGGTATATTAATGCACAGTCTTGTCCATTTATGATTGTGATCTGTGTATGAAATAAAGCTTTGTTATACCATACTTACTGTGTCAGTGTGTTTTCAATGATTGCGGTTTTGGGACATCCACATACATCACATTTGTGTCACATTCTCATATCAGTAAACTAATGAGCCCTAGTTATATGCAATAGGTTAATACATATAATAACAATGATAATGGTAATAATATCATCAGATATCATAAAATAATATATATAATATATAATAATAAAGGGTTAATACACATGAAAAGTCCATTTTGTGATACTGTGTAGTATTAATATTCCCCTGAATGCCTGATAACAATATGACAGGTGATAATGTGAATTGATTGATAGCAAAAAACTTAATGGGAGGACACCAAATGATAATGGGTATACATCTTGGCCCATGGCCACCAGCAATGGCGAGGGACTTTCCAGGATGGGCCTAGCGGAAATTATCCCTGATGGAGGTGAGTTGGCTATTGCTCCACGTGCCTCTGCACAGCCTCCATGTCTTTTTCAGCCCTTCCTGATGGGTTAGAGTAGATTTGTGTGGTGTATGTTCCTCATATGGATTGCTAAGGGGTGTCTGTGAAGGGGCTTGTGTACCTAAATGAAGCTGTGAGCTATACCATGTAGGGCCACTGTAGGTGGACAGGTCATAGCAGAGAGGTCAGACAAATCACAGTTCACTTGAGAAGAAACTGGCAACCCACTAAAGTATCTTTGGCATGCAAACCTTGTGGAAAAGCACAGGCAGAGACATAGCTGAATAGGGTTCATAGTCCATAGGGTTACAAAGAGTCGGACACAACAGAGGGACTGAACAACCATAAATAAAATCATCCCCCGGTACTTGATATATGCCATGTGGGGGTGTCATTTGACCAATATAGATGTGATGATTGCAATATATATGGGATGATCTTTGTATTTTTAGGGTCCACATTAGAGTCTCTGTGAGTGAGAAAGGGTTATTATGGCAGACATTTTCATGTATTTGTGTTGCAATTTAATGAGGTAGTGTGTTTTTAATAGCTTTTAGCATCTTGCAGCATGACTTTTCATATTGACATATGCATGACCATTACAACATATGAAAAACATTTTTTTAACAATTTAATAGTTGGGAGTTGTTTTGCAAGTAATTCTAATGCCTTCCATAGCTTTGGCCATACTTTGGCAGTTGAATAGCGATTTGTGATTTTAGTGGACGTGAAAGATCAAAGGCTTTGGGAGGCTGTAAGTTCCGGGTTTAACAACTGCAAAGTTTTCAATCCCGTAACACGTAAGCCTTTTTTGGATCCCCAAAAAACACCGATTGAATAGCAGATTAGCTTATGGGCTCCATTACAGGTTCCAGTAACTTACAATTGCTGAATCGAATGAGGCTCTAAGTGTGTGATGTAATTAACACAGGTTATTTTTCAGAAGACAATGTACCTCCAAATATAATGAAGACGTTTAGATTCATACATGCAGCACATTAGCTAAACTTTTTAAAGAGTCATTCTTGTCTGGAGTAGTGATAGTGACTAGACCTTATTTTTGTGCTGTGTTTTTTTGAAAAATCTGAGAAATGTATTGAAGTGCTGCAAGCATTTTAAGGCTTTCTGTCAAAATACCAATAAAAAGAATGTATGACTAGAGTAGACCTCTAAATATTTAAAATTTATTTCAAGGTATAAAAGGCTAAAGCAACCATCTCACTTCAAAAATGGTAAATCTTATATTCATGTGTTTCTTGTCATAATTGCTGTACTTTGCAGTATGTATATATAGAGAAGGTAGTGTCCTCTGCATGTACAGTTTTATTATCCCCTTAATTGTACAGTAATACACTGTAGATGTCACTATTCAAAAAGATTATCTTCAGTATTGTCTGTAAAGAATTGATTTTCTTTTGTATTCCTCAAAGAATGATTCCTGCCAGTTGTAGGTTCTTTTTCGTGCCACTTATATAGACAGCCATTAAACTGTGAACTCAGCAGTGCCTCACTACCACCTCCAGTGCAGTGAGAAATGACCTATTCTTCTCCTTCTTTTTCTATTATTTACCCCTTCCCAAATGTCAACCTGCAGCTGATTTCTTATCATTTTGTCACCTTTTATCAAATCACTCTGAACCCTTGGCTGTTTTCATTTCCTTTCTCTCTTTTGTAGTATTTTTCTCTTCACATTCTTTTCTGTAGCCCTGTCTTGCATGCATTAAGATAAGGCTCTTTACTTAATAATTGTATAAAAGATATTATACAAGATCCTAATACAATTGGGATACTGAGTAAATAATTAAATAAATAATAAAGTAAATACTGAGTAAAAAATTCTAGTTTAACACTAAATGAAAAATATCAAATAGTGTCATATTTTTAATTATATTGGGTGCAATAACTAAAAACGAATAAGGCATATACAAGGGCGTAGGATGCGAAAAAAATATGGGGGAACAGAGAATATACATATTTACACTATATATATAGTACATAAATAGTAAATTTGTGTTCACATTTGAATGTCTAAAAAAAGTTAAAACACTTGTTTCATGCCCAGAATTCCAAGAAATACAGTTATTACACTGCACTCTGGAAACCTTGGCAGGGACATGCAAATGTGCCCACAAAGACTTAGCACTTGCAATACATAATAATATTAAACATAGCTTCCCATAAGCATATGTCCGCTGCATAAAAAAGCCTTGAGCAAAGCTAGGGTTGGATTATACACAAGCCAGGAATTCCACCCACGTACAGTTGTTTCAAGGTTACTGCCTATCATCAGCATGGAGCGGGATCCCAGCTTGTGTAGTGGATATTGTGAGTAGGTAGTTCACCACAACAATCATCAAATATATGGTGGGCAAAAGAGCGATAGAAGCCCTCCACTGTACATTAGAACGGTATATAAATATTACATTTGTGTTCACATTTTAATGTCTAAAACAAGTTTAAAAATGTGTTACATGCCCAGAATTCTGAAAAATACAGTTATTACACTGCATTCTGGGAAGCTGAGCAGGGACATGCAAATGTGCCCACAAAGATTTTGCACTTGCAATCCACAACCATATTATACATAGCTTCCCTTAAGCATATGCTCTCTGTATAAAACAGCTTTGAGCAAAGCTAGGGTTAGATTATACACAAACTAGGAATCCCAGCCACGTACAGCCATTACAAGGTTACTGCCTATCATCATGTAGATAGAGAGAGAGAGAGATAGATAGGTAGATAGGTAGAAAGGTAGATAGGTAGATAGGTAGATAGGTAGATAGGTAGATAGATAGGTAGATAGGTAGATAGGTAGATAGGTAGATAGATAGATAGATAGATAGATAGATAGATAGATAGATAGATAGATAGATAGATAGATATCAAAATACATAGGGCATAGTAAGCAAAAAAAATATTGGGGGACAGAGTATATACACATATATACATTGCCTTGAAAAAGTATTCACCCCCCTTAATTGGACCTATTTTGTTACATTACAGCCTTAAGTTCAATGTTTTGTTAATCTGAATCTTATGTGATGGATCAGAACACAATAGTCTAAGTTGGTGAAGTGAAATGAGAAATAGAAATAGAAAACAGAAAATTGGCGAAGCAAGGCGAGCCATTAACACGGAGCACTTAGACAATGAGCGCCAAAGGTGCTTATCGCCTGCGAGGCGAGCCGTTAACTCCCAGCACTAAGGCGATGAGCGCCAAAGGCAAGGCAAGCCGTTAAGGCACTAAAACTCACAGCACAAATGCGATGAGCACCATAGGTGCTCATCACCTGCGAGGTGAGTCGTTAACTTGCAGCACTTAGGCGATCATCGCCTGCGAGCCTCGTGTAGCAAGGTGAGCCATCAAGGCACTAAAACTCGCAGCACAAATGCGATGAGCGCCAAAGATGCTCATTGCCTGCTCGCCTCACGAAGCGAGGCTCGCAGTGAAGGCAATGAAACACGCAGGACTTGAGGTGGACCAAAAATGTAACTTGATTTCGGCAAATTTAAGCACTCGAAAATTGCCTAAGCGAGAAAAAACATGGCCGCCCCAAAAAATTAAAACGAGACTACACGACCCCAGACCGTGCAAAACACTGCCAACCGCGTAGCTCTTTCACACAGGAACTTACGAGGTACAAAATACACTACTACAAAGTAAAAAAAAAAATACAAGATACTAACAAGAAATTAACAGCCAAACCGCAAAAACAAAAAAAACACACAGCACAGGGGAACAGCCAGGACATCTGGTAGTGAGGTGGAATTTAAGTTGATTTGGAGGAGTTTCGCCACTCGATAATCGGCTAAGCGAGAAAAAAAATGGCCCACCCCAAAAAATAAAAACGAGGCTACACGACCCCGGGCCGTGCAAAGCACTGCGAACTGCGTAGCATTTTCACACAGGAACGTACGATTTACAAAATCCACTATTACAAATGACGGAAAATGCACGTGAGCCTCGTAACACATTAATAACATTACGAATCTACAATGGTTCTTTACACAACTAAATCAACGTTTTGCCCTTGCGCACGCAGCCTATTTCTAATGCACAGTTGAAACATTCATTACACTTTATCATCAGGGCACCAACACTCAAACTGTATATTCTATGCTGCTGGAAAATACAAACAGATTGTTAGCTCTTCAGGCCATTGATTGCAGGATATATTAATTACAGATATTAATTTATTAAAGTATATTAATTTATTCAGTAACTAATTCATTCATTATTAGTTCACTAAATATAGATAAATATATATCTCCCTTTGTGATGAGTGACGAAGGTGCTCAGAGGAGCAAAAGATCTACATTGTGAGTCAAACAGCATTGCCATGGCTTCACATTTTATTGCCCCGTCATTTTTGACGGGCAAGTCGCTAGTACTAATATATTTAATAAACATATATAAATATATATATATCCGTGCTCGCATCCACAGTTCTTTTGCTAATTGAATGCTGTTCTCAATGCCTCACATATATAAATTCACTTCTAGCCCTTTAGAGAAAGCAAGTATATTCTATTATACACAGCTTAACACAATTGTGGGTAGTTTAATGTATTTTTTTCTAAATTACATATTTAAAACTTTTCACATATTTTTTAAAGTGACACAGTGAGGTTCCAGCTATGGTATAATTAAAAACTACAGGTAATAACAAATACCTTTATCAGTTGAATGTTATTAAAAAATTTAGAAGTAATTTTCCTACAGTAAACTTACACTGACGTCTTCCATTTTTAGCTATTTCTGGATAGATTAAAAAAGGTTGACAGCTAAAAATCAGCCATTTTATGTCAATTTTGGGGTATATCTTGGCAGCATTTACATTTTTTTTAAAATCAGGACTTAGTGGAAGAGGATACAGAGCTGCATAGACTTGTATTTACTCCTCACAAAGAATATTCATACCCCTGTTAGGATGTATATGGACTGATAAATACACTTTTCAAAAGTATGTCTAAAGACTAGATCAGTAGACAATAATAAACCCTATGGGGTTTTAGTGATTTTTGGATTGTGTGGTTGTGATCACATAAGACCCAAGACAAGAGGGAACATTTGTGTAGAGAAAATGTCAAAGCAGATTTGTTGTTGGTGGTCAGAGCTCCTGTATGGCTCATGAAAGTGGAGTGAGTTTCCATTAATACTTCAGCAGTATTATGGGTTCAAGGCTGCAGTTTCAATACCACTATGTGCCACAAAAGGAGGGCCACACAAAAAAATGGGATATAGAACCCCTTCTTTTTCAGCAATACAATTACTATACAATGTGTTTTTCATTTTATTCAACAGTAATTTGTTCTTGAGATATGTCTGTGAAGCTTCCCTATGATAATGTGCTGCTTCAGAGAGATATGAGCCTTATGTAAATCAGGTGCTCTAAGTTAGGGCACTGTCATAAATAGGCTGCGGGAGCTTTTTTCCCCTAACTTCTACGCTAATGTAAATATTCCACTCCCCCAGATTAGAGCACAGCCGTAAATCCTGCCTTAGAGGCAACAAACAAGTAATTGTTTTTTATTTATTAATATATTTTAATATTAAAAAGATGTGACAATTATATTTATAGCTTCAATCAGTAAAAATATGTTTATTTTGTGTTAAAATATGATATAGTTATAGACAATGTATCAGAGCATTTGTTCCTAGGCAACGTGGTTTTGTGACGTGTATTAACTCCTCGAGTACTGGGTTGATTGTTACCCTGGATTTTGTATCCTAAAACAGGCTTTTCTTTTTCATAATTGTTTATTCAGTTTTTCGGTACAATACCAATATTTAAACAATAGCATACATTACAACCACAACATAAATTACATTACATAACTTCTCCCCGTTTTGCTAGATCTAGGTGGCCAACGGGGAGACCATTCCATACATATCTTAACTCAAGAATTAACATGTAATAGTTCCTGATTATTACATCTTTTTCATCAAGCATTATATTATAAATTGTATCACAGAGCCATTTTTTATAACATCAATATAAATATCTCCTGAGTTACCATTTGTACATGGATTACAATATTTTAATTAATCTCTTAATTTAAACCTAGCCTAATTCTAGGCCAGGCATCGGCAAGGTGGAATGCAAGACAAATCTCTCAGTTTTCATTATGGAGGAAACGTTTTTTCTAATACAGAGTTTTTAATCTTTATAAATTTCGGACCTATACTTTTCCCAAATTTTCCACCTTAATTTCTTGTTTATTATAATACCCAAGTCACTGATTTCTGTTTCCATTAAGTAATTTTTCTCCAATCTATTAGTTATCTCCATCCAGGTTGGAACACTATTTTGTTTCCAATTACTTCCTATCAGGGAGATCTCAGGGGTCAATGTTATTTTTTCTTTAGTGATTTCAGTTAACTTGGAAGAAAGTATTCTCCAAAAATGTTGGATTAAAGGGCATCCCCACCATATATGTAGGAATGACCCTTCCTCGCCACAATTCCTCCAACAAAGATTGGTATTTTGTACTTTATCGATTTGGTGTAGTCTTGAAGGGACAAAATGCCACCTATTAATAATTTTAGTGTTGCTCTCTTTGAGACGCATTTTTTATCACTTACTCAGTGACCTTTAATGCTCTGTACCAATCATGTATTGGGAGTTCCTATCCCAGATCTTTTTTTCCATTTGAACAAATTATTAGGTTTTACTTCCTCAAAATTCTTTCTCATTACATTATACATTTTTGATGTTAAATGTTGATAGTCTCTCGTAGTTATAAATTTTTAACATGAGGTTTCTTCCCTCTTTCTAAAAAAATCAATACCAAGCTTTTCAGGTTTGAACAAAATGCTCTATAATCAAGCCAATTTGCCGGTATACTAGGGAATTTTATTTTTATCTCTTCAAAGGTTCCAATTCTATTGTTGACATATACCGTATATACTCGAGTATAAGCCAAGTTTTTCAGCCCTTTTTTTAAGGCTAAAAAGGGCCCCTAGTGTCTCTCTACCCCCCCCCCACATGTGTCTCTCTACCCCCCTGTGTCTCTCTAACCACCCCGTGTCTCTCTAACCCCCCCGTGTCTCTCTACCCCCCGTGTCTCTCTACCCCCCCATGTCTCTCTACCCCCTGTGTCTCTTTCCCTCCCCCTCCTCATCCTCAACCCCCCTCCTCCTCACTTTTTCCCCGTTAAATACCTCCCCCTCACTTACCTGCTTCTTCTCTGGCCTCTGCTCCGTCTTGACCCCGGCATGCATGTGACGTCACATGCCCGCCGCGTCATTAGCATATACCTGGTGCCGGCACGCCGGGATCAAGACGGAGCAGAGGCCGGAGAAGAAGCAGGTAAGTGAGGGGAGAAAGTGAGGAGGGGTTGAGGAGGAGGAGGGGGGTTGAGGTTGATGGGGGGGTGAGGAGGGGGTTGATGAGGAGGTGGGAGGTTGAGGAGGGGGGTTGAGGTTGAGGGGGGTGAGGAGGGGAGTTGAGGATGGGGGGTTGAGGAGGGGGTTGATGAGGAGGAGGGGGGTTGAGGTTGAGGGGGGGTTGAGGTTAAGGGGGGGTGAGGAGGGGGTTGATGAGGAGGAGGGAGGTTGAGGTTGAGGAGGGGGGTTGAGGATGGGGGGGTTGAGGAGGGGGGATGAGGATGGGGGTTGAGGATGGGGGGTTGAGGAGGGGGTTGATGTTGAGGAAGGGGGTTGAGGTTGAGGGGGGGTGAGTAGGGGGTTGAGGATGGGGGGGTTGAGGACGAGGATGGGGGGTTGAGGGGGAAGGATGAGGATGGGGGTTGTGGGGGGAGAATGAGGATGGGGGGTTGAGGAGTGAGGTTGAGGGGGGGTTGAGGAGGGAGGATGAGGAGGGGGTTGAGGATGAGGAGGGAGGTTGAGGATGAGGAGACAGGTTGAGGATGATGAGGGGGTTGAGGATGGGGGAGTGAGGATGAGGATGGGGGGTTGAGGAGGGGGGTTGAGGGGGGGTTGAGGTTGAGAGGGTTGAGGAGGGAGGTTGAGGATGAGGAGTGGGGTTGAGAAGGGAGGTTGAGGATGAGGAGTGGGGTTGAGGAAGGAGGTTGAGAATGAGGAGGGGGGAAGAGACACAGGGAAGAGAGATGGGGGGGAAGAGACACAGGGAAGGGAGAGGGGGGGAATAGACACAGGGAAGGGAGAGGGGGGGAAGAGACACAGGGAAGGGAAAGGGGGAAGAGACACGGGAGAGAGAGGGTAACACAGAGGGCACAAGAGGGACACAGGGGGCAGCACATTTCCCACCCTCGGCTTATACTCGAGTCACTCATTTTACCCAGTATTTTGTGGTAAAATAGGTGCCTCGGCTTATAGTCTTTACTTAATAATTGTATAAAAGATATTATACAAGATCCTAATACAATTGGGATACTGAGTAAATAATTAAATAAATAATAAAGTAAATACTGAGTAAAAAATTCTAGTTTAACACTAAATGAAAAATATCAAATAGTGTCATATTTTTAATTATATTGGGTGCAATAACTAAAAACGAATAAGGCATATACAAGGGCGTAGGATGCGAAAAAAATATGGGGGAACAGAGAATATACATATTTACACTATATATATAGTACATAAATAGTAAATTTGTGTTCACATTTGAATGTCTAAAAAAAGTTAAAACACTTGTTTCATGCCCAGAATTCCAAGAAATACAGTTATTACACTGCACTCTGGAAACCTTGGCAGGGACATGCAAATGTGCCCACAAAGACTTAGCACTTGCAATACATAATAATATTAAACATAGCTTCCCATAAGCATATGTCCGCTGCATAAAAAAGCCTTGAGCAAAGCTAGGGTTGGATTATACACAAGCCAGGAATTCCACCCACGTACAGTTGTTTCAAGGTTACTGCCTATCATCAGCATGGAGCGGGATCCCAGCTTGTGTAGTGGATATTGTGAGTAGGTAGTTCACCACAACAATCATCAAATATATGGTGGGCAAAAGAGCGATAGAAGCCCTCCACTGTACATTAGAACGGTATATAAATATTACATTTGTGTTCACATTTTAATGTCTAAAACAAGTTTAAAAATGTGTTACATGCCCAGAATTCTGAAAAATACAGTTATTACACTGCATTCTGGGAAGCTGAGCAGGGACATGCAAATGTGCCCACAAAGATTTTGCACTTGCAATCCACAACCATATTATACATAGCTTCCCTTAAGCATATGCTCTCTGTATAAAACAGCTTTGAGCAAAGCTAGGGTTAGATTATACACAAACTAGGAATCCCAGCCACGTACAGCCATTACAAGGTTACTGCCTATCATCATGTAGATAGAGAGAGAGAGAGATAGATAGGTAGATAGGTAGAAAGGTAGATAGGTAGATAGGTAGATAGGTAGATAGGTAGATAGATAGGTAGATAGGTAGATAGGTAGATAGGTAGATAGATAGATAGATAGATAGATAGATAGATAGATAGATAGATAGATAGATATCAAAATACATAGGGCATAGTAAGCAAAAAAAATATTGGGGGACAGAGTATATACACATATATACATTGCCTTGAAAAAGTATTCACCCCCCTTAATTGGACCTATTTTGTTACATTACAGCCTTAAGTTCAATGTTTTGTTAATCTGAATCTTATGTGATGGATCAGAACACAATAGTCTAAGTTGGTGAAGTGAAATGAGAAATAGAAATAGAAAACAGAAAATTGGCGAAGCAAGGCGAGCCATTAACACGGAGCACTTAGACAATGAGCGCCAAAGGTGCTTATCGCCTGCGAGGCGAGCCGTTAACTCCCAGCACTAAGGCGATGAGCGCCAAAGGCAAGGCAAGCCGTTAAGGCACTAAAACTCACAGCACAAATGCGATGAGCACCATAGGTGCTCATCACCTGCGAGGTGAGTCGTTAACTTGCAGCACTTAGGCGATCATCGCCTGCGAGCCTCGTGTAGCAAGGTGAGCCATCAAGGCACTAAAACTCGCAGCACAAATGCGATGAGCGCCAAAGATGCTCATTGCCTGCTCGCCTCACGAAGCGAGGCTCGCAGTGAAGGCAATGAAACACGCAGGACTTGAGGTGGACCAAAAATGTAACTTGATTTCGGCAAATTTAAGCACTCGAAAATTGCCTAAGCGAGAAAAAACATGGCCGCCCCAAAAAATTAAAACGAGACTACACGACCCCAGACCGTGCAAAACACTGCCAACCGCGTAGCTCTTTCACACAGGAACTTACGAGGTACAAAATACACTACTACAAAGTAAAAAAAAAAATACAAGATACTAACAAGAAATTAACAGCCAAACCGCAAAAACAAAAAAAACACACAGCACAGGGGAACAGCCAGGACATCTGGTAGTGAGGTGGAATTTAAGTTGATTTGGAGGAGTTTCGCCACTCGATAATCGGCTAAGCGAGAAAAAAAATGGCCCACCCCAAAAAATAAAAACGAGGCTACACGACCCCGGGCCGTGCAAAGCACTGCGAACTGCGTAGCATTTTCACACAGGAACGTACGATTTACAAAATCCACTATTACAAATGACGGAAAATGCACGTGAGCCTCGTAACACATTAATAACATTACGAATCTACAATGGTTCTTTACACAACTAAATCAACGTTTTGCCCTTGCGCACGCAGCCTATTTCTAATGCACAGTTGAAACATTCATTACACTTTATCATCAGGGCACCAACACTCAAACTGTATATTCTATGCTGCTGGAAAATACAAACAGATTGTTAGCTCTTCAGGCCATTGATTGCAGGATATATTAATTACAGATATTAATTTATTAAAGTATATTAATTTATTCAGTAACTAATTCATTCATTATTAGTTCACTAAATATAGATAAATATATATCTCCCTTTGTGATGAGTGACGAAGGTGCTCAGAGGAGCAAAAGATCTACATTGTGAGTCAAACAGCATTGCCATGGCTTCACATTTTATTGCCCCGTCATTTTTGACGGGCAAGTCGCTAGTACTAATATATTTAATAAACATATATAAATATATATATATCCGTGCTCGCATCCACAGTTCTTTTGCTAATTGAATGCTGTTCTCAATGCCTCACATATATAAATTCACTTCTAGCCCTTTAGAGAAAGCAAGTATATTCTATTATACACAGCTTAACACAATTGTGGGTAGTTTAATGTATTTTTTTCTAAATTACATATTTAAAACTTTTCACATATTTTTTAAAGTGACACAGTGAGGTTCCAGCTATGGTATAATTAAAAACTACAGGTAATAACAAATACCTTTATCAGTTGAATGTTATTAAAAAATTTAGAAGTAATTTTCCTACAGTAAACTTACACTGACGTCTTCCATTTTTAGCTATTTCTGGATAGATTAAAAAAGGTTGACAGCTAAAAATCAGCCATTTTATGTCAATTTTGGGGTATATCTTGGCAGCATTTACATTTTTTTTTAAATCAGGACTTAGTGGAAGAGGATACAGAGCTGCATAGACTTGTATTTACTCCTCACAAAGAATATTCATACCCCTGTTAGGATGTATATGGACTGATAAATACACTTTTCAAAAGTATGTCTAAAGACTAGATCAGTAGACAATAATAAACCCTATGGGGTTTTAGTGATTTTTGGATTGTGTGGTTGTGATCACATAAGACCCAAGACAAGAGGGAACATTTGTGTAGAGAAAATGTCAAAGCAGATTTGTTGTTGGTGGTCAGAGCTCCTGTATGGCTCATGAAAGTGGAGTGAGTTTCCATTAATACTTCAGCAGTATTATGGGTTCAAGGCTGCAGTTTCAATACCACTATGTGCCACAAAAGGAGGGCCACACAAAAAAATGGGATATAGAACCCCTTCTTTTTCAGCAATACAATTACTATACAATGTGTTTTTCATTTTATTCAACAGTAATTTGTTCTTGAGATATGTCTGTGAAGCTTCCCTATGATAATGTGCTGCTTCAGAGAGATATGAGCCTTATGTAAATCAGGTGCTCTAAGTTAGGGCACTGTCATAAATAGGCTGCGGGAGCTTTTTTCCCCTAACTTCTACGCTAATGTAAATATTCCACTCCCCCAGATTAGAGCACAGCCGTAAATCCTGCCTTAGAGGCAACAAACAAGTAATTGTTTTTTATTTATTAATATATTTTAATATTAAAAAGATGTGACAATTATATTTATAGCTTCAATCAGTAAAAATATGTTTATTTTGTGTTAAAATATGATATAGTTATAGACAATGTATCAGAGCATTTGTTCCTAGGCAACGTGGTTTTGTGACGTGTATTAACTCCTCGAGTACTGGGTTGATTGTTACCCTGGATTTTGTATCCTAAAACAGGCTTTTCTTTTTCATAATTGTTTATTCAGTTTTTCGGTACAATACCAATATTTAAACAATAGCATACATTACAACCACAACATAAATTACATTACATAACTTCTCCCCGTTTTGCTAGATCTAGGTGGCCAACGGGGAGACCATTCCATACATATCTTAACTCAAGAATTAACATGTAATAGTTCCTGATTATTACATCTTTTTCATCAAGCATTATATTATAAATTGTATCACAGAGCCATTTTTTATAACATCAATATAAATATCTCCTGAGTTACCATTTGTACATGGATTACAATATTTTAATTAATCTCTTAATTTAAACCTAGCCTAATTCTAGGCCAGGCATCGGCAAGGTGGAATGCAAGACAAATCTCTCAGTTTTCATTATGGAGGAAACGTTTTTTCTAATACAGAGTTTTTAATCTTTATAAATTTCGGACCTATACTTTTCCCAAATTTTCCACCTTAATTTCTTGTTTATTATAATACCCAAGTCACTGATTTCTGTTTCCATTAAGTAATTTTTCTCCAATCTATTAGTTATCTCCATCCAGGTTGGAACACTATTTTGTTTCCAATTACTTCCTATCAGGGAGATCTCAGGGGTCAATGTTATTTTTTCTTTAGTGATTTCAGTTAACTTGGAAGAAAGTATTCTCCAAAAATGTTGGATTAAAGGGCATCCCCACCATATATGTAGGAATGACCCTTCCTCGCCACAATTCCTCCAACAAAGATTGGTATTTTGTACTTTATCGATTTGGTGTAGTCTTGAAGGGACAAAATGCCACCTATTAATAATTTTAGTGTTGCTCTCTTTGAGACGCATTTTTTATCACTTACTCAGTGACCTTTAATGCTCTGTACCAATCATGTATTGGGAGTTCCTATCCCAGATCTTTTTTTCCATTTGAACAAATTATTAGGTTTTACTTCCTCAAAATTCTTTCTCATTACATTATACATTTTTGATGTTAAATGTTGATAGTCTCTCGTAGTTATAAATTTTTAACATGAGGTTTCTTCCCTCTTTCTAAAAAAATCAATACCAAGCTTTTCAGGTTTGAACAAAATGCTCTATAATCAAGCCAATTTGCCGGTATACTAGGGAATTTTATTTTTATCTCTTCAAAGGTTCCAATTCTATTGTTGACATATACCGTATATACTCGAGTATAAGCCAAGTTTTTCAGCCCTTTTTTTAAGGCTAAAAAGGGCCCCTAGTGTCTCTCTACCCCCCCCCCACATGTGTCTCTCTACCCCCCTGTGTCTCTCTAACCACCCCGTGTCTCTCTAACCCCCCCCGTGTCTCTCTACCCCCCGTGTCTCTCTACCCCCCCATGTCTCTCTACCCCCTGTGTCTCTTTCCCTCCCCCTCCTCATCCTCAACCCCCCTCCTCCTCACTTTTTCCCCGCTAAATACCTCCCCCTCACTTACCTGCTTCTTCTCTGGCCTCTGCTCCGTCTTGACCCCGGCATGCATGTGACGTCACATGCCCGCCGCGTCATTAGCATATACCTGGTGCCGGCACGCCGGGATCAAGACGGAGCAGAGGCCGGAGAAGAAGCAGGTAAGTGAGGGGAGAAAGTGAGGAGGGGTTGAGGAGGAGGAGGGGGGTTGAGGTTGATGGGGGGGTGAGGAGGGGGTTGATGAGGAGGTGGGAGGTTGAGGAGGGGGGTTGAGGTTGAGGGGGGTGAGGAGGGGAGTTGAGGATGGGGGGTTGAGGAGGGGGTTGATGAGGAGGAGGGGGGTTGAGGTTGAGGGGGGGTTGAGGTTAAGGGGGGGTGAGGAGGGGGTTGATGAGGAGGAGGGAGGTTGAGGTTGAGGAGGGGGGTTGAGGATGGGGGGGTTGAGGAGGGGGGATGAGGATGGGGGTTGAGGATGGGGGGTTGAGGAGGGGGTTGATGTTGAGGAAGGGGGTTGAGGTTGAGGGGGGGTGAGTAGGGGGTTGAGGATGGGGGGGTTGAGGACGAGGATGGGGGGTTGAGGGGGAAGGATGAGGATGGGGGTTGTGGGGGGAGAATGAGGATGGGGGGTTGAGGAGTGAGGTTGAGGGGGGGTTGAGGAGGGAGGATGAGGAGGGGGTTGAGGATGAGGAGGGAGGTTGAGGATGAGGAGACAGGTTGAGGATGATGAGGGGGTTGAGGATGGGGGAGTGAGGATGAGGATGGGGGGTTGAGGAGGGGGGTTGAGGGGGGGTTGAGGTTGAGAGGGTTGAGGAGGGAGGTTGAGGATGAGGAGTGGGGTTGAGAAGGGAGGTTGAGGATGAGGAGTGGGGTTGAGGAAGGAGGTTGAGAATGAGGAGGGGGGAAGAGACACAGGGAAGAGAGATGGGGGGGAAGAGACACAGGGAAGGGAGAGGGGGGGAATAGACACAGGGAAGGGAGAGGGGGGAAGAGACACAGGGAAGGGAAAGGGGGAAGAGACACGGGAGAGAGAGGGTAACACAGAGGGCACAAGAGGGACACAGGGGGCAGCACATTTCCCACCCTCGGCTTATACTCGAGTCACTCATTTTACCCAGTATTTTGTGGTAAAATAGGTGCCTCGGCTTATAGTCGGGTCGGCTTATACTCGAGTATATACGGTAGGTCTCCTATTTTAAGTTTCTTATATCTATTAAATTTTATCTCCCCATTTACTTTAAACTTAGATGACAGAATTTCTAACGGGAGAATTGGACTCGGAAAATATATTAATCTCTATTTTTTTATTTAACTTTTTCCATAATTTTATATTGATTTTTATCAGTGTGCCTTCTGAAAAGATCACTACAGTTGTAAGATTGTCTTGATAAAGAATTTTCCAAAGTTCTCCTAAATCTGCACAATCATTTTCTATCTGAACCCATTCATTTTCAGCACTATCTTGACTCCATTCAATAATATGTGATATCAAAATTACGTCTTGAAATTTTGAGAATGACGGGTATGCCATCCCCCCTCTATTGAATCTCTGCTCTAAGATAGATCTCCTTATTCTTAAGTTCATCCCACTATTGACAAAACAGTCTATTTTTTTCTGAAGTTTATTTATTAAGTGATGCGGTAAAGGAAAAGAGATGGATCTCAAAAAGTAGCCGATTTTTGGTAGTAAAATCAACTTAGTTGATATTATCTTTCCTACCGATGAGATATTTAATCCCTGCCAATTCTTAAGTAATTGTTCTATTTCTTTGTTTATCTTGTTATAATTCATATTGATTATTTTTTATATCCTTGTGTAATCTAATTAGTTACTCTAATAAATCCAAGTCTTCCTCCCTTAGATTCAGCCATAAAGCCTCTGTTTTTTGTATGTTCAGCTTATAATAAGCTACTTGACTATACTCCTTTACACAAGAAAAAAGCTACCCTATGGACTCCAGAGGATTATAAATAGTAATCATGATGTCGTTGGCAAAGGCCGTCAATTTATACTCTTTAGTACCAATCTTAATTCCTCTCAATGTCATACCATTTTTTATGAAAACCAAAAGTGGCTCCAATGTTAATGCGAAAATCATGAGTAACAGGGAACACCCCTGTCTTGTCCCATTTGAAATCCTGAACTTATCTGATGTAAAACCCATACCTCGAACAGAGGAGGCTGGAGATCCATACAGAGCACCTATTGCACATGTTCCAAACCCTCCCAAGCCAAATTTAACCAATACTTGTTGCATGAATCCCCAACCAATCTCGTCAAAGGCTCTCTCCGCTTCCAATGAGAGGAAGACCGCTGGTATCCACTTATTTCCAACATAAGATATAATATTTATAAATTTTGTAACATTATTGCTTCCTTGTCTGTTTGGAACAAATCTATTGTGTTCTCTTGATACTAATCCCCCTAAAATAGTTTTCAACTTATTAGCCAAAATTTTAGAAAACATTTTTAAATCTACATTGATCAGGCTAATAGGTTGAAAATTTCTACACTCCGGATATTTAAGTTCCTCCTTCGGAATTGGCACTATATTAACCTCTACCATTTCTTTAGGGGCTACACCTTCTGTTTTAATTTGAATACATTTTTATTTTAAAGGTACTATCAATTATTTCATACATATTTTATAATAGTGTGCTCTAAACTCATCTGGTCCTGGTGATGTATTTAATTTGAAATTAGAAATTACTTCTCCATCAAATAACTCTAGCTCAACTTTTGTAATTTTTGGTAGTTCGATCTTATCCAAGAATTCTTTTATTTCTTCTTGAATAGGTCTTACAAAGCTTTCTGGGTCTTCCACGTTATATAATTGTTTATAATATTCTGTAAAACTTTTTGAGATATCCTTTAGGTTAGTCATTAGTTGATTTTTAGATTTCAAATAATCAATTTATTAGTTTAAATTTTATTTGCAAATAACTTATTTACCTTATTTCCAAATGATAGAGGTTTCTCTGTAATTTCCATACTGATCGATCTAAAATTTCCTGTTCTATCTTTTTAATTTTTTGCTGGTAGAGTCTAATTTGTTCTTGAGTTATTTTATCAAAATCTTTATTTGCCTATCTAATTTGGCCAATTCACAATATAATTGTTTTTTTTGTTTCAAAGATTTTTTATTCAACAGCTTTTATGTTACATAACAAACAATTACATTGCAAACATCTGTTAACTGAAATTATTGAGATAATTGTGTCTATTGTTATTAAAATATAGTATTCATATCAATAAACAATCATTCAGCCAGATATCTCACATTTTTTTCCTTTTTTGGTGATGGTTTTAAGTAAATACACAATTAAAGTTCCACTCCTAAATGTTCCTCACTACATCCATTCCTATGATCTCCCGTGCCACCCTCAGTACCTTTTGTCGTCTAGATGAGTTGCCACTCCGCTTCCCAGCTCTACCCGTTCCAGTCCGCTCCACACTCCGCTCCCTGGACAAGCCACCGCTGTTAGCCAAAGTGTAATGCTCTTTCCTGTCCAGACCTTACAATGTGCTATCTGGAGACTGAATCCAAGGTCCCCAAATTTCTAGGTAAATTTGGTGAGTGTCCAACAAAGTGTGAGTCATTCTTTCGTTAATGCAAAGATAATTTATTTTGTTTATGACCTCCTGAAATTGGATATGACTGCTTTTCCATCTTCTAGCAATTATATTTTTGGCGGCTAAAAAAATCATTTGGGCCAATTTGTTCCCCTTATTACCCAGCCCCTGGTAATGAATTCCCAACAGACAAGTCGAGATTGATGGTTCTAGGGGAGATTTAAGAATCCGTGAAGCTAATTTGGTAGCTTCAATCCAAATATTAGCCACTCTAGGACATTTCCACCACGTATGAATAAAGTCTCCCCTTCCCTGGCATCCTCTAAAGCACCCCTAACTGAAGTTGTTGGAGATAGCTTATTTAGCCTGGCAGGAGTCATGTATGCCCGGTGTAAGATTTTCAACGAGGTTTCTAGCAAGCTATAGTTATATGAGCCTTTAGATAGGCTCAGAAAGGATTCCGCCCATTTGTCCCCCTCCCAGTTTTGTTGCATGTCTATCTCCCATTTCAATGTGTAAGCAGGCTTCCACGAAGCCTTTGGGGCATTAAACATAATGTACAGTGAGCCTAAGGTTCCTCTAGTTAAGTTTGGGTTTTTACATATTATTGACATCCACGATTCTTTGGGCGGGCCATGAATCCTATGTATCTCCTCAACCCAATGTCTAATTTTGATGTAGTTAAACATTTCTTGGTGTGGTATCCCTATTTTCCTGTTCATTTCTGCCCAAGAAATAATTCTGTCGCCCTCAAACCATGCCTCAAGTTTGTCTAAATTGTGTGTGGTCCAGAATGCTTTGGAGTCAGCTGTGAGGGTGGTCGCTAGAGAGGTTGATGTAAAGATTGAAGTAAGAGGTGATACGGGGTGAATCAGTTTATGTTCCTTCCTAGCCCATTTCCATATTTTCAGCGTAAATTTAGTTATAGGGTTATGGATTAGGGAGTCAAACGTGTGGGAACTCGGAGCCCATAAAATGATTTCCCATTTTAATGGGGCCATTTGTAGCTCTTCAATAAAAACCCAATTGGGTTGTAGGGTGGTAGAATGTATTAACGGTATAGAGGCAATTTGAGCTGCCTTAAAGTAGGTACTGAAATTAGGGCAGGATAATCCTCCTCTAGACTTATGTTTATACATAGTATGTCTGGCGATCCTAGGAGGTCTATTCCTTTAAACAAATCTAAAGACCTGGGCTTTAAACTGTGCCAATTCCCTGTTATTAATTTGGATCGGCAGAGTCCTGGCCAGATGAAGCAGCCTCGGCAAGATGTTCATCTTGACCGTGGCTATTCGGCCCGTCAACGAAATCTGCCTTTTTGTCCAGCTGTCTAAGTCCCTTCGAAGAGTCTTAAATAGGGGTGGGTAATTGGTTTTATAAATATCCGCTAGTGAGTTAGTCAACTTTATCCCTAAATAGTTAATGTAAGAGGCAGGCCATAGAAAGTTGTGTACCCTTTTCAGTTGGTCCAAGATGTCCCCAGGAATGCCCACACTTAAGGCTTCTGTCTTGCTATGATTCAATCTCAGTCCAGAGAGAGTGCTATATTCATTGATTGTGCCCAGTAGGGCGTCTATGGAGGAGCCAGGATTCGAGAGGGTGCACAGTAGGTGATCAGCAAACAAAGTACATTTTAGATGCTGATGTCCCACCCGCACCCCCTCTATAGAGGAGTTTGCTCTTATCGCCTGGGCCAAGGGCTCTATGGCCAAAGCAAAGAGCAGCGGGGACAGAGGGCACCCCTGTATCGTGCCTCTCTCTATATTAATACTAGCCGTCTGGGAGCCTGGTAATTTTAAAGTGGCCTTGGGTAGTGTGTAGTAAGTGTGTAATAAGTTTAAGAAGTTGCCTTCAAACCCAAACTTTGCTAACGTGGCAAATAGAAAGGGCCACTCTAAGGTGTCAAACGCTTTCTCTATCTCCAATGCAAGCAGGCAGGCCGGGGACCCCCTAGACCTAGCCAAATGGATGACATTTAGAGTTCTCCTGATGTTGTCGCCAGTTTGTCAATGCGGGATGAACCCTGACTGGTCTTTGTGAATCAAGGAGGGAAGGAATATTGAGATCCTTTGAGAGAAGATCTTGGCAAGCAACTTGACATCCCCATTAAGCAGTGAGATAGGTCTATAGTTCTTGGCATCTCTCTGATCTTTACCCTCTTTAGGGAATATTGTTAAGTCAGTATGGTTTAGTTCTGGGGGGGTAATCTCCCCTCTCAGTATCGAGTTAAAGAGATTACATAGATGAGGAGCCAGAAGTGTTGAGAATTTCTTATAGTAGATATTGGTGAACCCATCCGGTCCCGGGGATTTTCCTAGTTTTAGTTCCTTAATCGCTTCTAGAACTTCCTTGATAGTAACTTCCTTATTTAGAGAGTGTAAGTCAGCGGGTGAAATCTGAGGAAGATCCAGTGAGTTTAAGTAAGAAGCAATGTTATTTTCCATGGCCACCTGTTTAGTGGAGTATATATTTTGGTAATATTCCCTAAAAACTTTTTGTATTTCATTTTGGCTATATATGAGGTCGCCCTCTTTATTCCTTAATTGGGAAATCCTGGATTGGGCGTTCTTTGCTCTCAGGCTTCTGGCTAACAATTTATCCGGTTTATTAGCTTTATTGTAAAACAAATGCTGCGTCCGTCTCAGTGCCTTGTCCGTTTTTATGGACAATACGCTATCTAGCTCCAGCCTCGTCTTGTCTATCTCTGTTCTCAGGGAGGAGGAGGGGGAGAGCTGATTTCGAAGCTCCAGTCGTGCCAATTTGCTCGCAAGATCTCTCTCCCTTTGTAGATTCTGTTTTTTGAACTGAGAAGCCAATTTGATGCACACTCCTCTTATAAAGGCTTTATGTGCCATCCAAACCCATCCCGCTCCCGTCTCCCTGCCCGCATTGGACCCAAAGAAGTCTAGCAACTCTCTCTCTATCTGCTCCTGAGTTGAAGGCAGTGAGATTTGGTATTCATTCAGCCTCCAGGTGTAAGGTATGCTGAATTGACTTCCCAGGTCCACTTCCAATAAAACTGCTGAATGGTCGGACCAAGTGCAAGGCACTATAGTCGCTCTGTGTGAGCTGTCAAGAAGTGAGCTGCTAATGTAAATAGTGTCAAAGCGCGAGTAGGAGCCATGTGTGGGTGAATAAAAAGTAAACTCTTTCCCTCTCGGGGGAAGTCCCCTCCAGGCATCTACCAGGCTAACAGAGTGCAGGAGTTTCTTAATTTGTCTAATTTTGTTGGAGAATCGGTCACTCACTGGAGCCCTAGATTTGTCCACCTTTGGGTCTAAGACTAAATTGAAATCCCCTCCTACCACTAAGTTCCCCCAGTCCCCTCCTTCCAGTGCCCTTAAAAATCTTATTAGGGCCTTATGTGGTGCCGTTGTGGGGGCATAAAAGGAAGCCAGAGAAATCGTGTTTCCCAAGATTGTACCTTTTATAATGATAAAGTACCCTTCACGGTCTACCAGTTTGGATGTTAACTGGAATTGGAGGTTCCTATGTAGCAATATTGCTACTCCCTCTTTTTTTGAAGTGTGGGTGGAATGGAAGAATTGAGGGTAATCTTTATTAAGATATGTAGGGGTCTTATGCCTAGCGAAGTGGGTCTCCTGTAGGAATATTACAGATGGTTTGTAAGTCTTATAGTATAAAAAGGCCTTCCTCCGCTTGAAAGGAGAGTTAAAGCCCTTCACGTTGTGAATGAGTACTGTTATGGGCATGGGTAAATTAATAAGGTGTCTGTCATATATGCTGAATTAGCTTTACCTTTCCGGCGAGCTGTCGAGGAGGGAGTGAGGAGCGGCTCCTCCTTCTGGAGGTGTGGAAGTGGCTGAGCCCTGGGTGAGCGAGTTCTAGCAGGCTTGATTCTAGTTAGAATATAAAAGCAAAAGTGCGTGAGTTTAGATGCCACCCCCTGGTGCCTTATCATAAAAAAACAGTTGGCTTAATTTTGGCTCGGATAATGTAATTATGAATGGGATTAGATTGTGCCCGTTGACCTGCAAACAGGCAGCCACTAGAGCCTCCACCAAATAAGGATCATTACGCTTATGCCCTGAGACCCCGGGAATGCTAAAGGGGCGCAGGGGGCGAGTAGGCAAAGGATGTGGGTAGTTTAAATTATTTGGACGGTGATTGACATTAGGAGGTCGTGTAAGCAGCTTAATTAGCTGATCCCAGCTTAGATATACTCTAAAAATGTATGCTTTGGCAGGGACACCGTAATCAGAAAGTGAATTGCTTAGTTCCGAACCCAGTAGAGGGTGGTTGAGCACCGGTTGGTAAGTAAATGGTAGGTGAGCACAAATACAGAAAGTTGTGAGAAGAACAAATAGAGTGGTTATTGAAAAATCAAGCATTCTTAGGACCTCTAGCCCTAACCTATTCCTGTCAATCCGTTAAAGTACTAGCAGGTTCCGCTTCAGGTCCTGCCGGCAAGGACAATTATAAATAATATAAAAAGGAGTGTTACCGTAATAGAGTAGCCAGATCTATAAATAATTTGTGCTAACATTAATAACAAAACTCTTTACATAAATTATAAACAGTAGAAACAGCTAAACCTAGACCAGCCAGAGGGGTCTCGCCAGGCTAAGTATTATTCCCTCAAGTAGCAACAGTAGGTGTTTCTTTAACAATCTACTACAACCTGCTAGGTAGGAAGGAAAAGCAAAGCATGGGTTAATAACAGTTCAAAAGTCTTTTGTCAACTGGGTACAACTCGTAGCAAAAGTCCTGAGTTCCTCCGGGAGCCAGCCCAAACGGCAAGAAGTAGGGGGGAAAGGTAGTACAGAACAGTTAGCTCAGTTCTGAGCAACCTTCCTGAGAGTCTCCCCTAGGTAGCAGCAAAAAAGCAAACAAAAAAAAAGCTAAAAGGAAACAGGACTTTTTGATAGCATGGTGCCTCTTTAGTCGAACCCTCGTTTTGAACAGTCCTGAGGATAAAGACAATTGTGCTAGTGTGTCAGCGTGTCCATGTTTTGGCTGGGGCGTCTGTTGGCAGTTTTTGAGACGTGATCAGCAGGCCTCTTTTGTCTGGTCACTTCAGACCATTGTCTCTTTGGAAGAGGCAAAGTTGCTGAAGCAGATGCCATAGGGGCTGGGTCCCCCCCATTTAGTTCTAGACGCTTAGGAAGCTCTTGGCAGTCATCTAGGGAGCGTGTTGTATATTGGATACCTCCCACAGAAAAGATCAGGGCAAAGGGGAATCCCCAGCGATATCTGATGCCATGGCGTAGTAGCACTTCCAGGGCCGGCTTCATCAGCCTCCGTCTTTGTAGCATAGTTGGAGAAAGATCCGCAAAAAACTGGAGCTTAGCCCCGTCAGGACCACTGATCAAGGTCTTGTTGCGGGTAGCTGCGAGGATCAGGTCTCTGGATTGTTGGCGCAGAAGCCTGACAATGATGTCTTTAGGGAGGTCTTGATTGCGGCTCCCCCCAAGGGCTCTGTGCGCTCGCTCTACCTCCCACTCGTGGTCCGGGTATCCTGAGAGGATCTCATCTATCGTGCCCTTAAGGTAGTGTGGTAGATCGACTATAGCCGTGGGGACGCCTCTAATCCTCAAATTAAATCTTCTGGATCTATTCTCCAAGTCCTCCAACTTATCTTCTATATCTGAGATACGGGAGGAATTGCCAGCAATGTTGGCCCTGTCCTTCTCCTGCGCCTCTACCACTTGGTCCATGGTTTCCTCAAGTTGATGGGTCCTCTGTCCGATCTCTTGTATGTCTTTTTGCAGTGCCGTGACTGCTCCGTTGATATGGGAGGCCAGGAGCGCTTCAATTCTTGCCATTGAGGCACTATTGATGGATACCTCCGGCTGTAAAGTTACCTCCTGAGAGTCTAAATCTGAGATGTCCGATTGCTCTGAGGCGAGGTCTTGTGCCGGTGTTTCCAATGCTTCCAGAGTTTTAAAATGCTCATCAATTTTTTTTGACGGTAAGGATTTTTTATTTTTCCCCATTTCTGCGCCGCTGATTGTCTCCGGGTTGGCTGTTGGATGCCTAGGCATTTAGCCAGTTGCTCTGATGAGAACCCTTCACTTCAGCTATATCCTCTCAGGTAATTAGATCTGCTGTGTTTGGTGCTGTCGGGATACACCCAGTTCCTGTAATGTTGTCTTGGTGTTTTTTTTGGTCCTTGCCGGCTAGAACCATGTAGGGCCGCTGTAGTTACATCTCAATGTATTGTTGAGCTCTGTCAATCATGTGCTCTCAGTAGGCCCAAGCTGCTTTCATCAATGTCCCACTAGATGGCGTCAATGCTCTGTCTGGTGCGGGCGATGTATCTTGTTGAGTGCTGGACTGCACTATTTTCTGAGCACCAGTAGGTGGCAGTGCTGCTCCCTCCAGTGATAATAGGATGTTTGGTTTGTTGTTGTACCAATACTGAGCACAGGCCACGGCTGAAGCAGTTATATAAGGAAAGGTAAATCTTGTTACCGTTAGTAATGAGGCAGTAGTAATGAAGATGAAAATAAAGAGGTTGTATGCCCCCTTCTGCAGTCTTATAAGCAGTGCAAAGTCTTTGTCCCCTTAGGGTCAGTATCTAGGCCTTAGAATCTTAAAGTCCTGAGCAAGCTCTTATATTACTTAAATCAGGGAGCAGTGAGGTCACCCTTTAGTGTCCCTTTGGAGTGTTTTTAACTGTACAGGTCCCTGAGCTTTTGGGAGCCAAGAGTATTAAAGCCTCCCTTTAGTGCCTCTACAGCCTTGCTGCTACTAAAAACACTACAAACCTAATCTTTTCTGGGCCTCTCACACAGTCTCTTCTTGTTAGGGTGCAACCTGCAGCTTCTGGATCCCAAAACGTGATTTTTAAAACCAGCTGGGTCCTCCTGTGCACAATCCTGGTCATATATATCAATTTGGTGATAGATAAGTCACTTTATATATGGTCTTAAATGTTTTTTTCAGCAGAAACACACATCCTCTTTCATATATTATAGCTTTGAGAGATAAGCTGCTGGGTCTTCTTCTCTTAAAAAGTAATACAGTTTATTGTGTACCATATCTTTAGATTATTACACAGACTAGATCTCCAGTAGTATAAGGCAAAGAATTGTATAGGTTTGAAACAGACAGGCAATATGAGTCATTACCAACCTTAAGTAGGCATGTTGTTTATCAGTGTTTCAGAGACTCCTTTGTTCTGGTTCAGCTGCAAATCTCAGGAAAAAAGTTGCCAAACTTGATTTGTAAAGCCAGCTGGGTCCTCCTGTGTGCAAATTTGTTGATTTGGTGATAGAGAAGTTACTTTATATATAATTTTCATGCTTTTTAAAGCATTATTGCTGGGAGCTATGTTGTTTTGCTTCCTCTCTGTTTGCTGCTAGCCACACCCTCCATCACAATATAATTGTTTTAATAGAAGACCTCTTTGTTTTTTGTAATGGTGATACCAACTGATCAAAATGCCTCGAATTACAGCCTTGTGTGCCATCCAGATCATTGTTTTAGAGTGGATTGAAAGACCATTTTCATTGAAATAGTTAGCTACTTGTTTTCTTAGATTGTCTCTGATTTTTTGATCTTTCATTAAGTTTATGTTGTGTTTCCATGTTGGTCTCTGTAATGGTAACACTCCTATGTTGAGATCAACAGAAACCATACTGTGATCTGACCATGTTATGGGACAGATTTCTGTTCTATTTATTATTTTTAAAAGACTCTCTGAGACGAGGATATAGTCTAACTTAGAAAAGGTTTTGTGCCTATGTGAAAAAAAGTATAATCTCTCTCATTTGAGTTAAAGACTCTCCATGAGTCAAAAATATTTTGCTTAAATAGTATATTCTGAAAAAGTTTATTCCCTTTCAAATTAGGGCTAGGTGATAGTTTTGCTTTTCTATCCAATTCCCAGTCTAGGCATAGATTAAAATCCCTGCAAAATATATCACTATATTTTTTAATTAGTTTGCAGACTCTGTTTAGGAATCTAATCTGATTTGTACTGGGTACGTATAAGTTTACTATTGTAAATTTTTCATTTTCTATCCAACCTTTCCATACAATAGAACAAGTCTTTGGAACCTTCAAGATGACATCATCTACTACATTCAACTTACTATTAAACAGCATTGAGACCCCCATGCTTTTTTCTTTTTATATTGAATTGCGTCTTTAAATCCTTTTATCTTAAAGTTCTTTGGTGTTTTATTGGTTTGGAAATGGGTTTCTTGATGGCAAATTAGATCAAAACTGTCAACTCCATAATTTCTATTTAATGCATGTAATTTAAAAGGAACATTTAGTCTGTGCACAGTTTGAGTACAAATCCTTAATTTTCCCATATTTGATTATGTAAGTTCTTTAATAACTTTATCAATTCTGTTCCTAATAATCCACTCCTGTTTTCTCCTAAGATGCTGTCTTTCTTGCCCCCCACATCGACAATCCTTTTCCTAATTCCATACATTCTCACCTCATTCATACAACTTAAAATGGATGATTCATCACCCCTCCTTCTTAGAAACCCCCTCCCATCCTAAGGGTTTTCGCTCTGTTTTTTGTAAAGTTGAAGTTCAAAATTTTAGGACCCAATAGGCGGGTTCCCCTCAGCGGACAACATTTAAGACTACTCCTTTCTGGACTGGAGAGAGAATTAGCTACTTCTGTTAAAATGTAAATTTCTTCTACTTTTATGTCTTCTATTCTTACTTTCCTTTTATACATTATCATGCTTTTCCATATCCTCAACAAAGACTACTCAATAGCAGACTCAACCTTGTTTAAACTTATATTACTAATTATTTTACGTGTATCTGTGATTTTTTTCCCTTTTTTTTTTGCAATATTTATTCCTTAATCTATACAATTTTTAAACAAGTGACTTTTTTAGTGCTTTCATTTTTGTAAACCCCTCTTACACTCTTATCTTACTCTCTTATTTTATATTTTATTATATGTGAGTCTAATGTTCCATTACTTTATTTTTTACCCAAAACAATCAAGTGATAATAGTTTACGCTACCTTTTATAAAAATGTATCAATTATGTGATTCTTTTTTCTTTTAAAGTGAAGTAGTTCCTTTTATCTCTATGTTACTTTTCTCTCCTCCTAGTGAAGTATTACAAAATATTTATTTTCTTTTCTATTTCTTGTGATCTTAAACAATATTTAAATTTGCTATACCCTTTCATTTGTTGACCAACGCTTCAAGGATTTTATTTTTTATACCCTTTAATTATAAACTGTACATCAAATAAATTATTCTCCCCCCAGCCAACAACTTAACTTATTTATCACCCCATCTTGTGATGCTTTCGTTTTATTTTAATTTTTTGGGAGGGATTTGGCTCTTATGCTTTGGTTTATTACATTGTATTTTTAATTCCCCCAAAACATTTTCTCCTTCCTCTTCGTTTCTTACCAAAATTCTCCCTCCGTGTACCAATATTATCAAGTGCATAGGATATCCAAATTTGTATATTATTTGATTTTCTCTTAGCTGTCTGGTAATATTCCTCAACTCTTTCCTTTTAATCAGTATCTCCCCCGATAAATCTGGAAATATCTTAATTTTTTCATATGGATTATCATATTTCTTCTTTTCATATGCTTTCCTCATTATTGCCTTTTTTTATACGACAGTATGCAATCTTATAATAACATCTCTAGGATACTCCTCCTTCAAGTTTCTAAAATTCTCAATTCTGATGGGACCAATATATATATACACCGTAAACGTATATTGTTCCTTCTTGAATAATTTTCTAGTTTTATGTTTTGATTTCTTAATAGCTCTACCTCTTTTTTTGTTTTTCGCATTTCTTGCTCTAATAATTGATATTTCTCCTCATGCTTGTCACTCCTATTCTCCAAGCTCTCTCTTCTCATGTTCACTATGTTTATCTCTGATGTATTTTGTACAATTTTTAATGTCAAATCTGAAATTATTAAGTCTTTAAATTCCTGCAATAATTCCTTCATCATCCCAGCTGTTAAATTTTGCTCCTCTAATTCCAAGTCTTTACTTGAATCTTCTCATCTTGAGCCCTCATTACTGGTTGAATGAGCCATAGTGCGGTCTAAATTTACTTCTGTTTCTACTGTTGGAATATTTCCTTATTAGAATCCAGTTTACTTAGGGGAGCAAAAAAACTTTGCCTAGCTTTTTTAAGTTGATGATTTCTTCCCTCTCTTGCCTTAGTTTTACCCCCCTTCTTCTTCATTCTCTATAGAACAAAGAAATACTCTCTTGCTTACTTACTTTCTTATTCCTCTTACTGTTTTCCTTTGTCTTTAAACCAATGTATAAACTAATCCATAAGTTCACATATGAACCAGATGTATCCTATGTTTCAGGTTAATTACCCACCTGGCCAGCACTTTTGAGATTGATCTCAAATCTGTATCTCTAACCGGTTCTGTATCATTACATTAAAAATGTTAAGATACGTATAGACAACAACTAATAACAGCAAGCAAATACAAAAATGTGTGGAATTTCCGCACAGTATTTTTATGGGCTAATTCATGCATTCACATAAAATATCCAATATTTTATTTCTCTCCCCCTTCCTACCCCCTCCCTCTCTCCTCCTCCACCCCTCTCCTAGGAAATGTAGCCGTTTACACAGGTTCAAACACTAAGAATTTTTACCAGCCATACCATACAGGTAATGTTGTTCCTAATAATCCCTAGGGTCTAGAACCCAGCAAGACAAACATTAAGTCCAGAACTGCACAAAATGAAATTTCCTCAGGGAATGGCCCTTGACTGAAGGTTTAAAAATAGTTTATTTGCCTTTTCAGTTGCTGCTTGGCATTGAGCACTGCTACCTAGGTGGTTGTCCACAAGCACTCCAAATCCCTTTCAATATCTGATACCCCTAGATTTGCTTCATTAAGTTTATACATTGCATGGTTATTTTTCCTTCCCAGATGTATAACCTAACATTTATTTATATTAAATCTCATCTGCCATTTACTTGTCCATTTCTCTAATTTATGCAAATCCCTTTGTAGGGAAAGTACATCATATTCTGATTTAACAACTTAGTGTCATCAGCAAAAATGGAGACAATACTTTCCAGTCCTACTTCTAAGTCATTAATAAATATTTTAAAAAGGAGAGGACTAATACTGAGCCCTGAGGAACCCCACTTACCACATTAGTCCAATCTGAGTATGTTCCATTTACAACAACCATTTGCTTCCTGTCTTTTAGCCAGCTCAATCCATGTGCATATATTTACTGCAATTCCTGTATCCCTTAGTTTGCTCAATAGTCTCCCATGTGGCACTGTATCAATAGCCTTTTGCAAAATCTAAAAAGACTACATCCACTGAGTTGCCTTGATCCAAGTTCCTACTAATCTCCTCATAGAAAACTAATTAGCTTAGTTTGACATGACCTATCCCTCATAAATCCATGTTGACTCCTACTTATAATCCTGTTCAAAATAGACATATTATTGTATATTATCCCTTATTAACCCTTCTAAAAGCATCTAACAATAGAAGTGAGGTCTATAATTCCTGGATTTGCTATTGCTCTCTTCTTATATATAGGTATCACATCTGCTTTATCCACTCATCTGGTAGCAACCCAGTGTTGAGTGAATCTTGAAAAATTAGATCAAATGGTTTGGCTATTAAAGAACCCAGTTCTCTCAGTACCCTTGGATGTATTCCATCAGGACCTGGGGCTTCCAACCTCTTTTGGATTTCTTCCTGTGTTAACCAATTCTTTGGTGAAGGTAGTGTAGTCCCATGTTGCAGTGTCTCAACCACTGGTACCTCTCTTGTGTATACAGAAGAAAATAACTTATTTAGCTTATCTGCCTTTTCCTGGTCACTAATTGTCAGATGACCTGTTTCACATTGTAATGTTCCTATAGCTTCCTTCCTGGCCTTCTTCCCATTAATATACTTAAAAAATATTTTAGGGCTAGTCTTACTCTCCTTTGCAACTAATTTTTCATTTTCGATTTTAGCCAGTGTAATAGCCCTTTTGCAAGCCTTGTTCATTTCCTTGTACTCACGTAAAGAAGTCTCTCTCCCCTCTTGTTTGTATAAATTAAATGCCTGTTTTTACTCCATGTCTTGATACTTAAATCATTGTTAAGCCATGTGCGATGTAATTTACTAATTTTACTTTTTTCACATGGTATATGCCGATGTGTATGTATATTTAGTAAGGATTTAAATCTTGTTCATTTATGTCCAATATTTTAACCTGCCAGTTCTTTTACCCAGTCTATACATTGTATTGCTGCCCTTAGACCATTCAAATCTGCCCTTTTAAAATTAATAGTTTTTGTTGGCCCCTTACAGTTTTGTTTTTTTTAATTCAATCTCAAATGAGACTGTGTTGTGATCACTGTTTCCCAAAGTTTGTCCTATTTCAACATTTGATACCATATTGATATTATTTGTGATGACTAAACCCAATATAGCCTCATTTCTAGTAGGCTCTTGTGTAACTTGGGCCAGATAATGATCCCTGAGTGTACTCAAGAACCTACTCCCTTTACCCGTACTGCTGGTTTCACTCATTCAGTTTATTTCAGGGTAGTTAAAATCTCCCATTATCAGAACTTGCCCATGCTTAGCTGCATTTCCAATCTGTAATAATAATTGGATTTCATCAATTTCAATTATATTTGGGGGTTTATATTATACTCCTACCAATATTCTTTTGGAATTTACTGCTCCACTTTTTAACAATACCCACAAACATTCAATATTATCACTAGGCCCACCATAAATAATATATCTCTGACTATAGGCTTTAAAATTCAGGCTTAAATCCCTCCTCCTCTTCTTCCATTGCACCTCTCTTTCCTAAATAGGTTATAACCATCCAGATTAACAATGCAGTCATGCGAGTCATCCCACCATGTTTTAGTAATGCCTATTAAATCCCATTTATCCTTAACTGCTAATAATTATAACTCTACCATTTTTCCTGGCAAGCTCCTGGCATTAGCAAGCATACACCTTATGTTATGAATCTGTAGTTCTGAAGTGCATGCCACTAAACTTGAGTTACTTAGCAGTACCTCCCTATTGATTATACTAACCCTCCCCAATCTCCTCCCACATGACAAGTTAATCAGTTCCTAACCCCTCTACACTTTCTACCCCATTACTTATATCTAGTCCCTCCCCCCCACCTATTAGATTAAAAACTCTGCCAGTCGTTCTACCAACCTTCCCCCTAGCACAGCAGCTCGGTCTTCATTAAGGTGCAATCCATACTTGCTATATTGTACCCAAGTGAGAAGTCACCCCAGTGCTCTAAAAACCCAAACCCCTCCTTAGTGCACCACTTTTTAAGCCATGCATTAACCTCCCTAAGCTCCATCTTTCTCCCGGGGCTAGCACGTGGCACTGGTATTGTCTCAGAAAATACTACCTTGGAGGTCATTGCCTTAAGCTTATTCCCTAGTTCTCTAAAATCCCTCTTTAGGACACTCCATCTTCCACTAACTCTGTCATTAGCCCCTCCCCATATATTATCTACCCGATCCACAACATGCCGAACCCGAGCACCCAGGAGACAGCAAACTGTTTGATTGCTGGGATCTGGGTGACAAATCACCATTTCTACCTTCCTTATCAAAGAGTACCCTACCACCAAAACCTATATGTTTCTCTGCCTATTCTGCCCTCACATTCCTCCAGTAGAACTGTTCTCCTGGCTGTTCGAGGGAACAGCTCTATCTGGCATTGCCATTCCTGAATGGACATCCCCAACAGTTTCTCTCAATTTTGCAAATCTGTTGGGGCTTGCCAGCTCACTACTGGCCTGCCTCCTCCTGATCCCCCTTGTAACTATAACCCAGCTACCTCCCTGGGCATCCTCACTAGCTACATCTCCACCCTCCATGCTAGACACAACTAAACTGTGCTCAGTGAGCACCAGCTCCCTTTCTAGTGCAGCAATATCATGAAGTGCTGCGATTCTCCTCTCCAGTTCTCCAGTTTGAGCTTCCAGAGAGGCAATATGCTCATACCTCTCACAGAGGTATGGACCCTGGATCAGTTGTTCCAGTAGTTCCTACATGGGGCAGAATGTACATCGAGTGAGGTTGCCACTGAACTGACTCATAATTACAAATAGGAAAAAATAAGTGGGAAAATAAAATACTACAATTTAACCCAACTCTCTCCTGCAAACAGTCACACACAAGGCCCAAACTTATATGCAAGGTAACCCCTGGCAAAAACGCTCCCCTCTCACCAGTACCAAATCACTGCACACAGAAAATAAACACACTTTACTTGTCTGAGTAAATCACATGCCATGAGTTTTCCTGTGCTATAAAACACTCTTAATTTAGGGGTGACTGTATACATTTACGTTCAGCTACAGGCAATCATCATGTAATTGCTTTTTTTCTACAATAATTATTGTATTCTCTAACTTGAGTCCTAGATAATAAATGCAAGATATTTAAATCTTAAATTTCTTTACATATATTTTTGTCATATTTTCTCTATCTTTCATATAAAAGAGAATGAGAGCAAACATATGAGACGTGCTTTATCCGATATTAATTCTTATGTTTTTTTTTTACTTAATAAAAGAGTATTAGATTAGATGAAATACTTTATTAAAACACAAATCCGTTCTATGGAAAATGATATCAACAAAACATGAGTGCATTTTATGACAGTAAATAAGAACTTACATATATAAAATACATTATATGTAACACAATATAAATGGCTTTATTATAAGAAATTATATACAATATACAAAAAGCACTTCAGAAACATGGTAAAATAATGTTTACAGATGATACAATCATATTATTTTAAAATATGTATTCACTTATTTTTCATATTAGTAGGTTCAGAAATACAAGAAAATTAAAGCAATTTTTAACATGGTTATATGCTACGCTTCAAAACAAAGGTTCTATTTTTAAATTACTATTGAAATAATAGTTCAAAATATATGCATACAATAATAGGAGTTAAAGATATTCAGAATAATGTTAAGATACAGTGTAAAACAAATAGACAAAAATATGAATAATTAATTACCATAATTTACAAAATCTGAGAAAAAAATGTAAATTGATCTGTGCAGTGTGTTTATTTTTAGTACTGTACATTCATTGAAAATAATCCATTTGGTTTATTTACAGTCTTTGCAGGTGCCAGTAATACGACTACATGCTATAACTTGGCAAGCAACAGCACAGATGGTATCTTTAATCAAAACTATACATTGTTTTTCACAAAAACAGTCCTCAGCAGGAGAAATCAGTCTGTTACTTCACTTTGTTGTTAAAATATATTAAACTAAACGCTGTGATGATCTTTATATAAAAATAAATACATACAAACTATTAGCCTCATTCAATTCCAAACTGAACTTTTGGCTGCAGGTGACATTTTTTCTAAACATTTAGATATATTCAATTGTATTTCACAGACTCCACACGCAAACCATGCAATTATAAGTAACATTTGCGGGCATGAAAAATCCATGGAGAAGAGGACAGAGTTAAATTTTTGACAATCCACAGTACTTTTGAGCCTAAAGCTCTCAATTGGGCTCAAGTAATTGCAATTTGGCCAATTGAATGAGGCTCTATGTCTGTCCTGGACCTGAGTCAGTCAATAGAAGAACCAGGGTCAGAAGCAGGACAACTGACGCGTTTCATCTAGATGCCAACTGCATTGTGGAATTTATTATGTATCTTAACTGAAGCCTCCAAACTTCCAATCTCAGGTACTGTACATGTTCCAAGTCATTTCCTTCTTGTGCCCTTCTAAATGTCATTATATTAAATATTTATACGTGTATCCATAAAAATATGGATTTTGGATCTTTTACTTCATTTTTATAAAGCCGGTTTGTAAAAATGTAATTGACTATCCCTAGAGTATTTTTTTTAACTATACTATGTTCCCATGGATTATGTTATTTAACAGACTTAATGCACACTTTAGTTTGCAATGAGGGGAATTTATAAAGTACCTTCTCATCTGAAATGACGTGAGAAGAGCTAAGAAAATGTGAGAAGGACTGTTTTTATTTCCATAGGAAATAAATACATAGTAAATGAGGAGATAACATAAGATGCACTGAAATTGCTTAGTAAATTCCCCCTATGTAACTACTCCTACAATGAGTGTAGATTTGTAAAATTCCTCTTCTCTGTAGAGATAATATTGTAAGGCACAGTAAGTTTTATTTTAAGAAATATAAGAATTCCTTGACCTACATTTTTTAGCTAGTGCAATTCAGATATATTTGTTCCATCATGAAATAATGGCAATATAAAAAGCTCCTAAAATGTTATTCCAGCTATTTCTTGGCCAGTATTGAGTTTATGATGTCCAGACATATTTTGGAAATGTATAATAATAAAAAGAACTCAATTAACAATGTCCTCAAATCAGTATGATATTGCTTATAGAAAAAATATTTTCTGCCATGTAGGACACACATGCATAGAAGATGCAAAATGATTTTGATTTAAATTTTCTGTAAATAGATGCCAAACTACACCAAGATTAAAACTCATTATGTATTAAACTTCTGCTAGATGAGCGAACAAAAAAAAAAAGAGAATGTTATAGTATATTCTTTGTCTTACTTTCAGTTTTGATGTATTAGCAATCACTGATAGTGCTGATCTGTTAAGTGTCTGACTCCTGGGTAATTAGTCATGTTCAATAACACTCAGATTTTACTCATAAATGCACTGTTGTACTAAGTGTATTTTTAAACTAATTCCCCATACCCTTGATTTTTGGAACATAGTTCAACCTAAGCCACTGAAAATGTGTTTATATATATTTTAAATAGAGGAAATTAAAGGGATATGGAAGGTCTCTGGATTTTATTACGTATATAATATACCTATGTATCTATTTACTTTTGGTTGTTTTAAGACGTGTTTAAAAGCTCTGTTTTTACTAACTAAAATCAAACAAATACTACCTGCTTGAGTCCTCTGTAGATCATGAAAACAAAGGGCCATATGCAATGCAAAGCCCCCAACTTGATCTCAGATGGCCGAATGTCTGCAAATTTGTTGCGGGCTCCCGTTCGTCTCCGATTGCGATGCTATTCTATTGCTCGAGCAGAGCAGTTCAGGGCAGGAACATGATAAATTCAGCAAGCCCGTAACCTCCTGTTTAAAATTAGCCAATACGGCAGTAAAACATGGAGGTTACATGTCAATCAATTAATTTCGGGGATCCGATATGCGATCAGACTTACAAACCCTCACAATAAAGAATTATGAAAATGAATGCCAATACTGTTCTAGTCCATATGGGTGGCCTGATATGTATTAACTCATTGATACCCAAGATCGATTGAACCCCGAAATGAAACCTAAAAATACATTTTATTTCCTGCCGATTTGCGGGCTTGAGACTGTTGTGCAATTAATTCTAATGTCTATCATCACTTTCCCCGTTATTTACAGTGCAGTATTGATTTTTGATTTGCATTTACAGTGCTACGAATAGGTGTTTAACCCCCTTGCGGGGCCTCTCTAGCACTCGTAGGATTTTGTCCTTCATTTGCCCTTTACAGGTGTGAAAACATTTGCAGGTCTGGGGAAATTGATCAATTGAATAGCTATTTGCGATTTTAGCCTTTAGAAAGTGAAAGATCAAAGGCTTCTGGAGGCTGTAAGTTACGATTTTAACCATTGCCATTTGAGGTGGTGTTATAATCCCCAGTTGGCTCTAGCTGCTGGGTTATCATCTAAAGAAAGACACATTCTTTAGTGTTACAATATTAGTACATATTCATCTGTTATTTTAATTTTAGTTTTAGGAAAACCAGTAGGAGTCTTAAATCTATAGAATATATACTATCTATTGCAGATTGAAGTATAATTATTAATTTCTGTCTCTCAATATTCTCTTAATGTTGCATGTTTATTGTATTGCCTGTAATTTAAAATTCATTTTAGGATATGTATAATGCAAAGGAAGGTCTTTGATCTAATAGGGCAATCAGATAACCCAGACATTTATTGTATGCCACAGTATTGACTTATAAGAAAAACGTTTTTATAAAAGCTATTGCTATATATCTTGTGTGTCTTACCAGCCACATACAATTGCTTGAATCTGGCTTGAAAAGGTCCTTCTCTTATATCTATTTTCTCCCAGCCAATCAACATACTCTTTGGTGGCTAGGAACTGCAATATGAGAACATCACTTGTAAAGTTTGGTATTTTATGTCCTCCATTTAATATTCCAAGGATGTGCATAATTTTTTTACCTGCCAAATTTGTATATTTATGTCTCAGTAGCATATTGCAGAATGTTGCTGAGAGATGCTTACTGATTGACACTGCACACCCAGTACGACATAGTTTGGCCCTCATTCAATTGAGTTAATTTGCTATTCAATTGGCGTCTTTTACCTGCACTAGGAGGTGGTGCCCCCCCCCCCCCCCCCCCATCAATTCTCTAAATGTTTTTGATGAGCACAATGTGAACTGCTTACCTCCAGTACTTTGTGCAGTGATCTACAATTTTGGAGATAGCCTTTCCTATCCTGTTTTAATTTGGGGAAAATGATCTTACGGATTTAACTGTGACTTCACTGGCTTTATTGATTGGACTATACTTTTACATATTTTCAGTGATAATCTATGTATTTCCACACATCCAGTTATCCCTGTATGTTTCTTGTGATACTAGTATTTCTGTGGCTCAATTAGTTGAGTTGGTGTTTTAACCTCCAGGTTAAATGGCTCGATGAAGTACATTGTTTCATCTGTTATTTTAACTTTAGTTTTAAGAAAACCAGTAGGAGTCTTAAATCTATAGAATATATACTATCTATTGCAGATTGAGTCAACTATTTGTTTCTCTATATCCCCTTGTCGCCATGCTGCCTTTTACCTGCACTAGTGGCTGGTGCTCATTCTACCGCCCCCCCCCCCCCCCCCACTTATTTGTTTCGCTTAAGTTAAAAAACCTTTACAACACAAAGTTTAGATGATATAATAAAGTTTCAAATAATAGTTGCAATATTGGTTCATAGAACCATCCTTATACTATCCTAAAATGTAAAAGTATATACATGAGCCAAAAGTGGAGAAATATATAAATAGCAGTCTTTTTTCAAACACCATACTGCATAAATATGAAAACACCTATTTATGTTTCTCTTTTTTTTTACTTTGTGTGCTATTAATAAGGTATTTGAGTGGTTGTACCAAGTGTGCGTTACATATTGCCTCTTTGACTGTTTGACCAATTGCTGTAAAGTTTTAGCAGAAAATCAAACTAGCAGTACATTTTGTACACACAAGCATATTCAATTTGCATACAGTACATATGCCTCTTCTTTCTCTATATATTTTATATGGTATATTGTGTGAAGAATACAACAAATCATTGCATAGTTTCATGACCATAAGAAAGTAATGCCAGTGCTCCAGATCCAGTAAAGAGCAGAGTTGTCACCCCACACAATAATCGTGGTGAGTGATGCATTTGTGAAGTTTGCTGCTCTCTGCTGCAGATGATTTTACCATATGTGGTGAGATTTCCTTACTATAATGTAATCTGCTAAGGACATCAAACTTTGCAAGCTCTTTAACATAGTGATGTTTTAGTGAAGCCTACAACCCTAAAGAAAATATTTTAATGTTCAGTAATGTAAAATCCAGGAAGCATGATAAATGTTATTTGTCATGAAAACACAAGAATATTATTGTAACTGGAGCTTTAACTACATCTGTACTCCTCTCACCTCATCTCAGGTAAGAAAGTGTTTAGTCAACCCGCACCCCCCCCCCCCCCCCCCCCCAAGCTATCTCTTACACAGATTCCAAAGCTGGTTACCCTGACTTACCAAACATTAAACACGCAAACAGCATTCCTGGTGATTAGGAAAAGTAATACACTGTAATACACTGTAATACAAAATACTATTAAAAAAGTACCGTCATTTGTATATTTAAAAAAAATCAAATTAACTTGGATCCTTTATTAGCAAACTGCATCAAGATTGATTCTCTATTCAGACTATTGATTACCTTTCTACTTCCCCTGTTTACTGTTTTGATTGTGTACACACATATGAGATGTGGATGTTTTAAGACTATTTCATTTAATTGTGGTGCTTTCATAAGTCAGTCACTGTGGTGCAGCTGTAGGATGAGATTGGTGGTTACTAGCCAGAAATAAATAGCCCTATCATTAATTTTAGTTAAGCAAAACTGTTCTTTGGAGACACTCCCTACTGTACAGCAGTAGTATCTACCACCAGCTAGACTGATTTCTAATCTAAATATATTACATTATCCACAGTCAGAATGGCTATTGAGGCAGTTTGTCTTTCTTTGTTTACTTATTCTATATTGTCTGAACTTATTTTATGTGGATTTTTGTTTATTTTATTACTAATTAAGGATTGGTATATGACAGTACAGTGCATTTTCTATTCATTATGATTGATACTCATCTGTATTTGTTTGACATAATACGTGGACATTGGCATGTATTAATACTTTACATTGAGTGTATAGAGGCTTTACCATGTAGAAGATTGTTATGATCTATATTCAGAAGATGACATCTCTAGAGGTTCCCTATAGAAAACAGTGTTCACTATGCGCTTGTCCACATTTCAGTTTTTAACAACCCGGTCCTTCATATTGAAAGATAAAAAAATAATAATGTATTAATGCTTTTATATTTACTTATATTAAATAAATTGTGATAATGTGCTTAAAATTTATAGTAATAGCAAGTAATACCTTTCAGCATTTTTACGTGGGTTAAGCTTTTGAAGCCCCAAAGGATTATTCTTCAAGTATTTAAGACTCAAAACTCTGAAAACAGTGTACAAAACCAAAAAGTCATTCAGTTGGTTCTCTAAATAATATCATATACTACTACTATCCAGCACAATCCAGAACTGTACTTTTATATTACAGTTAGAACTAGGATTTGCTGCTTGTATTCCTCCTTTTCTTTTACAAACGGAGAAGGAACAGCAAATGGATATCTCAAGATTCTGTTTTGATGGCATCACAACTAGTCTGTTATCTACAATAATATCTTGTGCTATGTTACTATCGAACATTTATATGAATATTAGCGACCCTTTTGTGAAGAAGTTTACTTTTTAGTATAGTAGATTGTTTTTTTTACAAATGGAATTTATTCTCCTGTAACAAAAATAAGAATAGTACAGCATTAAAATAATTAGTACAGGGTTATTCATGTAAAAAGTATATTAATACACATATTTGTAATTGTGTTTCTTTGATAAACACATATACACACACAGACGTAACTACTTTCAGATGCAACTCCTTTCAAGTTTCAACTTTATAGACATGGGAATTATAGCAATGCAATGTGAATGGACAGATATATTTAACTTTTTTTGAATATCCAAAAATGTTAAAAGGTAAACTATAGTATACTATAAACAGCATTGCCAAGATGACTTGCCATGAATTAATTAATTTTAACATGACAAGAAAATATGGCTCCTTTTTTTAGATCATAGCTTCTGAACAAATCCTAATCTTATGGTTAAGCAAATAAGGTATCTATAATCATTATGCCTGATTTCATATCAGTTTTTAAATGCTGAACAATGAGGGCTAAGCATGTGCTTTCATGGTAGTCTCAAAATATTATTCAAATTAAAGAATTCTATATCCAATATGCTTGGATCTCAATATCTTATATAAGTTGTAGAAGAAGCTTGTTGGATTTAAATTACACTAGAATTTTGGATTCTATAAATTCTCTAACGTTAAATTATTACATACGTAGAACATAGAACAATTTAAATTTATTTTGGTCTATATCAAAATGGATAAAAACAAAAACATTATTATACTTCATGTTTATGCACAGATCATGTTATTTAGAGGGGAGCTCAGTAGACAATATTGTAAGACCATGTACAATCAGAATTTAATAAAAAAAAACTGTATACTCTAGTTCTGAGGCTCCCAACAATTAAATAATGTGGGGAGTCTGATCAATCTTATAGCAGCATAATATCTCTCCCTATTATGCTACCACTATGAACAATTTCCAGTAATTTAAAATAACACCACTGCGTCCTTAGTTTTTGTACTGACAGATTTGATTTTCTTATTCATCAGCAAGGGAAGTTTTCATTATTAAGTCTTCCTTTTTCCTCAGTCGGTTGGAGTTGTATCCACATGGTCTGCAGAGTTTCCTTCACCATCTGGATTTCTGCATGCAAAGATTGTGAACATTCAATTAAGGATCACATCTCATGAATAATGATAATTTATCAGCTGCCTCACATGTATTGTAACCTATATGCTGGTTCTATTTTTCTATACTGTACGTGAAAATGGCTAATATTCTATTTATTTCAGAGTTGCTTTCAATCAAATATGCACAATTATTTTATGTGGTACATTATTTAGTTTTTCCAATAAAGATGTATTTATACATAAGCACCTAAAAGGTAACACATGACCCCTGTGTTCCAGTCTTCTCATGATATGGACAAAATATTTGAGCTTTAGCTTCATGATCAATCCTTCCAGTGAATGGTTTGTCTTGATTTCCTGTAGTATTGATTGGACCTTCTTGCAGTCCAAGGGACTCTAAGTTATTTTCTCTAACACCAGAATTCTATGTCGCCTAGCCTTCTTTATGGTCCAGCTCTCACATCCGTATGTTACTACTAGGAATATCATAATTTCTATCTATGCGGACCTGTGTTGATAGTTTAATATCCATACTTTTAACTAGGCCAAGATTCCCCAAAAAACATGCATCTCTGTTCTTTAGTGAACCAAGTTTTTTTCCTACGATCCCAAGTCTTTTGTTTATAATATGCTATTTTTAAGAACTTGACTTAATAATGTGCAAAATATTTTTACAGTTTAAAATAAATACTTAGCACATTTAATTTCTTATCATTCTATTCAATTTTGTTTAATGATTAGGCCCATTTTATTCTTAAAAGAATTAGATACCTGGGAGGATTGGAATAGTCCTTGGCTAATTAGATAAATATATGTATTACCTTCTGTTTAAATAATCCTCTCCATATAGCACACTTGACAGTAGAACTCACTGGAAGAGTAAGGTCCCATAGGATAAGATTGTCTTTAAACATTTATATTTTATTCCTTTTTTGCATACCTCCTAATGTTATTTTTAATTCACTACAGAACCATGCTGCATATTTCTTTTAAGTTTAATTTGTCACAAGATTTTAAAGTTTGCAATTAACTGTAAAATATATCATATGCTAACAATGTATCAAGTTTCTTCCTTTGTTTTTTTCCCAATTAAGAATGCAGACTGTTTTCACATACTTGTCACTGTTTAATTTTTTTGGAGTGGTATTTGGTTAGAACTACATATAATTTAGTCACTATGGCAGATTGGATAGATGCAGAGTGGCATTGTGTGATTTCTTTTGTATATACTTGAAAAACTTCAATTATAGATGAACGTCAAAGTATACAAAGCATTTGAGCAACAGAGAAAATTAGCTTATTTTCTTGTCTTGTTGAAGAAGCATGTGTGGTTATAAACTGCAGGGTAGATTCAAACATTTAAAATGTGAACCAGAATTTGTAAAGAATACATATTTAATATTTTTTATATTTTATATATTATATAATAATTTTTCAACATTATACCTGTGCCATACATTTTTGGTATAACAGCAGCTAAAATGACAGGGTGCTGTACATGAAACATATCAATACCAAACTATACCAATTGCCAGTTGTTTAGACCATTCTTTATCTACTCCTGTTCTCAGGGACCACTAGCAGGATAAACCTGTTTTACAATATCGGAATTTGCTTATGCTAAAAAGATTAATTGTATCACAGAATTAACCACAATGGTATATAGCTAATATGAAAATTAATTTCCCAACATAGAAAACAGTGATATCAATTATTAGCTTGCTGTATATTCTAAATATCTCTAATAAGATATAAATAGGCATAACTTAATTAAAGAATCAATGTGCAATGAGAAAAGAATATAAATATATACATAAGTGCTGTGTTGTCGATACATTCCCCGGGTTCAGCACTGCACCATCCAGCCAAACGTACCTGTGTGTAAGTGAGGAGTGAAAGCTGCTGCTGCTAGAACAGCCCTCACTGATATATATCTTTTAATAGTATCTCTCAAGCAACCAGAAATTACATTTATCTGGCATCTAACAATCCCCATGAGTGCGGGATTACATGAGAGTCTACTGTATATATATATACTAGCGACTTGCCCGTCGAAAAATTACGGCAATAAGATTGTAAGGCAGATAATGTTGTTTGCGTGCAAAATTAATTTTGTTGGTGTTTTAAGATCCTTCGGCGCTCATTGCGAGGCTCTTGGTTGGTTGTTTGTGTGCTATGAGCAGCGTTGGTGTTTTTTTTTGGTATGGCAATGAATAATTAATAAAATAAGAAATTTATATACTTTACCTATTGTGAAGTAATATATGCAGGAAGCTTAGTGTTGAAGAGCTGGCAATCTGTTTTCAAGTTGCTGCAGTGATGTGGAGCTGCTGTGTAAGCGTCATGAATGTGTGCAGTGTAATAGTGTGCGTGCACGAGGCAAATCCGTTAGGGTAGCTGTGTACTTCCGGATTGTATAAGTTAGTGTTCTAAAATGGCGCCTAATGTGTGGTATGCGGCTGTGTCCGATTTAGCTGATTTTGTTTTCGGATGTCAGCCGACTTTTTTGGAAAATCTGTAGGTGTTTGGTGGTGTTTTGCGTGTTTAGGGCCATTTTTTCTCTCGCATAGGTGATTTCGGGTGTCTAAACTACGAAATTTGGACTTAAATCGAGCCTGCAGCGTTAGCAATAGCCTGCATGCTCACAATCATATATGTGATATATACAGTGGATATAAAAAGTCTACACACCCCTGTTAAAATGTCAGGTTTCTGTGCTGTAAACAAATGAGACAAAGATAAATCATTTCAGAGCTTTTTCCACCTTTAATGTGACCTATAAACTGTACAACTCAATTGAAAAACAAACTGAAATCTTTTAGGTAGAGGGAAGAAAAAATATAAAAATAACATAATATGGTTGTATAAGTATGCACACCCTTAAACTAATACTTTGTTGAAGCACCTTTTGATTTTATTACAGCACTCAGTCTTTTGGGGTATGAGTCTATCAGCATGACACATTTTGACTTGGCAAGATTTGCCCACTCTTCTTTGCAAAAACACTCCAAATCTGTCAGATTGCGAGGGCATCTCCTGTGCACAGCCCTCTTCAGATCACCCCACAGATTTTCAATCGGATTCAGGTCTGGGCTCTGGCTGGGCCATTCCAAAACTTGAATCTTCTTCTGGTAAAGCCATTCCTTTGTTGATTTGGATGTATGCTTTGGGTCGTTGTCATGCTGAAAGATGAAGTTCCTCTTCATGTTCAGCTTTCTAGCAGAAGCCTGAAGGTTTTGTGCCAATATTGACTGGTATTTGGAACTGTTCATAATTCCCTCTATCTTAACTAAGGCCCCAGTTCCAGCTGAAGAAAAACAGCCCCAAAGCATGATGCTGCCACCATGCTTCACTGTGGGTATGGTGTTCTTTTGGTGATGTGCAGTGTTGTTTTTGCGCCAAACATATCTTTTGGAATTATGGCCAAAAAGTTCAACCTTGGTTTCATCAGACCATAACACATTTTCCCACATGCTTTTTGGAGACTTCAGATGTGTTTTTGCAAAATGTAGCCTGGCTTGGATGTTTTTCTTCGTTAGAAAAGGCTTTTGTCTTGCCACTCTACCCCATAGCCCAGACATATGAAGAATACGGGAGATTGTTGTCACATGTACCACACAGCCAGTACTTGCCAGATATTCCTGCAGCTCCTTTAATGTTGCTGTAGGCCTCTTGGTAGCCTCCCAGACCAGTTTTCTTCTCGTCTTTTCATCAATTTTGGAGGGAGCTCCAGTTCTTGGTAATGTCACTGTCGTGCCATATTTTCTCCACTTGATGATGACTGTCTTCACTGTGTTCCATGGTATATCTAATGCCTTGGAAATTCTTTTGTACCCTTCTCCTGACTGATACCTTTTAACAATGAGATCCCTCTGATGCTTTGGAAACTCTCTGTGGACCATGGTTTTTGCTGTGGGATGCGACAAAGAAAATTTCAGGAAAGACCAACTAGAGCAGATGAACTTTATTTGGGGTTAATCAGAGGCACTTATGATGGCAGGTGTATGCTGACTCCTATTTAACATGATTTGGAATGTGATTGCTTAATTCTGAGCACAGCTACATCCCCAGTTATAAGAGGGTGTGCAGACTTATGCAACCACATTATTTTTATTTTTTATTTTTCTTCCCTCCACCTAAAAAAATTCAGTTTGTTTTTCAATTGAGTTGTACAGTTTATAGGTTACATTAAAGGTGGAAAAAGTTCTGAAATGATTTATCTTTGTCTTATTTTTTTACAGCACAGAAACCTGACATTTTAACAGGGGTGTGGAGACTTTTTATATCCACTGTATATATATATATGAAAATAATGCATGCAGCCTCTGACCCATTGCACAATTTCACCAATCAATCCGAGAACTTATGCTCACCCTTTTATGTTGTTCAGCTAAATTTTTCCCTCTATATCTCAAAACAATAATGTGCCATTTTATAATTATGTAAAGCTCTTTGGATAAAGGTGTTATATAAGAATGTAAAAAATAAATAAAAATATATATACTTTATTATGTGTATAATATGAATATGAAAGGATTCCAATTACCGCATATACTCGAGTATAAGCCGACCCGAGTATAAGCCGAGGCACCTATTTTACCACAAATATTTTACCACATACTGGGTAAAATGAGTGACTCGAGTATAAGCCGAGGGTGGGAAATGTGCTGCCCCCTGTGTCCCTCTTGTGATCTCCGTGTCCCCCTCTTGTGTCCCCCTCTCTCTCCCATGTCTCTTCTCCCTTCTCCCTTCCCTGTGTCTCGTCTCCCCTCTCCCTTCCCTGTGTCTCTTCCAATCTTTCCCTTCCCTGTGTCTCTTCCAACCTCTCCCTTCCCTGTGTCTCTTCCAACCTCTCCCTTCCCTGTGTCTCTTCCAACCTCTCCCTTATCACCCTCCTCAACCCCACTCCTAATCCTCCCTCCTCATCCTCAACCTCCCTCCTCATCCTCAACCACCCTCCTCATCCTCAACCCCCTCCTCAACCTCCCTCCTCATCCTCAACTTCCCTCCTCATCCTCAACCCCCTCCTCATCCTCAACCCCCTCCTCAACCTCCCTCCTCATCCTAAACCTCCCTCCTGATCCTCAACCCCCTCCTCAACCTCCCTCCCCATCCTCAACCCCCTCCTCAACCTCCCTCCTCATCATCCCTCCTCAACCCCCCATCCTCAACCCCCTCCTCAACCCCCCATCCTCATCCTCCCTCCTCAACCCCCCATACTCATCCTCAACCCCCTCCTCAACCTCAACCCCCCTCAACCTCAACCCCCTCAACCTCCCTCCTCAACCCCCCTCCTCAACCCCCCTCAACCCCCCTCCACAACCTCCCTCCTCAACCCCCCTCCTCAACCCCCCATCCTCAACCCCCCCATCCTCATCCTCCCTCCTCAATCCCTCATCCTCCCTCCTCAACCCCCCCATCCTCATCCTCAACCCCCTCCTCAACCTCAACCCCCCTCAACCTCAACCCCCCTCAACCTCCATCCTCAACCTCAACCCCCCTCCTCAACACCCCAATCCTCAACCCCACTCCTCATCCTCTCTCCTCAACCCCCCTCCTCAACCTCAGCCCCCCCTCCTCATCTTCAACCTCCCTCCTCAACCCCCCTATCCTCAACCCCCTCCTCAACCTCCCTCCTCAACCCCCTCCTCAATCCCCCCATCCTCAACCCCCTCCTCAACCCCCCATCCTCATCCTCAACCCCCCAACATCAACCTCCCTCCTCAACCTCCCTCCTTAACCTCAACCCCCCACAACCTCCCTCCTTAACCTCAACCCCCCTCCTCAACCTCAACCCCCCTCAACCTCCCCCTCAACCCCAACCCCCCTCCTCAACCTAAACCCCCCTCAACCTAAACCCAGCTCAACCCCCCTCCTCAACCTAAACCCCCCTAAATACCTCCCCCTCTCCCCTCACTTACCTGCTTCTGCTCCGGCCTCAGCTCCTTGACCCGGCATGTGCTAATGACGCGGCGCGCATGTGACGTCACATGCGCACCGGGTCAAGAAGGAGCGGAGGCCGGAGCAGAAGCAGGTAAGTGAGGGAAGAGGGGGAGGTATTTAGGGGGGTTAGAATGAGGAGGGGGGTTTAGGTTGAGGAGGGGGGTTGAGGAGGGAGAATGAGGAGGGGGGTTTATAATGAGGAGGCGGGGTTGAGCAGGAGGAGGGGGGAGGGAAAGAGACACAGGGGGGTTAGAGAGACACAGGGGGGGTAGAGAGACACAGGAGGGGTTAGAGAGACCCGGGGGGCGGGGTAGAGAGACACAGGGGGGAGAGTGACTCGAGTATAAGCCGAGGGGGCCCTTTTAGCCTTAAAAAAAGGGCTGAAAAACTCGGCTTATACTCGAGTATATACGGTAGATTCTATAGAAAAATTGTTTATAAAAGAATATTCATAACATAAATTGGACATATAATAGGATAGCATTAAATGCTCTGTAAAACGAATAGTGCATGTTAAGATGGTGACTCCATGGTATAATGTTCTTTCTATTTATTTACACAACAACAAAATTAGAGGTGCTCAAACTGAGATCGGACAATACCTGAAGTAGGTTTGTCCTATAAGTCTGGTTACCTACTCAGAGAGCAACATCTTTTAGCTTACTTGTATATTTCTATTTATTTCTCAGAATGCTATTTCATTAACTGTTTTCTAAAATAAACCACCAAACTAGAAAGGATATGGATTTGACGATCATCAGCACTCCTGCAAACATTTTGAAGGTGGTCTTCTAAGTGTTTCATATGAAGGTTTACAGAGTCACACTTTTTCAAAAGCTCCAGGAACTCAGGATTTAGTCTCTAAAAGAAATAAAAAAAATAATGTAAAGAAAATACTTTCTGGAGAAATGCATAGCATAACACACATGTACTTATTGATATGTGTATTAGTCTTAGGATCTACTAAGACATATCTCACATATCTAATGTCGTACTGTTAAATTACATTCTCCTAGATTCATCAAAGCTTCCCAAGGGCTGAGAAGTGGATGGAAAATAGGTGTTTCCACTAATCACAGCTCTTCTCAGCTCCCGCTCAGGCTTATGGAATGTAGGGTATTCTATGCTATAAATTTGCCACAGCAAAACAAACATTTTGTAATAAAGTGAAGGTTAATAATAAACTTGCTATTTTATAACATATTTTACCATGATTTAATTTAAGATGTCAACAATCAACAAGCCTAAATACAATTCTAAATTATTTGCTCTTGCAAGTGAGTTGGAAAGTAATCACAAACAATTATGCTACAAAAACTATAAAAAGATTATATGGATGTAAGTTTATGCAAAATGTATGTTAAAAGTAAATAAGAAAAAATATAAATATACTAGGAACTTGCCTGTCAAAAATTACAGGATTAAAATTGTAAGGCTGGCAATGCTGTTTGCCACACAATTTGAGGCTTTTGCTCCTCTGAGCACTTTCGGCGCTCATCGCAAGCCCCGCACTGAGCGCCATCGACGTTCATTGCGAGCCTCTGACGCGTGTACTTCAACTTTCCTGCTTTGCACTGATCACCTACATCGCTCATCGCAAGCCCCACAATGAGCGCCTTTGGTGCTAATTGCGGGGCTCGCAAGGAGAGCCTTCTGCGCTCATTGCATGCCTCTCCCCTCACGGTGGTAATCATGGGCCCCGCAATGGGAGCCTTTGGTGCTCATCTCGTGGCTCACAAGGAGCGCCTTCGGCACTCATTGCAAGCCTTTCCTTCCGCCTACTGTACTGGCCGCTCATTGCAGGTTTTGTGCTTGGGAATGCCATGTGTCTTTCCACCATCTCGCCCCTGTCCCTTCCCTGTGTGTTTCTCCTGTGTGTGTCTGCTGAAGGCTGCTTGTTTTATTTTCATAGTCCTGTGTGCCTGGCGTTGTTGGTGTAAGTGTTACTGTCTTTGCCGTTGTGTCTTTTCGAAGTCCTGCGTGCCTAGCGTTGTTCGTGTAAGTGTTAATGTCTTTGCCGTCATGTATTTTCTAAGTCCTGTGTGCCTGGTTTTGCTCAGCCTCGTTTTCATTCAGTTTCCGATTTTTTTACGTTTTTCGCCCTCCATTTTTACCTTGTTTAGCCGATTTCAGATTGACGAGAACCCCCAAATATGGCTCAAAATCGCTTGCAACCGTACTCCCAGGCTTCCTCACTCTCCGTCTGTGCTGTGTGTGAGTGTGTTATTATATTCTGATGAGAACATCAGGTTCATTGGATCCAATAATGCTCAATGGAAGCAAATTCTGAATGTACTCAACAAACACTTACATATCTTGAGAACTGATGATGATCTCAAACTATGGCTAAAAGAATGGATCAAACCAAGCTGGAGGAGATCACCATCGTTGAAAGATGTTTTGGTGTCTAGTCATTTTGTCAAAAGAGGCCATGTAGGCAAGAGAACAGACATAAAAGGCAATTATCAGTGTGCACACTGCAGGGTCTGCCCACATATTAGAAATGTTAAAACATTTGAGGATAGTACTAGGCAAAGACACAATGTGCAACAACTGTTTAATTGCAGCTCCAAACAAATGATATATGATCTGGAATGTCCTTGCTCTCCACCCAAGAGATACGTGGGTATGACCTCACGAGAATTGCGTTAACATTTGGGTGAACACATTCGGAACATTAGTAACAGTAGGAGGGATTTGGAGAATCAAAAGAAATTGACATCTGTTGTGAGACACTTTTGGCAATATCATAGATCTGATCCCTCAAAACTCAAGTGCTGGATGATTCAGCAGATTAATTTAGGTATCAGAGGTGGCAAACTGGAGAGTGCACTTCTGAAAGCCGAAAGCAAGTGAATATTTTTGTTAAACACAATGGCTCCATCAGGATTAAACAAAGCCATTAATTATACAGTTTTCTTATAACATGTCCTCTTAGTAGGCTCACTTTGTGGGCCTTTTCTTTTCATATTATCATTCGATTCCTATATTCTGTCTTTACATGAAAATGCCTTCACTCCAATATATCTCCCTCTTCTCTCTCTTTCGTCTCATAGGTTTGCCCCCCTTTTTATATTTCTCTTTTTGATATGATTGTTCTCAGACATACAAACTTACAACCTCTTTGGCCATTTGCTACACTGTTACTTTAGTCCTCAATGTTGTCATTTTTGATTACTTTGTTTATGTTGCCTATTTATTTTAATTTAAATAAGCATTGGTTCAGTGTCACTTTAAATAGGTGACACTGCCAGTAGCTAATCAGCCCCAGTAGAAGCACTGTGTTGTGAAACGTGCATTGGGTGTTTGTGACATGCACGTGCCATTTTGGTTTTCATTGACCAGGCTGTGCACATGCGCGGGCGTGAGGACGCACGCATGCACGCAGGGTGTCACTGACGAGTGACGCTGCGTCTGGTTGTGCTTGGCTTCAGTGACCGGTCTGTCAGCATGGATACTCACTAGTTATGGGATATGAAGTCTGTTCACAGCAAGGTAAATCTTTTTCTTTTTTTAGGCAAAAGGAGCCAGCTTATATGCTGTTAGCCCGTGAGAGCACCTGTAATCAATGCAGGCTTATACCTCAAAGTAAGTGTGAAGCCTTTTCCTAACTTACTTATATATCAGGTATATTCAATATACCTGCTTTTGGTGATTAGGCTATCTGTGGCCTACAACACATAACGTTGTACTATTGTGGAAATGTTGGGACTTTATCCTATTTTGTTTTTGGTTATGTACATAGTGCTGCTTGTGTAAATCAAGTCCTGTGTTCAATTTGTATATACTTGCTGTGAATGACATCTCTCCCTAGTTCTGAAGTGACTAGTAATTAGTGCAACTTAATTCACTTTATCACCAATTGGGGATAGGACTTAGTTTTCCCACATGTTAATCTTGTGATTTTTATTCACTACCCATTGTGTCTATTGCTGCCAGACCAGGTCTTCAGCCTCACGCCTATTGTTTTTATTTTTTATTTCCTTGACACCTTTTTAAATATTATTATTAAAGGCTATGCTTTATTATTTTTTTAATGATGCACCTTAGCACATAGCCCATGTGATCAGCTATGATTCGGTATGTCGACGGCCTACAACAAGTTGGTATATCAAGCAATCTTGTGGTCAACCTTATGAGCTGATGGAAGACATATGTTTATTGGCCAATATATGATTGCGGATTATAGTGTTTGGTCCTTCACATCATTAGTTGCCACTATCTCTCTTTCTTCTAGTGTTATTATATTTGTTAAACTTTTTGTTTTGTTTTTAGGGTTTTTAGTTATGCACTTGGCTCGCAGTTCCGATGCTCTTTACACTTTTTAACCATGAGCCTAAGTCCTGCGCTGTACACGGCTCACCTCGGTTTGCGAGGCTTAGCAGATGAGCGCCTTCTGCGCTCGTCCAGCCTAAGTCCTGCGCCGTACACGGCTCGCCTCGCTTTGCAGGGCATCGCAGATGAGCGCCTTTGGAGCTCATCCAGCCTAAGTCCCGCGCCGTACACGGCTCGTTTCGCGAGGCATGGCAGGTGAGCGCCTTTGGAGAGATTGCAACTGCGTGACCAACATCGCAAACGTTACAGACAGTGTTCTTGGTCCACAACTATATATATGATTGTAAAGATAATAGAAAACATATAATAAGATATATAACAGTAATCAAGATTAGGTGAAGAAAATATGTTAAAGACTCTAAATTTATGATAATGTCCTATTTTATAAATTATATAAAACTGATAGGTTAAATATTCAACATCATACAGTATATAAGATATACAAACACACTTTGTATCCCTTTATACACATTTATTTATTTAGTTTTCATTTTTATGGCATGAGCCTAGACATGGGACATGGGTTCTAACTTTTAGTAGTCAGTCTAGCAAGGTCTACCACCCTACTAGTGACCAGTGTTTCTCAGTCACATACAAAAATGCTGTAAAAATATACATTCCTTCCTTTTCCTATCACATTAACACTAAATCTAACATAGTAAATTGGAATGTTGTCTCTTTTTACAGAGAAATCTAAAACATAATTAACATAGAGTGTATTAAAGATACCCAAACAACACTGCATTTTGACCTACATGTATATACATTTTGGTGTTTTAGTAAATAGAGGATAGGAATAAGAATCAAAATAAATTATTATTATTATTGTTTATTTGTAAAGCACAACATATGTAACGCACATATATTCCGTAGCACTATACAAGGGTTAAGTTCAAGGCAAAAAACAATAGCAGTATTAACACGGTACAAAGGATAGAGGGCCCTGTCTTTGAGCTTAGAATCCAGGGTCCATAGTGCTTTCCCAAAGCACCATGCAATATTGAAAATTCGCAGACTTACAGTCTAAATGATGAACAAAAGCAAATACAAGCCCCATTTGGCAGGTAGAAAATTGTGGGTTGAGTGCATGTTCACTCATAAATATTACTCATCATCACTGACACATTTTTTGTTAGCCATGTAGTGCAATATGATTTACATAATGGACACTCAAACTGATAAAAACTAGTTATAACACAACACAGTTGCATACTGAAGAGTTAGATCTCCCACCTGTTTTGTGAAATGAAATTGTGCAGATTGGGACACTATTTTTTTTAAACTTGATAATGAGCAAAATATATTTAAAAACAAAAAACAAAAATAAAAATATACAGACTTTATATTTTACAACTTTTATATGCAATTATTCTTTACAGCATGGCACACTTTTGCTTTCTTCCCTGCTGTTGCCTGTTTCCTTCTCAGATGTGCCATTGTAAACCAATGAGCTTCCATTTAGTTCTTGTGAGAGCACTAGCAGATGTAACTGCTGCATCCCCATTGTGCAGATAGACACTTTCTGTATATTCAAAGTCTTTTCCTCCCAAGTTATTCTGCTGAATCCAATATGGTAAATGATCCAGTAGCATAATTGCACATAAAAGATAAGACACTGGGGGGCGTATTTTTTTACATTGTAAAAAAATTGCATTTTTAAGTATAGTTATTCAAAATAGTAAATGTTAGAATATGACCACAGTAGTCATTTAATTTTGTAATGTAAGTGTAGTTAATATATATACCTTCTTGAGGTTTAAGGTACAGTTTATTTAGTGGAAATATGTTAGCCTCAGTGGTAATATCTCTAGTTTATCTAGGGAGTTGTTGAACACTAAATAGCCCAAGGCTTAATGAAAAAAGATAGTCTTTTGCTAATTAGTAGGAAACGTAATAAGTGAAGATACGCAATCATGGACACATTTGGCCATGTAACTCCACATATTGGGAAAACAAACTAGCCCCATTAAATGTGATCATTTACCAGTGGGGGCTTCCCTCATGCCCAGCCAGCAAGATAATCAGTCTGTCACTGAGGCAGATAGCGTGTGAAGTAATTGTCCAATTGTGCCTGGCCAACACTGCACGCCACTGGCTCAACCTGCTGTGAAAATGTATTGGCAAATCCCTGGCATTCCACCCTCTTCAGTTCTATGATTAAAAAGTCCACAGTCTCCTAATTTACAAAATATTGTCTAACTTTTCTGCTATCTGGTGAGAAATTGAAGTTCCTTTAAACTTTTAATACATATGCAATTTAATCTTTATGTTTTTGTTATTTTAAAGAACTAGCATATTCACTAGCATGGAGAATATGAATAAATAAAAAGAGTACAGTTCCTCAGTAGGTAATGTGAGATCTGCAATAATTAAACAGAAAATATCGAATTTTCATTTTGTTTCAGATATTATAACTTATTTAGGCCAAACTTGAAGGAGACCCTATAGGTCTCTTCATGAGATGCTCAATGATATAACACTTAAGACTTATGACACTTAAGTCATAGCTATCTTTGAGAGCCCTAAACGTTCTCTAAATTCACTGTGAAGAGAAAATAATGTCAAAATATTGCTTTTAACTCCCTCTGTACTCATTTAATGCTAGATTTCTTAAATTATTATTATTTATTTTGCATGCAAAAAAATATATACATATAAAACATGTTATTTCAATTGAGTGCTAAAGTTGTGGGCTACCAAGACCATTTAAACACACAGATAATTATATTAATTTCTTGTTGTTACCCAAAACAAGACAAATAACTATTCAGTTGCCTTAACTTTTTAAAACTGTGCTGAGCAAGCCCACTTTCTTTCCTGATATCACTTTCTTGAAGTACTGTTGCTAACACAATGAACAATAGTGGTCAGGTGGTCACAAATCATACCAAGAATGAATTCAATCTGTTTGAATATATCAGAACAGACTAAATTCCCATGCATTTTCTCACATTTTTTATTTTCCTTACTAAAGAAACAGACAGTGGATATGGATGAGAAACCATAGCTGCCAATTTTAAATATTTATCCAGTTCAGTACTTCGTTCTAATGATCAATATTGTGGGTTTCTCCCTAAACTGGAGTTAATGAGTATTTCTCATCTGTTCTTTAAATTTCCTTTTCAAGGCAAAGTAGTGAGAATGACTAATAATTTAAAGGACCACTGTGGTCAGTGTTTTTTTTCTATATGTTGAATAACCAAACTTGATAATGTACAAAATGTTAGAAAGTAAAAGAAAATAAACACAATGTTTTATTTTTTACTTTTATAAGTAATTATTATTTATAGTCGGCTTCCATTCTACAGCATCCATAAAATTCGATAAAACCCCTCTCGGAAATTCTGGAGCTTTATCTCTACTAGTTAAGAATGTATTCTACCAGTCTGAAAAGTTTCACTCACATAAATACACAATTTTCGGATATAGACGTACACATAATGTCCAATCTCCGTGGGTATTTCAAAAGAGTTTTGCAGCTGTTAACGATCAATCCATTTATATAAATTCCCAACCCATGGCTTTGAAGGGGTTAAATAATAAAACTAATGAATGCAGGGGGTTTATGACCATTCTGCATATGACCCGCTACCCCTATAAGTCTAAGCATCCACCAATTCCCCTCAATACTTACTAACCTATGACACTACTACCTATGATGCCGGTAAGCCCCAGGATTCCCCCTCAATACCTGCTACCCCCTATAAACCTGTGTACCCCCTCCAATACCCTGGAACCAACCCACCGCACATAAATACCTGGATGGGCCCTAGGGACCCCTATATTATAATAGCATACAAGCATGGGGGTCACTATGGACCCCCATGATACTTAATATTATACACTATACCATGGGGTCCTTAAAAAACCCACATGGTATGTAAACCTAACACCATACAATGGAGGTGCCTATGGATCCCCCGTGGCATCCTAACTACTACTATAGGGGTCCTAATGGATCTTCCATGGACCCTATTATCCTCATCTTCAGCCCATGTAAAGGGCCTTCACCTATAAATTGAGCCACTATTAAAAAAACTAACGAAGCTCCTCCTCTGAGGAGCTCCTCCAATGACTAATGGTAAACATCAGAGAGCCATGTGATTGCGTTTTTGAAAATAGTTATGGGACTGGCACTCTGAGCTTAAGATATTACAGACTTTTGGACACTTCAGTCTTAGTAGGGGGTGTCTTTGTAAACTAATGAGCTTTCCATCAGAGCTAATGAGAGCACTGGCACTTGGAAAAGCCGCTTTCCCATTGTGCTGATACAAACTTCCTGGGTAGGCAAATTCTCCTCCCAGCTCATGAAGTAGGCCTCTGGAAACTAAAATGGTAGATTCCATAGTGGTAAAATTGCATCTTAACGTAACAAGTTAGAGGCTAAATCATTTTTTCTTAAATTGAAAAACATGTCGCTTAATTTCAAGTGTAGTTCGTAAAAAGGAGCTATTTAAAACTTTTGACCAGTTTTTAAAAATAATATTCTGCCTCTGGAAGACCTTTTCACTCTTCAGCTGCCATCTTACACAAGTCCTTTTTGTCAATTCTGAAGTGTGGTCATCCTTCTTCAGTTAAAAGGTCAGATGCTCCATGTTTCTTGAAAAAACTTTTAAAAATAATCTTCTGCAAAATAGATATTCAATTACAAAAATTCAACAAGCCCGCAATTGCCTTCAAAACCGTCAATCGCAAATGTACTAGATAGGACTCGCAAGTGGGTAAAACACCTGTTCCTATAACTTCAGCAGTAAATAAACACACACTTTAAAAAACTTTAAAAGACTTTAAAAGACTGGGAAAGCATGGAAAGGCATTAGAATTAATTGCACAACAGTCTCAAGCTTGCAAATCTGCAATAAAAATAATTATTTGTAACTTTTATTTCCGTGATATATCGATCGCGGAAATCAAGGGGTTAATACATATCAGGCCACCCACATGGACTTAAACAGATGCTTTAATGTATTTCAAGATTGCTTGAGTGCAACCTGATTGGCAAACATTACTTATTAGCGTGTATTTTTACTGACAGTCTCATTTACTATTGGCTCAATCTAAAAAGTAACTTACATGCTTGCTTAATTATTGCCAGATCACATGATCATATCCCCTAAAATCCTACTTACGAGTTCATGGTTTGCGTGTGGAGGCTGTGAGCCTATAATTACAGGTTAGATAGAATTAAATACATCTACATGTTTAGAAAAAAAGGCAACTTCGAGCTTGCAATTGAATAGGGCCCTTAGTTGCTTGAATATCTCTGAACCGATGCCCTCTGAACTCATTGATCACACAGAAGTCTTCAAGATAGAGCAGTTTTCCGATCGATATGTCATAGGTGAATAGAAAAATAAATATTAGTCATATTATTGTTAACTGAATACCTTTAATTCCAAATGAAAATGTCAATCATTAACTGGAATAAAGAAGACTAACATTTCTTCAGCTTTACAATATTTGTCAAATCCGACCTATAGTGTTAAAGCACAATTTTTATTTGTGTACTTCACCCACACCAAACAATGAATCACATGTGTGGGTTTTGTTGTGAAGCAGAATTCTTAGTTGTGCAAATGAGAAAAACATTTCACAGCCATGCCTTTTTTAACTCAAGCAGCTGGTTAACAAGAGAATAGATTATCATAGTTTAATCAAGATCTGGTTTCACAACCAAAATAACTAATGCTTCTAAAAAGATGACCTATAATATAAATCTGCCTTTTCAGTAGCTAAGTCTGAGCTTTTATTTAAAACATTTAGCCCAGCTGGAAAATTTTAACTTAATTACACATTGTTTCATCAAATATATCATGAATATACCATTAGAAAAAAACATTGGGAATCTTATTTCAAAGTTCCTAATTTAAACATAAGCCAAAATGTGGCACAGCAAAATGACATCAAAAGTATTTATATATAAGAACATTAGTATTTTTTTCCTATAATAAATCTAACTATTTCATAGAGTTGCAGCTGGGAAAACTTTTTTTTAAACTAGAAACCAAAAATAACTTAATAGTTTACAATGGAATGAAACTTAAAATGTACATTTGGTGGAATTAAACATTGAAAAAAACAGTTTGTCTCAAATATTCTTATTTAGATTTTAATGTATGTTGTTGGCTTATGTGGACATGTTAAATAAGTTTTAAGATTTTGTCTACCAATATTCTCTGTGAAGATATGAAAATATGTTTAACAGGTATTAAATGAGGCATGTTAATGTCCATAAGGTCATGAAGAGTCGGTCCTGACTGACCATTAACAAATGAGGCTTAATGATGCTTATGATCATGTTAAAGAACGACTAAAGTGTCATATTTTAAATATGCCTTTATGAAGAACTTGTATTGATAATAAGCAAAATGCCTTTAGAAAGTTTTAAATAAATATAATAAATAATGTGTTTAAGTGTTTAACCGCTTATCAATTTATATGGTGGAGCTAGAAAATGTGTAAACCCTTTAGAATATTCTGAATTCCTGATATTATGGGGATCAGCTAGTTATATTTTCTAAAACTGATCATGAGTTGGTCTAGTTTTAGGCCCTTGTAATTATTGCTAATATACAATAACCCTTTGGAAACATAATTAGGATAAAGGCTTGGTTGTGCAGCCAGTATTATGCTTTATGTGGCAAGTCAATCAAGTAAATAAGGATGCAGTAGAGACAAGCGCCTGTACAGTACATTACATAGGGCCTCATTCAATTGCGATTTGGCCAATTGAATAGGGGTCAAAATAAGCACATAGCATAATTTTTTAAAATACGTTTTTAGTTAGTGAAAACCTTGCTTTTGGATAGATGTTTACTAACTAAAAATGTCTTTAAAAAAAAAATTTTATGTGCTTATTTTTACCCCTATTCAATTGGCCAAATTGCAATTGAATGAGGGCCTTAGAGCTTTTAGAGCTGAATACAGGTACAGAGCGATTCAATAGATCAAGCCCACAACTACCTGGCCGAAAACCTAAACTGTAAACCATGCACCTGTAAGTAGCATTTCAATGATCATGATCAATTAAGCAAGAGCGTAACTACCAATTTAGAAACAGCCAATAGTAAATGAGACCGTCATGATGACATCATTAAAAAATGGAGGTTAAACATCAATCAATTAGCATTTAGAAGTCTGATATGCGATCAGACTCGCAATTCGTCAATGTACAAAATAATAAAAATTAATGAAGGAAATGTTATAGTCCATGTGGGTGGCCTGATATGTATTAACTCCTTGATTCCCGAGATTGCTATAACACAAAAATGGAAAGTCCCCCAAAAAATTTTGATTGCCAATTTGCGAGCTTGAGACTGTTGTGCAATTAATTCTAATGTCTTTCATCACGTTCCTCATCTTTTAAAGTGCAGTATAAATTTTTTATTTGCATTTACAGTGCTACGATCAGGTGTTTAACCCCCTCACGAGTTCTAACTGGTTCTCATAGGATTTTCTTCAACATTTGCCATATACAGATGTGAAAACAATTGTGGGCTTGAGGAATTGTAGCAATTGAATAGCGACCTGCGATTGTAACATTTACGGACTTGAAAGATCAAAGGCTTAGGTGGTTTGGAAGTTACGATTTTGACAACTGCAGGGATTTTCAGTCTGTAACCAGCAAATTGTTTGCTCAATTGAATTGGGGCCTTTGTGTGATTTATATTGTGCTAACCGTACAGGGAAGAAGTGGTGTTTTCAAAGTGGTGAAAAGTATTATGCTCTAAGGGTACATAGCAGGAGAATGAATGACTGTAAGTACACTGCAGTGCCTGTAGTTTACTTAAATGCTTGAGAGGGAAAGCAGATTAATTTGATATATTGCACTTTGATGGTTTAATCACTGAGTCCAGATAATACTAAAAGGAAATGCACTTTAACAAAGGAAAATAAATATAAAAACTACCATGTATTTTTAAGTCAGTTGATTAGAACACTTGATCAGAATATTGGATCTGTAATATCCCTAATGGACAATTGTTAAGGCTCAAGAGAAATTGTACAACTGAGTTTGGCTTTGCAAATTAAACACATACATTAAAAGAAAGGTTTTAGAAATAAGGTTATAGTTATAAATGGGTAGATACGACTTACCAAGAGGTGTCCCAGCTAAATCATAGAATGATAATTGCTAAACAAAATAACTGTAAGCATAAACACCCCAACATTTTAAAATGAAAGTATGGTAAATAATAAAAATCTTTCCTCCTATAAAGAAGGGAAATTCAATGTGAATTGATTATTAGATACAGAAACTTTATTTCTCAAATAAAAGAAACTCAATACAAATTGGTTCACTATATTAAAGAATATTATTCATGAGACTAGTACAATAATTAGCAGAAAAAAGAGAAATTTAAAAAAACATCTTAATACCAACCTATATAAGTACAAAGATTACATTTAACGAAAATAAAGAGAGAAATCACAACTTTAAATCTAATAATTAAAACTTTTTGTTGAAATTTAATAGGATGGTATAGGTGCTGTAATGGATTGTGCTGTCAAGTACTAACCAATAGATTAAAAACTTTTAAGAGCAATGTCACTGTGATAGAATATCATTGCTTAATTGCAATAGTTATTTTGGGATCTATCTGCTTCAATGCCTGTGTGGTCTACATTACGCAGGGAAGAGTAGATATTTTAAACAAAGGCTATATGCACATAGAAGGATCATCAAAAATGGACATGACACCTATATAGTCTCCAAACATTTTAAATTAAAGCACAATCAAAATGATAGTTGTATGCAGGGTTAAACTTTTTTTTACACAAGTAACAATAGGCTCTAGGAAGGAGATCGTGCCTGTTGTGATCCCCCCTTTGGGTTTAGTAATAGTTATTGTTATTTAATACGTTTTTATGTTAAGCTGATTACCCTATGAATGTTGGTTACTGTATGTTATGTTGCTTCCCTATGTGTGATTGACTTGAGGTGTTTGATTCTGTGTGTTGCATGTTTGGTTCATGAAGTGTTCAATAGTTTAGCATGTTGCGTTGTCAGTCTGTAAGTGTCAGAGAGAGAGTCAGTTGAGATTCAGTTACATGGAGAGAGATGTAATTGTGTCTCTGAGAACAAGCAAGTTTGAAGGCAGTTTGTGATGATTGTGAAGAAGTTTGTGAAAAAAGGTGAGGACGTTGAGATACTGCTGTGTTGAATGTCTTATTGAAGATATATGCACCTAAAGAAAGGGAAGATGACATAATTTGAAGACATATGCTCCTAAAGAAAAGGGAGGTGGTGTGTCTTAAAGACTAATTCTCCTAAAGAAAAGGGAGGTAGTAAGATAAGCACTATTACTATATGACTGAAGTGGATGTTATGATACCTTGCAGATGAAACCTTGTCAATTGTAATTTATATAAAGTCCAGAAGACAAACTGTTACAGACTGTTATCAGCTCAAGTTTAAATATATATCTATTGAACCTGTTATGAATTACAACAACAATTAAAGCAGTTCCTGATGTTTATAATGCTGAGCACTTATTATTTTCTTATTATTTTTGAATACTGCATCTGAGTAAGGGCATTTAAAGAGACATTGGTGAAGGGATCAAAATAATCAGTAAGATCTGCTGGGTGGTTTTGGCAATAACATCCTTATCAAGCCCAACTGAAGAAGCAGATCGTAACAGTGCCCCCTTAAAAAAAGAGCAGGGTTTTGGATTTTCAAACTAAGAACCCTAGCCCCTGAGGGATTACATTACCATTTTGAGCTGGCTCAGTTTATAATTGCATAATATGATGTTTATAGTATTTATAGTGTGATTTTTAGTACTGATATTTATTTTCATGCCTTAATCTTCTTGGAAGTAAGGGATATGATAAAGGTGATATTTGGATAGTGAAAACAGTGAAGGGATTGAAAAAAAAAAAAAAAAAAAAGAGGTAAAATGGCATTTGACTACTAAATCTATGGAACATCCAACTATCCAGCTTAATTTGGTTAACAGCATTCACAGTGACCTTAAAGAAAGTCGAGCAATTTGTTTTAATAACAACTTGGACTCTGCTCCTGTTTGTGAGATTTTTTATATACAGATTATTAAAATGTTAACAAATGTAACCTACTGTCCATAAGGAGGAGAGATAAACCACAATAATACCACCAATCAATATTCTAACCATAGATGAGGAGAGAATTAAATGGATATAAATTTGTTTTATATGTATATTACATATTATTTGAGTACATTTTTACATATTTATTCTTTATTTCTTATTATTTATTTCTTGTTATTATTGATATGTTTATTATTTTTTGCTATTGTTTGCAAATATGTGTTGGTTCAAATGTACTTTCTAATTAGGCACTATATACAATTTACTTTGATGGTTTAGCAAGGTTTTTTTCTATTTTTACTTTTATACCTTTTTGCTGGTTCTGTAAAGTCTCCATGATAGCTTGACGCCGGTTTCCATTGGTGAGGGGGCAATGCCTGCTATCCCTGAACTTCTGGTATGTGTAGTCACTTCTGGGGAGATGCAGACAGCATTTCAGCTGTTCTATTAGGTGGGCAACTTAAGGGAAAAGCATGCTCTTATTCAAACTATCCCTTTTAGTAAAGCTCCACAGCAGTTATTCCTAGCTAGTTCTCTCTTTTTACAAGTTGTAACTATTTTTATTTCTTATATTCCCCTATTTTTGAGGGGGGTTGAGTTACAAGCCTTTTTGTGTTTATATATTTACACGTTTGCATATTCATATTTTTTATTTTTGCCTGGTTAACAGCATGCTAATTATCATGTATGTACTTTATTTATTTGTTTATTTATTTAAATATATATTTATTAAAATATGGTATATGTTGCATTTATTCAATAAAGTTGAAATTCATAATGTGCATGGATGGTATTTTTAATATTTATTTTAGTTTGTAAAAGCACTGCTTCTTTATTATTATTTATATTATATTTTTTGTATCTCTTTTCAAGGGAATGTTATTTTAGCATATTGTCTAAAGTGGCTGCTATTTTATTTTTTATTTTATTTTACTTTATGATCACTTATTTTTACATTACTTATGATTTTTGCACTTTTTATTTATTTTGTAGTTCTGATCCTGTCTTAAGCACACACAGATTTGTTTGATCACTAAGTATAGATGATATATATAAAAACAAAAACAGAACAAATGTATTTCTCCCTAACAGGTTCCTGTGTATAAACATAGCAGTTCAGCATTGAATTCAAACCTAAATTAAAATGCCTCTAACTCACTCGATTTAGCAGAAATTTCAAAAATGCAAACACTTTTTACTCATACCCTCCATATACTTTATGGTTCAGAGAACTGGTGACTTCAGTTGCCCTTGTGTTTACACACATGGAGCTCCATTCAATTGAGCAAATTTGAGATCCAGGAGCCCGTAAGTGAGGTTGCAAGCCAATTTGACAATCAATTGGTGTTGTTTTAGGGGCTCGGAATGGCCTTGAAAAAATGGCGCTGATCAAATTCACCTTCGCAAGACTAAAAACCGCAAATCGTTATTCAATTGCGCAATTTCCCCAAGCTTGCAAATGTATTCACACCTGTAAACGGCAAATTAATAAATTCAACGAGTGCTAGAGAGGACCCGCAAAGGTTTTAAACACCTATTTGTGGCACTGTAAATGAAAATATTAAATCAATCCTGCACTGTAAATAACGGGGAAAGCGATGATAGACATTAGAATTAATTGCACAACAGTCTCAAGCCCTCAAATCAGCAGGAAATTTAATTTATTTTGTATGTTTCATTTCGGGCTTAAATCGATCTCGAGTATCAAATATTTGAGGCCACCCACATGGACTAGAACAGTATTTGGCATTACATTTCTTAATTCTTTATTTTGAGGATTTGCGAGTCTGATCGCATATTGGACCCCAGAACCTAATTGAATGACATGTAACCTCCCTGTTTTACGGCCGTAATTCTGACAGTCTCATTTCCTATTGGCTGCTTTGAAATGGGAGGTTACAGGCTTGCTTAATTGATCATGTTCCCGCCCTCAACTGCTCCGAACCAGTGCATGGTTTACGGTTTTGGCTTCGGGCCCGTAATTTGCAGCCTTGAGCAATTGAATAGCCTCGCAATTGGAGAGGAAAGGGAGCCCGCAATTCACTTGCAGACATTCGGCTGTCTGTGATTGAGTTACGGACTTCCAATTGAACAAAAGCAGCTGTGCAAAGCCTGAATATAACAATGGGGGGTGGTTATGAAAAAGTGGTCTTATTTCTATGAACTGTAGTGAGATGAACCTCCTACATTTTATTTAAACCAGTGCCCCTCAATCTGTTTGATCAGTGTACTTGCTGGTTAGCTTCCAGTGCTCATGGGGACCAACTCTAAGCTCCAGAGCATTTTAAACAGGTTGATACTACTGTGCATGTGACACTACATTTTCATCTAGTTTTGCATTGATTTCAATTGAATACATTTTAACTGTACATATGTTTTTCAAGAATATATCTTTAACTGTATGTTTAAAGATTAAGAGTAAGTTGTCTCACTCCTCTTGATCACTTAATCTTCAGTTACATTTTCTGTTTAAAGAATGAAAATACTTGAGGGAAGTTCTGACTAAGATGGGCATTAAAGGGAATTTTATTAACCTCAGCAAATAATAAGAATGTGATAAACATACAGAGAGGAACAAGACCGGGGTGCCTCTTATACCCCATATTGTTTGCATTGGCAATTGAACCCCTTGCCCAAACAATTCGCTCAACTTCACAAATTCAGGGGGTTCAGGTGGGATTATAATAGTTCAAGTGCTGCATATTTGACAACGTCCTGTGCACCCTAATTGAGCCAGAAACTTTTGTTCCTGTTTTGATGGAAATATTAGAACATTTCGGGCAGGTCTCGGGGCTCAAACTCAATTTAAACAAGACTGATGCTTTTGGGGCCCAAATGTCCAAGCAAAAGCAGCTGAAAAGCAAATACTCATTAACTTGGCCCACTAGTCACATCATGTATTTAGGAATCAATTTGACCCCCGACCTGTCTGAGCTGTACAAGGCCAATTATACACCTATGCTAAAAACTCTCACAGAAGGTACCAAAAAATTGAGCAAATTTCCTCTTTCCTGGACAAGACACATACATTCCATAAATATGAATATTTTGTATGAATACCTTTATCTAGTCCGCTCCCTTCCCATCCCCATAATACCGAAAGAATTAGAAAAATGTCAAAAGCACACAAGGTTCATATGGAATAATAAAAAGCCACGTGTATCTATAATGCTTCTTTTTAGTAGTAAATTGGAGGACTTGCATGCCCCAATCTGAGATTGTACTTCAGAGCAACTCAATTAGCTTTCATACCCCAAGAGCATTCAATAACAAACAAACCCTTATGGGTATTCATTAAAAATCAACAAATTAAACCCTTAAAATGGGATTCTATTATTTGGTCGCCAAATGTCCCCCCCAACATAAATAGACATAGTAATCCTATAATTAGACTTTCACTCTCCAATTGGAATTGGATTAACACAAAATATCACTAAACTGACTAACTTAACCCCCACTCTTACTACTCCTTCAATCTGGAATTATTTAGGCGAAGATTCAAAAAAAATTGGTGGTCAAGGCATGAATTAGATAAACTAGGATAAATTGTGACATTCCTCTAAAGGATCATTACAATTACAGCAAGATCAAACACTTACACCCTTATTAAATTGCAAATTCTAAAGGGCCCTATACAGTATAAGCACATGGCATATGTTTTTTACAGAAGTTTTTAGTTAGTGAACTTCTATGCAAAAGCAAGTTCTTCACAAACTTAAAACTTCTGTAACAAAATATGCTCTGTGCTTATATAGAGCCCTTTAGAATTTGTCGAATTAAAATTTAATAAGGGTGTTAATTTCCACAAGGATCAAGAGATGGGATACTCCACAATCCAATTGATTCCCTCTTATATGCAATAAGGCTCCTCTAACTAAAGGAGTTTTAAGTTCCTTGTATTTAATTCTAAATTCCCCTCCTGTCAACATTAAAACAACTTTTATGTACAATTGGGAAAAAGAAATGGGTACCCAGTGGGACACCCAGGATTGAGAAAAAAACATGTTTAAACCTAATTAAAGGTCCTTGGAATTATAGTCTACAGGAAATATCTATTAAAACCCTTCATAGAGTCTACTATACCCCAGTTAAACTGAACAAAATTAACCCCCAAATCTCACCTCTTTGTTATAGGCATTGCTTAACCCCAGGCACGTTTTTCCACTTGTGGTGGGAATGTACGGTAGTACAGTCATTATGGACTGAAGTCCTAGAGCTAGCTTCTAGAGTCCTGCAAATCACTATACCCCCCACAATCAAAACATTCCTTCTAGGCAAAAACAACCCCTTGATATTTAGAAAACAAAAAAAAAATGGCTACAAATCCTAATGATATCAACGAAAAGCCACATAGCTCAAAAATGGAAGTCTTCTACTTTAAACATTCAAGAAGTAATCAACAAGTTAAATACCATAATGGTTCATGACGCATTCTTTAGCAAACACATACCCTAAATTTCTAGAAATATGGAACCCATGGCTCTCCTCAACGCAAGCTATAGACATTACTTAATCAGATAATTCCACTTTACCTATATAAGCCTGTCTAAACTCCCCTAAAAAAAAAAAACGCTGGATCCCTCTTCGTCGACCCCAGGAGCCGGATGAACTCGTAGTACTGGCCGGGTGAGTGACTGGTTGCCGGTCATTTCCTAGTCGAACCAGGTACGATATTTTGATTGTATATGAAGATTCTGATTTGCTCATAGGACACATATCAATTTAAGTTCAAGTTATTGTTTGTTCAAAGTTGGAATTTTTTTCCTTTTTTTATATTTTTTCCTTTCTTTTCACTTCTTTTCCATTTTTATAATATGTTATGTGAAACATTGATATTTTAAATCTAAACTTGGTGTTGCTATTTGCAACATCAGATCTCAACCAGCATTGTTTATTGTATCAAGATTGTTATAGACCTTCTTACAACCTTCCAATTTGGAAAATAGAAAATATTGAAATGTGTTCTACCTGTGTTAAACAAGTAATATACCCTGCATAACAAACAAATTCCTTCTTAAACATTGTAAAACTTTATTAAACAAAATGTTTGTAACAACACTGGCTTTGTTTGACAATAAAAAAATATTGAAACAAGAAAAAACAACATTTTGTTTAAAGAGGTAATACAATATGGCTTATTTGTTAAAGGACCACTGTAAAGCCCTAGCAAGAGGACTTAGTTGTTTTAATTATGCATTGATCATTAAAAAAACTTATATGTAATACTTTATAACATCAATATTTCATATTATATTAGTTTTCATAGATCAGACTATCTGCCTCCAGTGGGTTTGTCATTATGGGAGTGTGGAGGTAACGGCTGAGAGTCAGGTCTAAATGGTTTTAAGAACAACCATATATAATAAGAGGATAAACAATTGGCTTCCCCAACAAGGCTCATTGACAAGGGAAACACAATAACTCTCCAGTCATTGGAGATCATTGTGTTAGTGGTAAACATTATGTCTGAAAATTTAGCAGCTGGGTGGATAACAGAAGGAAGGGAGGCTACAATTTTAAAGTAACTTTTATATTGAAGATGCTTTTTAAATAATAATTATTATCATACTTTATTTGTAAAGTGTCAACATATTTTGTAGAGCTATACAGGGTTTAAGTACAAGGCAAAAAAATATTTTAACACATTGCAAAAGAATGCAGGGCCCTGTATATGAGCTTAAAATCAGACATATAGTACCTAACAGACAAAAGCACCTAACATGATTGAAAATGCTCAAACTTACAATATAAATGGTATAGGTGTGGAACAGGAGGGTGATAGATGCTTTGTGCATTTTAAAGCTGAAGATTATTAGCTTTTTTTAAAAAGAGTATTATCTTTTTTAAAACAGATGCATTTTGAAGGTTTTGAGGCAGGAGGATAGTCTAGTGGAGCGAGGCAATGGGGCAGCACAAGTCCTGAAGGCGGGAGGGAAAGCAGGTGATAAGAGGCAGAAGAAGGTCATTAGCAGAGAGATATGGGAGGTTGGGGGAGTATTTTGAGACAAGAGCAGACATATAAGGAGCTGCACTATTTTTGAAGGCTTTATACATTATTATCATGATTTTATATTTTATTCTGGAGCCTATCGGAAGCCAGTAGGGTGACTGACAAAGAGGAGCTGCAGACACTGAGCTTTGAGTAGATGAGTCTATTGGAAGCGTTCATCATAGATTGGAGAGGGAGAGTTGCAGTAGTCGACGTGAGATATGATGTGAGAATGGATTAGAATTTTAGTTGTGTTTAGTATGATAGTGACATATTTTAGAGATGTTTTTTAGGTGACAATGAAAAGATTTTGTAATTGCCTGTATGTGAGGAATAAAAGAGAGGGCAGGATCCAGTAGAACCCAAAGACAATGGGCCTGGGAGGTGGGAGTGAGGATGGCATTGTCAAGAGTGAGGGATATTTGAGTGGACGTGGTGTTAGAGGGTGGGAAGATTAGGAGTTCACTCTTTGACGTATTCAGTTTGAGTTGACGGGCAGACATCCAAGAGGATATGCTTGAGAGGTAGTTGGCAACTCGTTCTATTAGAGAGGGGGGTAGATTTGTGTCAGCTGCATATATATAATACTGAAATACAAAATATTTTATTAGGGTACCAAAGAATGATGTATAGATGGAGGAAAGGAGGGTGCCTAGAGAAGGAGACACTATGTTCAATCTTCTAGGTATGATGTGAACCATTAGAGAGCAATGTCACAGATGCCAAGTGAGGGGAGAATTTGAATAAGAAGAGGGTGGTCAATTGTGTCAAGGCAGCAGATAGACCCAGGGGAATTAGAATAGAGAAGCGATCCTTTGATTTGGGGGTAAGCAAGTCATTAGTGACTTTAGTCAAAACTATCTCTGTGGAGTGTTGGAGTTGGAAGCCAGATTGGAAGGGGTTAAGGGGGGAGTTGCAGGAAATAAAGTGGGTAAGGCGATTGTAAACAAGTCACTCAAGCAGTTTTGAACCATGGGGAAGTAGATATGTAGGGCGATAGATAGATGCAGAAGCAGAGTCAGATGATTGTTTCTTAAGAATGGGTGTATTTATGTTTTTTTTTTTAAAGATTATGGAAACTTGCTAGTGTTTAGGGAATAGCTGAATAGATGTGTAAAAGCTGTGGTAAGTGTAGTAGAGAGGGGAGGGATAAGCTGTAATGGAATAGGATCATGTGGATAAGTTACAAGGACGATGATATAAATATTATTTTTTAACAATCAAAGTCTAATCCAAACATTTCACTCATATTTTAGGGCACTACCATAGTCCTTTAGATAAGTAATGCAATGTATTCTGATTGTTCATTTGTTCATGGATATTCACCAATCCCTTTAACTGTAAGCCAATGATTTGGTTTTGAATCTGATCTGTGAATATGTGCAGGAAGCTAAAGGGTGTTTTCTGTCCTGTGCTCTGTAATCATTTTCCAGGGGAGAGGGAGGGGTGGTTTGGCCTGTATAAAAGTATATCTTTGTGCACTTGTGTGGTGTTCTGTTTGAATCTGCCCTGTGAATAAGTGCAGGAAACTAAAGGGTGTTTTATGTCATGTGCTCTGTAATCATTTTCCAGGTGAGAGGGAGAGTGGTTTGGCCTTTTTAAAAGTATATCTGTGTGCACTGTATTTTTGTAACTGGTAATCATGAGTCAGTCCAGTGGCAACGTCACTCAGTAGTATGCACTACTGGAATAGATGATCCAGGTTCCATATCTCTGTGACAGGTTTGAGCATGTTGCCTCTCTGGAGGCTCAAATTGGAGAATTGCAGCACTGAGTGATAGTGCTCCACTGGAAAGAGAGCACAGGTTACCTGGGCCTAGCATGGAGGGTGGAGATGGGACTAGTGACGATGTCCAGGGAGGTAGCTGGGTTACAGTTACAATGGGAAGCAGGAGGATCAGGAGGAGGAGGCAGCCCAGTTCTGAGTTGACAAACACCAACAGGTTTGCCAGATTGAGTGAAACTGTTGGAGATGTCCATTCAGGAATGGCAATGCCAGATAGAGCTGCATGTGACGGAGGGCAGAATAGGCAGAGCAACAGACAGGTTTTGGTGGTAGGGGACTCTATTATTAGGAAGGTAGGAAGGGTAATTTGTCACCCAGACCCCAGCAATCGAACAGTCTGCTGTCTCACGGGTGCTCGGGTTCGGCATGTTGTGGATCGGGTGGATAAATTATTGGGAGGGGCTGGAAATCAACCGGCGGTCTTGGTACCATTAACAAAGTAAGTGGAAGAGGGAGTGTCTTGAAGAATAAGCTTAACGCAAGGACCTCCAAGGTAGTATTTTCTGAGATACTACCAGTGTCATGTGCTAGCCCAGGGATACAGAAAGAGCTTAGGGAGGTTAATGCGTGGCTAAAAAAGTGGTGCAGGACAGAGGGGTTTGGGTTTTAAGAGCACTGGGATGACTTCTCACTTGGGTACAATCTCTACAGCAGTGATGGTAGAAGGGCTGGGGGAGTTTTTAAACTAGTAGGTGGGGGGAGGGACTATATAGAAGTATTGGGGTAGAAAGGGTAGACGGGGAAAGGGGTGAATTATCTACCCATGGGGGAGGAGAAGGGGGAGGGTTACAATACACAGTAGGGAGGTATTACTTGGTGACTCAACTACAGTGGCAAGCACTTCACAACGGCAGAGCCATAGCAACATAAAGGGTATGCTTGCTAATGCAAGAAGTTTGCCTGGGAAAATGGGTAAGCTAGAATTATTAGCGGTACAAGAAAAATGGGACTTAATAGGCATTACTGAAACATGGTGGGATGACTGGGCAGTTAATTTGGATGGTTATAACTTATTTAGGAAAGATACGGGTAACGGTAGGGGAGGAGGAGGGATTTGTCTGTATGTTAAGCTTGTAGTCAGAGAAGATATTTATAGTGGAACTAGTCACAACATTGAATTGTTGTGGGTTGAGTTTAATAGTGGAGGAGCTACTTCTAAGCACATATTGGTAGGAATATGCTATAAACCCCCAAATATAATTAAGGGTTATGAACTGCAACTATTGTTGCAGATAGATAATACAGCTAAGCATGGGCAGGTTCTAATAATAGGAGATTTTAACTACCCTGAAACAAACTGGATAAATGAGACCAGCAGTTCGGCTAAAGGGAGCAGGTTCTTGAGTACACTCAGGGATCATTATCTGACTCAGGTTATACAAGAACCTACTAGATATGGGGCCATCTTGGATTTAGTCATCACAAGTAATATTGATATAATATCAAATGTTAAAATAGGGAAACACTTGGGGAACAGTGATCACAACACAGTCTCACTTGAGATTGAATACAAAAAACAGAGTTGTAAGGGGCGAACAAAAATGCTTAATTTTAAAAGGGCTAACTTTAATGGGTTAGCGGCACTAATACAACATATAGAGTGGGATAAAGAACTTACAGCGAAAAATGCTGAAAATAAATGGACAACATTCAAATCCTTACTAAATATATATATATACACACATCGGCATGTACCACGTGGAATTAAAATAATTAGGAGTAAACATATGTGGCTTAACAATGACTTAAAGCTCATAATATGGAAAAAAAAATGCATTTAAATTATACAAGAAGGAGGGAACAGAGGCAGCTTTATGTTAATATAAGGAAATCAACAAGGCTTGCAAAAGGGCTATTAGACTGGCTAAAATAGAAAATGAGAAGTGAGTTGCAAAGGAAAGTAAGACTAACCCTAAAATATTTTTTAAGTATATTAATGGGAAGAAGGCGAGGAAGGAAGCAATAGTAACATTACAATGTGGCACAGGCCACCTGATAATTAGTGACCAGGAAAAGGCAGATGCGCTAAAAAGGTTATTTTCTTCGGTATATACAATGGAGGTACCAGTGGTTGGGACACTGCAACAAAATGGGGCTACACTACCATTACTAAATAATTGGTTAATGCAGGAAGAAATCCAAAAGAGTTTGGAGAAAATAAATGTTAATAAAGCCCCAGGTCCTGATGGAATACATCCAAGGGTACTGAGGGAACTGAGTTCTGTAATAGTCAACCATTATATCTAATTTTTCAAGACTCACTCACCACACGGTCGCTACCAGATGACTGGAGAAAAGCAGATGTGATACCTATATTTAAGAAGGGAGCAAGAGCAAATCCAGGGAGTTATAGACCTGTAAGTCTCACATATGTAGTTGCGAAACGTTTAGAAAGGTTAATAAGGGACAGTATACAATATTTGAACAAGACCATAAGTAGAAGTCAACACGGATTTATGAAAGATAGGTCCTGTCAGACCAATCTAATTAGTTTGTATGAGGAGGTAAGAAAGAACTTAAATCAGGGCAACTCAGTGGATGTAGTCTTTTTGGATTTTGAAAAGGCTTTTGATACAGTGCCACATGGGAGACTATTGAGCAAACTAAGGTAAACAGGAATTGCAGTAAATATCTGCTCATGGAGCTGGCTAAAAGACAGGAAGCAAAGGGTTTTTGTAAATGGAACATACTCTGATTGGACTAATGTGGTAAGTGGGGTTCCTCCACGTGCAGTATTAGGTCCTATCCTTTTTAACATATTTATTAATAACGTAGAAGGACTCAAAAGTAGTATCTCCATTTTTGCTGATGACACTAAGTTTTGCAAGATAATTAAATCAGATAATGATCCCTACAAAGGGATTTGCATAAATTAGAGAAATGGGCGGCTAAATGGCAGACGAGATTTAATACAAATAAATGTAAGGTTATGCATTTGGGAAGGAAAAATATCCATGCAATTTATAATCTTAATGGAGCAAATCTAGGGGTATCTGATATTGAAAGGGATTTGGAAGTACTTGTGGACAACCACCTAGGTAGCAGTGCTCAATGCCAAGCAGCAGATGCAAAGGGAAGTAAAATATTAGCATGTATTAAGAAGGATATATATGCAAGGGAAGCAAATATAATTCTGCCACTATACAAATCTCTAGTACGCCCTCATTTGGAATAGTACAATTTAGGGCACCACTTCATAATAAGGATATTTTAGAGCTGGAAAAAGTACAGAGAAGTGCAACAAAACTAATAAGGGGAATGGAGGGGCAAAGTTATGAAGAAAGACTAACCAAATTAAACTTATTTTCCCTAGAAAAAAGGGATCTATGAGGCGATAAGATTACGCTATTTAAACACATCCGGGTCAAGAGAACTTTTTGTGCCACAAGGTTTTCAACTAACAAGAAGACATCCCTTGAGGTTAGAAGAAAACAGATTTCACCTTAAAGAAAGAAAATGGTTCTTCACAGTTAGGTTGGTTAAACTAAAATAGGTGGTGACAGCGAATTCAATAGATAACTTTAAAAAGGGATTAGATATATTTTTGAATAAAGAGGGCATTCAAGGTTATCCTAGATAACTAGCAAAAGAATATTGATCCAGGGAGAAATTTGATCGCCAGTCTCTTGGGTCAGGAATGAAGTTTGCTTTTTTTTTCCCTTATGAGACAATTGGCAAAGTTTCAATGTTTTTTTTTTTTCTGTTTGCCTTCTTCTGGATCAATTAACAATTATTAACAAATTTATTTAAAGGATCAGAAGATATCTAAAAAGGTTGAACTTGATGGACTAACAGCCATTATTCAACCTCAAATACTATGTAACTTTGTAACTATGTAACTATGATTTGAAGGAACACATTATGCAAACTAAGGACAGAGCACTTTCTGCAGAGATTTCCATTAAGATAATACACAAAAAGGTCCAAGATAACTGCTTCTGACTTTAAAGGATTCACGAGTGTGAGACAGATTGTGTCAATCTTGGGTCAATCTTAATTAATTGCAAATATGGACCTTACTAGAATTTTGGTCAGTCATTTGTGTTATACATTTTTTTCATCCGGCCTGGCTTTCTGTCAGACTATGAAGAATATGAGTTTAACTTTCTTCAAATTACTGTAGTTGAATTACTGTCATCATTCTTATACATCAAAACAGTAGAAGTTGCTTACATGTTCAAGTCTAATTTATAAAACAATAAAAAAAATCAATTTTGTCAGGATTAGCAAATCATGTCATTACATGTATTTTTTTTACGAAATGTGTTAATGCAGTGTTGATTAAATGTTAATTGAAAATTCATTACAATCGTATTTTTAGAATGTTCCAGAGCTCTTAATACTATTGAGAAATGAATAGTAGTGTAAAAAATATTTTGGTTGGTGAGCATTAATTATAAGTATATCATTACATTAAATGGCAAAATGCCTATAAAAACAAGGAATCTTACTTGAAATTTGTGGACCATCTTGCAACTTCTCTATATAAAAGGTTGATTAAAAAGTATTATATATAAATAATATATATAAAGTTCCGCTCAAAGGTTTGCATACCCTGGCAGAAATTGTGAAATTTTGGCATTTATTTTGAAAATATGACTGATCATGCAAAAAAAATATATTCAAGGATAGCGATCATATGAAGCAATTTATTATCACATAATTGTTTGGCTCCTTTTTAAATCATAATGATAACAGAAATCACCCAAATGGCCCTGATCAATAGTTTACATACCCTTGAATGTTGGCCTTGGCAAATTCATTTCCCACACCTGTGGCTCTTTAAATTGCAGTTAGAGTCTGTGTATAAATAGTCAATGAGTTTGTTAGCTCTCACTTAGATGCACTGCACAGGCTAGATACTGAGTCTTTGGGAGCAGAAAAGAATGGTCAAAAGACCTGTGTAACAAGATAATGGATCTTCATAAAGATGGAAAAGGATATACAAAGATATCCAAAGCCTTGAAAATGCCAGTCTGTTAAATCACTTATTAAGAAGTGGAAAATTCAGGATCTCTTGATACCAAGCCATGGTCAGATAGACTATAGCCACTGGAGGGTCAACTTGGCCTTTTGCTTAGGGTCATTGTCATGCTGGAAAGTCTAAGAGCGTCCCATGCGCAGCCTTCATGCAGAAGAATGCAAATTGTCTGCCATTAATTTCTGATAACATGTTGCATTCATCTTGCCATCCATTTTCACAAGATTCCCAGTGTGACCATAAAGCTCTATTTTAGTCTTGTCACTCCAAATTACAGTGTGCCAGAAGCTTTGAGGCGTGTCAAGGTGTTGTCAGGCATATTGTAACCAGGCTTTTTTTGTGGCATTGTCATAGTAAGGCATTTTTCTGGCATCTCAAACATGCAGCTCATATTTGTTCAAGTATTGTCCTATTGTGCTCCTTGAAACAACCACAGTGTATTTTTCCAGAGCAGCCTGCATTTCTCCTGAGGTTACCTGTGGGTTTTTCTTTGTATTCTGAACAATTCTTCTAGCAGTTGTGTCTGAAATCTTTCTTGGTCTACCTGACCTTGGCTTGGTATCAAGAGATCCTGAGTTTCCCACTTCTTAATAAGTGATTGAACAGTACTAACTGGCATTTTCAAGGCTTTGGATATCATTTTATATCCTTTTCCATCTTTATGAAGTTCCATTACCTTGTTACACAGTTCTTTTGACAGTTCTTTTCTGCTCCCCAAGGCTCAGTATCTAGCCTGCTCAGTGCATCCACGTGAGAGCTAACAAACTCATTGACTATTTATACATAGACTCTAATTGCAATTTAAAGTGCCACAGGTGTGGGAAATGAATCTTTATTTGCCATTTTAACTTGTGTGTGTCACCTTGTGTGTCTGTAACAAGGCCAAACATTCAAAGTACCTGGGATTATGGGAGGGTCCCTCGCCCTCCCACACACTATAAGAAGCCTGTCCAATTAATATCTTATCTGCACATGCTATTCATGTCACCCACCCTCTTCTCCTCTCTTTTCCAGGACTATTTCCTTCACTTGGCTTTCTTAGCAGACCAAGATTCCGACCCTCTGTACTCTACTACCTCATAACACATTGATTTTGGTAGTAAACACATCTGGATGAGGAAAAAATGGTTTGGAATGCTTGCTCGGTACTCATTGAGCTTGCGCCATACTGCATCCTGTCTCTCCAGAAAGTTAAATAAAATACTGTAGTGTACTGTGGCAAAGTGTAGTTTGTGCTAACAGCCCAAGTGCGGCCTGTGCTTACACTAACCAAAGTGTAGCTTGTGCTTACAAGAACCGAAGTGCAGCCTAAGCTTACAAGAACCAAAGTGCAGCTTGTGCTTATAAAAACCGAAGTGCAGCTTGTGCATATAATAATTAAAGTGCAGCCTGTACTTACAAGAACAAAGAGTAGCTTGTGCTTACATCATGAGTTTGAAGAAGGCTAGTGGTACCTTTGTGATGGTGTTTTGAGGCTATGTGGTGGCTGAGTCTTTTATTCTCCAACAAGTCTTCACCTGTGACAAGACTGATTTATTTTGGAAGAAATTGCCTAACATCACTCATCATTTAAGACATTGCAAGGGCACAAGCCGATGAAGGACAGGCTAACTCTGTTCTGTGTGGGAATGCTATTGGATATTGAAAAATGAAGCCTCTACTAGTTTATTACAGTGATACCCCCAGAGTTTTCAAAAGAGAAAATGTGATTAAAAAAACAAGTTAATTGTAATGTGGAGGGCCAACAGCAAAGCCTGGGTAACCAAGTAGTTCTTCATCAAATGGATGAATGAAATGTTTGTCCCACTGTCAAAAAATATTTGCATGAAAAAGAACTGCTTCTGAGGGCTCTGTTAATAACGGACAATGCTCCTGCTCACCTGGCTTGGTGGAGAACTTGCTGGAGGACTTTCATTTTATAACTGTTAAGTTCTTGCCCTCTTACACAACTCCTCTGATCCAGCCCATGGACCAGCAGGTCATCTCAGACTTTGAGAAACTTTATACTAAGGCCCTAAAGGTGCTTCAAGGTGACGTTGTATACTGAGTTGATGCTGAGAGTTCTGGAAGGACGATTTCAGTGTCTTCCACCGAGTCGCTGATAAAGCCTGGAGTGCAGTCTCTCACAAGACCATGAACTGTGCCTGGAGGAAATTGTGGCCAGAAGCTGTAACTCCGGGGAACTTGGAGGAAGAACCTAGCCCAATAGTGGAGGACATGTGTCTCTGGGCAAGTCCAAATCAAGAAATAGAAGAGTTAGTGGAGGAGCACAGACAAGAGCTCAGCATTGAGCAGCTGCCGGAACTTCAGGGAGTCACAACAGATAGTGGTTGAGGAAGTTTCTTCAGGTGAAGAGGAGGGAAGGGAGATAGCATCTACTGCACTGATCAAAGAAATGTGTGCTACATGGCTTGAATTTAAAATTTTGGGGAAAAGTATCGCCCTGACAAAGCTCAAGCAAGCCGAAATATGGACTTGTGTAATGATCAAACTATGTCTCACTTCAGAAACATTTTGAAACATAGGCAGAAGCAAGTATTGATAGGTTTCCAGTAAAACTCCCTACGTCAGAGGCTCCAGCAGGGTTCAGTAGTGTTAAGAGACAGAACAGAGAAAGATACCCTTTATAAGTGCCTGATGTTTTAATGGAAGAGTATATACAGTGGGGTGGGGGGGAAAGTATTTTATCCCCTGCTGATTTTGAACGAAATATGGACTTGTGTAATGATCAAACTATGTCTCACTTCAGAAACATTTTGAAACATAGGCAGAAGCAAGTATTGCTAGGTTTCTAGTAAAACTCCCTACGTCAGAGGCTCCAGCAGGGTTCAGTAGTGTTAAGAGACAGAACAGAGAAAGATACCCTTTAAAAGTGCCTGATGTTTTAATGGAAGAGTATATACAGTGGGGTGGGGGGGAAAGTATTTTATCCCCTGCTGATTTTGAACGAAATATGGACTTGTGTAATGATCAAACTATGTCTCACTTCAGAAACATTTTGAAAGATAGGCAGAAGCAAGTATTGATAGGTTTCTAGTAAAACTCCCTACGTCAGAGGCTCCAGCAGGGTTCAGTAGTGTTAAGAGACAGAACAGAGAAAGATACCCTTTATAAGTGCCTGATGTTTTAATGGAAGAGTATATACAGTGTGGGGGGGGGGGGGGGAGTATTTTATCCCCTGCTGATTTTGAACGTTTGTCCACTGACAAAGGAATGATCAGTCTATAATTTTAATGGTAGGTGTATTTTAATAGTGAGAGACAGAATAACAAAAAAACAAACAAGAAAAACGCATGTTAAAATAGTTATAAATTGATTTGAAGGTCAATGAGGGAAATAAGTATTTGACCCCTTTGTCTTAGTACTTGGTGGCAAACCCTTGTTGGCAATCACAGAGGTCAGATGTTTCTGGTAGTTGGCCACCAGGTTTGCACACATCTCAGGAGGGATTTTGTCCCACTCCTCTTTGTAGATCCTCTCCAAGGTCCTCATTCAATTGCAATTTTGCCAATTGAAGAGGGCTCTATATAAGCACATACCATATTTTTTGACCAAAGTTTTTAGTTAGTGAAGACCTTGATTTTGTATCGAGGTTCATTAACTAAAAATTTCTGTATAAAAAATATGTTATGTGCTTATATAGAGCCCTATTCAATTGGCCAACTCACAATTGAATGAGGCTCCAAGTCATTAAGGTTTCGAGGCTGGATTAAGGTCTGGAGACTGGCTAGGCCACTCCAGGACCTTAATGTGCTTCTTCTTGAGGAACTCCTGTGTTTCCATGGCTGTGTGTTTTGGATCATTGTCATGCTGGAATACCCATCCATGACCCATTTTCAATGCCCTGGCTGAGGGAAGGAGGTTCTCAAGCAGTATTTGATGGTACATGGCCCCGTCCATCATCCCTTTGATGCAATGCAGTTGTCCTATCCCCTTAGTAGAACCCCCCCCCCCCCCCAATGATGCCAAAGAGCTCGATTTTGGTCTCATCTGCCCACAACACTTTCACCCAGTTTTCCTCTAAATCATTCAGATGTTCATTGGCAAACTTCACACGGGCCCGTACATGTGCTTTCTTGAGCAGGGGAACATTGCGGGCGCTGCAGGATTTTACTCCTTCACGGCGTAGTGTGTTACCAATTGGTTTTTTGGTGACAATGGTCCCAGCTGCCTTGAGATCATTAACAAGATCCTCCTGTGTAATTCTGGGCAGATTCCTCACCGTTCTCATGATCATTGAAACACCACGAGGTGAGATCTTGCATGGAGAATCAGACCGAGGGAGACTGGCAGTTATTTTGTGTTTCTTCCATTTGCAAATAATCGCACCAACTGTTGTCATCTTCTCACGAAGCTGCTTGGCGATGGTCTTGTAGCCCATTCCAGCCTTGTGTCGGTCTACAGTCTTGTCACTGACATCCTTGGACTGCTCTTTGGTCTTGGCCATGGTGGAGAGTTTGGAATCTGATTGATTGATTGCTTTTGTGGACAGGTGTCTTTTATACAGGTAACTAGCTGAGATTAGGTGCACTCCCTTTGAGAGAGTGCTCCTAATCTCATCTAGTTACCTGATTAAAAGACACCTGGGAGCCAGAAATCTTGCTGATTGATAGGGGATCAAATACGTATTTCCCCGACTTTTTTTGTCTCTCACTGTTAAAATACACCTACTACTAAAATTGTAGACTGATCATTTCTTTGTCAGTGGACAAACTTTCAAAATCAGCACGGGATCAAATACTTTTCCCCCCCACTGTATATTCTATTTATTTACTGTACTACTGTACGGTTGAGGGCTTCTATCGCCCTTTTACACACCATATATCGAATGATTGTTGTGGTGAACTACCTACTCATAATTTCCACAACACAAGCTGAGATCCCCGCTCCATGCTGATGATAGCCAGTAAGCTTGAAACAGCTGTACATGGATAGGATACTCAGCTTGTGTTTAATGAAACATTGGCTTTGCATTAAAGCTGTGTAATACAGCATGCATAAGCTTAAAGGAAGGCATGTTTGATAATGGCTATGGATTGAAGAGTGAGGCATATGTGGGCAGATTTGCATGTCCCAGCTCAGCTTCCCAGAATGCATTGTAATGACTGTTTTTCTCGGAATTCTGAGCTGGAAGCAGGTTTCAGACATTCAAATGTGAACACAGATGTACTATTTATGTACTGTGTATATATATATATATATATATATATATATATATATATATATATATAAAATATGTCATCTGACCACTCCTAGGGTGATCAGATCACCTTTCCTGCCCTGTCCGCTTAAAAAATAAGCTCCTCCCTTTATTCCAGACTGCTACCAGAATCAGTGGACCCAAACCAGCAGGTGCTCTTCAACTGATGCACTGGCAATAGCTCCTCCACTGGTGTATCTGAACTGTGTCTCAACATGTGTTTATTTTTCAGTATATGTTTCCTGCAACAGGCTTATTTCTCTGTGTACCATTTAAGCAATCAATGTTTTCCTTACTATACAGGAGGTGGGCACACCAGGGAGGACAGATAAAACGGAACTCCTTGCAGTTGTTTCCTATTATTGCAAACAGTGAATGTACAATATTATTCCATTTTTTTTTTTTTATTCATACACACAATTTGTGTTACCTTTTAAAACCACTTAAAGATGTGGCCTAACATGTAAAATGGTAAATTCTCCTTAAAGCACTGCCATTGACTACTGTAACCTAGCTCCTATTGTACTGTAGCTGTGAAAGTATTAGCCTTGAGGTCTGCTTTATAAATTATGGGAACAAAAGAACAGTTAGTTTAATATGTATTGCTGTCGAGTGCTTTCATAGGAAAGTGCACAGAGGCTATTCCTTCTCTAATACTCAAATAATTACAGAACACCAACCATTGCTAAATAAAAGCTGCAGTATTGAATATGCTAAAAAAATCATTATGAATGTGATCATTTGAAATATAGTTTTGCTTAACAGCATGTGATATTTGAAAGTGTTCAATTACAAGCACTAATAAGAAAATTAAAAGTAAATTCATTATATTACTTCCAAACAATATCCCTTTTTTCATGCAATCTTTTTATAAAATTGCTTTTGAATGCATGTAAAAGGACATGAAGGATAAGTACCTAATCTTTTTTTGTTAAAAAGAACATGTTATAATATTGTAACCAAATTAAAAGGACCATTGTGGGTTTTTTTCCTATCTTGTTTACTGAATTAAAAAAAAATTAAAAATGGAATTTGTTAGATATTTTAAAAAATATTTTACAACTTTTATATGTGATTCTTTTTTGCAGTGAGGCTGAATTTAAATTCTTCACTGCTGCCTGTTACTTTCTCAGGTGGGTGTGTCATTGTAAACTATCTAATCCTGCTGAGAAGACTGGCAGATAAAACTTGCACATAAATGATAATAAATTAGACAGTTTACATTGTAAAAACATTGCAAATGTTTAAGTGTAGTTCAAAATAGCAAACACTGGTGCTTTAAACACACAATAACATCCTGCTGTTTATCAACTAATAATGCTGCTGGAAGACTAGAAGACTTTGAAGACATAAAATGCAAGTATGCAAAAGTTATAGCTTGTATATATAGTAATTTTTTTTATTTTTTTTAGCATTTTTAAACATATATTACAGTGCTCTGCCCAGAATTTTTTACCAGCCGGGCAGCGATTCAAATTAGGTAAGTGGAGCACCCACTTAAATCGTGCTGGGATGAAGCTGCATTCTTTCCATCTTTGTATTAATTCATTTAAAAAATGTAAACTATATAAGCAATATTGTTTTATTATATTATTCGTTTTATCATAGAAATATATGCATCAAGACAAGTAACACAGATATACAGCCTTATTAAATTGTGATCCGGCCAATTGAATAGGGCTCTATATAAGCACAGAGCATATTTTTTTACAGAAATTTTTAGTTAGTGAACTTCTATCCAAAAGCAAGGTCTTCACTAACTAAAAACTTCTGTAAAAAAAATATGCTCTGTTTTTATATGGAGCCATTTTTAATTGGCTGAATTGCAATTAAATAAGGCTGATAATGTTATATGTTTATGTAAATATGGCAGGATCTGGAGCCTAAGAGGATAATTTATTTGGGTCTCTTTACAGTACTATGGAGTACTTTGGAGCACACCAAAAAAGAGGAGAAATATGATTCAAAAAGTTGGATACATTTCAGTTGGATACATTTTTAGCTAAAATAGGTATACAGAGTTTTGTCAATTATTATTACCCAAACAAGACAATTTGCACATTTTGTTGTTTTGCTTTGTTTGTTTACCCTTGAACTTCATGGTGCTTATTTTCAACTTCATCTTGTACATTGTATTCATCTGATTTTTTATGCTATTAAGAAACATAGGTCAACGGTTCTTGCAGAGCCAAATTGGTACCTCCATTATCATTTAATATTGAGACAAAAAAAAAAGGTCTAGAACTGATCTAAAAATCTCTCCTTACTTGGCTTTCAAATTGAACAAATCTGGAGTGAAAAAAAAATATTTTCCTAGTTGATTTTCATTTACTGGATGTTACTCTTTTAGGTGGGGGATTAACAGCTTCAACTAAATTATCATTACACAGATCAATGATAATACAGTTATAATCTAAAACTGACAAGGGTAAAGGGAAAGAAGAGCACTGTCCTCCAACAGTGCACTTCAATATAATTAATATAATGGGACACACTCACATTCTTCCACTGCACAATATGAGGTATAGGTATAGCATGATATATCGGCTTAAAGCTTTCTTATAGATTCTTAGCAGAAATATCTATAGAAAGTGTAAATATATCTTTAAAAATGTAAAAACCTTTAATAGTGAGGGTGGTGCTTACTATAACCCCTACTGTTATCAGTAGTTTATGAGCCAAGTGTGCTGGGTGTATCCACTTGCTTCCAAATTTGTAACTTTTTGGACAATTATTTAGAAATACAGGTGAAGCTGAAATCAGATAATAGGGTATAAAGTAAAGCAGTAAACCTGTAATGAAGATAAAACGTGTCTGTCACGTTTCACTATGCTTTTGCAGCTTTTTCAATGACTTTGAACTTGAAAATTACATAGTGCATACAAAAGCATTATATAGCATTATTTAAACCGTCCTATAGCATGCACAGAGTCTCAAACACTGATTTGGATCTCCAGGATGCTTCTAAAAGTGTCTTAATTAGCAGCAAGTATAAATAATTAGCAGTTTTAGTAAAATGTGTATTAATTCCTTTGATAAATGTAAATATATATAAGTAATAATGGTTTATTCTATTATTTAGTTTTATCATAGAAATGTATGCATCAAAACAAATAACAGATATAATATTTATTGCCTTGTAATTTATGGTTTTATGGATTAATATACTCTAAAACTATCATAACAAATAATATAAATAACATTCATCATTCAAGAATTTTTGAATCTTGTCCTATAATTGAATCCATATTTTCTTTTGTTGTGAACGTAAATTCAAAAAAGTCTATAATTATCCATAAATGCCTTTATTATTTAATCTTATAATGTGATACTAAATAATTTAAATATATATTTCTGTATATAGCATGGATAATTCCTTCGCACATTTACTGTCCTGGTACTAATTACAATTACATTCCAAAATCAGTCCCCATTATCATTAAAGGTCCAAAAAAAGTCCCCTACATGTGCTTTGCACCATATGATAGAGGAGGAAAAGCATAGTGAAACAGTGTTTTCATTTTCAAAATTGATGCTGAATTGGTGGAGTTATGATCAATTGAAGTCAGGCTGTTTCAGTGAGTTAACTGTGCCACGCAGAACACAATAAATAATTAATTTGAATCAGGTGCAGAAGCTTTCAGTGACTGACTCATTATAACTACTTAGTCATATTCTAGTAGCAAAAGCAATAGCTGTTGAAATCGCTGTCAGTAATGCAGCTGCTTGTGGAACAAGAGGTTGTGAGTTTGATTCCACCCAAAGACAGACATATCATTACTGTTTTAAAGATCAGACATATATTTTTAGGTTTATAATAAAACATATGTAAATATGAGGTACTGTTGTCTTGTGTTTTTTGTTTATGTGAATAATAATAATAATAATTATTATTATTAGTATTATAATTCTGTATACACACACGCCTATATATATGAATTTTAAATAACTACCTCAGTGTTCACTTAATTATTCAATATAAATACATATAGTTATATATTTCAAAGGAATTCAATTATTTTAGCTTTTACACATAGTTTTTAAAGCAGAATGTGTTGGTCTAGTGCAGGGGTCTCCAACTCGGTCCTGGAGGGCCGCACACAGGCCTGGATTTGATTATTTCCTTTCTGTGCACAGGTGAGTCAATCAGGATGACTGAAGAAGCAATAGTCTCACCTGCTTGCAGCAAGGATATCCACAAATCCAGGCCTGGTCTAGTGGAAAGTGCCTTTCATAAAATGTTTTCATTAGTAAGTCATTGGTTCAAAATCACTTTTTTAAACGAACTAATGTATTTATTAACACACGTATGACTGATATATATCTACATAAATAAATAAGTATTTTTTTAGTAAAAAAAAGTAGAAGGCACGGGATTCGAACCCATGCCTTAGCAGCGTAAAAAATCTTTAAAACAGGATGCTAACCAAAGTGCCACCACACATTTGTTACAAGTGTAGTATAAATCCCTAATATAATGTGCAATAGTTACACACTCCAGCCTATTTATGTAGGTTCTTGTGGGACGGCTTCAAGGGTTAAACTAAAATGACAATATCCAAGTCAATTCTTGATCAGTTTTAAAAATGTAAACAATTTTTCCACATGATTTTCCACCCTCTAACTGATGCTGCAGAGCACATATGATGACTTATGTGGTCCTTTCAATTTTGATCTGGCCAATATATAGTATGAATTTGTAGGGCAGGGGTTGACAACCATTCAGAAGGCATGTGCCAGGTCTTCGTTTAAATAATCAAATTTAAGTTACTGAGTGCCAATAATATATTTTAATATTTAGACAATTATTTTCTGTATAATTATATTACTGTTGTATATAAAGTAATATAAATGAATGACTAATAATAACCTGTAAAGTAAATTGAGATTCAAATGTAGGTATTATTATTCAGTGTGGTATTTGCTTAATGTTTCCCATGCACATTACATGCTTGAATAATTTAAATTGCACACCGTTTGCTGAGATGCCCCTTTATCCCATCTTGAATGAATCACCAACACTGCATCCCCATTTCATCAAATTACTGCATTTTGTTTAATCCTGACATCACCAAATTTACTTTATTACATATACTCTTGCACCACCTCATCAAATCCCCAAATACAGTACTTTACCTTTCACCACCATGTCATCAATTTAAACACTTGCCCCGCCATCTCAGGCCCCCTCCCTCATAGATGAAATCACACTTATCACTTCTCTCCTAATACTAAGTTCATCAAATCCCCTTCAATAGATCCCTGTGTCTTCAATTAACCTATATTGCAATCCAATTTAATCAAATCAATCCCATCATCCCATACTCACTTAGCACCTCTGGACTCTCACAAGAGTGCTACTACAATCCATTTGTGTGCCTCTTCAAGCTCTAGCGCCATAGGTTGCTGATCAAGTTCTGACCTTATTTAACCAATTGATGGTAGTAATGGTGCAATACAATCCCTGAATTACACCTATTAATTTTTGTTCAGTTTTATTTTAACTTGTTTTGATCTTGTATCTACCGTTTATCTTCAGATAGCACTGCAGAATATGTTGATGCTTTACAAAAAAATAAAAATAATAGACTGTTAGCATATGTTTCACCCTACCTGGAGCAAGCAAGGTCCACTAATGTACCAGTATTTAGAGATTAAAGCATCACACTCCTCAATGACCTGATACAAAGAGACAATCCATATCTAGCTCCATTAAGGGTGGTACTATGTAGATGACCATATGTACAAATTTCAAATAAGATTTGTTGATACACAGATGTATGTCTGCACATTAGTTTGTTTTTGTTTGCAAGGGTTTTCTGAAAAATCATAGAGCAATCATAAGGAAACTCGCCATTGCCAATCATATAATTATTATTCTAAATCTCTGGTGTTTAACACAGCAAATTAAATTTAGTAAAGCGGCTCCGGGCTTCACAATTGTGACACTTGTCCAAAGCATGATCTGATGTTCATTTCCTCCTGAGGGGCAAGAGGTTTAACAGTTGAACCAGATGCTGAGCGGAGGAAAGGTCAATGGGGATTCTAAGAGTAATATTTATGTTGGACTCAGGATAATATGGTTATTGTTCACAAAGATCTGATTAATTATTAAGATGCCATTGGATACAGGGTCAAGCAATTTATGAATCTCCAAGGGAATGAATAGACAGTGTGTGCTGTACAGGAAGTTCATTGACAGTTTTATCCTGACTCTCCTTAACAATCACTTTAGGGTCTCTCTAAAGAAAGTTGGGTATGGCTTTACTAAACTTTAACTATGCATTTAAACAATTATCATTTTTCAACTATGTCCGCACGCTATATACGTTACATATGTCTCCACCCCCTAAATCAAGTATTGTGCCTGGAATGGAGCCCACCAGGGTTGAGTGCTATCTAAACTGGCATAACTCAACTGCAGTATGACAGTTGGTGGTGACTAGAAATTGTATTGGTACACGGCTAGCAGCTCAGGTTACACAACTCCCTGCAACTAAAATGTGTTTCACAGAGGCGTTTTCAATTTGGCACTTTGCCCTGGATGGGTCCTCTCCAGCCAAAATAATTCATTCAGAGTGTGGAAAGATTTGTAGCTTATACAACCTGGGGGATACCTGAAAAATACTAAGTAATTGTTTAAATGCACAGTAAAAAGTTAATGAAGTTTTATTTTTTAATCAAATCTTACTGCCGTTCTTTAGAGACCACTTTATAAGACCACTAAATTGGTCCTTTATGCAAATGGTTATAATCTCAAATCAGAAGCATTTGTAAACATTTCAGTTTGTCAGTTTGTCATCAGCTTGTTTAACTGTACTGTCTCTGTGTGACATTTACTTGATTTGTCTACATCTTTGGCATAGTATATAGATTATTATCTTCTGTCTGCCATGTTTCAAGCCATATGTCAGTATTCTCTACTCACATTTCCAACCATTCCTGCTATATTGTCAGCTTAAATGGTATTTTACTTTATGATATATTGTCTTAAATGAATCCATTATTAAAACAAAGGGTTAACGCTAGAGATGTCCCGAATAGTTCGCCGGCGAACTGTTCCCGGCGAACTGTTCCCAGCGAACATAGCATGTTCGCGTTCGCTGCAAACATATGCGAGATTCGACCCGCCCCCTATACTTTATCATTGAGCAAACTTTGACCCTGCATGTCACAGTCAGCAGACACATTCCAGCCAATCAGCAGCATACATTCCCTTCCAGAGCCTTCTAACTCATGGACAGCAGCCATTTTGGAATCATAACTAACTTGCAGTCTTACTGAGAGGAGGCTGAGTGTAGGTGATACTGCATCAATAGGGAAAACCATAGCTAGGCTACTGTACACAGTGTGCAATACAGTCCTGAAGGACTCTTTTGATCTCTGCTGCAAGGACACCCCTGTGTCTCTCCCCCCCCCTTATCATCATCCTCCCCTCACCTTAGCACCCCTCACACTTATCCCTAACACCCCTCACCCTAACCCTAACTCCCCTCACACTTATCCCTAACACCCCTCACCCTAACACCTAACCCCCTCACCCTTATCCCTAACACCCCTTACCCTAACACCCCTCACACTTATCCCTAACACCCCTCACCCTAACCCTAACACCCCTCACACTTATCCCTAACACCCCTCACCCTAACACCCCTCACCCTAACCCCCCTCACACTTATCCCTAACACCCCTCACCCTAACACCTATCCCTAACACCCCTCACCCTAACCCTAACACCCCTCACACTTATCCCTAACACCTAACCCTAACACCTAACCCTTACACCCCTCACACTTATCCCTAACACCCCTCACCCTAACACCCCTCACCCTAACCCTAACACCCCTCACACTTATCCCTAACACCGCTCACCCTAACACCTACCCCTAACACTTCTCACCCTAACCCTAACACCCCTCACACTTATTCCTAACACCCCTCACCCTAACACCTATCCCTAACACCCCTCACCCTAACCCTAACACCCCTCACACTTATCCCTAACATCTAACCCTAACACCTAACCCTAACACCCCTCACACTTATCCCTAACACCCCTCACCCTAACACCTAACCCCAACACCCCTCACACTTATCCCTAACACCCCTCACCCTAACCCTAACACCCCTCACACTTATCCCTAACACCCTTTACCCTAACCCTAACACCCCTCACACTTATCCCTAAGACCTAACACCCCTCACACTTACTCCTAACATGCCTCACCCAACACCCCTTACACTTATCCCTAACACCCCTCACCCTAACACCCCTCACCCTTATCCCTAACACCCCTTACCCTAACACGCCTCACTCTTATCCCTGTGTCTCTTCCCCCCCCCCCCCCTTATCATCAAGGGAGGGGGGAGGATGATGATGGAGGGGGGAAGAGACACAGGGGAATATGATGAGGGTGGGGGGAAACAGACACAGGGGAATATGATGAGGGAGGGGGGAAACAGACACAGGGAAGGATGATGAGGGAGGGGGTAAAGAGATACAGGGGAGGATGATGAGGGAGGTGGGAGGATGATGAGGGAGGAGGGATGAGACACAGGGGTGGGTGATGAGGGAGGGGGGAAACAGACACAGGGGAGGATGATGAGGGAGGTGGGAGGATGATGAGGGAGGGGGGATGAGACACAGGGGAGAGTGATGAGGAAGGGGGCAAAGAGACACAGGGGAGGATGATGAGGGAGGGGGAAGAGACAAAGGGGAAGATGATGAGGGACGGGGAAAAGAGACACAGGGGAGAATGATGAGGGAGGGGGGAAAGAGACACAGGGGAGGATGGTGAGGGAGGGGGGAAACAGACACAGGGGAGGATGATGAGGGAGGGGGGAAAGAGACACAGGGGAGGATGATGAGGGAGGGGGGAAACAGACACAGGGGAGGGTGATTAGGGGGGGGGGGGGTAAAGAGATACAGGGGAGGATGATGAGGGAGGTGGGAGGATGATGAGGGAGGGGGGATGAGACACAGGGGAGGGTGATGAGGAAGGGGGCAAAGAGACACAGGGGAGGAGGGTGAGGGAGGGGGGGAGAGACAAAGGGAAAGATGATGAGGGAGGGGGAAAAGAGACACAGGGGAGGATGATGAGGGAGGGGGGAAAGAGACACAGGGGAGGATGATGAGGGAGGGGGAAACAGACACAGGGGAGGATGATGATGGAGGGGTAAAGAGATACAGGGGAGGATGATGAGGGAGGTGGGAGGATGATGAGGGAGGGGGGATGAGACACAGGGGCGGGTGATGAGGAAGGGGGCAAAGAGACACAGAGGAGGATGATGAGGGAGGTGGGAGGATGATGAGGGAGGGGGGATGAGACACAGGGGAGGGTGATGTGGAAGGGGGGAAAGAGACACAGGGGAGGGTGATGAGGAAGGGGGCAAAGAGACACAGGGGAGGATGGTGAGGGAGGGGGGGAGAGACAAAGGGGAAGATGATGAGGGAGGGGAAAAAGAGACACAGGGGAGGATGATGAGGGAGGGGGGAAAGAGACACAGGGGAGGATGATGAGGGAGGGGGAAACAGACACAGGGGAGGATGATGATGGAGGGGTAAAGAGATACAGGGGAGGATGATGAGGGAGGTGGGAGGATGATGAGGTAGGGGGGATGAGACACAGGGGAGGGTGATGAGGAAGGGGGCAAAGAGACACAGAGGAGAATGATGAGGGAGGTGGGAGGATGATGAGGGAGGGGGGATGAGACACAGGGGAGGGTGATGAGGAAGGGGGGAAAGAGACACAGGGGAGGATGATGAGGGACGGGGAAAAGAGACACAGGGGAGGATGGTGAGGGAGGGGGGAAACAGACACAGGGGAGGATGATGAGGGAGGGGGGAAACAGACACAGGGGAGGATGATGAGGGAGGGGGTAAAGAGATACAGGGGAGGATGATGAGGGAGGTGGGAGGATGATGAGGGAGGGGGGATGAGACACAGGGTGGATGATGAGGGAGGGGGGAAAAGACACAGGGGAGGATGATGAGGGAGGGGGAAAAGACACAGGGGAGGATGATGAGGGAGGGGGGAAAAGACACAGGGGAGGATGATGAGGGAGGGGGGAAAGAGACACAGGGGAGGATGATGAGGGAGGGGGGAAACAGACACAGGGCAGGTTGATGAGGGAGGGGGTAAAGAGATACAGGGGAGGATGATGAGGGAGGTGGGAGGATGATGAGGGAGGGGGGATGAGACACAGGGGAGGGTGATGAGGAAGGGGGGAAAGAGACACAGGGGAGGATGATGAGGGAGGGGGGAAACAGACACAGGGGAGGATGATGAGGGAGGGGGGAAAGAGGCACAGGGGAGGATGATGAGGGAGGGGGGAAACAGACACAGGGGAGGATGATGAGGGAGGGGGTAAAGAGATACAGGGGAGGATGATGAGGGAGGTGGGAGGATGATGAGGGAGGGGGGATGAGACACAGGGGAGGATGATGAGGAAGGGGGGAAGGAGACACAGGGGAGGATGATGAGGGAGAGGGGGAAGAGACACAGGGGGGTTGATGAGAGAGAGGGTAAAGAGATACAGGGGAGGATGATGAGGATGATATAACTTCTGCAAGTGCACAGTGCCACTCATATCTGTTGTCACAGTAGCTTGCACGCATAGTACCAATCTGTCAAAACCTGTAATGATGAATGAGTAGCCTGGTTCCCTTATCCTCTACAGGTTGAGACCTAATGTTTGGGTGACTCCAGACCAACACATGAGTACAAGCAGCACACAAACTCCGCCATCCTCCTCCTGGTCTAGCATCATCAGCCACATCAACCACTGCTGTCCTCCTTGCCCTCTCTCAACCATCTGTCACTCCGTCTCTCGCCTTGAGCAGTTCCTGCTCATCTGCCCATAGTCAGGTGCCTGTAAAGGACATGTTTGAGCGTAAGAAGCTAATGTCACAAAGTGCCCCAAATTGAAGTGATACGACCAACAAAGCATCTTTTTCCATCTCCTGGTTCTAAAAATCCAGGCCTTATACACGCCCCCTGATAGGTGACGTAACAAGTATTAAACTGATAAGAGTAGTACTTACAAACACGTCACTCCTATCTGGTGGCACCTTTGAATGCACGTGCCGTGCCCCAAAATTGAAGTGATACGACTAACAAAGCATCTTTTTCCATCTCCTGGTTCTAAAAATCCAGGCCTTATACACGCCCCCTGATAGGTGACGTAACAAGTATTAAACTGATAAGAGTAGTACTTACAAACACGTCACTCCTATCTGGTGGCACCTTTGATTGCACGTGCCGTGCCCCAAAATTGAAGTGATACGACCAACAAAGCATCTTTTTCCATCTCCTGGTTCTAAAAATCCAGGCCTTATACACGCCCCCTGATAGGTGACGTAACAAGTATTAAACTGATAGGAGTAGGACTACTTAACACACCTTATAATAATGCAGAGAGAGGCAACACAGTGAGAGGAGTCTGAAGAAGAGGAGTCAGAGGAGGAAGGTGGCTTTGAGGAGGTGGAAGACCAAACACAGCAGGCGTCCCAGGGGGCTTGTTGTCACCTTTCGGGGACCCTTGGTGGCTGGGTGGAGGAAGAGACCTTCAATGACATCAGTGAGGACAAGGAACGGGACATGGCTAGCTTGGTATCCAACCTTGTGCAAATGGGGAGTTTGCGGTTGTGCAAATGGACTGTTTGCGGTTGTTTGCGGTGCATTAAATGGGGAGATTGGTCTGTTACTGTGAAGCGGGTGTAACCCTTACACTACCTGATCGATACAACATCATACCTGATGTTTTAAAGCATGTTATTCCAAACAATTTAGGAATGTTAGGTAAATTATGCCCTTTATGGCTTAAAACCAGACTCTGCATCAACTATGTAATTTTCCGTGGGAGTTTTGCCATGGATCCCCCTCCGCCATGCCACAGTCCAGGTGTTAGTCCCGTTGAAACAACTTTCCCATCACTATTGTGGCCAGAAAGTGTCCCTGTGGGTTTTAAAATTCGCCTCCCCATTGAAGTCTATGGCGGTTCGCCGGGTTCGCTGGTTCGCGAACATTTGCGGCGGTTCGCGTTCGCGGTTCGCGAACTGAAAATTTTATGTTTGCGACATCACTAGTTAACGCTACTTTCTTATGATTTAAGCTTTCTATTTTCTTCTGTGGGTGCAGCCATTTTGCTACTAACAGTCCTCCATTGACCCCACATTGCTAATGCTGCACTTTTAGCAGGTATACATAGATCTGCAACCCAGGCTCACACATGCAATGTATGTCACATACCCATTTCATGTCACTGGCGACCATTACATCATTAGCGTGCACGCAAATAAATCTACAACTGTAGTATTAGCAAGATATATGTCTTACCATCATGGAAGGGCTGTTAATATAAATATGGCTGTGACCATAGTGATAAAAAGCCAAAATCACAATTGCTTTATTTTAACATTGTATTAATACAAGAAAATGTCACTTTAAGTTGAATAATTAATACACTGACAGTGTATTTTTCTGACATCAGTGGCCCTTTAAATAACACAGTCTCTCGAAAAATCGTAACATTTTGTTGGTTGGTTATAATTTATATATGATTAAATACAACTGTACATTAGCACTTATTTCATACATATTGGAGTATATGTGTTGTTTATAATGTTAAAAAAAGATAAAATATTTCACCTCTTCCAACTCACTGAACTTGTGCTGATAAGATTTTCTCGCAGCTGCCCACTCTTTAGCTTTTGGGTAAAAATGTTCAGTTTTGCTTTCTGGATCCAAACAAACATCACGAGCAGCCTCTGCTTCATCTGTCTGACTTTCTCTTGCATCAGAAACATTGGAGTCAGCGCCTTTGAGATGAATTTCTCTGATCAACAACTGACAGGCTTCCAAATCAGCTTCCCACACTCGTTCCAGCAGCTGGTTTCCACAGCTAGTGAAGTGATAATAAAAAATTAAAAGATAATAAACACAAAGTTGATATAATCATCCTACAACAGCAAATCATTTTATTTCTGTTTTCACAACTGGTCAATGTCCTTAAACATTTAACAAACATTCCATATGCTAAAGTAATATATGGCTTGTGTTAACCACATAGAATCATGGTAGTCAAAGCACCAAGTAGTACACGTCTTTATCTAAATAAAGTGGTCACATACCAAGAGTTAACTAACAGAAGACTTACTTAAAAGGACCACTGTGATGATTTTGCAAGTTGATTCATATAAATCAGGCATGCATTTGTAAGAGATAACATTTGCATGTAGGGATTGTAAAACAAAGTCTTGAGAAAGTATTACTTTTGAAATTCAGTGTGAGAGCCTCCACCTGAGGTGACCCTTTCCACCCACTGTTATGTCATGAAGGGAGGGGGTGTTGAGTGGGAAGGAGTCTGAGGAATTTCAGAATGTTCTGTTTATGGACATAAACTCCCCTTGGAGCACACGTCTCAGCATCTTCAGACACAGATTTAGGAAAGTGCTTAAAATGTACCTAAGCCTACTCTTTTGACTACCCCACACTGTTGTACTGCCACATTTATAGGAGCATTAAAACATTTTTTGTCACTTGAAATTGCTTGCTTTTAAAACTGCATATTTTACACCTAGTACTGCTACATTAGGACACTGGCAGCTTTATAACCAGAACATTGTGAAACTCTTTCAGTAGGCAACACTACCACCCCTTCAAGATGTATCAGGAGGTGGACAGATGCACCACAGCTGGAGGTTCACACACTAAATTCAAAAGTAATTTAAATGTTTCTTATACAAACCTTGATTACACATTTTAGTACTTACAAATGCATTCATATAAATATAAATCATTGCAGTGGCCCAATAAACTGTGTACAAAGGCACAGCACTGGGTTTCATTATGACTCACATATGTACTGAAGAAATCAGTTAAAAGTAATACTGTTTCTGACAGCACATGCAATTTTTCATGTGAAAAAAAATGCTGGTGTTTGTTAATTAAAACAAAGGGGAATTGGTGTGAAGAAATGTGTGGTTTCCTTAGCAAAAGGTAGCTCAAGAATCCCCAGTGGACATCTCACAAAGCTTCACTTTTTTTGGTCAGAATCATGCAAAAAGGCAAAGGCAATAAAAGAGCTGTTTCATTATTCATGTAGCTAATCAAATATTTGCAATGTAATGGATGATGTAACAATGACCTTCCTGAAGTCCTTCGTTTCCTGTTTCTTTATTTAAATAAAATGTATTTTGCCTTGACAATGAGATTATTAGCAGCGTTTGAAGTTCTCTTTACTGCAAAACGTTATATGCTTTGTTGCGGTCTTTTTCCATTAGTATTTTTTCAGTTATAACTGGTTCGGTGTAAAACCAATTAGGAAGTCACAAAGGTTGCTTAAAAAACATCAGGAAACATCAAGAACTGCAGGCCTTTCCTGGGCCAGTCAGAATGGCTTACTCAAAGCCCAGACCTAAACCCATTAGAGATGCTGCTGTGGAACCTGAAAAGAGCAGTCATTTGAGGGAGGGTGGGTGTATCTACAGACATGTGAAAGACTGATATTCAAATATAAGAAGCAGTTGCCTGCAGTCTTTGCAGCTAAAAGTTGTACAACAAGTATTTTTAAGTGTAATGGTGCAATTACTTTTCCACACAGGCGATATGTGTGTTGGGTAATTTGTTCATTAAATAAATTACATAAGTAAAATATGTCATTCTTCACTCAGATTCCCTGTAAACACTCACTGTGTTAAATATGCAATAACGGAGGAAATAAGGGCCAATTCTTTTTCATTTCACTGTATATAAAATGTAAGCATTATTTCATTTGAGTTGATATTAGCTAATTATCATTGAAAATAATATTTCTATTTATGTTGTCACTGTCCTGTACCTCCTGGCTGTGTGCATTTCCATCAATCATAATAAGTTCAGTGAAGTACTCTACCATCCTTTTCAATCTCAATAAACTTGCTAAAATCTTACAGTTTCTATAACTATTCTTCAGTTCTCTAAAACATCCATATAAAGAAGCAGAGTTTTAATAGTAAACAATTGTTTAAAATCCATAAAAGGAATTTTATCAGCAACAAGCTGGCCAGATCGTGACACAGCTCTCATAGTAAGAAGCAGTCCAAATGTTTATTGTGTTTATTGTACTTGAAGCTCCATACATAGTGAACCACAAATATATCATGCTGCTATACAAAGACGTGACTGAAGGATCTCCTTGCATCTGCCAGCCCCTTCCTAGGAAGTATTGAACCCCTTCCAAACCAGGCATCTTGCACCCTGTTCCCCACATCCCCAGGGAAACCTAGTAGTATAGTAGCATACTTTAGTGAACTCTCTGGGGTGAAAGCAGTATTTAGAGATCAAACACGACTGGATACCATCCATTCATCAATAATTGTACACATGGAATATGGCTCATCACATACAAGATGGCTAACACTAAAACATAGCATACAGTAAAACAACATGACCGACATCCCACACACAACTCCTGTTGTGGGTAAAAATACCACATACATATATTGCCTACATTATATGATTGTCTATTGGTATTACTGTTACCATTGTAAACACACAGGTACTTATAGTATACTTCTTTTTTAGGTGAGGAGTTAAATAATTTTCCTTTGTACAAATTACATTTCTGAGTCTAGTAAACAAGTCCCTAGAACAGAAACCAAGCCAATGCCAAAATATGCAAGACTAGGCAGTAACAGATTTACACAACATGTTTTTTACACATTATAATTATGCATATACATACAAACTAGGTATAAGCTATTGTACTTGTTGGAAACCACACGATCTGGTGAAAGATTACATAGTTTATCTAATAGGCAGAGAGAAGGTTCTTGGTCTTTTTTCGGGCTAATTTCTGTCTGTCACTCACTTATATGTAACCTAAGATATTTTACTATATCTGTCAATATCCAATTTCTATCCTATCTTTCCTATATGAGACAGGGTGTTACCCTGAAATCCTATACCTGGTAACATATAAATTGTTTTACTATATATTTGGTAACCGAGATAAAATAGTCCAATATCTACAATCATTCTGTTCCATTTCTGGAATCGTCACCGAACAAAGATGAATTGGCACCTGCATTCTTGACTGTAGGTGTTAATCAATATATTTCTATCTGTACCCATATTCCCTAAAACCGTCTGATTGACTTTATTCAATAATATAACCATTTAACTCTGTTACAAAACCAATTATTAAAGACACCAATACACAAAACCTACTTAGCATTTCTCAACACATATTTTATTTTATAACACAATCAACAAAACGGTTTTATATCAATATTGATTGAATTGACTGCATTATAGAAACACGCTATATCACTAATTAAATACCCTAATACTGACATACAAAAGTTACTTAGCCTGCTATAGATACATTATAACATACTAGTTCTATATTGCTTCAGTATATACTCTGGCTGCCATATAGGGTGTTATACCATATTTAGCTATTTACTGCTTTCTTAGAGTAACATGCTACCTTACTAAATATTATTACCAAGTATATTGTATAGAATATACATTTGATTGTTTATACAAGTGTGATAAAACATTAAACTTTGCTTATCATTTCTGTATTGAACTAACCAAATATAGGGCCATATTAAATTCCAGCCTCGTTAGTCCAACGTGTAGAAGGTAAGGACTGCGTGCTTCAAATTTGTCCGTTTTACGTCGGTATTAAATTAAAAAGTGCTGCGAGCTACGAGCAAAGACGCTATTTCGTAAACCAGTTCTCGGATGTCGAAATTGCATGCTTGAAAGCAAACAATTAAGCAAACACGTTCAGATGGAGCCAATGGAAAAAGAGTTTATTAGCGTTACGTCACTGAAAAAGGGGAGGGTAGATTTAAAAGTCCTACGTGCTTCAATTCCAGTTTGCAATCGGCCCCATATTGAAGATATAATGCAATATTAATAAATCCACATTGATTGCAAGGATCAATATAAGACAAAATATAAACATGAAATAAAGTATTCTTCGGGGCCGATTTGCGGGCTTGAGAATGTTGTGCTATTAATTCTAAGACCTAACATCACTTTCCTTTATAATATATGTACAGTAGTGAATTTCCATTTGCATTATAAGTGCTATGTATTGTACTTTACCCCCTTTGCGGGTATGCTCGAGCACACGTTGGGCTTTGGGTTCCATTTGCGTGTTACGTGCTTGCTCTGGAGTGACCATGTGGCAATTTAATAGCTGAATGGAAGAAGTAGCAGTTACGGGCTCGTCAGATCAAAGGACTTACGTGCACAAAGTTCAAGGTTGCTCAGCACATAGCCTATTCTCGGCCGTCCTGCATGTCAACACGCAAAGCCGCTGCAAGTAACGTTACAGGGCTAATTTAAAACCTGTAACACGTAAAATCTGAGTTACGAGCTACGTTTTAAAACGTAGCCCGAATTTAATAGGGCTCATAGACGGTATTAAGATAAATTGTTGATCCAAGTTTAATACGAGTTTATACACTGTTTATTGATCCATATATTGAACTAACCAAATATAGATTGTTTAAGATAGATTGTTATGCCATCATGTAAGGATTGTAATATTCCAATCTTGAATTAACCAAATATAGAATGTTGTAAGACAGATTGCTAAGCAGACTTGATAAGATTGTATACACTTCTTAACTTCTATATTGTACTAACAGAATATAAAATGTATTAAAACTAATTGTTATCCAAGTATTCACGAGAGATTGTAATAAACATAATATATATTCTATACTGTGATCTATATAAACACCAAAGCTTACAAATAGTTACATCCAATTGTTTATTCTTGATTTTACTATTATCCCAATAAAAGCTATTCTGTAATAGAGCATATACTTGTCTATAAATTGATCAATGAACTCAAAAAACATTATGACACTCCTGATACTCCAGCGCAGAGGACATCTGCCAGAGAAAGGAGGAGAAATAATGGCCTACTAGGGATGGTTCAGGCTTCTGGCAGTCCAACAGTCCCCTACGTAGTTTTAGAGTCTCCCTGGGCATAACATGGCACATATAGAAATAAACTCTTTTAGGTGCAATAAAGAAACATAATTAGCATGCATGTTTCTGAGGGCTATAGAATCACTTTAAGATGCCAGCAGTCTTGAATTATTTGGGACAAAAATCCTACTACCCCTACTTTGCAGAAACAACTTTTGAAAAATCATCAACCGAAAATCGATAATGAAGTATATAAGTTTTGTTATATGGGACAGATATTCAGGTATTCAACCTCCCCTATTCATAATAGACAATTTAAAAAATGTGTGAATACTTTTGCTTTTAAGTGATGAAGGGATAAGGGAATACATTTAGCATTTGCTCATTTAAAACATCATTGGCCCATATACATGTACAGATCAAAATATAGACTTTATGACACATTGAAAAGCAATGGGAACAATGTATTAAAAGCTCACCAAAAAGTATTACAAAGTTGACTGTAGATTGTATCACACATCTTAATAGCTATTTAAAATTGAAGTTGAAAAAACATGTCTATATAGGAGAGGATGTGGTGAGGTTAGACTTTAAATTATCTTTACACTCACATATATATATATATATATATATATATATATATATATATATATATATATATAGTAAATAAATAGTACATCTGTGTTCACATTTGAATGTCTAAAATAAGTTAAAAAACCTGCTTCCAGCTCAGAATTCCGAGAAAAACTGTTATTACACTGCATTCTGGGAAGGTTGGATTAAACACAAGCTGAGCATCCTATCCATGTACAGCTGTTTCACGCTTACTGGCTATCATCAGCATGGAGCAGGATCTCAGCTTGTGTTGTGGACTTTATGAGTAGTTAGTTCACCACAACAATCATTTATATTATGGTGGGCAAAAGAGCGATAGAAGCCCTCCACCGTACAGTAGTACAGTAAACAAATAGTACATCTGTGTTCACATTTGAATGTCTAAAACAAGTTAAAAACCTGCTTCCAGCTCAGAATTCTGAGAAAAACAGTTATTTAACAGTGGTGCTTCTTCTTGAGCCACTCCTTTGTTACCTTGGCTGTGTGTTTTGGGTCATTGTCATGCTGGAATACCCATCTACGACCCATTTTCAATGCCTTGGCTGAGGGAAGAGGTTCTCACCCAAGATTTGATGGAATATGACCCTGTCCATCGTCCCTTTGATGCAGTCCAGTTACCTCCCCCCCCCCCCCGAACGCATAATGTTTCCACCTCCATGTTTGACGGTGGGGATGGTGTTCTTGGGGTTATAGACAGCATTCCTCCTCCTCCAAATACAGCGAGTTGAGTTGATGCATAAGAGCTCGATTTTGGTCTCATCTGACCACAACACTTTTACCCAGTTCTCCTCTGTATCATTCAGATGTTAACTGGCAAACTTCAGACGGGCCTGTACATGTGGTTTCTTGAGCAGGGGGACCTTGCGGGTGCTGCAGGATTTCAGTCCCTCACTGCGTAGTGTGTTACCAATTGTTTTCTTGGCGACTATGGTCCCAGCTGCCTTGAGATCATTAACAAGATCCTCCAGTGTAGTTCTGGGCTGATTCCTCACCGTTCTCATGATCACTGAAAACCTTGGACAGCTCTTTGGTTTTGGCCATGGTGGAGAGTTTGGAATCTGATTGATTGATTGATTCTGTGGACAGGTGTATTTTATACAGGTAACAAGCTGAGATTAGGAGCACTCCCTTTAAGAGTGCTCCTAATCTCAGCTAGTTACCTGTATAAAAGACACCTGGGAGGCAGAAATCTTGCTCATCGATAGGGGATCAAATACTTATTTCACTCATCGACCTGCAAATCAATGTATAACTTTTTTGACATGCGTATTTCTTGTTTTGTTTTGTTTTTTTGTTATTCTGTCTCTCACTGTTAAAATACACCTACCATTAAAATTATAGGCTGATCATTTCTTTGTCAGTGGACAAACGTTCAAAATCCGCATGGGATCAAATACTCCCCCCCCCCCCCCCCCCCCCCCACTGTATACAAGTATATAGTTTTGAAACCAGCAATCAATATTTATTTAAATTATTCAGGTATAATTTGTTTTTATTAATGTAAGAGTTTTGTGTGCCATGCAGTAATATGTATTACATTACAATTATTTAACAAAGTTCTCCACTCTTTAAGGGGATGAATGACACTAACAGTTGTCTTTAGAAAGGCTCCTCTAGTCATGTTTTTAAGTAGAGCATGCACAGCTATATGGATGGCACTGCCCAGTGATATCACCCATGCATATACAGTTGCAAGCACCAGCTAAAAAAGATGGAGGTGGATATAAGTGAAAGAGAATGTGAGTGGCAAAATAGAGCATGTAAAATATTTATAAAAAGTGTAGAAGAGATTCATTTTGAATCAATGCAAAAAAAAATCTAAAGTGTCATGGTCCTTTAAGTGAAGTAAAAGCCGCTTCTGGATCTCCACTTTGTTGTGGTGACGGGCTTGTGTCCTTCAATTAAGCTATGAGCTATACCTTGTAGGGTCACCTAAGATGGGCAGGTCATAGCAAAGAGGTCAGACAAATTAAGGTCAATTGGAGAAGGAACTGGCAACCCACTCCATTGTTTTTGCCCAGATCACCTTATGGATAAGCACAACCAAAAATATAACAAGAGATGTGTCTGGTGTGCTGTGATCCATAGGGCCACAGAGAGTTGGACACGACCGAATGCCCTGCTGGAGATGTGCCTGGAGACAAAAGGAAAGTCTGCAGCTGCACAGAACATTTTAGCATAGGAATCTGGTATGCTAGAACTATGAACCAAGGCAAACTGGTTGTGATCAAACATGAGACAACAAGATTAAACATCACTATCCTGGGAATTATTGAACTTAGACTGGAATGGGACATTTCATACCTTCTACTCTGGTCAAAAATGCTGCAGAAAGAATTAAGTAGTCAATCAGTGCTTGGTTACAACCCAATAAATGACAGAATGCCATGTAACATCACAGTGATCCAAGTCTTTGCTCCAACCATTGGTTCATGAAGAAATTTGGACAGAAGTTTGTGAAATTGTCCAGAAAATGTCAAGAAAGAGTATCACCAAAAGAAAGAAAACTAATAAGGCAAACTGGCTGCCTAATGAGGTTTTGAAAGAAGCCCAGGAAAGAAAAAAGTGAAAGGTAATGGAGATAGGAAACTATTTGTCCAACTAAATGCAGAATTCCAGATGATTTCAAGAAGAGACAAGGAGATATTCTATAATGAGGGATGTAAATAGAGGCGGGTTTGGATAGGTGAGATCATCGAATTGATTTTATGAGCTTTAAGGAGCTCAGAGGGGCAGTGGCTGGCACATGTGCTTGGTGTTCTGTGGTCAATAGGATCACGGAGAGCTGGACATGAGTGAACGACTAAACAACATCTGTTCATCTCCTAATTAGTTAAATTAAGCTGTTCACAGACTAGACCATTTATCTATTTATTCAGACTAGATGGGTTGGATCACAGCAGCACCTACAGACTCTAAACACATTTGCTAATGTACAGCTGTGGCTTTCTGCTTCTTTGCTCTGTGTGATCTGACAGCTGGCATGACACTGACGTCTTTCCTGGATGTCAAACTATATACCCATGCATGTATATTCATTTGAGAAGTCAGCATAAGACACTTAAAGGCTGTTTTCATTGGAGAAATGAAACATGTTAAAATTACATAATTCCTATGACTTTACATATTGAACTGAAGTACTGAAGTGTTTTGGATCTTGCAGGAATCACTTACTAGGCTTAGGGCCCGATTCAAATGCAAATCAATTGAATAGGGCTCTATATAAGCACATAGCATATTTTTTTACAGAAGTTTTTAGTTAGTGAAGACAATGCTTTTGGATAGACGTTCACTAACTAAAAACTTCTGTAAAAAAAATGCTAAGTGCTTATATAGAGCCCTATTCAATTGGCCAAATTGCATTTAAATGAGGTCAATGAAGTGGTGTTGCTGCTACCAGTGCATCAAATGTAAACTGGGGCCCACAACAGAGTAGGGGCCCTCTAGTACATGGAATAATGGTTTGTCTTAATTTATTGGGAGAGAGTGGCAAATCTGACCACCTCTATTAATTTTTGGCTTTTTTATATTTACAGGCACCTCATAAAGAGAAGTTGCAAGGGGGCCAGAGTCCTCCATGTACTAGTGCTGTCACTACTAAGAACACAAAACACCAATGCATAATTGCTTCACTCTACACTAATGATTAGGCTATCAAGCAGGGGTAGTCAATTACTATTAAACAAAATCACCAAAGACCAAATGGAAGAATGAAGTCAAGGTCCAGGATCCATATTTTTTTATGAATACACATACAAATATTTTAATATAATAGCATTCATAACACCACAGGACAAAATTTTGCATAACGAAAGAGACAACAACATGACAATTATAGCTTATTTAAGAGCTTGTACGCTTCAGGCTGGATAAATGCAAAATGTAATAATGTAGTAGAGGTTTGGAAGACTTGGGTCAGAGTTTCTATACTAATAATAATAATTACTTTTTGGGGGCTGTGCCTTTTGTGCAGATTTTTTTGTTAATTGTGTTAAGTTTATTTACTACTAGCGAATTGCCCGTCAAAAAATGACGGCAATGAAATTGTAAATGAGCTAATGCTATTTGGTGTATAATAATAAAATAACTAATAGATTAATAAATGAATATACTTTACCTATTTTAAAGCATTGTGTTGAAGAGCTGCAATCTGTTTTGATGTTGCTGCAGCATTAGTGGTGTGGAGCTGCTGTGTAAGCGTGGTGAATTAGTGCAGTGTAATACTGTGCGTGCGCGAGACCAAACCGTTAGCGTAGTTGTGTAGTTCCGCATTGTTCTAAAATGGCGGCTAATGTGTGGTATGCGTCTGTAGCGGAATATCCGTAGGTGTTTTGTGGTGTTTTGCGAGTTTCTTGTGTTTTGTGTTTTGCGTGTTTAGACTGCTGTAGCCTCGTTTTCGTTTTGTTCGGCGGCCATTTTTTCTCTCGCTTAGAGAATTTTTTAGTATCTGGATCCTGGATGCTCCCTCTTGCTGTAGGTAAGCTTTTTATGTATGTGCTGTGTGTAATTATTGTGTTTTTCATGTCCGCGAGTTGCAAGTCCGTAATGTGTGTTAACGTGTCTTGTAGGTTGTTTGCGTTGCGACGTAAAGTTTGCGAGGGTTGCTGTTGCTTCGTGAGGGCCGCAGTTGATACACACACAATATACACACACATTATATATACACACACACACACAATATACACACACATTATATATACACACAAACACACAATATACACACACATTATATATACACAAACAATACACACACACAATATACACACTCATTATATATATATATATATATATACACACACACAATATACACACAATATATATACACACACACACACAATACACAATATACACACAATATATATACACACACACACAATACAATACACACACACACAATACACATGGTGTTAATGATCACTGTATAAGTAAGACAATTAGTTTATATGGCAGCTCTCAGTGATTGCACATCTTCCTCAGACCACATTATCTCCCTGTCACTCACAGTCAGCTACCCAGGCCCGGCTCCTCCAGCTCTGAGGCCTGCTCCAGTACGCAGATCCCCGGTGTTTCCTGTTCCCCAGGCCGGCCTAGCCCCGCCTCCCCAAGGTAGGCGCACTGATCAGAGCTCGGAGCTCCGTGCGCGGCCTAAACCTCCGCCACTACCCGCACTCTCACCACATTCCCGCTGGATTGCCGGGCTCCGGGATGGATCGGCTAGTGGCAGTGGCGGCCTCTGGCTCCCCCTCCGGAACCCGAACCGGGGACTGGGCGGCCCTGCGCGGGGCATTGTGGGGAGGAGGTGGCTGCTCCATCCCAGCAACGGAGGCCCTTGCCCGCAGCCCTCGCTTCGCGAGCCCGCAAGCATGAGCAACGGCCCGTACGCTCATAACTATATATGTGATAATTTAAAAGGTTCCAAAAAGAAAGAAAACCTGACATGTGAGTTCTGTTTTTTACCTCTCTTATACAGTGACTTGCAAAAGTATCCCCACCACCGGTATTTATTGTGTTTTGTTGCCTCACAATCTGGAATCAACATGCATTGTTTGAGGATTTGCATTTACAGAACATGCACACAACTTTGAAAAAATATATTTTTTTTTTATTGTGAAGCAAACAACAAATAGGACAAAATAACAGAAAAAGTTAATGTGCATAACTATTCACCCCGCTAAAGTCAATACTTTGTAGAGCCACCTTTGGCGGCAATCACAGCTCCAAGTCACTTTGGATAATTCTCTATGCGCTTGCTGCATCTTACCACTGGGATTTTTGCCCATTCCTCCTTGCAATACTGCTCCAGCTCCTTACATGTTTCCCCTTAAACCACTCAAGTGTTGCTTTAGCAGTGTGTTTGGGGTCATTGTTCTGCTGGAAGGTGAACCTCCGTCCTAGCCTCAAATCACGCACAGAGTGGTACAGGTTTTGCTTAAGAATATCCCTTTATTTAGCACCATCCATCTTTCCCTCAACTCAGACCAGTTTCCCAGTCCCGGCTGCTGAAAAACATCCCCACAGCATGATGCTGCCACCACGTTTCACTATGGGGATGGTGTTCTTTGGGTGATGTGCTGAGTTTGCGCCAGATATAGCGTTTTCTTTGATGGACGAAAAGTTCAATTTAGTCTCATCAGATCAGAGTCTCCCACATGCCTTTTCGCAAACTCAAAACGTGCCATTTTGTTTTTTGCTGAAAGTAATGGCTTTCTTCTGTCCACTCTGCCATAAAGCCCAAATCTATGGAGCGTACGGCTTATTGTCGTCCTATGTACAGATACTCCAGTCTCTGGTGTGGAACTCTGCAGCTCCTCCAGGGTTACCTTAGGTCTCTGTGCTGCCTCTCTGATTAATGCCCTCCTTAACCAGTCCGTGAGTTTTGGTGGGCGGCCGTCTCTTGGCAGGTTTGCTGTTGTGCCATGTTCTTTCCATTTGGTTATGATAGATTTGATGGTGCTCCTGGGGATCATCAAAGATTTGGATATTTTTTTATAACCTAACCCTGACTTGTACTTCTCAACAACATTGTCCCTTACTTGTTTGGAGAGTTCCTTGGTCTTCATGGAAGTTTGGTTAGTGGTGCCTCTTGCTTAGGTGTTGCAGCCTCTGTGGCCTTTCAAAAAAGGTGTGTATATGTAATGACACAGGTGGACATCTCACTAATTGTGTAACTTCTGAAGGTAATTGGTTGGACCCAAGCTTTTTATGGACTTCAAAACAAAAGGGGTGAATACATACGCAGATGCCAATTTTCTGTTTTCTATTTCTAAAACATAGTTTTATGTATATATTTTTCTCATTTCACTTCACCAACTTAGACTATTGTGTTTTGATCCATCACATAAAATTCAGATTAACAACACATTGAACTTAAGGCTGTAATGTAACAAAATAGGTAAAAAGTCAAGGGAGTGAATACTTTTGCAAGGCACTGTATATCTTAGAGCACCAAAATCAGTTTACTACCAAAATGGCCATTTTTCTAATATTAGTTTTGAGAATGTTGCTATATTAAGCTTATATTAAAACCAATAAAATTATGACTTCATGACTGGTATAGAATAATCATATTGGCTTAGCACAGTCAACATATTGATATGAATGTATCATGAATGTAATATAAACAGGTGAAAAAGACAGAAAATCAATAGTACTATGGAATTATTTAATCATATTAAATATAATGCTATTGTCTTATATTATGTTCGTAGAATCTATTTTTTGTTTGAAAATCTGATTGTCTGTGAAAAATCTATGATCACCATAGGAGCATTTTTTTAACCTGTGGCTAAAAAGTCAGGATAGATTTTGGTTGCCACCTTAAGTCCTATTGCTATCTGTAAACAACATTTGTGGTGCCCTTGTAGAATGGAAAGTAGATTAGAATAAATGTGCTTATCTGTCAAAAGGCATGAAACAATGCTTACAAGAAATGAGAACAGGGGAAGCTGTAAACTATATTTGACTACAGCTGTCTGAAATCACATTTAAGAAAGAATAACTACATCTTATCACATAACGTTACATCTATAACAACAGCTCTTGTTATCACATACAGGTTTATATCAAAATTTAATAGAAAATGCATTTATGTATTATGTATAATACAAATGATCATCACAAGCTACTTTAACGCATAAATTGAGCTATGTCTTTGGATATTTTTTGTAAGCAATGGCCAAGATTTTCAATGGGCCTGAAGTGAAATGAACTAGTAAAACAGTGCTGCTGTGTTTTCTAATGTGTTAATTTATGTTTGCCCTCTGCTTCATAAAACATTTGGGAAAATGACTGAGCATGTTTTCACCTGAGATAAGATAAGAAGAGCTGAGATGAGGTGTGAAGGGCTGTTTTCCCCTATTATATATGCATGTCCCTGACCAGGTTCCCAGAATGCAGTGTAATAAATGTATTTCTCTGAATTCTGAGCAGTAAAGACGTTCAAATGTGAACACAGATGTACTATTTATTTACCGTACTACTGTACGATGGAGGGCTTCTATCGCTCTTTTGACCACCATGAATTAAATAATTATTGTGGTGAACTACCTCCTCAAAAAATCTACTACACAAGTCAGTAACCAGACCCACACTGATGAAAGTTAGTAACCTTGAAACAGCTGTGTGTGGGTAGGATTCCTACCTTGTGTATAATCCATCCTGAGCTTTTCTCAAAGCTGTCTAATACAGCAGGCATATGCTTAAAGGAAGCCATGTTTAAAATGGTAAGAGCGAAGCCTCTGCGGGCACATTTGCATGTCACTGCCCATGTTCCCAGAGTGCAGTGTAATAACTATTAATAGATAATATATATATCTTAAAGTATAGATGAGTAAATCAAGTGATGACGTGAGAAGCACTTGAGTTATTTAGTACATTTTTTCCAATGAATTTTGAGCATTATCATTTGAAAATATTCCAATGAGTCAAATGTGACCACTAAAAGGTTGTGGTTTATTACTTGTATTATTGCTCTATTACTGTTGTCATATAGAGGGGTTCATGTTCTGGTTTTCTACATTTCTGATATAAAAGTAACAAAAAAAAAAATGCTTCCAAATTAATTATGATACTTTTTGTATTTTTAAGCTGACAAGTCATGACGTACTGAGTATCCTTTCTAATTTGAATCATTTTACATTTTTTGCATCTTGATGCATCTGGTTTTTTAGGGGTGACACTGTATACTTTTATCTTTTGAGGGTTTGTTTTGAACTCTGAGGTGACATATCATTGGCCCTATTTTTAACTTTTATTTCCTTTTCCAGCACTTATGATATACTTTATATTGCTCTTTTTTTCTTTATTGTCTGATTATATGGATATAAAAGAATTGGCTCTGGGCAATAGGTCTGTTTATATGGATTGGAGAGCAATAGAAATAGTGTCAAGTGAGGACTATAAATATCCGGCTGGAAATATTGATTGCTGACATCAGAGGCTTAGAAAGAAGAGACTCCCGAGGTAGAGGAAAAAGGACACTACTGAAGTGCTGTTATATTAAATATTTTGAGTGTGTTTAACCACTTCTTTTGAATGTTGTCTAAACAACAGTTGTACTACTAATAGGAGATGAGATAATCTTGGGAAAGTTATTCCTTCTCAGAGGTTTCTTTGATATTCAATATAATAGCGAAGAGGATTGTGACTTTAGAAAGCTTCTACAACCTAAATCCCAAATGTACATTATTCTACTATCACTAAGGATTTATTGGAGAGCATCCGTGGAAACACCAGGGACCAGTAACAGAGAGGATGAGTCACCTCTTTGATTGACTGATGGCTGAGTCACTCTAAGTGAGTTTGAAATTAAAGGTGCAATACCAGATTTATTTATGGGTTTTAACTACAATACATAGTAGGATGTTGTCAACCAAATGTCAGGTTTTTAGGAAGTTGTGTGTTATAGAATAAAATATGTCCAATTGTGCATAATGTAAGATAATATAAGACGCTTCATAGTTACCTCACCTTGGGGGTTTACAAAGCACCTCAAGTGACTGAGATGAGCATCCATGTATTTACTATGCACTATTTCCTATGGGGGGAAAATAATCACGTCATCTCAGCCACTTCCATTTGAAGGCACTTGACCTGTATTTTTCCATCCCTACCTGGCCACATTTTTGGGTGACTTACTATGTGCATTTAAAAAAAGTTTTTCTTTATATCCATGGTCATGCTGATCCACTTGGTATTCATGGCAGAAATACTAGAGTGGGCTGCCAGTTCTTTTTCCAGTGGGCCACATCATACAGCTCCTGGTATTCCTTGTTAGCACTTATGCATATCTAATTTAAAAACATAGTTAACCTCATTAACTGTACCCAACCCTTATCTTTCACGTCTTTTCAGTAGTGCTTAGGATAATTAGAAAAAAACAACCAAGATAACACAGATTATACTGTTTTTGTAAGGCTTGAATAATATTTTGTTAGTTCAACTGTACAGTCGTGTCCGACTCCCCATGACCACTATGGACAGCAGCACGCCAGGTCCTTCCTTTGTCTGGTTGTGCTAAAGCACAAGGTGCTCATGGTAAAGATACAGGAGTGGGTTGCCAGTTCCTTCTCCAATAGAATGATTTGTCTGGCCTCACTGCTATGACCTGCCCAACAGCAACTGTGTTATTAAATTATATTTTATAGTTAAAGCTTTGATTTGCTACTCTTTGCACATGCATTTTTTTATGTTAATTCATCATAAACTGAAAAACCAGGTTTAACATGAAAGTGGCTTACACTAGCCCTTTAAAGAGCCTACAAAGAGTCTTGTGCTTAGAGCTAATTAAACATTTGATGGCCCTGTTCTTATGCAGGATAAAGTGAGAATAAACTTTAGGTGAAGCTTTACATGAAAAGTTTATCTTTTAAAAAGAGAAGGCTATGCTTGGATTAAAGAATGAAGGGTGTGTTTTAAAGTTGTAAAGTTGGCGAAGAACGCAAGGCTGACTGTGAATCCAGGATATGGGGTCACTCCATTAGAATATCAAGTTGCCTGCTTCATTCTCTAGCTCTATTGTGTTTTTAAAGTTAATTCTGACGAAACTAGGAACATTTAAAAGGTATAAATGATTACGTTTTCACCAATCTCTCTATGTTTATGCAGTAAATTGTGTATTATTTTGTATTAAGCATCCAAACACATAGAATACTTACAAATTTGAAATCTTAATGGCTTTTCCAGCATTTTTAATGTCAACAAGACCAAGCTATAACCATTGGTGTGGTTGCATGGTCAGATTCTATTTGTAGCTGCATCCTGTATGCACCCACAATCACATAAATCACTGCAAACCTCAGAAAAGTTTGTATTTGTTTAGTTTTTGAGCCAGTTCTTTTTAAGCACCATTATATGTAATATAATCTAAATATTGTGCTTCCCTTCTACTTAATAACATATGCAGAGTAATTTCTTCTACATAATCATGGCATACTGTAGATGCTAGCGACTTTCCCTGATAGAAGGGTGTCTTCGGCCACTGGAGATGAGAGCAGTCACGCTATTATAAAAAGCAGTGTTCAAATACTATATCATATACAGCTTATTTTTGCCTGTCTGGGAACTTTAATTAATATTATGCATGTCCATGTCCAGTGTCTCAGGGTGCAGTGCAATGACTGTATTTCTGAGAAACCAGAGCAGGAAAGTTTTTTTAATTCATTTTTAGACATTCAAATGGAATATATATATATATACAGTATCTCACCAAAGTGAGTACACCCCTGTAATCCATGTCCTTAGTCTGTTTGTCTTCAGCAAACTGTTTGTGGGCTTTCTTGTGCATCCTCTTTAGAAGAGGCTTCCTTCTTGGACGCTGTGTGCGGCGTATGATCTGAGCACTGACAGGCTGACCCACCACCCCTTCAACCTCTGCAGCAATGCTGGCCGCACTCATATATCTCCCTCTTGATATGACGCTGAGCATGTGCACTTAACTTCTTTGGTCGACTATGTCGTCCTGTTCTGAGAGGAACATGTCCTTCCTGTGAAACCGCTGTATGGTCTTGCCCACCGTGCTGCAGCTCAGTTTCACGGTCTTGGCAATCTTCTTATAGCCTAGGCCATCTTTATGTAGAGCAACATTTTTTTTTCAGATCCCCAGAGAGTTCTTTGACATGAGGTGCCATGTTGAACTTCTAGTGACCAGTATGAGAGAGTGGGAGAGTGATAACACCAAATTTAACGCACCTGCTCCCCATTCACACCTGATACCTTGTAACACTAACGAGTCACATGACACCGGGGAGGGAAAATGGCCAATTGGGCCCAATTTGGACATTTCCACTTAGGCGGTTTAGACATTAATGGCTGTGTGTTGAGTTATTTTGAGGGGACAGCAAACTTAAACTGTTATACAGGCTGTACACTTACTACTTGTAGCAGAGTGTCATTTATACAGTTTTGTCACATGAAAATATATAATAAAATATTTACAAAAATAAAAATGTGAGAGGTGTACTCACTTCTGTGAGATATTGTGTGTATATATAAACACACATTTGTCTATTTTGTCAGCCTCCTATATAACTGTAAAGTTATCCAGAACAGAGCATGACACATGGAACCTGAAAAAGCAATGGCTATCAATGAACACAAGAAGTAAAGAAAGCAGACTATGTAACTATGCAATTTTACTGCAAAATTTGACATTTAGGGGACTATGTCACCATTCTAAATGGTCTGTTAACCTAGGTTATAAAACAGACGAAACTTAACAATCACATTTAACTGTATATCAACATTTGAAATTCCTAAACCATTCCTGATGTTATCCTGTCTGATGGCGAGTGACACAAAGTCCTTGAAACATCTGTGTAATGTGAGGTGCCAATAAATTGTGCAGAGATTATTCTTAGTTACACTCTGCTTTGGAGTGCAGTGGCTTTCTTTACTTCTCATAGTATGAGAACACTATTTCATCAGCAAACAGCAGTAAACTGTTCAGCTGAAAGTAAGCACATAAAGATTCCTGAGATATCTGTGTAACATTGAATATATTGGGGTTTCACTTTTAACTGTGAATTCACATTTTTGTTGCTGGATACAAAAGAACAACTATTTTTTCTGTTTGACAAGCAATACTTTCAAGGAAAGCAACCTTTCTATTTGTTTGCTATGTGAGTTTTTTCTTGTTTTAAATCCTTGTTTAAAAAAATTGTATTTTGCAAGATTGTTTTGAATGCTTAGTTCTTCTTTCTTTTTATCTTCTTTTTGATTTCTTTAGCTAACCCAATTTGGTGAGCTACTTCTTGCTGCATATTTTTTTGTAAAAATTAGATATCCTTAGATCCCCAGACAATGGCTGGCCTGCTTGGTTTTGAAATACCAGAGAACAATTCTGAAACTGAGAGACTTCCATATTGTTATATATAAGAGTCATAGATCAGCACCTTGCAAGGCATGTTAGATAGTACTTTACAGATATATTTTATATGTTATGTTGGTTTAGTTACAATTTTAAGTTTAGTTAACTATAAAAAAAACAACTAACAACTACTATAATTGTTTTTTTGCATAGAGCTTAATTGTACAATAAGCATAATCACTATAGAATAATATTGTCAACCCTGTGAACAAACTGTTTTTTTTGATAACTTGGATCTTAAATGTTGTTATTTTCTCTAGTTGTATCAGATAAAACACTGAGCTCCTAGCTCCCTATGACCTGCAACCTGAATAAGTTTCATGAGGTCATGTAGTTCCTTTCCATATTGCAGGGGAACTAATCATCCAGACAGACTTTGCAGTAAAAATCATACATGGAAAAATATTGCTCCAGACATGTTTATCTTTCTGATTTTTTTAGCATCTGATTTAATATTGTATCAAATTATGTTACCAGTTAATTAGGATCTGCATGGTAACCTTGATCAATTTTATCAGACAAAACTAAATGCCCTAATATCATTAGTATTGAACAATTTCCTAGCAGAATAGTCTTTATGATACATGTATGGTATACCTTGAACTACTTTTTAATTTGGCTGCATAGTTTTTCAGTTACATTAAGGTATCAAAGGTGACTTTGTTTTTTTGTTTTTTCAATTAAGAATCCAGAAAACATGTACAAAACCTTTGCATATTCTCATGTACTTCTAGTAAAGTTGACAAAATAGTGCGTTTTCCTCACTCTGATGCTTTTGAAATTTAATATACTAATGTTTGTTCAACTCCATCACTAGTGAATCGCCGGAAATGCCGGAAATGTAGACGTAAAAAACACATGTTATACGGCGTCTCACACGGAGTTACAGACACCCACACAAGAGGCACTTTACCAACAATACGAACCAACGGAAATTTACGGACTTAGCAGAAAAAAATACGAGACGCGGGACTTAGAAAAAAAAACATTACGACCTCGCAAAAATACGACCTTAACGGCCGAACCGCGCGCTCCGGAAAACAGTCACAACACAATACATAAACAACCAGGACCTCTGCAAGGGAAGTTACACCTCAATGTAAGTCCAAATTCACAAGTTTAGACACACGAAAATGGCCGCCGAAAAAAACGAAAACGAGGCTACAGGACCCTAAACACGCAAAACAGCACCAAGCACATAAGACTTTTCCAAAAAGCCGTACGAGGTAAAGATAAAGTACGGAAAATCATAAACACCAGCGTAACACATACACATTCGCGCCATTTCTCAATGCGGAAGGACACCGCTACACTAACGGCTTTACCTCGAGCACGCACCACATTTACACTACACAATGCACACATTGCTGACACTTACACCTCACTTCCAGAACCCTGCAAAACTACAGTGGATGCTGCAGGAACATAGAAACAGATTGTCAGCTCTTCAGCACAATGCTTACTGTATATATTACTTAGAAATAGGTAAAATATATTAATTTATTAATTTATTCATTATTTCATTGGCATACAACAATACATATACTTAAAAACAAACCTCTAATAACAAACAAAAAAATCAACAGCTGCGCAATGAGCGCCAAAGGCGCTCATTGTGAGGCATGCGGTGAGCACCGAATGCGCTCAGCACAAGCCTCGCAATGAGCGCCGAAGGTCCTCATGCTAACAAATTGATAAAACAACATTACCTGACTTACGATTTTATGCCCGTCATTTAGTTGACGGGCAAGTCGCTAGTATAATATGAACAGCCCTCCTTCTCCTTGATAAATAGGGAACATAGATTTGATAGCGCATAAGAACAGAAAGTCCCATCTAGTATGCCTATTCTATACTGTATATATTGGCTTAATTAGTTTTCTGGGTATCCTTAATTCCTGTGCACTCCTGTCTTTACGGTCTGTGTTTGTTCCAATTCATCTGAAAGGCTGTTCCCCCCTGTTTACCACTCTTTCTGTAAAGTAGTACTTACACAATTTACTCCTTCATTTCCACCCTCCAGCTTCAGTTATTTGTGACGTAAGATCATGCCCAAATGGGGGGAGCTTCAAACTATAGTGTTGCATGCTGCTCTACTGCAAGCAAACAATGACATGCTGCATGTCTGAGCACCACGGGACACTAATATTGTGAAGTCTCTCACTATGGATCCGATTTTGGGTCACATTTGTGAAAAATGGCACCCTTCATGAGAAAAAGCAGGAAGATGGGGGAAGTTCCACAAGGTAAGAAACTGTTACTTTGGGGCTTCTTAGAAGTAACTGAAGAGTAAAGGAATTGAGGAAGATAAAATTAATTAAAACAACTAGTTAAAACATTTATCTAAAACAAAAAAAATACATAAATTGCCTACAGTACCTTTAGGACATTGTTCTCTGTCCTATTTGCAAGGCTCTTCTAACTATGACTCATCTACTGTTGTTGTTTCAAGTAAAAACACTAAAGATGGAAACGCATTTGCATGATGTCAAGTGGTTCCAAAACAATGTGCAGATCTGAGGCACATTGAAAGGATTTAAATTGCAAAGCAGATTGTGTGTACTGTTGAAGTTCAGCAAGACAGCAAAGCCTGATGCTGCACAGATTGCAAGTGTGTCATGGATAGATCTGAGAAGGCAACAACACTACTCAGCAAATGAAGCGTAAAATAAAATATATATTAAAGGGCCAGAGTAAGCGTTCTTCAAGTTAAATGTATTTTAGTTCAATATTAACATTAACACCACATGTGCAAAGAAATTAATTAGCCATAACAATATATTTTAAAAACACAGATCCTGTCAATATTGGCACATCTGCGCCCCACACCTCTCTTCTTGTCCGGGGAACTACTGTTCAGAAGATAAACGTAGGATGGAATAATTATACAGGTCAGATTACCTGGATCATGTTCTGTAGGGTAATAGGATTATGGTTGTATCCTATAACCCTGCCTCTCCAAAGTGAGTGTGAAAAATATATATACACATGCATGTACATATAAACTGATAATTGTAATTTATATTTAAATATTTAAAAGTATTACAAGTTTCACACTGAGGGAACATTGGTTGCTCCAACGTCTTCCTTATGTGACAAGGAAATGTGACATGAAATATACTTTTCAGTGCATTGTATGTACAATCATATTTATCAGGCAAATCAGCTTGACATTTTTATCCCTTATAAAGCCCACATTCTTGTGCATACTGTATATTTTGTGTGATGTCATAAGGGGGAGTTCCGGGAGATTTTATTACTCCAAGAATACATTTAAAGAGACACAGTGAAAGTTCAGAATAAAGTATATTATAAAATTATAGGCAACAAGTACTTTATAAATTGCATCTAGTGGGAAAATCCATTTTCCTACAGTACAATTACACTGAATATTACATTTTTACCTCAGTTCAACCTTTCTGATTCGCCTACTAAAGACTGTCGGTATCTCTTGCTAATGACAAATCTTAGTTTATCTAATCAGCATATTTACTCCTTAGGCACTATCAGCCTTATTAAATTGCAATTCGGACAATTGAATATGGCTCTATTTAAGCACATAGCAAATTTCTTTTACAGAAGTTTTTAGTTGGTGAAGACCTTGCTTTTGGATAGAAGTTCCTGTGTGCTTAAGTAGAGCCCTTTTAAATTTACTGAACCACAATTTAATAAGGCTGCTACTGTTTGATCTTATATACTAAGCTACGTTAGACAGTGTGTTTTCTTCTTTAGGGTGGTATTAATAGGTATGACATTGGTATTATAGAGAGTTAGACTACTCTAGTTATACTTACCGTTGATACATTAATATATGTGCCCGTTATCCAATCCATACCGATCTAGCATATTGTTGTTTTTAAAGCTCCCTTTCTCTTCATATTTTTAACTAACGGTACCTGGTTGTTGCTTCAATATATCATACTATATGTAGTTTTTATACTGTATCTTACCAATTACTGTTGTTATCTCATTAGATAAAATTTAACCATTTAGTATGCTTATTTTGTCATGGATTTGACAATTCTTGTGGCCCAGATAATTCATGCTGTTTATCAAAACTCTGTTAATTTGGTGTACTGATACAGATAAACCTTTAATAAACAAGTCTCAATTAGTGTATCTTAGCCAACTATTCAACCCAGGATATCCATTTTGTTATTATTGTACAGTGCCGTTGTTGGAAGTGTCTAATAAATATTTCCAATTTTATCACTTTGCGATACACTCCTTGGCCCTCATTCAATTGCAATTTGGCCAATTGAATAGGGGTCTAAATAAGCACATAACATATTTTTTTAAAGATGTTTTTAGTTAGTAAACATCTATCCAAAAGCAAGGTTTTCACTAACTAAAAACTTATTAAAAAAAATATATGTTATGTGCTTATTTAGACCCCTATTCAATTGGCCAAATCGCAATTGAATGAGGGCCCTTGGGTTCTGAGACTACCCAGCCTTTTGTTTTGCCTATGAATTAAACTGGAGATATTACATTCATAGCCCCAGTGGTAACCAATAATAATGCCCTATGATCTGTCATTAGCAAGAGATACAGAGTCTTTGGTGGGTGGATCAAAACATTCATACAATTTATGCACACTTAAAATTGCTCTTAATATTGCCACATATTCTATTAGCTACTCACAATCCGATTACAAGATACCTGCAAACAATAACTACAGGCCAGCCAAAGACACAAATTTGCTCTTAGAACTCCATTGGTTTTAGCACAGTTCCAATATTACAAGCTCTAAATAAAGTTACACAAAATCAATATTGTATTAGACCAGCAGCTCTAGCTCGCATATAAAGTCTAGCCCTCAACTGAAAGTTTCTGTCAAAAATATTACGAGTACTAAAGAGAACTTGAAAGGGCTTTTTCGAACACTTATTATAGCTGTAGCAGCAATTAAACACACACTACTGTACTTTAAAAGCTTGGTAAAAATAGAAATACATTAGAAGTAATTAAAGACCAGCCTCAAACCCAAATATGCAATTCAAAAATATTATTTTTAAATGTTATTTCTGAGTAATATTGATCCCGGTACTCAGGGGGTTAATACATATCATGAAACCCACATGGACTGAAATAGATGATCTAATGTATTTTATAGGGTACTAGATTGCTTTATTTCGAGCCCGATCGGCAAATACTACATATTGGAACTAATTAATTCATAGCCTCTGACTGCAGATTACATCTAACTTCCATGTTTTACTGACGTCATGATGACGGTCTCATTAACTATTGGCTGTTACTAAGAAGTAAATTACTGACTTGCTTAAATATTATCAGATCATATGATCACACCCTCCGAAATATTACTTAACAAGGCAGAGTTTACGAGTTTAGGCTTAAGGAGGTAAATTGCGGGCTTGAATCAATAAAATACATCTAAACATTTAGAGAGAGGAAAAAAACAGCCAAAATAATGGGTTACAGTCATTTGCGAGCTTTTAATAGAATAGGGCTCAAAGTTAGCTTACTATAGGAAATCGCAATTATTTTATAACATGTAACTGATAAAGTACTTGTAGCTTTAGATTATACCATATTTGAAAACTCTGCTGTGTCACTTTAAGTTTTTCAGATTTTAGCTAATTCCTTTTTTTTTTTTAAAGAAAAAAAATGTAAAGTTAAAAAAAATCTACTTTTCTGGAGAATACATTTGTGATACTCCATTATCCCGGTACAATTAAGTGATTTCTTTTATAATACCTTTCAGGAATTGCACTCATTGTAAAGTGTTTTGGATATTCAAAATAAAACAAAATAAATAGATAATGCAATAAGGCATGCCAATCTTAAATATATTGTACTAAAGTGATTATAGTGGCACAAGAAAGCACACAGATGTAGGTTAGATTTTTTTTAACCTTAGGCAAAACAGTATATAACCACACAATGAAAAATATAAAAGCTGGAAATCTCAATTGAAGTCTAAAAATAACACTATAAAAAATGTCATTTCTGGCAGTCAGAACGCGTATATATTGCCATCAATATCTTCAGGCAGTCGCTGAGTTCCTGGTTAGTATAGAAAAGTACAGGTTATATAACTACTCTTTGGACAATTGAACAGATATTCATAGAAATAAAAGCAAAATAAAGTTACTAAGTGACTAAAAAGAGCAAAGAAAATTTCAGTTGTCACAAAATGCTGCAACCGGACGAATAAGCAATAACATTCATAAAAGGCTTTATTTAAGAATTTGAACTATATGAGTAATGTTCATTCAAGCTCTTTTCCAGCTTTTTTTCTGGCAGTTGAGTCATTTTATGTGACATGAAACTGTAATTAAAGTCTGTCACTTTACTTTCAATATTTACTGGTAGTCTGTACTGAAAATAAATTATTATAAATGAGATAATAGAGGAATAGATAGTTTCCACTGAAAAAGTAGGTCATAGACACACATTTCAGCAGGTGGCAGAGATATTGCTGTGCAGAAGAGATTAAAGACAGTTGCATATTGCACAAGAAGAGATAAAATGACACAATCTTGGCATCAGGAGTGTGGCTCAGGATGCTGTACCCTGCACTCACTTATGTATGGAGGTACAAATGTAGTAGCCAGGGCCCCACAACCTGAAATGCATCAATGTTTCCCATCTCCCATAGCTCACCTTTACATTTACTACACATATGGTAGTGACATTTTTTTATTTGTTACATGAATATATTTCCTAGACGTAAGCATTATAGCTCATCTTTGCAACAATTTATATCACATATATAGTTGTCAGCAATAAGGGTTGTTGCTAACGCTTGCGGGTTTGCGTACGACCCCCTACGACTTTTGGACCGCAAATGCGGACCCTCGCGAAGCAAGCGGCTGCATTTGCGGAGGTGGAGGCTCCCACGTCAAATGCAATGAGCCACAGGCTCATTGCAGGTCGCAAATGCGCCCCTTCGCAAAGCGAGGGGCCGCATTTGCGGAGGTGGAGGCTCCACGGCGCACAACCGGTTACAAATGACCACACAAGCGGGACTTTGAAAAACAAAACTAAACACACAATAACTAACTACGGACTTACACAAAAAATACGAGCCACGGGACTTAGAAAAAAAAATTCCGGACTTACACAAAAACTATTATGACCCGCGGGACTTAGAAAAAATCCATTAGGGACTCGCAAAAATACGACCTTAACAGACAACCCGCTCACAGCGACAAACATTAAACACAAAAATACACACAAAAAAAAAAAAACCTTACCCACAGCAAGGAAGGACACCAAGGACCTCTGCAACACTGCTTAAAGCTCCATTTCAGTCAAATTTACAAAGTTTAGACACTCGAAAATCCCAGAAGCGAGAGAAAAAATGGCAGCTGAAAAAAACGAAAACGACGCTACACGACCCCTAAAGCCACTAAATAACACAAAGCAAATACAGCTTTTACAAAAACCCATACGACCTACAACATACAAACCCGCCTACCACATACACAATTGCCGCCATTTTACAACACTAACTTACAGAATGCAGAAGTACCCAGCTACACTAACGGCTTCCCCTCACGCACGCAGCCTATTTACACTACACACTGCACACATTGCTGACACATACACCTCAGCTCAACAACACTGCAAATCTACATTATATGGTGCATGAACATCAAAACAGATTGTTAGCTCTTCAGCACATTCCTTGCTGCATATATTAATTACAAAGAGGTAAAGTACCGTATATACTCGAGTATAAGCCGAGTTTTTCAGCCCTTTTTTTAAGGCTGAAAAGGGCCCCCTCGGCTTATACTCGTCACCCTGTGTCTCTTCCCCTCTCCCTCTCCCAAGTCTCTTCCCCCCTCTCCCTCTCCCGTGTCTCTACCCCCCTCTCCCTCTCCCATGTCTCTTTCCCCCTCGCCCTCTCCCGTGTCTCTTCCCCCTCTCTCGTGTCTCTTCCCCCCTCTCCCTCTCCCGTGTCTCTTCCCCCTCTCCCTCTCCTGTGTCTCTTCCCCCTCTGCCTCTCCCGTGTCTCTTCCCCCCGCTGCCTCTCCTGTGTCTCTTTCCCTCCCCCTTCTTTATCATCATCCTCAACCCTCATCCTCAACCTCCCTCCTCATCTTCAACCGCCTACTCATCCTCAACCCCCCTCCTCAACGTCAAACCCCCTCCTCAACCCCCCTCCTCACTTTACCCCTCTCCCTTTCCCCTCACTTACCTTACATCTTCAGCTGCTTCTCCGTGCGTCTTCCGGCTGCGTCGGGACCTGGCATATGCTAATGATGTGACATCACATGCGCATCATGTCATTAGCATTGGCTGGGTCCCGACGCAGCCGGAAGACGCGTGGAGGAGCAGCTGCTGATGGAAGGTAAGTGAGGGGAAAGGGAGAGGTAATTAGAGAGGGGTAAAGTGAGGAGGGGGGTTGAGGGTGAGGAGGGGGGTTGAGGAGGGGGGTTGATGATGAGGAAGGGGGTTAAGGATGAGGAGACCGGTTGAGGAGGGAGGTTGAGGAGGGGGGTTAAGGAGGTGGATTGAGGAGAGAGATTGAGGAGAGAGGATGAGGAGGGGGGTTGAGTAGCGAGAGTTGAGGAGGGGGGTTAAGGAGGTGGATTGACGAGAGAGATTGAGGAGCGGGGTTGAGGATGAGGAGGGGGGTTGAGGATGGAGGTTGAGGAGGGGGGTTGAAGATGAGTAGGGGGGTTGATGCGGGAGGATGAGGAGGGGGGTTGAGGAGGGAGGTTGAGGAGAGAGGTTGAGGAGGAAGGATGATGAGGGAGGATGAGGATAGAGGATGAGGAGGGGGGTTGAGGAGGGAGGATGAGGAGGGGGGTTGAGGAGGGAGAGTTCAGGAGGGGGTTGAGGAGGGGGGTTGAGGAGAGAGATTGAGGAGGGGGATTGAGGATGAGGAGGGGGTTGAGGAGGGGGTGAGGAAGGAGCATGAGGAGTGGGGTTGAGGAGGGAGGATGAGGAGGATGATAAGGGAGGGGGAGAGAAAGAGACACAAGGGAGAGGGGGAAAGAGACACAGGGATGGAGGGAGGGGGAAGAGACACGGGAGGGAGAGGGGGAAGAGACACACAGGAGGGAGGGGGAGAGACACAGGGGAGGGAGAGGAGGGGAAGAGACACAGGGGAGAGAGAGGGGGACACAAGAAAGGGGCACAGAGGGCACACACGAGGGGGACACAGAGGGCACAAGGGGGACACAGGGGGAAGCACATTTCCCACCCTTGGCTTATACTCGAGTCACTAAGTTTTCCAATATTTTGTGGTAAAATAGGTGCCTCGGCTTATACTCGGGTCGGCTTATACTAGAGTATATACGGGTACTTTAATTTATGATTTCATTAATTAATTAATTAGCATAACAAAAATTAAATAGACACAAAACAAAAAACAATTAACACCACACTAGCGCAAACAACCACAAACACCTTCACCGCGCCACGCACAAGAAGCTCCAATGCTGCTCATAGGACACAAACTACACCAGGGGAGAGCCTTACAATAAGCTACAAAACGAGATCACTGCGGACCTTACAATAAGCGCAAAAGCGCCTATCATAACAACAAATACACAAACCCAAAGGAGCTCAGCGCCAGCCTCGCAAAGAGTGCACAAGGATCTCAGACCACCAAAACACTTACTCCCTGTGGCAAACAGCATTACCTGCCTTACAATTTTATTGCTGTCATTTTTTGACGAGCAAGTCACTAGTACATATATAAAGGGTGGACAAAAAGGGACCATAAAGGCTGTTTCTAGGAGCTCTGTTATTTCCGCCCCTGGTGACAGGCATCCCGGCACTTAATATAAATGCCTGTCACCAAGGGCCCCCTTCTAGGGCAGGCACTTCAAACAAATACCCCCTCTACCCTTGTGTCAACAGCCCTGAAAATGAAGCTCAGGAAAAGCAAGCATAAAAGAAAACAGGATCAGCAGATAACTTGGATCTCTAAAGTTAATTATCCAGTATATACATATATATATTTATCCACAGTGCTACCCAGTTTCCCGTTGGCTTCGTTTCGCATGGGTTTTGGCCCCAGACGCGTCTCACAGGGGGGAAAATTGCTTGGAATTCAATGCTTGGTCGGTACTCGACACGTTGGACGGACCAATCCCTTGGGACTCAACTCTTGCTCAGTACTCAATGCGAGGGACTGATCAATTGCTCGAAACTCGCTGCTTACTCGGAACTTGACACGCTTACAACACCCCACATCCTGTCTCTGCCTATAAGTGCCAATCTGCATCCTCTGCCTGTAAGAGCCAATCCGCATCCTGTTGCTGTAAGTGCCAATGTGCAGCCTGTGTCTGTAAGAGCCAACTGCATAATGTGCCTATAAGTGACAATCTGCAGCCTGTACCTGGAGGAACCCATCTCCATCCTGTGCCTGTAAGTGCCAATCGGTAGCCTGTGACTGTAAGAGCCAATGTGCAGCCTGTGTCTGTAAGAGCCAATGTGAATCCTGTGTCTGTAAGAACCCAAGTGCAGCCTGTGCTTACAAGAACTAAAGTTCCAAACAATAACCTCTCTCCTCCTTCTCCTCCTCTACATCACCACCATCACATTGGGGCATCAAGTCCTCTCAGTACAGTTAAAGTGAAGTTAATACTCTGTTATCTGATGTAATTATTGTTTTTATTTATGTCTTTAGATCTAAGGTTTTGTATCCAAAAAATAAGACCATCAGATGGATTATTTCAGTGTATCCTGATTCCTATGGGAAATGCTGGTTTGGAACTTATCTTGCCGTCCAGAATGGATTATGGGTGAGAACCAAGGTACCTCTGCATATATAAACTGTAAAAATTACCTACCACTGGTTATGTGTTCACATATGTTTAGCATATGTGGCATAAATGTATAAACATTTGATAAATAGGCTTCATATAACATATGTAGTGAGGATATTTATTCTGATAACTTTTCAATGTTGTTAGATCCGTGTTTTGCCTCATTTTTACCACTTTGGATTGCGGATGTTAGGCAGTTGTTTGTTATTTAACACATTTTATGTCTGTGTCATGACTGATTTTGGGACTCCCCTGAACCCTGCTATTTTGGCACACTGGGTTGCTAATATCAATGGCTATCAAAATGGGCATAATACTTGTTGTAAGGACTGCGACGTGTTTTTTTGTGCGTGTAGCGTGGGCCACAATAATTAATGTTGGGATTGCTATATGGTGTTATGTGCACTCCCATAATGTTATTTTACATGTGAACTAACAGAGATACACCTTCTGCCATATTGTGTTAGTGGGCCAGCAACGGGTTAAACCCAAAGTTTCTGCAATAATTTATATGGCCCCTCAGAGTGGTCAGGCATCTACCCTCTGGCCTCAGATAGTCATAAAGTGATATGCTTCACCTAAAAACAAAACACAGGTCTTGGATATGAAGTGACCTGGGCAGATACACCACAACTGTGGTGTATCTGGGATGGGAGGAGGTTTATGGCCTAGTGACGGGGTGAGGAGGTCACACTAAGAATTCAGACCCCTCCTTACAGGGAGGGGAATTAGGAAGGGGAGTGGGGAAATAATTTTGTGTTTGTGTAAGAATAATAAAGTTGCCAGTCTGCTCTGCACTAAGAAATGGTGTGATCTGACTTTCCTGCTTCTCCATAAATGATGTCCTGAGCTAGGTGCTGAGATGAATATAAAGTCACAACCTGTAGATTGCTCCTGTAAACTAAAGCAGAAGAATTAGGGGTGTACTGACCCCCTCATCTCTGGGTCGCAACAGTCTAAAATTCTAAAAAAGTTAATAAAACATATATTTCATTGTGATTTACACATCATTAAGAGGTAGAAAAGAAATATGTTTAATTTTTTTGAGATTTTTTAAGGTTTAGATATTCATAGCTATACTTGATAAACAAGAATTGTAGAGCAAAGACCCAGTAGAGAGGGGAATCACTGTTTGTTTTGCCAATAATTTGCTGAAGTCTTACTTCTTGGTTGACATGGTTGGGTTGAATTTTGATATAAAACTGATAAGAAATTTTAGATGTACATATTTTAATAAACTTGTGTTTCAAAGTGTCTGTGTTTATTTTATTATATATTATTTTTTAAAGCACTCACAGTAATACATAAGTAACACTTAAGAAGGCTACCCAAATAGCTTGAAATCTACAGTATATTTGATAGTTTTAACTGAAGATAAGCAGAAAAGAGGTGCAATGTAGACAAAGTTATATCCGGGGAGCTTAAAATGTACCCTATATGCCTGATTGTATATAAATGATTTGAAGTGAAATAATTAGATTTCACATTTTGTGTCAGTATGTATCCTGGGAATAAATTTAGTTACTTGACTATGCACCTCTTGCATTAATAGCTACTTAATCTTCTACATAAACATTCATTGATTTATCTAAATAATATTCACTGTACAAAAAAATAGTACAGCACTAATTTTCCCTAGAGAATGATACAAAATTAAGAATCCTGTAGGTTACTCAGTATTCTTAATAAGTGATTTCCAATTGTTAAATTAAATCGAAATTTATTGACTGATACAACTGCTGTTAATTCAGTCTGACAGTTGATTAAATGTCTCTTGTGTCGATAGACTACATATACCAGTCATGTAACATGAATGTTGATTTTCAGCAGCTCAGCATCACTTACTGCCAGCTTTATTAGCCTTTGGAACTACTTTGTTATTTTTTATTTGGTTTTCACCAGACCTACTGAATCCTGTAACAATTCTGATTGCCTTAGATTTACTCCAGTTAGGTTACAAATAGCATGCTTATTACTACCAACACACATATTTACATGTATATATTAACTCTCCTCTGCCATTTTGATACCCATTATTTTAATTAACGCAAGCTCATCTACAGGGAAAGTACATCCTGTGCCTGTAAGTGCCAATGTGCCGCCTGTGTCTGTAAGAGCTAATATATATCATGTGCCAGTAAGTGTCAATCTGCAGATTGTGCCTGTAAGAGCTAATTTGCATCCTGTGCGTATAAGTGCCAATCTGCATCCTGTGCCTGTAAGAGCCCAAGTGCAGCCTGTGGTTACAAGAACCAAAGTGTAGCCTCTACATCGCCACCATCCCATTGGTCCATCAAGTCCTCTCAGTACAGCTAAAGTGAAGTTAAATTCTCTGTTATATGATGTAATTATTGTTTTTTATTTATGTCTTTTTTAGTTTTAAGGTTTTATATCCAAAAACAAGACCATCAGTTCAAAATAAAATGTGAAAATACTGTGGTCCGGAACAGATTATCTCAATTTACATTGATTCCAATGGAAAATGCTTGTTTAGAACTCAACCTGGTTGGAATCATCCTGTTGTCCGTAATGGAACCAAGGTACCACTGTATATATAAACTGTAAAAAAAATACCTAACACTTGTTATTTGTTCACATATATTTATCATATGTAACTTAAATGTGTAAACATTTGATACATTGGCTTCATACAAAACATAACTATTGAGGATATTTGTTATTCATTTTTTAAAATTTTCTTTTAACCTTAAGATGGTGTTAGATCAATTTTGTGTCTCATTTATACCCAGTGGGGTTGCGGATATGAGGTAGTTGTTTGTTATTTATTGCCTGAAATTCAAAAAAAGTTAATAAAACATATATTTCATTCTGATTTACACATCAGTAAGAGGTAGAAATATGTTTAATTGTATTGAGATTTTTATGGTTTAGATATTTATAGCTATACTTGATTAACAAGAAATGTAGAGAAAAGACCCAGTTTATTGTAGGGAGATCACTGTTTTGCCAAGTATTTGCTGAAGTCTTACTTCTTGGTTGACATAGTTGGGTTGACTTTTGTTATAAAGCTGATAAGAAATTCTAGATGTACATATTTTAATAAACTTGTATTTCAAAGTGTCTGTGTTTATTTCATTATAAATTATTTTTAAATCACTCACAAGCACTCACAGCAATACATAAGTAACACGTAAGAAGGCTATCCAAAAAGCTTAGAATATATATGTGATAGTTTTTACTGAAGATAAGCAGAAAAGAGGTGCAACATATACAAAGTTATTTCTAGGGAACTTAAAATGTACCCTGTATGCCTGATTGTATATTAATTATTTGAAGTGAAATACTTAGACTTCACATTTTGTGTTAATACATATACTGGGAATTAATTTAGTTACTTGACTATGCTCTTCTTGCATTAACATCTACTTAATCTTCTACAGACATATTTATTGATTTATCTAAAGAATATTCACTGTAGAAAAAAAGTACAGCACTAATGTTCCTTAGAGAATAATACAAAATTAGGAATCCTGTAGGTTAATCAGTCTTCTTAATAAGTGATTTCCAATTGTTAAATTAAATCGGAATTTATGGACTGATAAAACTGCTGTTAATTCAGTCTGACAATTGATTAAATGTCTCTTGTATCGACAGACTACATATACCAGTCATGTAACATGAATGTTGATTTTCAGCAGCTCAGCATCACTTACTGCCAGCTTTATTAGCCTTTGGAACTGCTGTTTTATTTTTCTACTGAATCCTGTAGCAATTCTGATTCTCCTATATGTACTCCAGTTAGATTACAAGTAGCATGCTTACAGTATTGTTTCTTAGAAATACACATATATATATATATATATATATATATATATATATATATATATATATATATATATATATATATATATATATATATACACATGTATCTGAATTAACACTCTGCCATTTTGATACCCATTCTTTTAATTAACGCAATTCCATCTACAGGGAAAGTACTTCCTGGTCTATTGTAATTGTTTTGCACAATTTACTATAAATGTTAAATTAACCAGTAGTTTAATGCACCTATCATACTTATCAACACCTGTATTTCTTGCAAACTATCTATATTGTACTGATTATTATTATTAATGTCTTCTTTTTGCCCCCCCCCCTCCCATTTCATGACTGTTTTCTTCGTATTATTCGTAGTATTATTCTTTGTAATATTGGAATTAGTGTTCATCCTTCTATTATTCATCCTTCTATGTTTCAGTGAAGCTATATTTATAATAGTACATATTTAAATGAGTTTCATGATTCATATATCATGGATCCACATTCATTAAACCCAGAAAGCATTTAAAAGTATCTTAAAGTCACTTTGTTAAAGGGATCCTATCACCCCAACAGGGAGTTGCTTTCATCTTAAACAGCATCAAAACTGCATATTCATTGTACTAGCCAATTTTTGCTACAGTAAATTATTCCAGAAATATTCTGCATTCTTCGTGAAGATCTGTATGCTGAATAGTGACTTAAGTAAGCATGGGAGAGGGGGTCTAAATGCACCAAAAAGACAGACGTGCAGACTGTGATCTTAATTAGCACATACTAATAGCTAATTAGTATTCAGTAATGACTCATTTGCATAATGATACCGCACAAACAATGTAGAATTTCTCAGGAATTACTCACTTTAGAAATATATAGCTATTGTTCATGCTCTTTAAAGGAATAATTTAAAGTATTTAAAAGAAAAGCTCATATGTTTGTTTTCTGGGAAAAGATTACTGGGCATAGACAGTACGTAGTTTAAAATAGATAAAAGTTAATATTTTTTCTTGCATTTAAATTTTCTCTGCCTGGAGGCTGAGCAATCATGGAGCTTGGGCGCATCCTGGGCTGTGATCTTACTGTCTCAGGCCATGGCATCATTGACTCTGCCTCCACTGTCTATAAAGAGGTAACAGCTGTGATTTAACCTGCTTGCAGCTGACCCATAGGCTCAGTGACAGTGCATGAGCCAGGATAGCCATGACACTGTTTACTGAGATTATTCAGTCTGAACCAGAGTCTGACTGTTCAAACTTTTATTATAGTGCAACTTCCATGCAGTGCCGACCACTTTCTATGTTAGGCATATACAGGTTTATCTAAGCAGCTCAATTTAAGGGAAGACTGACACATTAAAAAGTAAGAAAAAATATTAACTTTTATTTATTTTAAACTGCATACAGTTTTAATAGTCTATCAGCCTCATTAAATTCAGGTTACGTGTTAAAAAGTTGGCCGTAACATTGATATTAGGACTTACGGCTATTAAATTAGCCCTGTAAAGCAGGCCGCCACCGACTTGCGGGTTAAGATGCAGGACGATGAAACACGGGACATGACGTGGAACTTCACAGCCAACAAATCCTTTGATCTGTCAAGCCCATAACCGCTACAAATCCAATCATGCTATTAAATTGCAACAAAGTCACCCGAGAGCTAGCCTGTAACACGCAAATGGAGCCCAAAGCCCAACGTGTGCTGAAGAATACTCGCAAGGGGGTAAAAACAAATAGGTAGCCCTATAGATGCAAAAAGGAATACACTACTGTACATTATATAAAAGGGATAGTGATGTTCGTCTTAGAATTAATAGCCCAACATTCTCAAGCCCGCAAATAGGCCCAAAAAATACTTTATTTCACATTTGATTTCTGTGTTATATTGATCTCGGCAATCAATGTGTTAATACATATACTGTAACTCACATGTAATAGAATATCATATGTACGGCTTTATTAATATTGCATTATTCTGGAATGTGGCTCTGATCGCAAACTGTAATTGTAGGACTATGAAATCTAACCTCCCCTTTTTCAGTGGCGCAACGCTGACTATCTCTTTTTCCATTGGCTCTGTCTAAACCCATAACTACGGTCTACACTAATTGATTGTCCGCACGGCCGCAAATCCAACTTTCTACAAACGAGCTACGATTTGCATCTCAAGCCTGTAGCTCACAGCCCATTCTACTTTAATAGCATCATAACTCAGCCAAATTCTGCTTCACTTTGGAGTTACAGGCTGCAAATGTAATAGGGCTGTATGCCCAGCAAACAATCATGTGAATTTTACTTGTTAGTGCATTACAACAGTCCTTTTAGAATAACAAAATCAAAAGCTTGATTTTGTGGTGAAAGAGTCCCTTTAAGTCTAATGTAAAGCGCTAATGAGGAGACTGAAATATACCCATTCAATAAAATAACCAATGTTTAATAAACATTTTTAAAAAAGTAATAAAAAAGGCCCAGCCTGTATTGATATGGGGATTACATGGCCTTTAGTTGAAAAAAAAGTCCTATCGTGAAGGGACCAAAAACATGTAAGAATAAGATTTCCACAATCAGTCGTAGAAGTTCGCTAATAGAGTTCTCTTGCTTCAGTCAATATTTAAATGCCCTAAAAATCATGTCTTGTAGAGATCAAAAATAGTTTAAGAAATGGCTGTCCTCTATCTATGATGCAGCTCTTGCTATTCAATTGGCAACTTCTTGAGTGCTCTGATCGAGTTACTGGCTCCGAGCTGTGAATCATAGTGATTTTTTAAATCGCAAGTTACAGCCCTCCAAGCCTTTGCTCTTTCAAAATCGCAAGGCTAAAATCGCAAATCGCTATTCAATGACTCCAATGGCAAAATATATAACCACAAGTTAATGGTACCAAGGAGGTCTCGCAGAAGTGCTTAATGACAAATCGTGGCACTTTAAAAGCAAATAAAAATTCAATACAGTACTTGTATTAAGAGTGAAAGTGATGTTAGGTCTTAGAATTAATCGCACAACATTCTCCAATACTTTATTTTTTGTTAAATTTTCGTGTTTAATGTGAAGTCCTATGGGCTTCAACCTCCAAGCCCGTAGGACTTTGAAATCCAACCTCCAGTTTTCATTGAAGTCCTACAGGCTTGAACATGATCTCTGACGCAAGGCCGTAACTGGTGGTTCAAACCCATGAGACTTCAATGAAATATGGAGGTTGGATTTCAAAGTCATACGGGCTTGAACCACGGGTTACGGGCTTGCGTCCGCAATCATGTTCAAGCTCGCAAATGCTACTGTCGATAGCATGGTTTCCGATTTTCGCAACCGGCGCCTAACTTGCGGGCCTGGCCAATTGAATATCATTGCAAAATAGAGCAACGGGAGAACACAACTCAATTGCAGGCATTTGGCTGTCTGCGATTGAGTTGCAAGCCCTGAATTGAACGAGGCTCCTTATCTATCTTATTACAGACTTTGGGCCCTATGCTATTGCCCAATTTGTAAATTTATACACACTAAAAAAAAATGCTCTTAATATTGCCACATATTCTATTACGGTAGATACTCGCAATTCGATTACGAGTTACCTGTCTACAATCACTACGGGCCAGCAGAATCGGCCTTAGAACTCCACTGGTTTTTGGACAGCTTGAATATTACAAGTTCTAAATAATTAAAGTTACGCAAAATCGATATTCTTTTAGACCCATAGCTCTAGCTCCCAAATAAAGTCTAACCAGCAACTGAAAAATGTTATCAAGTTTCTGTCAAAAATATTGTGAGTACTAAATAGGACTCGCAGGGAATTTTCAAACACTTATTAGAGCTGTAGCAGCAATTAAACACGTACCATACTTTACAATCATTGGAAGGTATAGAAACACATGAGAATTCATTGCACAAGTCTCAAACCCATAAATATGCAATAAAAAATATTATTTTCTAATGTTATTTCTGAGTAATATTGATCCTGGGACTCAAGGGTTTAATAGATATCATGAAACCCACATGGACTAAAACAGATGCTCTAATGCATTTTAAAGATTGCTTGATGTGAGCCCGATCAACAAATATTATTTATTGGCACTAATTAATTACAGGTTACATGTAAATTCCGTGTTTTACTGACATCCTGATGACGGTCTCATTTACTAAATTACGGGCTTGCTCAAATATTGTCAGATCATATGATCACGCCCCCTGAAATCTGACTTAAAAAGGCAGGGTTTATGAGTTCAGCCTTGAGGTCGGAATTTGCGAGCTGGAGTCAATAGAATACATCTAAACATTTATATATATAAAAAAAACACACACAGCCAAATGTATGCCTTTGAGGCAATTGCAGACTTCTAATGGAATAGGACCCTTTGGGCAATTAGACCAGCAATCTTTGTTAGTGTAAATTCAATGTGTTTTTGAGAAATACATTTTGTTGCACTATGTGGGGTGTGCACTCTTTTTTTATTTATTTATTTTTGTTCTTTGAGACTAACTAAATCACTTCATGCTTAAATGTTAGGTTTTGTGGATTAATACCCAGTAAAATAAGAACATAATTAAGTTAGAAATCTGACAATAAGAACACATATGTGTTCATATAAAAACTACTGAATGTAATCCCAGAAGATAATTTACCTGTTTTCTTAAAATCTTAAACTAAGTGGGAAGAAAAACATGACAGCACATATACAATGCTGAAATAAACAGACAGAGCATAATGGGAAATTTAAGAAGCAACTCAAGTGGCGGAGATGTGCATCCCATGATGTACTATGAACTTTTTCTATGGGAAAACAGCTCTTCTTACTTCATCTCCACCACTTGAGATGCTTCGTAAATTCCCTCATAAATACAAAAATTCTCCACAGGAATTAACAAAGCATATAACAAAAAAAAAAAAATAGCAAGGTGTATCCAAATAACATATGGATACAGCAGACAATATGTGGTAATATGTAGTGCTATATAATTAGTATATTTCATATTATTAGCCCAGGTACACAATCAACGTAGAACTGATTTTTTACGCATGAAAGTAAAATCTCTTATTCTATTTGATTTGTTGGCATGTTCCCTGGTATTTTCATGTGCTATGTTTCATATCCCAGTGGCCTTTCAATATTTGAAAAATTCAGTTTAATGTCCATATATGATATTAGGTACAGCAACAGAACCTTGTTCTTGTCAGTGAAGGCTTTTATCAGTATAAACACCAGAATATGCATGTCCTGTGGGAGATTAACCTCCATCCATTCACAAGTGCACTGTCAGATCCTGGAGCCTAAGATATTCACTTGCACAGTGTAGCCAAAGTGAAAGCCCATGAGGATTATAGGGAGATTGTGCCAAGCAATCTGCTTGATTTATTTTATGTTCATCTTTAGTGGTGCTACAGTACCTGGCTTTGTGGCTTTGTTATTAAATAAATACTTTTCATTATGAAACCCAATATGACTGCTTTCATACACACTCAACTTTATGATACTGCATCCTGTAGATAAATCTTAATGTGTCATTTTGATCTAAAGAGAGATGGAGACTCTCACAGCCTTATTAAATAGCGACTTGGCCAACTGAATAGGGCTCTATTTAAGCACATAGCATATTTTTTACAGAAGTTTTTAGTTAGTGAAGACTCTGATTTTGGATAGAAGTTAACTAACTAAAAACTTCTGTAAAAAAAAATATGATATGTGCTTAAATAGAACCCTATTCAATTGTCCGAATCGCAATTTAATAAGGCTGTAAATGTGTAGAGTAAAATTCTGATAATAAATACAAAAATAATCCAATTTGTTGCAGAATAATTCTAGAAAAGAGTTTAAAAGGTACTGTGTAAAAAACATGGCATTTTTATTGTTCTAAATATTAACTTAAGAAAAAACAGCACTGAAAATGTCACGTTCCTAAATTCTTCATAAATGAATCCTTAATTAGATGACACTTCTGTAAGGATTAAAATAGGTAACAGTGACAAACTTTTTTTTAACTGCTAATTAACAAAGTTACTTGGCAGAAGTAATTAATCACATAGCATGTAAGTCCCAATGATGCATTATATGTGCTGCATAATTTGTTTTATTTTTGTAGAGCTATCATTTTCTAGTAAGTTAATACAAGAGATCTACTGAGCTTGGGAATTCACATACACCATCAACATTTAAACAATGTTTATATTAAGCATTGTCAAGTTTGCCCTGGCCAAGAAATTAGTATGTTTAGCCTAGGCATAATGAGTATGGTTTCCTTGCGACCACCCTCGCCAAGGCACTATATATTAGCCTGCATTTGCCTATTTTTTTTAGGTGAAAAATAATACTGCTGTGTTTCATAGAGCTCAGTGAGAAGTTCAGCTAAAGAAATTGTTGTTAATATTGTTGCAAGGAGTGCGTCATTTGAAAACATGGATGAATTAGAGTAGCACTGTGGCTCTGTTATGTAGGTTGGTTTCTTGCCAACACTTGCATCTGCTCCAAAGAAGCAGCAATGATGGCCTTTATAAAAACAAGTGACTTTTGCTACCTTGGATGATGATATCAAAGAAAGCATGGCCTGCTATTTGGTGCCTTACATATTCATGACGCTGAAAAGGCAATATATCCCTGCAAATGTCAAGGAGACATCATTTCCTAAGGCACTCCAACTTGCAAACATCACAGATTTATGTATTGCTAAGGTTAAGGTTAGAAATTGCCTCAAATCTTGGTCAGGCCACCGAGTGGCTGCTCGCCGGACTGTTGGCAGCCAACCATCAGGAAAGATCCAATTAGTGTACACACCTCCCACAAACTCAGGCTAAATTAACATAAAATTCATAATTTTTTTTGGCCAATCAGGAGCAGGCAGAGGCAGCTGCAACATTGTAGTAACCATTCTGGGGATCTGTCACAGCAGCAAAGCATTATGGCATTTCTAGTCTGGCACATATCCATGTAAGAAGATGCAATGTATCACATATATAGTTGTGAGCAGGCGAGCCAGCCAGAGCCATTGCTCACGCTTGCGGGCTCGCATAGCGAGGGCAGCGGGCGAGGGCCTCAGTTGCTGGCATGGAGAGCCAAGGCGCTCCATGCCAGCAACTGCAACCCTCGAAACTTTACGTCGCAACGCAAACAACACAACACACCAACTACGACCCTCGCAAACTTTACCTCGCAACGCAAAAAACATACGAGACACGTTAACACACATTACGACCTCGCAACAATCGGACGCAACTCGCGAACATTACAAAATTCAAAACACAATAAATACACACACCACATACATAAAAAGCTTACCTACAGCAAGAGGAAGCATCCAGGACCTCAAAAAAACAACTTACAGCTTAATTTGACTAAAAATAAAAGAGTTTGAACACTAAAAAATTCGCTAAGCGAGAGAAAAAATGGCCACCGAACAAAACGAAAATGAGGCTACAGCACTCTAAACACGCAAAACACCACAAGAAACTCGTAAAACACCACAAACAACCTACGGATATTCCGTTAAGACGCATACCACAGATAACCCGCCATTTTACGCCAATGCGGAAGTACACAACTACGCTAACGGTTTGGTCTTGCGCAAGCACAGTATTACACTGCACACATTCAGCACGCTTACACAGCAGATCAACACCACTAATGCTGCAGAAACATCAAAACAGATTGCAGCTCTTCAACACAATGCTTCACAATAGGTAAAGTATATTCATTTATTAATGTATAATATATTTCAGTACTACACACCAAACAGCATTAGCTACCTTACAACTTCATTGCCGTCATTTTTTGACAGGCAATTCTCTAGTTTTCATATAAGAGTTTGTCCCTGCTGCAGATCCCACCTTAATTCTCTGCAGCTCATTCACTCTGAAGTTTATGCCACCTCATCTGCAGCACATTCTCCCAGTCTCTGTAGCACATTCCACATCAGTCCCAACAGCAAACAATAACATAGGCCCCTATTTAATTGTCCAAATCGCAATTACTTGAGCCCATAATGGAGCCAAAAATGTTACTGATATTTAATTGGCTACATTTTCCTACTCACATTCCAATTGCGACTTACAGCCTCAAACACACTGCGGTTGTCAAAAACGTAACTCCGCCCTATCTCCTCCTTTGATGTTTCAAGCCCATAAATATCACCAGTACAAAATCCATATTTAATTACTACAATCCAACAAGCCCACAATTGCATTCAAGCTCACAATTGCCTTCAAGGCCGCAATTAGCAAATGAATCAAAAAATTCTACGAGTACTAGATAGGACTCGCAAGTGGGTTAAACACCTGTTTGTAACACTGCAAAAGCAAATAAACACACACTACTGTACTTAAAAATACTGGAAAAGGAATGAAAGACATTAGAATTAATTGCACAAGAATTTTCAAGCTCACAAATCTTTTTTTAATGTTTTATTCCTGTGTTAAATCGATCCCGGAAAACAAGGAGTTAATACATATCATAGAACTCTATATCATGGATTTCTACATTTCTGGATTGGGAGTCCGATTGCAAATCGGACTTCTAAACACTAATTGATTGTAGTTTAAACTCCATGTTGTCTCATTTACAATTGGCTCTGTGTAAATTGTAACTTACGGGCTTGCTTAATTGATCATGCCCTGAAATGCTACACATGGGTTCATGGTTTGCGTGTTGGGGCTGTGAGCCTGTAATTACGGGCTTGAGTCAATTAAATACATCTATATATGTAACCAATGTCTAACCCACAGACAAACAGTCAGGATGAAGATAATTACTGGCCTGGAATTAAATGGGGTGCATAGAATCTACATATAAAATAAAATCATACAGCTATACCTGCAGTGTGGGTTCAGCCTTGGTTTCCTCTATCACCTCTGCTGGAAAACCATTCTATGTATTAACTATTGCATCTCTTCTCTTTCCTACCGTACTACCCCACTGAAAATCAGTTCTATGTATCAACTACTAATGCATGTTTTTTTTTCATTTGAAATGCTAATACTGGAAGAGTCTCTCAATCTCTCTCTGTGTGTCCCTGTGTCTTACTCTCTCTCCCTCCCTCCAGCTGTTTGTGCTGTGACAACTCTCAAGCATGTCATTTGATACAACAGGCAGACTGAGCTGCACAGCCCTTTGGTTAATAACTAACATCCATACTTGAATGCTGTGTTCCTATTGGCTAGTACGTTTTGATTATGTAAGCAGCTCTGGTGAGTGTGGAAATCATTTTTTTTTAGTTTGGAGTAAATAAAACTGTAAGTATACTTAACTTTGCAATGCAATGCATATTTTTCTGTTAATCTGTGGCTGTTAAGAAACATTTAAAAACTAAGAAACTTCTATATACCTCCTATAAGACCCCTTTTGGAATGTTTCAAATAGGATCAATTTAATTTGAAATTTGCTAGTTAGATGTCCCTTTAATACTAAAATTGTTAATAAAAATATAGGTTTAATGTATAGTTTAACATATGCAAATTAAGCCACATCAAACCACCATAACAGTATTTAAGAGAATAAGTCACAATTTGCATATGAAATAACAACAAAATATAAATGCAGCATGCAAATTTGATATAAATAGCGCTGATTTGTTCCTGTGAAGGGCAGGTACACATTATACAACACTTATATTCTGTAGTTGTGTCCTCTTCCCTATATGAATAAAGTAAACTGTGCCACAAAATAGCACAGTTAGAAATTAGCATACTAAGATGATCAGAGACAGCAGTGAAAATTGCATGATTTTGGGGGGAAAATGGCTAGTATACCGAATAGCTATTTTTTAATGATCTTAAAAACATGCTGTGGGTAGACATTTATCCAAGTGAAATTGCTTCTGTACTTAATATTTTTAAGAAAATAATTCTGTTAGCAATCGTTTATCTTACCCCTGGAGTTTCTCTTTGAGGACGTCCATATATCTTATGGCATGCTCCTTCATCTTGTTCACTGAAAAAAAGAATATTTAAATTACTTATGATGGTTTAGTAGTATTTTAGTGTAGTTCAAGATAAAGCGTTACTTTCAATATCAGCCTTCAAGATGTTTGTGTATACATCTATAGTGCATTGAAGTTGTCTCACTCATCTTAAAAATCTTGGTAAATTAACACATCAAATATATATTTAGCAAGTTTTCTTCCTTATCTACTACTGTACAGTTTACATTTCTCATTTGGAGTTTGGGCATCATCTACCATGGTTATACCAAGTTGCCTTTCTCATCCCATATTCCTTTCTGCTGTAGCCCATATCATTTTAAATCTATTTTTGCATAAGCTACTGAAACTATCTTCATGCAACATATTTCTACAGCTTTTATTACATTTGCATTGCTCAGTTTAGTACAATTTGGTGGATAAAATGCATAATAAGAAAAATTCAATATGTGACAGATGTTCATTGTTCACTACAAATTCACTGCTAATTAATTTCTCTAATTACAGTAATATAAATAACCTTTTTACTTTTCGACCTTTTAGACCCATTTTGTAAAATTGTCGGAAAATTGTGCATGGGTTGAAATTAATTACTGTGGCACACAAAAGGTACAATTTATAAAAAATTCACACAAATAGATAAATAAACACGAATGCAGCTGGATAGAATTAAGAATTCTAAGTGAAAGTGCCATAAAGTTTTGGCTAGACTTACATTATTAATTAACTGAAAGAACAATCGCTTGAGCTAATGGTATTATCAACAACGCCGAGCCCTGATTTAAACTATACATAAAATTGATGCAATAGTAGACTTATTTAAATATACTACTTCTACTTAGATTTATAAACTATACCCAGTTAAAATGATGTTTCATTTCTTCAATAAATTGGGCCATTTCTAAATTCCTTTAAGCTCCATTAATGTACTTGTAATGTGTTTTAACCAGCAAAAGAGACTGAAAGACCAAAATATGCTATATCGATGATAAGGATATCTCATAAAAAAATATATCTGTCAATGTATTATAGAATAGATATTAAAGCCTTGTTTTAAATAGTACTTTCTGAATGCCATCACAAAACTGATATACGTAGTTTGGGTATTTAATAGCAACGAATAGCTAAGTAATTTAATGCCAATATGAGTGTTATGTTCGCAGTTATAACAAAAAAAATATGTTTTTGGCAGATTAGTGGAAAACCAATTGCTAAAAATAAAATAAAATAAACAATTTAAAGGACCACTGTACCAGAGCTTACAAGTAAAATTCATGTGTTTCCTTGCTGTGTTAAATAAAAGTTAAACAATTTTTCTCATCAAGCAGAGCTGCAGGTTTCTTCCTACCGGTGTCTATAGGATGTATCCAGCTCTTCCTGTTTGCTGGACTAAAAATAAATTCTGACTTTGCTTCAGGCATGCTCAGTAAAATGGGTGGAGCTATAATGGTAGGACCTCTTGGCAGCTGCAAGCAGGTCACAATAGAGCTGTTACCTCTGTGTAGACAGTGGGGATGGTGCTCATAAAGTCACAGGACAAGGCCAGTGACATCAGCCCAGCTTGCTTTCAATCTCTATGATAATCCAGGCCCCAGGCAGAGATGGCCACACTCCTGATAGACACAGCTAGGAGGGAAAAGGCAGTTCTGCTTGAGAGAAAAACTAACAACTTAAAAGCCAATAAAAAAAAGTTAAGTTTTATTTATTTTAAACTGCATACATTTTTAATAACTTATGCACAGCAAACAAACATATAAGCCTTACTTGTAAATGCCGTACAGTGGTTCTTTTCTACTATTTAAAGCACATCTTGATTTTAACATATCACTGTAGTTTAGAAAAACGTCATGATTGTGATGTATGCAACAAACAACAAATTTTAGCAGCTGTATAAAATATGAACATAAAAGTATTTTTAGAGAAAACTTTAGCTGATGTGACAGTGCATTAGTGGGCATGTACAGACCATAGAAAGTCTAGTTTACAGCTTGAAGTGCAATTGACTACTTTTTTGCATCAGTGGGGAAGGAGAGGTGTCAAATACTTAAAGTTGAATTCAGTCAACAATAACATGACAGCATGAAAGACCATAAATAAAATACAGTCTGTATTTTTTTAAGATTAAGATTTTTAAAATTAAGATTGTCTCCAAAAATGTTTTTATGCTCATGGCTTATATAACTGTTGTTGTTGTTAGTTTGTTGCATACTTCACAAATTGTTCTAGTTTAGCTTGCAATGGCAGATACGTTCTTAAGATCCTTGTTTTAAAAACCTTTTAGAGGCATAGTAACCTCTATATCATCGAGTAAAGCTTTAGTACATTAACAAATTTAGGTTGTATTTTATCTGGGGTGGGAACATTCCAGAAGCGTGGGAGCAATGGTTTTATGTCTGGCTACTAAATAATATTTTAGGGTATGAATATATTCTGTCCCTAGCTTATAAATGTTATGCATGGCTCTTAAAAAGCATAACTTGCTGTCTAACTTTATGTATTTTTATTCACTTTGCCTTATATGAGCCCATTAAAATACATTTGTGGTTGGTATATATGAAACTTATAAAACTGTATTCTGTCATCAAAATGATTTCTCTTGTACTTTACAAAATGTCCTTTATGCAACTTTCAAAGCTGCTTCTAATGTTTTACCTTGTGATTTGATACGTCGCCTGGTAATGGATAGTTTAAAAACATAGAGCGTCAGAGCTCTCCTTGAACATGAGCCATCTCATTTCAAGGACTAAGTCTTGTAAGAAGACACGTGAATACATAATGTCTGGTAGTAAAACAGCAAGAAAAAATAGATTTTATAACATGTTTTCAACCTTCCTGTCAGTGTGTTCTATTATTCTATGAAGAATAAATCCAAGTTCCAATTTTTCTAGCGCGGCCTGTCACCATTTAATTGAATAAAATCTGATATAGTAATTCTCGCTTTCACTGTTCAGTTCCACACCTACAAGCAATTTTACAATGCCCTTGAAAGTGACTGGATAATAAATCAGCATTATTAAATGAAAGTAGCAACACACTAGGAAAACTTTGCAGTTAAAATTAGGTCAATACAAAGTGAACTCAGTGAGGCATTTATAGAAGTTTTCCAACAATGTAAAACACATTACCCTACATTTTAGGAAGTGCTATGCAAGGAGAAAATAAAGTGAATACGGAGTGTGTGACATATAACGATAGAGTATGTAACTCATACAGTACACATGTTGATTCAAAAGGAGAAGAAATGCATGTTCCTGAGAGCTTACATCTTAAGGCAAGTGAAACAGAAGGAGTGGTGGAGATGAGTAACCAGTTGGAAGTGATTGTGTGTCATTGTGAAGATTGCACCAACAGGTTAGTTAATAACCATATGTAACGATTAAGATTTTGAATTTCATAATGTAGGGTATGGGGAGCCAATGAGAGACTGACAGAGAAGTTCAATGGGAAAGTGGTGATGAAGGAGGATGAGTCTTGCAGAAGAATTCATGAAAGTCTGAGGAGGGAGAGACTCATGAAAAGGCCAGATAGGATCAAGTCAGTAGTCAAGAGAAGATGAGAGACTGGATTTCAATGTTTGTAGTGTCTTGTGTAAGAAAGTAATCAGAAATAGACGACTGGAAGAAGTGCCAGAGTGGAGACATCTGAAGGTAAGATGTGAACCAAGGACCTATAGAATTTGAAGGAAAAGAAGGTGAACTACAATGACAAATGTAGCAGAAAAGTCAAAAAGAATTAAGAGAAATTGCAAAGATGCATTAGGGTTGGCATAAATGTGGCTACAAGTTGGAGGAGTAATTGTGATGCAATGTGATCAAGTGGGCAAGTTGGAGTTGAGGGGGATGTGTAGACAGTTTAATACTTAAAACAGGGAGACGTTCATATACCTGTAATATAGCCACCAATATGTTAATAGTGGTGATCATAGTCTATAAAGAGTCACAACCACCCTTCCTTGCCTTATAAGAAAGGATGGTGCTGCTCTAGTAGATAGAAGGCTGTAGTATAAATAAAATAGAGAACTCCTGATATTTCTTCTTTCAGAAGACCTAGCAAGATATAGTTGTGTTAATCCGATTTTCAATTATATTGTAACATTATTTCGGATGTCATTGTTTTGTTTTATGTATTATATTCTCATAAACCAAGCTAAAAATATACTAACCAGTTTTGTCTTATTTCTCTAGTTAAATTAATGTTTTTGAATAGCCTTTTTAGGACTTGATCACAGTAGCTTCAAGTATAAGCTTGCTAACCAAAAACATATGCTAAACCGCCTTCTTCATTAATCTTGCTTCACTTACTGCACCAGATTCAAAGTGAAATGGAAAATTTTGCTGTGCATACTATACAGCTAAAACTCCCATAGGAAATTATCAAAATAAATATTGGTTAGCTACACATTACCCTGTCTAAGTGTACGAAGCAAACGCTACATCTTGAAATGTATAGAGTAAACCAAAGACCAGTGAACCACAAGCAATTTAGTACCCAAATCGTGGTATCAGATCTGCTACTGCTCTCCATAGAAACATAAAAATATAAAATATAATAAAAACATATAGGGTGAGTTTGGATGCCACCTTTGCAAGTGGGCATGGGTTGAAAATAAATGCTGGTCTGGGGACTGTAGGATTCTCCTTCACCACTACATATCAGTCATTTTAATTCATATTTTGTATTTAACATGCACATTTATTTTAACAATGTTCACTAGGGCAGAATAGCATTTATGGGCTTGAATGTACTCTTCTATGTAACATAAAGTCATATAATTCTGCATTGACAGCATGTTCTAATAGAATTCAAACTTACACGTTTAGTGCCTTACACTGATTTCATCACTCAAGTTAGGATCAATGTATAATGTGCAAGAGCTGTGGCAGCACTGCTTGTCTGGGAACATATTGTATGGGCTGATTGACAGTCTAATTTGATTCCTTTCAGATTAAAGAGCCATTGAACAATTTAAAGTTCTTTTTCACCATCATGTAGATCAATAAAAAGGTTTAGAAACGTTTTCAATTGAAGGTCTTTTCAATTGTTTAAAAATGATTTTTGTTTAGCTTTTATAATGCTCAAACTAAAAGTCTGACTTCCACAGTATGATTTATTAACCTTATGGGGAAATTCTCACCTGAAAGGACAATAAAATACAAGCTTCCTCTAAATGCCAAAATAATCTCTCTACTGAAATAATAAATATATACAGCCTTATTAAATTGCGATTCGGCCAATTAAAAAGGGCTCTATTTAAGCACACAGCATATTTTTTTACAGAAGTTTTTAGTTAGTGAAGACTTTGCTTTTGGATAGAAGTTCACTAACGTAAAACTTCTGTAAAAAAAATATGCTATGTGCTTAAATAGAGTCCTATTCAATTGGCCGAATCGCAATTTAATAAGGATGAAAATGTTTTGCTTTTGAGATTAGAGTTTAAAGAAATCAAAGTTATAAGCTGAATTGTTTTGGTTGCAGCATGTTAAGTTATTACCATTTGTAGGATCTTGTGATTTTTGGTCTTTACTTGCTCATCAAAGGAATTTTAACTGGGTGATATCAAAAGTCTTATAAAACAGTGAAATATGCATCAATTTTAAAAACTAAAAAAAAATGTTTATACATGGTCTTCAGTACTGGGTGTGAGGATGTAGAGTGATATTGATGAATTACATGTGTCTTTAAATGTATTACAGTTTAGAAAATTCTTTCAATGTTTTCTTTTTTTTTCATTACTTAATAGTGAATCATTTTTGAAAAATGAGTAAAACGTGTAAGAAACTCTTAATAAAGACATGTAAAAAGAGTAAAATAAAACTCATGAAATGTACTAAAAGTTTAGATGGCAGCATATCCTACAGATGAAGTGCTTGTACATACATTAGTGTGCCCCTGTATGTATTTTTATTTCATATCAGTTCCTGAACAAAAGTTGTAAACATAGAAATAGACTTACCCTACCAAGTATCCGCATTATTTTTTGAGTTTACTGGACAGAAATTAAAATAGCCTATGCTTCAGTAAGTGACACGTTAAAGCTGTTTATTGGCTCTCCAAGAGTATTTTCTATCCATGAAAAAGATATGGTCTCATCAAAATTTGAGTAAGTAAGTATCACAAGTACAGTCAAACTGACTGTTTTGTCTAAACTAGTTATAATAGAAAAATATATTAAAAGCTGATTTAAAGTTCTGAAAAATAGCCAAGTCTTACAATTTTATTTATTCTCTAGTATCCAAGTAATTTCAAGCTGAACATTGCCAGTCCTTGTATGCAGGGCTGTATCTACCCTTTCGGAGCCCCTAGGCAGTGAAGTGGAGGAGCCCCTGCGAGTGAGTACGCAATGTATGTACGGACCCATGTTTGCCTTTTTTGTACATGTAAGTTCCCTTTCCTGTTGTAACTGTCTTTTTCTAGGTGGTTACCCCCTAGTAGCCAGTCTATGAACTGCAACATTTCATGTTTTTTTTAAGCCAGAAACCTCCTCACAGAGAAGCGCCCCTGGGTGGCTGCATAGTTGGCCTAATGGGTAATCTGGCCATGCTTGTATAAATATATTCAGTAAATTGAAATTAACATTTAGAGTGTTGCAGTATATAGTATTGGATTTTTTTAAGGGGATAAGTATTTTATTTGGAGTGACAGGTTTCGAGAGATGTGAGAAATGTTTGTCCAATAAAAACGGTATCACCATATACTGAAATACTCAAATTCAGGGCTACACCAATCTTCGTAAATTAATCCAGACCTGGGAAAAATCTAATTACTGAATGCAACAAAAATATATTGAACATTGGGCCTGGGTGATCAGAAATCACATAGCAGATACAGACACAGAGTATGTTGCCAAGGAATGACGTATGTAACTGGACAGACCACTGTGTGTTTTATTTTTGTGATGTTCTCAAAGCAGAAAAAAACGGATTCAAATGTTTAATTGATCTGGGGGCTTGCCCATGTCAACCAGTAATAGCTTTATTTGCTGACAAATTAACAGTAAGCAAAAAACAAGAAAGTTTTTAATTCATCTGAAGTTTGAGAATCTAATTATGACGTTTTAAATTGATAATGAAAGAGAAATGGATAAAGCAGTACTTAGGATGAAAACTTAATAAATAAACAGTAAACCAATTAAGGGCAAATCATTATTATTGTTAGGTCTAAAGGGCCTGCTTGTGTCTCATATAAATATTAAACATTAAAGAGAGAAGAGAAAACTGAAGAGACACTTTTTAGCATCACCTTTGTTTACTATCCAAGGGCCCTATTTAAATCCCAGCTATTGCAATTACAGGTGTTGTAGTAACAAAGTGAATCCTACCTAGTAATCCTGTTCCCCTGTCCCAAAAACATTGTGAGAGATCTGCCATGAGTCCCTGCAGGCACGACAAAGCCGAAAATCACAAAAAAAATCTTTATTGGTTATCGCCCTGCTACAACATTACTAGTTACTCCGCACCAAAACCCTATGTTAATTTGATTTTACGGATCACTCGCAAACGAGGGCAGTGCCATAAGTACAAAATACTATGGGCCTTATTCAATTGTGTTTTGGCTAATTGGTAAGGGCTCTATATAAGCAAGGAGCATATTTTTTCCAGAAGTTTTTAGTAAGTGAACTTCTATTCAAAAGCAAGGTCTTCACTAACTTAAAACTTCTGTAAAAAAATATGCTCTGTTCTTATATAGAGCCCTATTCAATTAGCCAAATCACATTTGAATGAGGCCCTATGTGTCGCAAAAGCTTCTAAAACTTTTGCTGAGTGCCGCAGCAGCAGTTAAAGTGACAGTACAGTACCTAAAAACATTTAAAATAATAATGATATTTCAACATTATTGGACATCTAACAGTCCAATATCAACATATGTGTCATTAATAAATTAGGATATTGTATTATTATGCTTATACATTATTTCAGGAAACATACAACCCAGTATATATTTATTTATATACTAGCGACTTGCCCATCAAAAAATTACGGCAATAAAATTATAAGGCAGGTAATGCTGTTTGCCACACAAAGTAAGTGTTTTAGTTGTCTTGAGTACCTTCGGGGCTAATTGCGAACCTCGCGGTTGGTGTATTTTTGGTTATCAGATATGCCTTTTGGCGCTCATTGCGAGCCTCTACCCTGGTGTACTTTTGGTCCTCTGAGCACCCTTGGCGCTCATAGTGAGCCGCACGCTGAACGCCTTTGGCGTTTATTGCGATCCTGTCGTATGGTCCTTTTTTATTTTTGTCTATATGTATTTTGTAATGATAATGAATTAATTAATAAAATCATAAATGAATATACTTTACCTATTTGTAATTAATATATCCAGCAAGCAATATCCTGAAGAGCTAACAATCTTTTTTTATGTTCCTGCAGCATACAATGTACATTTGCAGTCTTGCTGAGCTGAGGTGTAAGTGTCAGCAATGTGTGAAGTGTGTAGTGTAAATAGGATGCGAGTGCGAGGGCTAACTCTTTGTTTAGCTGTGTAATTCTTCCTTTTGTAATGGTAATGTTATTAGTTGCAAGTTAGTGTTGTAAAATGGCGGCAATTGTCTATGTGTTACGCGGGTGTAGATCACTACAGTTCATAAAAAAAGTTGAAATATATATTTTTACAAATACATATTTTTACAATTGCTCCAGGGCCCTACAACCTTTAGCTCCGTCACTATGTGGGAGATAAATCAATGCTAATACTTAACTTTTATTTGTTATTTTATCATTTTGCATAGACTTCTTCAAAGGCAGTGTATAAAGACGTTTTCCACCTATTTTAGGTAGTTTTCATGTAAGTATTCAAAATAATCTAAAAGTAATGATGTCTACAGCAAGAGTGTAGAGCACAGTAAATATTACAAAACTGGTATCAGTATGCATAAAGCAAAAACATTATAATTGTAAGAATTGTAAATAACTACTAGCTATTGGGATGCTTCTGAATAACAGGCATTTATAAAAGCATTAGAGATATGGCTCAGTGAATAGGTATTTTACAATATATGCTTCATGTTATTTATTAGAAATGATTACATGTTAGGTTTGGCTTATAAGTAGCAGCTTGTAATAAATAAATGTTAAGTATTAGCAATAATTTGTCTCCCGCACCATACTTGAATTGGTAAATATTGGTGGTATTAAAAAGTGTATTTTTCGCTTCTTACTTTTATGTATTACACTAGTAGCTTACCCGTCATACTGTATTATATGTTATGTTCAATTGTCTGTTCTGTTTCTGCATGCGCTGTCTCTCTCTCTCTGTGCATCCTCTCTCTCTCTGTGACTTCTGTCTTTCTCCCCACCCTCTATCTCCCTCCCTTTCTCTCTATTCATCCCTCCCCCCCTCTTTCTCTCTACCCCTCCCTCCATCTCTCTCTACCTCCCCCCTCTCTCTCTCTCTCTCTCTCTACCTCCTTCTCTCTCCCTCCCCTTTTCTCTCTCCCTCTCTTTCTCTATATTATTCCCTCCATCCCACTCCCTCTTTCTCTGCTTCTTTCTCTCTCTGCCTCCCTCTCTCACTCCCTCTGCCTCCCTCGCTCTCTCTTTCTACCTCCCTCTCTCTTTTCCGCATCATATTTTTGAATGTCACATAGAAATACTCAGCATTTTAATTTAATCTTTAATTAATGCATTAATTAACATTAGGTTAAAATACAATCTTTTTTTCTAAATTAAACTGACCAGATTTTTCTAATGTTACATAAAGACAGTTTGTAAAGGTAGGTGGGCAAGTACAACTCAGATTTTTCAAAAATATAGACTACAGAAACATATTAAAGAATAAATTACAGTTTTAAAACAAATTATTTCATGAGAATGGGTATTGCCATACCCAACAAACACTATTCAATGCATGGTATAACTTATCACGCGCACATACACCTCTTGCAGTCTGATCAGCCAACATTCTGGTGGTTGCCATCTTTCTTGGTGACATGAAAGAAAGGATAGATATTTAGGTTGGTTTGTTTGGTGTCAGCTAAACTCAGCGGTAACAGTAGTGGTATTTTTTTACAATGTACACTAACAAATATATCAGTAACTCTGGTATGCTCTTGTCAGTGTATCTCGTCAACTTTTGCTTCAGGCAATTCCTGTTAAACTAGACACCTACTGTAATTACTATGAATTAATCAATATGTTTTAAAGATATACACTACATGTAACATGTCCTACATTGCATACTTATCCTGACAACAATAGTGATAGATCCACTTTAAACAGACAGTTTTACAGCTGTAGCAGGGGGATCTAGTAACTCTCTCTATTATTATTATTCTTCCCTCTACTTGTATCATTCCATCTGATCCTCTACTGTTCCAGGGTCAATATAAGGTTTTCTTAGATGAACCTGTCTTGCCAAGAAGTTTACAGTTGTTAACGGGTAATAATAAGAAAAAAAAAATCCTCTAAACAAGGGTTCTTTGCAATAAGGACATTCAGATTGTGGAGCTCACTACTAAAGAGGTTGTGACAGTAGGTTCAACATATAACTTTAAATAGATGTAGTATACATATTTGAATAAAAGGGAATTCAAGAATATGTTGCATTATTAGCATAGAATGGTTACTGATACAGGGAATAATTGGAATCAGAAAAAAAAAATTCTTACCTAATGAGACAACTGACAATGTTTCAATGGGTTTTTTATTTACCTTCCTGTGGACAAATGATCAATTCACATAAAATCAGAGGAGATCTACAATGATTGGGCTTAATGGCCCAATAGTCTTTTTTACAACCTCAATAACTATATTATTAGGTTACTGAATTCTGATTAGCAGCAACAGAGACATGCTAGGTTTATCCATCATGGGAATGATAATGGGGGGATCTCTGTTTCACACAATGCTTGAATGACGCTTTAGAGTCTTCCACAAGGTACTGTTAACTTCCAATGGATTTTAATACAAACTAAATAATATGACACTGCATTATTTAAACATTTAATTAAGAACCACTTAACCCACTCACTGGAACCTCCATCTACCATATTCAAAACCATTTCACTCTGTATAGTCCCTTATCTAGCCTACTTGGATACCGGCACGGTTTTGTTTCTGTCTTCTGGGAGACTGCTGTTTCCTCAGATTTTTAGCACTTTCTTTTAGATTTTAAATTATTCTTCCCCTGCTGACCCAATGTTGTTTCTCAGATAGGCATCTTTCCTTTAACATCTTCATTCTGATAATTTGATCTCCTTGTGCAAGCCTTAAGTTTTCATCAGTTTATACTTTAAACCATTAAGAATACATGCAAAGATATATTTCAACTTTTCTGAAAAATATCAAGTGAATAACCTGATTCCATCAACTAGAAGCACTGGTTGCTTACAGCTTATCCATTATGCATGGAGTAAGAAATCTTATGATCACATAAAATGACATGATGGAGTGCAATCCCTGCACTTTTATACCTCCCCAAAGATTTACAATATTTATTACAGCACTGATGAGAAATTACTGAACATCCAGAAATATGAATGCTTGAGGCAAAAGCTATATTTAAACAATAATCACCAAGGTTGAATTGCTTGCAAATTCAAAATAAATTGGTAACATTGATATGTTTAACCTTGTAGCAAAAATAATTGAAGAGGTACATTGAACTATCTTAAAATATAATTATCGTAATTCATTCCTAGAAATTCTATTTTGGGATAAGATATTCAAAACACTTAAGGATGCCATAATTTAATAATTTTTAGAACATGTAATTATCTTATCATGGGCAGTTGTCAAGAGACAAGGAAGGAATAAGAAATGCGTGGATAAATGAAATATTGAGAATGTTTCAACAAGGTTCCAGCTACTAGCATTTAAAAAAAAAATGGTAGAACTATGGGGCATGTGTTAAGTTCAATAAAAGTTTTTGCACAAAAAGGAGATGGAAGTGTATATTGTAGTAAAGGAGCAAGATGTTAATTTAGAGATGAGTTATAAGGAGAGAGAGTCTTAAAGAGGTCTATTTAACACACAACAATAGGAGGTGCTGCAAATGCATCTTCATTACAGATGTGTTCCTTGTTCTTTAAAGGGACACTGTATTCTGGAACACCATTACATGTTTGTGATGTTATAATACGTAAACCATTAGCATATGAACATTTAGGTAAAAAAATATATTTTATCAGGCATTGTTTATGCATGAAAGATTTCATGTTTGTATCTTCCCCACTTCCAACAGGCTTGGAGTATAAGGGGTTTGTTCTGCTAATTCTTATTATCTATCCTGTAGTGGAGGGGAATAGAGAGGGAGGAACTACTCGTGGGTCAGTGGTCAATTAATTTATGGAATTAACTAGAGTGTCCCTCTCCAAAACATGCATAGTAGAAATCAGACTGACAGTATACAGTATTTACAAGCACTTCTTGCTCTGCTCTCTAACATATCTTCATGTCTTCACAAAGACCTCCTGAAGCTTCCATGCACTAGTAGAGTCTACTTAAATTAAGATTTTCTCTGAAAATGCTTTAATGCACATGGAATACTCAGCTACTAATGGTTTTAGTTTTTTTGCATACATCACACATATATTAAGTTTTTCTACCTTTTAATGTGTGATTATGTATAGGTAAATAGTATAGTGCATACTGGTAGGTGATTGCAAGGGCAATTCTGACTTCATTATGTTAAGAATAGGCTTGTATATTTCCATCACAATAAAAGACAGACTAATGCTTCTGACCTGCTTCAATTTTGATGTTTTCTCAAAAATGTATGTTTTACACAAAAAGGCTGTAATTTGCTTTTGTTGCAAATTAATGTGTCTATCGATTAAATGCACAATACTCTGGATATTTCATTCAGCATATATTTCATGCTTGCTACAACTAAGCCTTGATGTGTAACACATAATTAACTCATCTCATTTAAACCCCATTAATGTACAAGTATATTGATCTGTGAGTAAAAACAAAAAAAAAGGCTATTTCTCTTTTTCTCTTTTACAGATTGTAGAAGAAATGTACCGGTATGTATGTCTTTGGAATATAGATTCCATGTTTATGTTTCTATTTAAATATTACATATTCTGTCTCTTATTTACAGCTTCAGACTTTCAGACTCTCTCTTACTGTATATACAGCTTCAGAAGAAACCCTTCTCTGAAGGAGCCCTGTTTATTCAAGAAATGCAAATAGAGCAGGGCTGTCTAGCACTTTGACTTTAAGAGCATAAGAAAGCTAGTTTTAATTCAAAAATTAGTTTGATGCCTCTATTGGAAGCAAATCAAAATTAAGAAAATATATATACCCTTTTACAAGGATTACTTATTTTAATCAGCTATTTCAAATCAGTGATCACGTCACTTAAAATATAGGGGTGATTCCTTTCCTATGATAGACATAATTGGATAGTTTTAAAGAATACCACTAACATAGTATCTTGTTAGACTAATATACATGCATTTGCCCTAAAGTAGTTGTAATACAAATGTATCAGGACCTTTACAATACCGTGAGTTAAAATGTATAAAAAAGTCAATATATAGTGATTAGCCGGGAAACACTCCTAGCGATAATATATTATAAACCCTTTTGCTAAAAAATCAATCTGTATATACACAAACAGTCAGGGCTGTAACTCCATCGCAGATAGCAGATTTCCTGCGATCGAGTTGCGGGCTCAAGTTGGGCGCTAGTCTTGAGAATTGAAAACCATGCTGTCGGCAGTAGCATTTGCGGGCTTGGACATGATCGCGGACGCAAGCCCGTAACTCTTAGCTCAAGCCAGAAAAATCAGAGCACTTTAAAAGCAAATATAAATTCAATCCAGTACTATAAGCGATGGGGAGCACAATGGGTGACATTTGAATTAAAAGTACAACATTCTCAAGCTCGCACAATACCAAAATATAATACTTTATTTCATGTTAAATTTCCGTCCAAAGTCCTACCGGCTGGAATAACCTCCAAGCCCATAACTCATTATTTAAGCCCATGGGCTTTGCAAAAAATAAAGGTTGGATTCCAAAGTCCCACGGGCTTGGACGGAAAATAAACATGAATTAAAGTATTATATTTTGGCAATGTGCGACCTTGTGAATGTTGTGCTTTTAATTCTAATGTCAACCATTGTGTTCCCCGTCATTTACAGTGCTGTATAATTTATATTTGCATTTAAAGTGCTCTGATTTGTAAGTAAGCCCTTTGCAAGACCTCCTTGGTCCCAGTAACCTGTCGCTCGATTTTTGCCATTTGCAGGCTTGATGGAGTGATTCGGGAGGGAAAATTGGAGCAATTGAATAGTGATTTGTGATTTTAGCGGCTGCAACTCTTGCGGCCGTGAAAGATCCAAGGCTTTGAGGGAAGTAACTTGTGATATGATGAATCACAATGGATCGCAGCTTGTTGCAAGTAACACAAACGGAGCCCACAAACGGAAGGCAAATGAATAGCAAAGTAGCTTGCAACCTCCATTTGCGAGCCCGGATCTCAAAATCGGAGCTATAGAATGAGGCTGTATAGCTTTAAGCTAATTAACAAACATATAATTATATTCTGGTGTATGTGGAAAATATATATATATATAAGATAATAAGTAAGTGCTTCACTAGTAGTGTCTAGCAATATAAAAACATTGAATAAAAGACTGTGTTAACTTTAAACTTTAATACATGAAACACCATGTGTGAATAAGATAAATGTCAATTCTTACAAATCCTAATTTGAAATGTGAGTATATATATATATATATATTAAAGTTAATACTGGGACAATGCGAGATATAGCTTATTATGATGTAGAAAATACAATACTACAATAGTGCTGGTGTAAAATAATGTCCTAACTTAAAAGGGGCATTAAATCCTAAATATAACTAAATACAAATAAAACTATCCTCATAGTTGTCTGTGAAATCATTTGATAGTGTGAAAATAGTGCTGGAGAAGTAAATAATCAATCAACACAAACAATATCATATGACTGACCCATAAGTTGATCCTGATAGCCTAATAGGTTCACACTGTCCAGACTGAAGGCTGTAATTCCTCAGAGGAGCTTAATCACTCTCTCAGATAGAAGGAGGATTACCCAATTCTGGGAACCTCACCCTGTCCGCATCATCCGGTGCATGCTGCAAAAAAGAAACTATATCTTCCGGACCATCATATTTCGAGAGGTGTCTTCACACCCCTTAAAATCAGTCCGTATCAAAATGTGAATTGCCTGACCGGAGCCGGTTTTGCCAGACGGGCTTTCTCAAAGGCTGCTCACTGTTCCAATTCCCGAGGCTAGCGCGTGTGCAGGGGAGAAATCAAGCTTATAACAAATCAGGATTAAGGTATTTTCATTGCCTTTATGGGTTGTTGAAAGTGCATGTAGGATTTTGTAAAAATATCATATTAGCACTCCTAAGGACTTCTGAGTAACCATAGATTTCAGTACTGCAACAATGTGATGCCCTTTTAAGAAATATCAATGGGATAGGTACTCGTGAGTTAAGATTTTGGGTACTTTGGTCTCCATTCCATTTGGGCACTTAGCTGTGATATAAGGCTCCCTCATAACTGTGGAAGCTATTTTTCACTAGCTATAGAGCCATCTAAAAAAAAAAAGGATTGAAGGAGTCCAAAGCTCCATAGCCTGCATAGCAATGCTATTGAGTGGTACCTATGACGTTAACACATTACACTAGCTCTAACATACTCCCTTCCCTCTCTCTATTAATACTAGTGATTTATGACCCCTGTGCCTATGGCTATATAGACACAATGGTGTAATATTTACTGATCTTCTTTCACCTTACTGGGGTTGCTATGGGAATTACTTGTTTCTGAGTTCTGATCCGCAACCTCACATTCAAATCTGCTTATGTGTACTTATAAGGACTCTTGAGAGCCTCATAAGCTATTTTTTCTTACTTGACAAACCCCCTAATACCTTACTGATAAGTAAGCACTTATGTGAAATAGCCCATGGGAGCCATGCATAGCTTCTTAAATCTTCTCATAAGAACTCCCAAAACTACAAGACAATTGTGTGAGAGATCCTACAGGAGCCATATAATTAAGCACTATATTTTAATGTGAAAATTGATAAATGTATTCCCATCAATTTCATATTCAATATTTAATCATTTAACAAAAAGGCATTTCGCATAATAGACATGATGGGCAGCAGCTAGCAGCCTTATTAAATTGAGATTCAGACAATTGAATAGGGCTCTATATAAGCACACAGCATATTTTATTTACAGAAGTTTTTAGTTAGTGAAGACCTTGCTTTTGGATAGAAGTTCACTAACTAAAAACTTCTGTAAAAAAAATGCTATGTGCTTATATAGAGCCCTATTCAATTGGCCGAATTGCAATTTAATAAGGCTGTATATGTTCAGATAAACATGTAAAACATAAGAGGTGCATGATGTAGGTGGTATAGCTGGAATCAGTGCAATTAATGTAGTTCACAGTGAAAACTTCTGCTTCCAAGTAGTGACGTTGTCAGTTATTTCCCTCAGGATCAGACAATTTACAAATCTTATCCAGTTCTCCACGATGTCAGTTCCCTGCACTGATTAAAGTATTCACACACTGGAAGGTTTTAATGAGGTTTTACAGCAAAAATAACATTTCTTTTAGCAAGGTCATTCCTTTTTACAGAGCTTAATGCATTCGTATTTATAGTAATTAATGCAAATCTACATGTAATATGAACAACTACTAATGTTAGTTTTTATAGATAGGAATCACTTCTCAAATGCAGCACATGAATAAAGCAAATACTGTAGATCAGAACTTTCAGCCTTATTAAATTGCAATTCGGCCAATTGAATAGGGCTCTATATAAGCACAGAGCATATTTTCTTTACAGAAGTTTTTAGTTAGTGAAGACCCAGCTTTTGGATAGAAGTTCACTAACTAAAAACTTCTGTAAAAACAATATGCTGTGTGCTTATATAGAGCCCTATTCAATTGGCCAAATCACTATTTAATAAGGCTGTTGGTCAGCATAGATACTGGATAACGTACATAGGAAAAACAGTCACATACAATAGTGACATAATACTATCTGCTGGAGATACATGTGTTTACATTCCCCTTAGATGCTTAATGGCTCTTATTATACATGGATTTTGGCATATTTCAAAAGACTGTTGTACTATCACATATAATAGTTGTCAAACTGCGAATTGTCGTCATGCTTTGCGAGCTCGCAAAGCGAGTTTGCGGAGGTGGAGGCTCTACGGCGCCTCACACGCGGGTACAAACACCCACACAAGCGGCACTTTGACAAAATAGATGTAACACGCAATCACTTAATACGGACTTACACGAAAAAACACGAACCGCGGGACTTGAAAAAAAAAAAATTACGACTTCGCAAAAAATACGACCTTAACGGCCGAACCGCGCACACCTGAAAACATTAAAAGCACAATAAATACACACAAAAAAGATATAAAAAGCTTACCCACGGGGGGGGGGGGGGGGGCACCCAGGACTTTTGCAAGTGAAGTTACACCTCAATTTAAGTCTAAATTCCCGGGTTTAGACTCGAAAATCACCTAAGCGAGAGAAAAAATGGCCGCCGAAAAAAATGAAAACGGGGCTCTCTCACAACGAGCACCAATGCTGCTCAAAGCACACAAAGCCTTGCAATAAGCGCAAAAAGCAGATCACCGGCGACAAAACAATAACAGCAAAAGCGCCTATCAGAAAAAAATACAACAGCCTCGCAATGAGCGCCAAAGGCGCTCAGCGCGAGGCTCGCAATGAGCGCCAAAGACGCTCAGCGTGAGGCTCGCAATGAGCGCCGAAGAATCTCAAACCATTAAAAAAATGAATGTCTGTGGCAAACAGCATTACCTGCCTTACAATTTTATTGCATTTACATTTTTGACAGGCAAGTCGCTAGTTACATTATAAAAGTAGCAATATTAAAAAATGCTGTTATACAAAATTATAGGCTTAGAGCATGTGTACTAGTAAGACAACAATTATAAGGCAAAACCACGTTCAACCTGGCTTCATATTTTTAAAGGTACCATTTAAAGGATACTTATAAAGCACATACAGTAACTTTGTATGCAATTGAACCTACAGCAGTAGATCACTAGAAATAATTAACCACTCAATGAAAAGCACTAATAAACACAACCTCACTGGTGACACTTTATATGTGTGTCAGTGGTATAAATACTATTAAGGGGATCAATAGATCTCCCCATGAAATTGACCCCATCACGACTAAACTGCAAGTAACCTTAAAGTTAAATGGTAATATCTATTGTCACCATCATCTCCATCCCTGTAATGGAAATAAACAATGTAGAGAGGTAATAGATCTTCTTTCCAACCTATATCCTTGCTTATGAGGTGGAAATGAGAAAAATCAGGTATTTTGATTTAATAAATAATCCTGACTATTCTAGCATATGTCTACGTCTGTGTGGGCAAAAGACGCACCTCCTCCACTAGCCAATTGCTACTTAACTCCTTTGCTCTTGTTATGAAGTTAGGATCCTATAAGCCTATACTGTTCACCACAGAAAAGCAATCAACACCCATTCATAAGCCCTATCAATAGGACTAAAACCTCCCAATGTTCACCGTTTTGCTAATACCTAGACTCCCAAACCCTTTGTAAATGGATTTTGGAGGCACTAGGGAATAACTATTGTGCAATTAAAAAATATAACCATAAAAAAGAGTTTAATATAATATAAAACAATACCATCAATCTTCACTGAAACCCTGAAACAAAGTTGCCCCTAGTTAAAAAGGGAATGTAAGAACTCCACTCTCTGAAATAAAAAGTTTTAATCTTTGAAAATTGTCATCATCTTTGCCAATCTTGGTAATAGAATACACCTTAACCACAATTATTTCCCAAAATAATTAGCAAAACTGGCACCAAAAAGTCAAGTTTCACCTAAAATAAAGTTCCTATTATATTAAAGATCAGTCTTAGAGAAGATGTTCTTTCTATATAAAAGTTATGGAATTCGCCTAGGTTGCCAGTTACTCCTCCATGTTTGTGGCGAGCGGAAGCTGACATTTTAAAACTTTTTGTCAGTATGTGTTAGCTGATTAAGTCAAAAGTTTAAATGCCAGCTCAAGAGCCAATCAGATGAGTTATAAACTGTGACAGTAACTTTCATTTTCTCTGCTCCTTAGCAGCTCACAACATCTAATATACTGAGGCCATGTAATAATAAAATGCAAGCGCTAACATTTTCACACTTATATTTGAACTTCTATAAGTGAACTCATTGGTGGTCCAGTGGTTAGGATTTGGTACTTTCAACACTGCAACATGGGTTCAATTCCAGTCAGGGAACCAAGAGGTCGCACAACCCTGAAGCTGAGCAGAGTTGGGCCTGGGAAACCACCTAGGAATACCAGGACCTGCATGATGTGACCCACTGGAGAAGGAACTGGCAACCCGCTTCAGTATGTCAGCCATGAAAACCAAGTGGATAAGCATGACCATGGACATAAAGATGTGTCTAGTGTGTCACTGTCCATGAGGTCACGGAGAGTCAGGAACAATGTGGGGGGGAAAAGTTAACTCAAATAAGAGAAACTTGTGTTCTAAGTGGTACCTCCCCTTCAATACAGATGCAGAAAAAATAATAATACACTTTAGTGGGTAAATATATTTAACTTGGCATTTTGTACACTTGGCATATTGAACATCCACTGGTGAATTATAGTAGAACATGTCTATTATTACAGACGAATATGAAGCCTTTCCACATAAATCTAATATTTTAGAAAGAAACAATGCAGCACAAACTAGAAACTGTGGTCTCATTCAACTCTCTATCAAAGGGCCACTGTGATCAGATGCTTTCTATATGGTCTTTTGAATAACTAAACTTGATAATGGCCAAAATGTTTTTAAAAAGTAAAATAAATTAATTAATTCATAATGACAATCTTTACATTTTTATATTTTATACCACAATAGATAATACTGCAGGAATCAATTGTTGGTTCTTAGCTGATTCTTCCTCAAGAGGGTGTAGCCTTATAAATTGAGCGTTCCATTAGCCCTTATTAATGCACTGCCAGTTGCACATGCCACATTCCTACTGTGCACTTCCTTTCAAAATCTCCTGTCCACCCATGAAAGCAGAAAGCAAAATGGTAGATCCCATAGGAACATAACTGCACATAAAAGGTAATATATTACAGAATGTATAATTATTTTTGTATTATTATTTCACATTCTAAACACATTTTGCATAAGTGTAGTTTGTCAAAACTGTATATTTGACCATATGACCACAGCAGTCCTCTGAAGTGCTACACTGCTGTCAAATTTTTTAAATTAAATCTTTTTAACAACTACACATACAAAAATAGGCTATATGGTTTTATAATGTAAAACAAACACAGCCGATTAATAATTACTTTTATATGCAGTCATGTTGTTGTAGAATATGTTATTTTAGTCTCCACTGATTTACTTCCCGGGGTGGGAAGAGACTTTGAATGCATAGTAACATTCTACCGGCACAATGCGAATGTGGCAGCTCCAACTGCCAGTGATTTCATTAGGACTAAAGCAAAGCTTTTTTTAATTAACAAGAATACACCCTCCAGACAGATGTTGCAAGAAGCAAACTAGTAATGAAATAGGAAACGTGCATTCAAAATAATTCCATATAAAAGTGCTTAAAAGTCAAAATTTTATTTATTTTATTAAATCAGTTTGCCCATTATCAAGTTTTGTTCTAAAGTCTATATAAAACACATTTGACCACAGAGTTTCTTTGAGTGCTAATACATATGTCCATTTTGTTATTATGTTCTGTCAATGTGTTCTTTTGTGCTATGCTTTTTACGGCAGCTGTACAGTACTCATTTCTATTCTTACTTCTCATATGCTTGCAATTTTACATTTTCAGGCTGCAAGAACTGCTCACCAATTTGCTCTATTTTAGCCAGAAAATAAATGCTGTGTTGAAAAATTGAAGGGGAAAGTGTACTTTGGAAAAAAATAAAAATGCAATGGAATGCAAAGACTGAGTCACACGGGACAAAACACATTCACAGGTGCGATCCACCTGAAAGAGGACTGGAGAAAATAGCAGACGCATCTAAATAGGAAACTTTGCTGATTTCAATGAATTGAAAAGACTCCATACTTTTTTCCAAATAAGAGAACAAAATCACAAAAATTGGCTGAAGCACTGACAGATTTCATAAATCCCTTTAATTTTTTGTTAACCTTTTAATGTATGGCTTTCATTAGAAAAAGAAAAAAACACCAACATTCTTTAATATTGATACAAAAGTATGACTGAAATGTTCTGTAATAGTTGTCACTTAAAGATGAAATAGTGCCTGTATACATTGGATAGCTTCTTAAGGAGACTCGGACCTATCTTGTTATGCTGGAGCAACACAAGGCAGCAGTGGTGGTGAGCATCCGCTAGATGGCGCTGCCGATATTCCGGTGCCATATCATAGAGTCAAGGCTTAGGTAAACTGTTAGGGTTAGGGTTAATTCAAGGGTTAGGATAACATTATAAGCTTAGAACTTCTCTCACATATCAGCAGCACTGAAAAATATCAGCAGCTCCATCTAGCGTTTGGAGGCAGCACTGCAGCGGCGGACCTGTCCCGACAACATAACAGGATAGATCCGGAGACTCTATGCATTTATTTGTTTTATATTAATGTTTTAACTAGGGGACTTATTTCATGTTATGCTTCTCAATCCAATTGTGATATAAAATGCAGGGGTGGAGATATTGGTGGGCCCACGCCCAAGCAATTATGTTTTCTGTTTTTTTTTTTTCATAGTGTAGGGCCACCCACCCTGGCCCATGTCCCTCCAGCCTCTTAGAACCCTCAATCTTTTGGGCTTTTTACCTGATCCTTTCTTCTTCTGTGCTACCCCTTCTAATGAGGCTGAGGGGGTCTAAGGAGGTTGAGGGGGAATGGGCAAGGGTGAGGGAGCATGGGCCAGAGTGAGGGGTTATGGGCCAGAGTGAGGGGGCATGGGCCAGGGGTCCCTACACTATATATATAGATAAAATGTATGTTTCACTTACTGCTAAGAAGCCACAGAGTAACACTTTCTTATCTTCTGGGAGCTCCCAATTTCTTCCTATACTCTCTCAATGATGGCTGTGAAGACGCACAGCTGTGACCTAAAGCCGAGCTTACTTACGCATATCTTTGGAACTTTAGCCCTTCCGATCTAACTTACAATGTGCAGGTTTTTAACTAAATGAAATTGATGTTGCCAGTAGAGATAAGGATGGAAGCTAGACTGTAACACTAATTATAATTTAGTTTCACTGATTTCAATGCTCACTCTTTATCATGCAAAGAGCTGATTGAATGGTAAGCTGATAGAAGAGGTTGCTAATTCATGTCTGATTTCTAATATTTTTTTTGGCTCCTATAATTATTGTAAGGGCATTACAACACTCATATCTGCCCACCCTTTTACAGTTTATATCTGTTTTATTCTGTAACAAATAAATCTAAAGCGTTTAGCTAATACAAGAAATCCACCACTTCTATACTCATCCTGCACAGCATGTTCTAATTAGTGGCATCAGATATGCATTTAGTTATGTATTCAGAAGGGGGGTGCATACAAGCAGTTCAAAACCACTAAATATACATTTGTAAATCTCAACCAATTTACCAGGAAATGTCAAAACGTAAAATACTTTTTGTCACATGACTTCCAACCTTTTGTGATGACACAAAGCTTTTCTGGTGACTTTAGTGGACATTTAACAATACTGTTCTACATTTCATAAATGTCTTAATTTATCTGTTCCACTTCAGCAGAGATGGCACTGTAGATATTTGATTCCTCTATATTTGTGATTCCCAGATTGTATGTAATGGCATTTTAGTGTGTCACAACACCTAGCTGATTCTGCAGAATGAATATAGTACAGGAATAATGTAAAAGGAACTGGTAAGTAGTCAGGGAAAGGATGGACAATCTATACAGTACACCAATGGTGCTGAATTGATCATTAAACTTATAAATATATATACTACTAGCGACTTGCCCGTCAAAAAATGCCGGTCAATAAAATTGTGAAGCTGGAAATGCTGTTTTAGACATAATGTTGCGCGTTTTTTGCCGTGATGACCTTCGGTGCTCATTGCGAGGCTTGCACTGAGCGCCTTTTGCGCTCATCGCATGCCTCGCAATGAGCGCCTTCGCCGCTTATTGCGTGCGTGGTATGCTTATAGTTTGCATTGGTTGCAAGGTGCGCTTTTGTGTTTATTGGCATTTTTGTATGCCAATGGTTAATGATTACTACGTACAGGTATTGCAAAATGTATTAATGTAATTGTTTTTATTTTATTATTAGTAATTATTAATGACTAAATTAATTAATATACTGTACCTTTTTTATAATAACTATCCATCAATCAATATCCTGAAGAGCTAACAATCTCTTTGGCTTTTCCGGCATCTGACAATGTCTAGTTAGACTGTCATCACCTGAGGAGAAAGTGTCAGCACTGTGCCAAGGGTGCCCTATATATAGGCTGCGTGCGCGAGACAGAACCGTTCGTTTCGGCGGGAAATCTGCCATTTCAGATGCGTTCGTGTGTAGATTGTGGTCAAATGTTGGCTATATTGCATGTGTTATGGGCATATGTCTTGATAATAAAATGTAATATATTATAGCTTACCTCTCAGTGGTAATTTGCACAATGTAAAGTAGTAAATTAGTAAAGAATTGTCTTCTCAAGTTTTAGCAGCAGTTATGTCTGAAGTCACTCCGTTCATCACCTGAGTAGAAATGTATTTTTCTCTGTCAAATAGGCAGTATTTATAAACTTGTAGAACATTCTGGAAAGTTAGACCGTTAGAACGCAATACGCATGCACTATTTGCGTTCCAGCTTACAATTTGCGTTCCATCCGCCATTTTGTGCGTAGTAGTGGTTAAAATGGTGTTTAATATGAGTGTGATCCGTTCCGCATAGTATGTGTTTCATTATTGCGAGTAAGTGTAGTGTAGTTACGTCTGGAGCCTCGTTTTCGTTTTGTTCGGCGGCCATTTTTTCTCTCGCTTAGCCGATTTTCGGCCGTTTAAACTCTTTGTTTTGGACTTAAATGGATGTGTAAATGAACTTTGGAGGTGCCGGATCCCCCCCCCCCCGTGCTGTAAGTAAGCTTTTTATGTGTTTGTTGTGTTTATTTCTTGTGTTTGTGATGTTTTGATGCGCGGCGGTTGGAATGGGTCTTTCGCGGCCGTATTTTTTTCAGATGCGGCCGTATTTTGTTGCGATGTTGCCGTATTTTTTTGCAATATACGCAGTTAGCTTTTACGTGTACGACGCAGTGTATTTGTTTCTAAGTCGTGCGTATGTGTGTTAAGAGCGTGTGAAGGGCCTTTTTTACTGTTTTTTTGTTAAGTCTTGCGTCTGTGTGTCTGGGTGTAAGCGGGTGTGAGGCGACTTTAATTTTTTTTTTGTTATGAAGTTGTGTGTGTGTGTATGTGTGTTAACACAGCCGATGTTGGGATGCTCTCACCACGGCAAATTTTGTTGGCTGGGCGGTTGGGTTTATTCTGTTAAAAAGTTGTGTGTGTGTATGTGTGTGTTAACACAGCCGACGTTGAGCCTCCACCTCCGCAAATGCGGACCCTCGCTTCGCGAGGATCCGCATTTGCGGGGACGTTGGGATGCTCCATCACCGCAAATGCGGGCCCTCGCTTCGCGAGGACCCGCATTTGCGGGGAACTGCGTCCCTCGCTTCGCGAGGGACGCAGTTCTTGCGGGCTCGCTACGCGAGCCCGCAAGCGTGAGCAACGACCCGTACGCTCACAACTATATATGTGATATTACATAGACAGTATACTGATATAAATGCCCCTTACCTTCAAATTCTCCTGAACTTGAAAAGTTTATTATGTTGCAAATATTAATATACTAACTCCTTAGCATATAACAGTTATATTTACATGCCTAACAATAATTTGTATATCAGACTTGTTTGTTTGTTTATATCTTCTTCTATTTTTCCATATTACCACTAAGAGTTTTGTGTATATTTATGTATATATTCTTAAAATAAAATTTCTGTCTATATCCTCTGGGGTTATATGTAAAAGAAGACATAGGGCCTCATTCTATTAAGGGCCGTGAAATGGCCGCAAAACTTGCGGCCGGCTTACGGCCCTGCGTAGAGCTATGGCTACGCTGGACGGCGCCACAAGGAGGTCCCCCTAATGGCCGGTCGCAAACTATGCAATCGGCCGCAAGCATTTCCCACACACCCGTAAATCGTATTTCAAGGCAGCAAAGTCGGAAAACTGTAAATGCAAATATAAATTCAAGGCCGCACTGTAAAGCACTATAAATGCTAGGCAACATAATGGGGGACATGAGGATTAATAGCAACACCCTCTCAAGCTTGCACATTGCCCAAATCCAATATTTCATTTCAGGTTTATTTTCAAGTCCCGCAGGATTCAATGACCTCAAAGCCAGTAACTCATTGTTACAACTCGTACGGGTTCGGAGGTTGAGGGCCACAAACTCAAAGCATTGTAAATGCAAATATATATTTAATCCAGCACTGCAAAACACTGTAAATGATGGGGAACACAATGGGGAACATGAGGATTAATAGCAAAACATTCTCAAGCTTGCACATCGCCAAATTATAATCTTTGATTTCAGGTTTAATTTCCGTCTAAAGTCCCATGGGCTTCAATGACCACCAAGCCTGTAGCTCGTTATTCAAGCCTGTGCGGGCTTGGAGGGTGATTGACCTCCAAGCCCGTGGGACTTGCATGATAGATAGAACAAGAAGATTGAACATGAAATTACATTTCTTTATTTGCAGATTTGAGAGTTGGGGAATGTTGAGCTATTAATTCTAAGACCAAACATCACTTTCACTTTTAATAAAAGTACAGGATGATTTTTCTATTTGCTTAATTAGTAAGCCCTTTGCGACACCTCCGTGGCCCAAGTAACCTGTGGGTGTATTTTACCCATTTATGGACCTGACGGAGGCTAATCCCGCAGCCGTTGCAGGTCTGATATGGACACGGAAATTAAACATGAATTACAATAAAAATGATTTTCAGATTTGCATGTTGAGGAATGTTGTGTTATGAATTCTAACACCTACAATCACTTTCACGTCTCATCACAGTACAGGATGGCTTTTTTATGTGCTTAATTGGTGCTACGATTTGTAAGTAAGAGCCTTGCGGGACCTTTTTAGTGTAAGTAAGCTGCTGCTCGGTTTTAGCGAATTACGGCCTTGACGGAAGGGTTCGCGCAGCATTTGAATAGCGACCTGGGCTTTCTTGCGGCCGCAACTCTTGTGGCCGCGTATGATCAAAGGCTTTCCCTGCAGCGGGGGTGGCCGCGAGGGAAAACAGGGCACCGGCCGCAAGCCGGCCGGAGACCTCGGCTGCAAGGGAATAGAATAGGGAAGTAGCTTGAAGCCATCCCTTGCGGCCATGCATCTCCTACAGCCCTTAATAGAATGAGGCCCCTAGTTTTCTGTTCACCATTTTTACTATTCAACACTGTTTAATTAGATCCCATATAAAGCGGTTTGTCCTTGCTCTCGAATTTCAATAGTGCGCATATTAAAATCAACTAGAATAAATGGAAAAGAAAACATTTTTAACTGTATTTTTTATAACAACATATTGTGAACTATAAATATCTATTCATTCAGAGGGACAAAGCATACATATGGCACTCTTCAATTCAGCACTAAATAGCAACTGGGCACATCATAATGTATCTATTTATAAATACACAGAGAAAACAGTCAACCAAAAGAACTTCTTTATTAATGTTTTAATCAAGTTTTCTATTAAAATTGACACAAAATATAGTATACCGTATATACTCAAGTATAAGCCGACCCGAGTATAAGCCGAGGCACCCATTTTACAACAAAATACTGGGTAAAATGAGTGACTCGAGTATAAGCCGAGGGTGGGAAATGTGCAGCCCCCTGTGTCCCTCTTGTGCCCTCTGTGTCCCCCTCTCTCTCCGTGTCTCTTCTCCCCTCTCCCTTCCCTGTGTCTCTTCTCCCCTCTCCCTTCCCTGTGTCTCTTCTCCCCTCTCCCTTCCCTGTGTCTCTTTTACCCTCTCCCTTCCCTGTGTCTCTTCTCCCCTCTCCCTTCCCTGTGTCTCTTCACCTCTCTCCCTTCCCTGTGTCTCTTCCCCTTCCCTTATCACCCTCCTCAACCCCACTCCTCAAACTCCCTCCTCATCCTCAACCTCCCTCCTCAACCTCCCTCCTCATCCTCCCTCCTCATCCTCCCTCCTCATCCTCAACCCCCTCCTCAACCTCCCTCCTCAACCCCCCCATCCTCTATCCCCCATCCTCATCCTCTCTCCTCAACCCCCCATCCTCAATCGCCCTCCTCAACCTCCCCATCCTCATCCCCTCTCCTCAACCCCCCATCCTCAACCCCCCTCCTCAACCTCAACCCCCATCCTCAACCCCCCTCCTCAACCCTTCCTCCTCATCCTCAACACCTTCCTCAACCTCCCTCCTCAACCCCCCCATCCTCAACCCCCTCCTCAACCCCCCATCCTTATCCTCAACCCCCTCCTCAGCCTCAACCCTCCTCAACCTCAACCCTCCTCAACCTCAACCCCCCCTCAACCCCAACCCCCCCTCCTCAAGCTCCCTCCCCTCAACCTCCCTCCTCATCCTCAACCCCCTCCTCAGCCCCCTCCTCAACCTACCTCCTCATCCTCAACCCCCTCCTCAACCTTCCTCCTCAACCCCCCATCCTCAACCCCCTCCTCAACCCCCCCATCCTCATCCTCAACCCCCCCATCCTCATCCTCTCTCCTCAACCCCCATCCTCAACCCCCCTCCTCAACCTCAACCCCCCCTCCTCAACCCCTCCTCCTCATCCTCAACCTCCCTCCTCAACCCCTTCCTCAACCTCCCTCCTCAACCCCCCCATCCTCAACCCCCCATCCTCATCCTCAACCCCCTACTCAGCCTGAACCCTCCTCAACCTCAACCCTCCTCAACCTCAACCCCCCCTCAACCCCAACCCCCTCCCCTCAACCTCCCTCCTCAACCCCCCCATCCTCACCCCCCCCATCCTCTCTCCTCAACCCCCCTCCTCAACCCCTCCTACTCATCCTCAACCTCCCTCCTCATCCTCAACCCCTCCTCAACCTCCCTCCTCCTCCTCAACCCCTCCTCAACCTCCCTCCTCATCCTTAACCCCCTCCTCAACCTCCCTCCTCATCCTCAACCCCCTCCTCAACCTCCCTCCTCATCCTCAACCCCCTCCTCAACCCCCCCATTCTCAACCCCATCCTCAACCTTCCTCCTCAACCCCCCCATCCTCATCCTCAAACCCCCATCCTCAACCTCCCTCCTCAACCTCAAACCCCCTCAACCCCCCTCCTCAACCCCAACCCCCCTCCTCAACCTCAACCCCAACCCCCCTCCTCAACCCCAACCCACCTCCTCAACCTCTACCCCCCTCAACCTCCCCCCTGACCCTCCCTCAACCCCAACCCGGTATATGCTAATGACGCGGTGCGCATGTGACATCACATGCGCGCCGAGTCAAGGAGCGGAGGCCGGAGCACAAGCAGGTAAGTGAGGGGAGAGTGGGGAGGTACTCAGGGGGGTTTAGGTGGAGGAGGGGGGTTGAGGGGGGTTTAGGTTGAGGAGGGGGGTTTATGCTGAGGAGGGGGGTTTAGGTAGAGGAGGGGGGAGGGAAAGAGACACGGGGTAGAGAGACACACAGGGGGGGTTAGAGACACACGGGGGGGTTAGAGACACATGGGGGTGTTAGAGACACACGTGGGGGTTTGAGACACATGGGGGGTTAGAGACACACGGGGGGTTAGAGACACATGGGGGTGTTAGAGACACATGGGGGTGTTAGAGACACACGGGGGGGTTAGAGACACACGGGGGGGTTAGAGACACACGGGGGGAGAGTGACTCGAGTGTAAGCCGAGGGGGCCCTTTTTTGCCTTAAAAAAAGGGCTGAAAACTCGGCTTATACTCGAGTATATGCGGTAATTTAAAATGATACTTTATAACAATTGAATTACATATTCACATATATAGTTGTCATAAATGCAAGTTTGTTGGTCACGCTATGTTAAAAGTTATGGGCTTGCGCATGTGAAATGAGCACCAAAGGTGCTCATTACGTGGCCCAAAAGTTACGGGTTTGACGAGGACTGCAATGAGCGCCAAAGGCTAGGCCGTAAAGTAGAGGGGGGAGAGGCTCGCTCATCATGAGGCCCGCATGTTAGAGGGGAGTGAGAGGCCCAGAACGGCTTCCAAGCTATGGGCTTGAACCAAAAAAATGGCTGCCATTTTTTTTCAAGCCTGTAACTCTGAAACCGCCAAAAGACACCAATTGAATAGAAAATTAGATTGCAACCTCATTTGCGGGCTCCCTGCCTCCCCATAAGTGAGGTTGAAAGCTAATTTGCTCTTTTGGCGGCTTCCGAGTTACGGGATCTAAAAAAAATGGATGCCGTTAAAAATGTAAAGGGAAGGGAGAGGTGGGGAAGACACAGGGGAGGGAGAGGGGGAAAGAGACACAGGGGAGGGAGAGCAGGGCAAATAGACATAGGGGAGGGAGAGGAGGGGGAACAGACACAGGAGGGAGAGGAGGGGTAGAGACACAGGGGAGGGAGAGGGGAAAGAGACACAGGGGAGGAGATAAGAGGGAAAAAGGGCAGGGCGAGGGGGGAAAGAGACACTGTGGAGGGAGTGGAGAGAAAGAGGCATAGGGAAGGGAGAGGGGGGCAAAGAGCCACAGGGGTGAGAGTGTTTGTAACGCTCTCAAAGTTACGGGCTTGCACATCCCTGCAATGAGCGGCGAAGCCCGCAAGTCGCGTACGTTAACTGCACAACAAACAAAATGGGCATGCTCCTTTATGTCTGATGCTAGCTTAGCCATCTTGCTTCTAAGCTAATGTTTTATCTTCAGGAACATAGACCAGATATACCATTTCTTGTTCTATCCACACCAAAATGCTAACTCAGGTCCCTAATCTTTCACAACCTGATTACTATAAACTTGTTCTTTGCCTTTAGTTTTTCACCTTCAATAAATACACACTTTAATCATTGCCTGATGCAACTCTATGTACTTATCATACCAAGCACCTTTAAAAGAGACAAATCAAAAGGTCCCACACATTTTGCAGAAATGAAAAAAAAATCTCTGCAATTAGTTCATATTAAACATTTTGAGTAAAATTATTAGTAATTTAGCTTAGACGTTAGGTATTTTGAATAAGATATGCAAACCTTAAAACTGACATATTTTAATAGCATGGCTTGTGGGATAATGCTCATCAGGGTCTCTCAAGTTGTTAATCACTTGTGCCATTACTGATGTAAAATCTCCTAGAGCAGAGATGGGAAAGTTTGGTGCTGTAGAGCCCCTCACAGCCCAGGATTTGAGGATTTACCTGCTGCCTACAGGTGAGTGAATCACTTCTTAAGTCTTCCTGACTAATTCACCTGTGCGGAGAAAGGATTTCCTCAAATACAGGCCTGTGTGTGGCCATCCCTGTCCTAAAGCATATCCCGTAGGATAGGCCAGAGATAAAATGCTGGGCATGTCTCATCTGTAAGGAAGAACCAACAAGTCACATAAACACATTTCAGACATACTTAGCTTTTGTCAGCAATAGGCCCACTATAAAACACACACAAAGTAACAAGCAAAAGGAGTAAATACTAAAGCTACCCATTGGCCATTTTGCCATATTTAAGATTTAAAATATTCATGGCCTTTTATTTCAACAATATTATTGTCATGTTAAGATATTGATTTGTACAAAATGATAGTGACCTTTTTGGGGAGATCTATTTTTTTCACAGATTATTCTGTTTTTTATAATGATATTTTACAATAATTCCAAATTTACATACTATTTTCATTGCATACAAGATTACTATATAAATGATTTAACTAGGCTGCTTAATTGTATCTTCTTCAGTGTAATTGAAGCAGACACACAGCATATCTGCTTGCTAATAGCAGCACACTGGTAGTGTGAAGCCCATCCCTGTGGGTGTGGCCAAGGTCACAGCTGTACAAGATGTCAGCTCCCAGAAGAGCAGAAGCTCCAAAAGCTTAGAATCTGTCAATCCGGTAGCTGCTTAAAAGTAGAGGGTACATTTTTTTTAACAATTGCACTGAAAAGAAAAAAAATTAAACTGACATGTAAATATTTTTTTTCTTTGTTGCATCAGAAAGAGGATATGTTTCCTTCTTCAAATAAAGGTCTCAGAGAACAAAAACAAAATCTATCCTGTTATAGTTACAGCACAGGACTGGTGCAGTAACCATAACAGGATAGGACCCAAAAACATATTCAGAAGTGTTAATGGTCTTGTAGGCTTACCCTCTGTTAGCTAATGAGATCTACAGACTAAAATATGTTTTCTGCATCTCCTGTTAGTTTCTGTAAAGGTTTTACTTAATATTTATAAAGCAAAACACTACATGCTATTTTGAATGCTTAGAAAAAAATGTCCCTTTAAGCAACCTACTTAAACATTAATATAAAAGAAAACATGCATACATAGACCATTTAATGACAATTTAAAACAATTAAATAATAGTAGCAACATATGTTATATTGATTTTGACTTTACAGCTCTATGAAGTGTTAATTTTTCTCTATTGTTTTCTTACAGAAAAATATATTATTTCTGCAAGATTTGTTCAAACTCAGCTGTCATGTATTAGCTCACTTAGGGCTTCATCCCTTGTGAGATGGCCTGCGACTTTACTGTTCTCTTCTTTGTACATTTCCACAATAATCACAACAAGGTCAAAAGGATCAGACACATTAAAAACAGTTCCATCAAAAGATCCAGGCAGCCTGGATAACAAACATTTCCGATACTGTATATCTTGGTGAGTTTTTCATTTTAAAACTAAAAAACAGACAGATGGCTCGTTTAACTTACAACAATGGAAAGTATGTGGTGGGATTTTATACCTAAAAAAAACAGTTTTCACATAAAAGTATTTAAGTATAGCTAAATGATCACTGAAGGGATATATCTATAATATGATCTTTTGATGAATGACCTTCCCAGGTGGCAATTATAGAAAGCAAATAAAGCAATCAACACATACAATAAAGGAATAGATGCACATAACAATTAGTATGCTTAAGGTACTATTTAATTACATTTTCCAATAGTCAATACTAGTTCTTCAAAATAGCATATTATAAATAAGGAACTCCCCTGGTCTTTTAAAGGACCACTATCATCATATATTTCAATTGGGTCCTTTCCCTCTTCGCTTACGCAAAAGATTGGCAGCAACAGTGCCGCTGCCAACTGCTAGATGGCGCTACCAATTTTCGGACAGAAGAGGCCTTGAGCTATGAGAGGTGCCCCCGGCGAACATAGCGATGGCCTCACTGTCGATTCAGCGTCGTCGAGTTGAGCCATGTCGGAGGGGGGAATAATTATAGGCCTTCCCTGAAACCTGAGGGTGTCATCTAGAGGCTGCTTGCTGGCATATAACCACTGACAGATTTTGAAAAGCTATGTACTGATTACAGAAACCATAAACACTTACAGCCTTATTAAATTGCGATTCGGCCAATTGAATAGGGCTCTATATGTGTCCCTACATGATAAAGTGGGAAAGAGATATTGAATGTGAAATAGAGGAAGAAGGCGGGATATCTTAGTATACATAACAAGGTGACCATTTGTGTGCACTATAAGGAGCAGGGTTCTAAAACCTAATTCAGGTGGTACATCACTCAGATAAAGTATGGGTAAAATACCAAATCAAACGTGCTGGAGAATATGTGGACTAATAGCTACATACTACCACAACTAGTGGAAGTGCCCCAACTAGTGAAAGTGTCTGGAATCAAATTAGTAATTTAATTGCAGGATGTCTCCAGACAGATATACCATTGGATCAATGCCTATTTTTATTATCAAATGCATTTGGAGGATTAGAACCAACAAACTCTCCCATTAGAAAGGAGTTTCATAAAAGAGTAACAAAAATTATAAAATGGAAAGACCGATGGCATTATTAAAGGATTATTTAGGTTAATTCTCAAAACAATGGGTCTGTAATGCAAATTTGGTTTGATGCGCTATAATGTTGGATACAGTGATAGAAAATGCGTATTTTCTTTTAAGAAAAGGATATCTATTAACGAAACATTGACAAACAAAAAATATGAATATTTGAATATTATATGATTTCTTTTTGTGCATCCCCTTTAATCACCTTTAATCCATGTTCTTCCCTTCTACCTCTTAGTTATATCTATTTTCTAACCAATCAACGGTACACAACTTTTGTATTCAGGAACAAAAATGTTTATTGTATTGTACTTCTCGTTACAAAATGAAAAATGTACAGTTTAATATATATATATATATATATATATATATATATATATATATATATATATATACTCGAGTATAAGCCGAGTTTTTCAGCCCTTTTTTAAGGTAAAAAAGGGCCCCCTCGGCATATACTCGAGTCACTCCCCCCCCCATGTCTCTCTATCCCCCCCGTGTATCTCTCTACCCCCCGTGTGTCTCTCTATCCCCCCCGTGTGTCTCTCTATCCCCCCGTGTGTCTCTACCCCCCCGTGTTTCTCTCTATCCCCCCCGTGTCTCTTTCCCTCCCCCCTCCTCAACGTAAACCCCCCTCAACCCCCCCCCTCCACCTAAACCAGCCTAAATACCTCCCCCCTCTCCCCTCATTTACCTGCTTGTGCTCCGGCCTCGGTATATGCTAATGACATGGCGCACATGTGACGTCACATTTGCGCCGGCGCCGGGTCAAGGAGCGGAGGCCGGAGCACAAGCAGGTAAGTGAGGGGAGAGGGGGAGGTGTTTAGGTGGAGGAGGGGGGTTGAGGGGGGTTTAGGTTCAGGAGGGGGGTTGAGGAGGGAGGTTGTGGTTGAGGAGGATTGATGGGAGAGGTTGAGGGGGGTTGAGGTTGAGGAGGTGGGTTGGGGTTGAGGGGGGTTGAGGTTGAGAAGGGGGGTTGAGGAGGGAGGTTGGGGATGGGGGCTTGAGGATGAGAATGGGAGGGTTGAGGAGGGGGTTGAGGAGGAAGGTTGAGGAGGGGGTTGAGGAGGAAGGTTGAGGAGGGGGTTGAGGAGGGGGTTGAGGAGGGGGGTTGAGGAGGGGGGTTGAGGAGGGAGGATGAGGAGGGAGGATGAGGAAGGAGGTTGAGGATGAGGAGGGAGGTTGAGGATGAGGAGGGAGGATGAGGAGGAGGGGTTGAGGATGGGGGGGAGAGGATGAGGATGGGGGGGTTGAGGAGGGAGGTTGAGGTTGAGGAGCGGGTTGAGGATGAGGATAGGGGGTTGAGGAGGGAGGATGAGGATGGGGGGCTTGAGGAGGGGGTTGAGGATAAGGGGGTTGAGCAGAGAGGTTGAGGAAGGGGTTCGAGGATGGGGGGGTTGAGGATGAGGAGGAGGGGTTGAGGAGGGGGGTTGAAGATGGGGGGTTGAGGAGAGAGGATGAGGATGGGGGGTTGAGGAGGGAGGTTGAGGAGGGAGGTTGAGGATGAGGAGGGAGGTTGAGGATGAGGAGGGAGGTTAAGGATGAGGAGGGACGTTGAGGAGGGTGATAAAGGAGGGGGAAGAGACACAGGGAAGGGAGAGGGGAGAAGAGACACACAGAGAGAGGGGGACACAGAGGGCACAAGAGGGACAAAGGGGGCAGCACATTTCCCACCCTCGGCTTATATTCGAGTCACTCATTTTACCCAGTATTTTGTGGTAAAATGTTTGCCTCGGCTTATACTCTTGTCGGCTTATACTCGAGTATATACGGTATATATATATATATATATTCAAATTTGAAGGTCTAAAACAAGTTAAAAAACTTGTCTCATGACTAGAATTCCGAGAAATACAGTTTTTACACTGCATTCTGGGAACCTTGGCAGGTACATGCAAATATGCCCACAAAGGCACATAGAGTGCTATCTCGGGTATTATAATTAGGCCCACAATGAGGTGTGATAATGCTTGATGTAGCATTATGGATCCACTAACTATATACCAATTTACACATCCTGAACAGAGTAGCATGAGTGTTATAGGGGTCAAGCATGCACAGTTTTACAGCTCTTTATGTCAGTGCTGACACAGTTGCATGTAAAAAATGCCATACTAAATGTACATGTGTTTAGATTCCACTCATGCCCCATCAAAGCCACAATAGCGGTTATATATATATATATATATATATATATATATATATATATATATATATATATATACAGAAGTACCTTGGTTCTCAATCTCCACAGAACTCAGCATTTTCAATAATCAATCTGTCTGGATGAGCAAAAAACTTTGGTTCTCATCACTCCACCTTGGTACTCGTCATGTTGCTAAAATTTGGTACTCAACCTGAAGTCCGGAATTATATATATATATCCCATATGTAGTTCCAAAATCCGTTGGTAACGCAACGTTAAAACTGAGGGCTCGCGAAGTGGAGATAAGCGCTCAACCCTATAACCCCATACGACTTAGGCAGGGAGCGCCGAATGCGCTGGTGGAGATGAGCACCGTAGACGCTCATCCCTACAACCCTGCACGACTTGCTCACCATACCTACAACCCACGGAACTACACATCAACAGAAAACTCAAATACAAAATTCACAGTGCGAGACCCGTAGCACTTTGAAAAAATTGCCTCAAAATTGCCCGTAACATTTACAAAAGGAAACCGCCAGTTCGAAAAAAAAATACGAGCCGCAAAAAATCCCATAAGCAAGAGAAAAAATGGTCACCGAAAAAAAACAAAATGAGGCTACACGACCCCTAAGCACGCAAAACACCACCAAGCACATAGGACGTTTACACAGGACCGTACGAGGTACAAAATACACTATTAGGAAGGACGCAAAATGATCCAGACCTGCGTAACCCATACACAGCCATTTTATAACACTAACTTGAAACTAATAACATTACCATTACAAAATGCGGAACTACACAGCTAAACAAACGTTTTGCCCTGGCGCACCCAGCCTATTTACACTACACACTTCACACATTGCTGACACTTACACCTTAGCTCACCAGTGCAAATCTACATTGTATGCTGCAGGAAAATCAAAACAGATTGTTAGCTCTTCAGCATATTGCTTCCTGCATATATTAATTACAAATAAGTAAAGTATATTAATTTGATTTTATTAATTAATTAATTATCATTAAAAAATAAACAACAATGTTTTTTTAATTTATTTTTTTATTGTGAAACAAGCAACAAATAGGACAAAATAACAGAAAAAGTCAATGTGCATAACTATTCACCCCCCTAAAGAGCCACCTTTTGCGGCAATCACAGCTCCAAGTCGCTTTGGATAAGTCTCTATGAGCTTGCCACATCTTACCACTGGGATTTTTGCCCATTCCTCCTTGCAAAACTGCTCCAGCTCCTTCAAGTTGGATGGTTTGCACTTGTGAATAGCAATCTTTAAGTCTGACCACAGATTTTCTATTGGATTGATGTCTGGGCTTTGACTAGGCCATTCCAACACATTTACATGTTTCCCCTTAAACCACTCAAGTGTTGCTTTAGCAGTGTGTTTGGGGTCATTTTCCTGCTGTAAGGTTAACCTCCGTCCTAGCCTCAAATCACGCACAGAGTGGTACAGGTTTTGCTCAAGAATATCCCTGTATTTAGCACCATCCATCTTTCCCTCAACTCTGACCAGTTTCTCAGTCCCGGCTGCTGAAGAACATCCCCACAGCATGATGCTGCCACCACCATGTTTCACTGTGGGCATGGTGATCTTTGGGTGATGTGATGTGTTGGGTTTATTTGATGGCCGAAAAGTTTAATTTTAGTCTCATCAGACCAGAGCACCTTCCTCCATACATTCCTTTTCGCAAACTCAAAACGTGCCATTTTGTTTTTTGATGAAAGTAATGGCTTTCTTCTGGACACTCTGCTATAATGCCCAACTCTATGGAGCGTACGGCTTATTGTCGTCCTATGTAAAGAAACTCCAGTCTCTGCTGTGGAACTCTGCAGCTCCTCCAGGGTTACCTTAGGTCTCTGTGCTGCCTCTCTGATTTATTCTCTGTGCTGCCTCTCTGATTAATGCCCTTCTTGCCCGGTCCGTGAGTTTTGGTGGGCGGACATCTCTTGGCAGGTTTGCTGTTGTACCATGTTCTTTCCATTTGGTTATGATAGGTTTGATGGTGCTCCTGGGGATCATCAAAGATTTGGATATTTTTTATAACCTAACCCTGACTTATACTTCTCAACAACATTGTGTCCCTTGGTCTTCATGGCAGTGTTTAGTTAGTGGTGCCTCTTGCTTAGGTGTTGCAGCCTCTGGGGCCTTTCAAAAAAGGTGTGTATATGTAATGACAGATCATGTGACACTTAGATTGCACACAGGTGGACATCTCACTAATTATGTAACTTCAGAAGGTAATTGGTTGCACCCAAGCTTTTTATGGGCTTCAAAACAAAGGGGGTGAATACATACGCAGATGCCAATTTTCTGTTTTCTATTTCTAAAAAATAGTTTTATGTATATATTTTTCTCATTTCACTTCACCAACTTAGACTATTGTGTTCATCATATAAAATTCAGATTAACAAAACATTGAACTTAAGTCTGTAATTTAACACAATAGGTAAAAAGTCAAAGAGGGTGAATACTTTTGCAAGGCACTGTATATATATATATATATATATATATATATATATAGTAGTACAAATAAGGAATAGTACATTAGTGATTCCACTTGAATGTCTAAAAATAAGTGGATAAAAACTTATTTCCTGCTCAAATTTCTCAGAAACACAGTATATGCACTGCAATCTGGGAAAACTGGGCAGGACATGCAAATGAGGCCACATAATGCACCATCACTCTGTCAATCCAAACCATTTTAAACATGGCTCCTTTAATGCATATGCTTACTGTATTTCACAGTTTTAGACATAGCAACGGATGGATTTTTCACAAACCAGGTCACTTAACCACATACAGTACTGTTTCACGGTTACTGCCGATCATCCGTATGGTGTGAGTGCTTGGTTTGTGTGTTGATTGTTGTAAAGAGTATTTCTATACAGCAATTATTTCACATATGGTGGGCTAAGAGTGATAGAAGCCCTCCACCGTACAAAGTACAGTAGTACAAATAAGGAATAGTACATTAGTGATTCCACTTGAATGTCTAAAAATAAGTTGATAAAAACTTATTTCCTGCTCAAATTTCTCAGAAACACAGTATATGCACTGCAATCTGGGAAAACTGGGCGGGACATGCAAATGAAGCCACATAATGCACCATCATTCTGTCAATCCAAACCATTTTAAACATGGCTCCTTTAATGCATATGCTTACTGTATTTCACAGTTTTAGACATAGCAACGGATGGATTTTTCACAAACCAGGTCACTTAACCACATACAGTTCACATTGTGCGTATGAAGGTGCAAAAAAATTCAGACCCCCAATCTCTCCAAAATAAAACATTTCAAGCAGATGCTTCAAATAATATATAGATAAAGTAATATATATATATATATATATATATATATATATATATATATATATATATACATATATATATATATATATATACATATATATACATATATATATATATATACATATATATATATACATATATATATATATATACATATATATATATACATATATATATATATACATATATATATAAATACATATATATATATATATATAAAGCAAAATAGCAAAATAATGTAATATAAAGATAAAGATAGAGAGATAGATAAAATAAAATATAATTTAATTAATAATGAGCAAGCCTTTAGTAAATCGTGCTATGAAATGCTGGTTCACATCTTAATACGGTCTTTCGCACCCATGGAATAAAAGTTCTCTAAACATAGCACAACTGATTTTACTACATATTTTTTATTTTATTTTTATTTATGACTATACACATTTATATATTTTACTTTTAAATAACATTATGAGGTGGCAATTCCTTAACATATATTTATATTTCCACATCCCGAACTTCACACAGCATTAATTTCCTAAATAATCCTGGATCAATAAAGTTATACATTGAAAAATGAAGATGCTATTAGTATATAAATTGCAAATTACATTTTATTTTATGTTCAGTTGTTTTGCTTAATAAAGAAAAATAAATGAAGTGAAGGATATAGAAGTTAGCTACAGTATATAACTTAAACCTTAAATAATATCAGCCTTATTAAATTGCGATTTGGTAAATTTAAAAGGGCTCTATATAAGCACATAGCATATTTTTTTACAGAAGTTTTTAGTTAGTGAAGACCTTGCTTTTGGATAGAAGTTAGCTAACTTAAAACTTTTGTAAAAAAATATGCTATGTGCTTAAATAGAGCCCTTATAAATTAGCTGAATCACAATTTAATAAGGCTGTTAATGTTTGTATAATTTATCTTTTTAATTTTATACCTATTTGTTTGTATAATGTTATATTTTTCCAATAAAAATATATTTATTAAAAAAATGCAATTCCTTAAAATCAATTTATAGATTTAATGTTAAGCGCTTGACCATCAAATTCTATCTCTGTGGTGGAAATGCTATAGACCTTTTAGATAATCAGATTTTGTTAGACATAACTTTTAGTTAATTTAGGATCTAGAAAAGTCTGAAATGCTGGACAAAAGGAGTACAATTGGGTATATTTATCAAGCAGGGATAAAAGTGGGGTTATAAGAGTGTAGTTGATATCCCTGTTTCCTATGTTTTCTATTTACCAAACACAGTTTATCCCCACTTGATAAATATCTCCCACAAAATACACAGGAAATAGAGGTCAACTCTTGTTAAATATACCCAATTATTTAAAATATATATATATAAGACAACACATATGTACACATCTTTATAGGCATTGAGGATATCGCTCTTTTAAAATCTAGAGACGCTGATAAGAGACAAGAGGTGAAAAGACAACTTGGTAAAGTAAGTCCAGTCACAAATTTAGAAATGAGAAAAGGAGAAAAGTATAAGGACTTTCTCAAAATTACTGTCACATAGGAGTGGGGGCAGTCCATCAAAACAGCAATATCAACATACTGAAGTGATGTGGGTTTATTAGGAGTTAAGAAATAAAAATCTTCCATGTTACTGTGTTTCGGGCCGAAACCTTAATGGAACAACAAAGTATGATGAGTAGTGAGTTGGACAGATGAATCCGACAGCTGCAATAGCTGTGGATTTAGTTTTACGAGGAGTTTACACATAAACTATACTGTAATAAATAATACATTAGAGGAATACAATAAAACATCGAAAAACTCAACTGTAATATACTAACTGTATTAACAAATAATTTTTAGCATTGTTCTATTAATGCAAAAATAGACAACAGCTATGAAGCAAATTGGAAGAAATAATATTAACAACTTAATGATAATAATATGACATTCCTCAACTTTTGTTTATGACCCAGTCTTTCTCTCCCGTATTGGAATCTCTGCCATATCCCCACCAACAGAACAGCATGCGTGGTTAATTAAATGAGGTGAACATATCTGGAAGTCCAGTATGGTGGTAGATCCATCCCCTATAGTGCATGAAATCACTATACACTTCAAAGGCTACCACAATAGGCTCACCTACCACTTTCTCATCTGAGTTTTTGTGTTATTCCTTTTCCTATGGGAAAACCTGTCATCACAGCCCTTCACAATCCATCACTGCAACTCCAAAACCTTAATGAAAATTTGCAATAAATACTGTTGCTTTGGATTTGGAGTCATAATGGGAAGAAACAGTATTTTAGCCTAGGCTACGCAGCTTACATTATTAGAGTTATGACAAGTACATTTAATAGAAATTAATGTGGTGTCTTAGTTTACAGGGTTTGCAAAATAACTGATATACTTCATGAAAATAGAGTTTAAAGAGATATGGAACACAATTATTTGTTTAATGCATTTAAAAGACCATACTTTAAAAATTACAAAATGTATGTTTTGTTGAAAAAATGCACAGAGCATTCATACATCTGCAGATTTGTCAGGCAAGCAAGTATGAGCTATAGAGCGTATATTACTGTACAGTGGCAAGCCTCCAGAACAGTTAAACATGTAAATACTGTATTTATCGGCGTATAACACGCACCGGCGTATAACACGCACCTCATTTTAGGAAGGAAATTTCAGGGGAAAAAAATTAAATTTCAAATAAAGAACTTTGAAGCAAAATAAGGGTAGCACAGAACTTTTTTTTTATTAATATTATTAACACTTATAAGGTAGATAACGTAAAATGACAGTAAAAGCAACTGTTTTAACAAAGAAACTTGGATATTATATGTTTTTACAAAAGTTTACTCAGAAATCGCTGCTCCTCCTCAACCCCCCCATCCACATCCTCCTTCCTCAACCCCCTATCCTCGGCCCCCTCCTCAACCTCAACCCCCCTCCTCAACCTCCCTCCTCATCCTCAACCCCCCATCCTCAACCTCCCTCCTCATCCTCAACCTCCCCATCCTCAACCCCCCTCCTCATCCTCAACCCCCCTCCTCATCCTCAACCTCCCTCCTCATCCTCAACCCCCTCCCCAACCTCCCTCCTCAACCCCCCTCCTCAACCTAAATCCCCCTAAATACCTCCCCCTCTCCCTTTCCCCTCACTTCCCTGCTTCTGCTCCGGGCCTCCGCTCCTTCTTGACCCGGCGCGCATGTGATGTCACATGCGCGCCACGTCATTAGCATATACCGGGTGCCGGCACCCGGTATATGCTAATGGCGTGACGTCACATGCGTGCCACGCCGTTAGCATATACCGGGTGCCGGCACCCAGTATATGCTAATGGCGTGACGTCAAATGTGCGCCATGCATTAGCATATACCGGGTGCATCCATCACAAAAACTGCAAAATTATTTAATGTGTAAAGGGGAGCATATACCAATCATGGACAAACTGGAACAAGGGTCATAAACTGAAGCTCACCGACCGTAATGGACAGACAGAAATGGACAAACGGATTACCACAGAATTGAATCAGCACCTCTGTGATCCAGTCTGTAAAACATGGTCCTAACAAAGCTAGAATGTATGGTGGACAAATTCATGGACACATCTATATTGTTATATATATTGTTATATATAGTGTTATATTATTGTCTTCGCCTCCTGTAACTGCTGCAGCCTAACCCCTACTTGTTTCTTCTTCCAAACTATAAACTATACTCCTTTTCAAAATGATATTTCATGCTGTTCCTATATGTTACTGTATTGCAGTGGGGGTGTTTTATGTTGTAGATCTGCCAGGTGTCATTGTGCTTTTTCAATATACAAATATTAATTACTAGCCAAAGTACATCTGTCAACTTGTACATAGTGTGGCAGCAGTTAAAAGATTATGCACAAAATGTTTAGACTTGTTTTTATTCATGTTCATTAGCTGTGAGCACAGTTGCAAATATAAAAAAGAACAGAAAACCTTGTATAAATAAAGAATATGCTTTGTACAAGCTAGATCAGAGGCAATAAACTCCTTTCACATCTTGCCAGGTAGGAATTATTGTGTTAGTGGGCACTGCCATTGCCAGAAATGTAACCTTTATTTGGACATGGTCTTACAATGCAATTTGCAGGTATAAATTTATTAAATGGGCCCAATTGCATCTAATTAGTTGCAAATAAATCAATAGCATAATTCACCATTGAATCAAATTCTTTTTATTTTAACTTGTTAGCGCACAGAGCAGTAATCACAAATCTGAGTAGGAGCTGATTAAAACTTTTCTAGATTATTTGCGTGGCTTACCCTAAACTAACAATTTAGGAAACATTGGCATAAATGTGACTCCTTCCCTAGCTTCCCTGAGTCTCCTGATAATTCATGCAATCAGGATTCTTACAATGCTTTCCCCTTCTAATACTATGTTCACAAGAACTTTTCTTGTTGGCATATAGTTTTTTTTTTCCCCTCCAATCAATTCACTATTAGACACAAAGCAGTGCAGGGGCAAGAAGTTAATTCTGGGAAGATATCTTTATGTTTAGTAATATTACACAGTATACGGTTTTAGTCTGTCCTAAAACAGATACCCCAATCTGGATCACTAACCTGTCAAGGTAAAGGGGCTTGTGTACTTCAATGAAGCTGTGACTTATACCATGTATGGTCACTCAAGAAGGGCAGGTCATAGCAGAGAGGTCAGACAAATCATGTTCCAGTAGAGAAGGAACTGGCAATCCGCTGTAGTAGATGTGCCTGGCGTGCTGCAGTCCATTGGACAATGCTTTCCAAACTTTCCATGTTGTCCACTGTCTACTTTTTAGAGATACATCATTTTGCGGCACAGGAATTCAAACCGGTTAAACTAACCCCTTATAAGAGATATGAACACACATGTAAATTGCGTTCGCTCGACACACCTATACATTGCAGCTGCCACACTAATGTGTCACAACACATAATTTAGAAAGCTCTGCCATAGGATTACGGGAAGTCTGACACAACTGATCGAATAAACAACAAAACAGATACATCACATAAAAAAAATCACTGAGCTAAGGTTTACAAAATGCATTCTCAAAAACTCGAATGTACGTTTTTTTAACTTGCTTTAGACATTCAAATGTGAACACAGATGTACTTTTTATTTACTGTACTACTGTACGGTGGAGGGCTTCTATCACTCTTTTGCCCACCATATTATAAATGATTGTTGTGGTGAACTACCTACTCATAATTTCCACAACACATGCTGATGATAGCCAGTAAGCTTGAAACAGCTGTACATGGATAGGATTCTCGGCTTGTGTAAAATCCAGCCTTGGCTTTGCATTAAAGCTGTGTAATACAGCAGGCATAAGCTTAAAGGAAGCCATGTTTGAAAATGCCGATGGATTGAAGAGTGAGGCATTTGTGGGCACATTTGCATGTCCCAGCTCAGATTCCCAGAATGCAGTGTAATAACTGTTTTTCTCGGAACTCTGAGCTGGAAGCAGGTTTTTTACTTGCTTTAGACATTCAAAGGTGAACACAGATGTACTTTTTTTTTTTACTATACTGTATATATATACTAGCAACTTTGACAGTCAAAAATGACAGGGCAATACAATTTTAAGCCATGGCAATGCTGTTTGACACACAATGTAAAGCTTTTTCTACTCTGAGGGCCTTCGATGTTCATTGAGAGCCTTGCGCTGAACGCCTTTGGCGCTCATCACGTGGCTCACAATGAACGCCTTCGGCGCTCAATGTGAGCCTCTCCTCTTTTGCTCCTCTGAGCGCCTTTGGGGCTCATGACAAAGACTGATATATATGTCTATTTTTGTAAATAATAATTAATTAGTTACTTAATAAATGAATATACTTCACCTATTTGTAACTGCTATATCCAGCAATGAATAGCCTGAAGAGCTAACAATCTCTTTTTGTTATCCTGCAGCATACAATGTACAGTTGAACTGTTGCTGCCCTAAGGAGAAAGTGTCATCAGTTTCCCAACTGTGCATTAGAAATATGCTGCGTGCGTGAGGTCAAACCATTGGTTTAGTTGTGTAAAGCGCCATTTTAGATTCGTAATGTTATTAGTTGCAAGTTAGTGTTGTAAAATGGCGTATATTGTCTATGTGTTACGCAGCTTGCAAGCATTTTCCGTGCTTCCTAACTGTGTATTTTTGTACCTTGTACTTTCCTGGCAAAAGTCTGGCGGTGTTTTGAGCATTTCAGGGTCGTTTTAATTTTTTCCGGCCGCCATTTTTTTTTTCGCTTAGCCGATTTTCAATTTCCAAAATTCTGTAAATTCGACTTTAATTAGCGTGCAGCCTCACTGGCAGATGTCGTGGCTGTCCCCCCATGCTGTGTGTGATTTTTTTTTTAGGTTTTGTTCGTATTTTGTTGTGTTTTTGTTGTTTTTGGATGTCCATGTTTCGACCGTTAACTTCGTATTTTTGCAACCTCGTATTTATTTTTTTAGAAGTTCCCGCAGGTCACAATTAAAAGTCGTACGTCCTTGTCAGGGTTTTCTGCTCTTCGGGGTCGTGTAGTCTCGTTTTCATTTTTTTGCGTCTGCCTTTTTTTTTTCTCGCTTAGCCGATTTTCAAGTGGCGAAACTCCTTAAATTCGACTTCAATTTGTGTGCAACCTCACCCCCAGACGTCCTAGCTGTTCCGTCCTAGCTGTTCCGCTTCGCGAGGGTCTGCGTTTGCGGGCTGCAATGAGTCTCCACCTCCGCAAATGCGGACAGAACTGCGTCCCTCACTTTGCGAGCTCGCAAAGCGTTATGATTACTCGCAGTTTGACAACTATTATATGTGATATATATATATATATATACATATATATATATATATACACATATATATATATATATATATAACTCAATACATTTTAATTTATGTTGTCATCATCAATGACAACATTCATAAAGTAGAGCCATGCAGAGTTTTATAATACATGCTAGAAGGAAAACCTTTGAAGAAAACTCAAAACATTTGAACTTCGGTCTCTGGAGGGAAATTACAAAGCAGGGACATAACAGTCTAACAATGAGATAGAGGAAGAAGAAAGTTATATGATATCAATACTTGTTCTACTCAGATTTGTGATTTTAGTTATATGTAATATCAGGGTAAAAAGAAAAATAAATGACTACAGAGTCCCTTAAAATTATGTTACTATGTTTCATATCCAGTGCCATTGGCATCAAAATACTTTGAATGCATTTTATGTTTGATCTTTCGTTACAAAGTATCAGTGTATATCAGTAATACAATTGGATACATAGTATTTTACAATTGACCTTGAGAATATTGTTGGATTAAACATGTCATTCTTAATTGATGAATGTGATTTTAGCAAAACAAATAGAGTTTAAATTGTATTTGAATGAGGGTTGTCAATCCATTATTCATCCTCCAGACTTATCTGCTGTATGCTAAAAAGAATCAATAAGACTTCACTCATTTAGGCTTATTGAGTAAATGTGACAGCACCACAATAAACTGACAAGGGAAAAAACAAGATTGTTTTTAAGACACCTGCCTGATATGGAAAATACACAAAGAAGAGCAACAAGACAGCAGTGACAATGCAAAATAATAGTTTTATTCAACCATTAGTCATTCCACAATATGGCCAAAACAGTTACAGCATTTGAGGGCCATCTGCTTGTTTCTTAAAAGACCACTGTAGTGCATATACAAGTAAAGCTAGTATGTTTGTTGGGCATAGACTATTAAAATAGCTCTGTCCCCACTGCCTACACAGAGGTAACAGCTCCATTGTAACCTGCTCTCAGATGCCCCATTGTCCCCACCCAGTGACAGTGCATGAACACCTGAAAATTTTGAAACTGTGTGGTGTTTTCTTGTAATCGAAGCAATGAACAAGAAATGCAAGTATTAATCACTAGAAATGTAAATGCCCATCTCACATACACCAATATATCATGGATGCTTCCAGGGATCAACAAAGGCATCAATATTTTTGTTAATTAAAAATAGCTTTCTGTCTTTTCTCCTGCTTAATTATATCTTATGTATTTTGTTTCATTGTACAGTGAACCTCTACATTTTCTGATCTTAATAAAATAAGTAGAAGTCTAGTAACACAATAACTAGATCAGTTCTGCTTTTGTGAGTACAATTATGTTCAAAAAAGTCTAGTTTAGTTTATATAGATAAATGTATTTTAAAAGAAAGACCAATTTCATATACTACAAAAGTGTATTAAACCAGCATTTCCCCAAGGTGATATGAAAGGTCAGTCCAAATGTATGTGTTTGTGAGTTGGTCTATAGTAGAGGACAAAAAATATCACCTCTACACAGAACAAATACCAAAGGTGGATTAATGGTACAGTAAACATCAGCACAAATATGTTATACTAGAAACTACTGCAAATCCTCACAAAGATACCAAAAAGGATCTTTTACTTGTTCATTTAATTGCGTCTTTAATATACAGGGCTAGCTTCAGAAATATCTGTTGCGAAGGGGTCAAATAGATCACTGCCTATCCAAGCTCTTCACAAAATTGTATTTTAATTAGACTCACGATACCTGCTCTAATTCTCTACCTATTATGTTACATTACTTCTGTAGCGATTGCAGGTTCACATATATGGCAATATGTGATCAATAATGAATATTAAAATATATGTTTTAACATATATACAATATATTTTGAAATACACAATTTGGGCAGTTATGTTATGATCATCTTCTGTTTATTAGCCCCAAAATTATACAAGGTTAGCTGATTTCACCATGCTTAATTTTATCGCTTCATAAGTAAAGCACTGTGAGCTATATCTTAAATATATATAGGCAATATCCAAATCAAATAGTTTATTTGTTGGGAGGGGAAATAAATAAATAACTATATATGCAATATATTTTTCCATGTTAGGGCTTTTGTACACTGACGAATCAAGCCATAATTATGTTTTTAGAATGTTTTAGAATAAAAAGATGGTCTATACGCTGGACTTTTTTTTATATTAGCAGGTGGTGATATTAATTATAATGCATAGATGTGCATAATTGTGTTTGATAATACCAAAGTAATTTTATAATTTAATATTTCAACAGATCTGAATAAAAGTTATATTTTAAATGGCACATTATCCTTTTCATAATATGGATTATGAGAGTGCTTTTTTGGTTTAGGCATTGTTTTCTAGATCAATTATCTCTTTCATACAATAGCACCTCATCCAAATCTAACTAAAATCCATAATTTTGGAGCTTAATGGTTGTCCAAGTAATTTTCTTCCTTTTCACAGTACAAAATAAGCTATACCAGGCAGTGTAACTAATTAGAAGTAGCAGCACCGTTTGTAAGAGGAACTTTTATATTTCCAGTACTAGTTTTGTATTCAATATATTTTCTTTTTCACCCTCTGTAAAGCATATAGAGCCTTAGACTAGTAGTAATAATCAAGCAGCTATGACATTGCATCTCAGGATTTGATTAATCTCCCTGAAAGAAATCTTCTTATTTATCTTCCTAATTTATATATTCAAATGTTCAAATGTAAGAAGTTTCATATATATGCTATGGAACGTTTGTTTTTGTTCATGCAATGTGTTTTCATACTACAATTCTAGAAACTAAAAAAGTATTTCAAACAGGGTACAGTTGTGGTACTGAGTACTTTCTAACACAGCAAGAATCAATGGGTTTTTGATAGTTGATAGTTGCTGGAATGGACATGCTGCTTTATGAGAAACTCAATACTGAACCCAATGGACTGGCACAATGTGTTTTATAAATGTAGCTAAGTCTCTGCCTTTTAAATACAAATAAAACATTTTATAAGCTAAAATAGAAAATATATATAGAATGAAAATCACTCAGAGCTTGGTTATGTGGCTCCCATAGGATGTACCACAGGGCTGGTATGAAGCTACATCTCCTCAAGAGAATTTAACTGGGATAACCATGAGAAATGTTTCTTTTGTGGTTTAGGATGTTTAAGCTTCACTTTTATATTATTAATGTCCAGAACAATGTTTTTTTAGGCTATTTGTTTCTTCTACTGAGGCACTTGCAGCTCCTTAAGTGTCTTGTGAGTGTTCTCATAAGGATTTTATCTGCTCTTGAGGGAAGTTGAGTATACACACGGGTATATGTCTCACTGTGAGCACCCACAGAGCCTTACGAGAACACGTAGGATGTTAAGTAATTCTTAGGAGAGCCACGAAATAGCACTTCAGATAAAATCTCCTGTAGGAGCAGGGAACAGCTCATATTTAGTGATCACTTCTAAGGGTTTGCTGTGGGTGGTACATAATAGCTATGTAAGGGCTTATATGAACTTTCGAGCAGTAAATTGGTAACACCTGCCTCCTGCCTTTTGTTGCTTTTTTGTCTTAAATGAACAAGTTCCTTGCCCTCCAAAGTGTGACCTTTGATTTTCAGTCAACTGGAGTATGTCCATTTAGGTATAACGTTGGAATGGGGCCCTCAACATCATTCAAGTTTGACATGAGTGATCTAGATGGAGTGGAAACAAAGGGTCATTGGGAGTTAATTTAATACTGTAAGCAGAAGGGAATATATATATACTGTAGAAAACTGTAAAGGGATGTTGTGTGTAGAATTGCAGCAGGGATATGGTAGTAATAGAGGAAATAGTTTTAGGTAAAGTAATATGACAATGTTAGAATAGCTAAATATTCTAGAAGGTGATCATTTAAAAATGTTCATTTATAGCCACATACTGAAGCTAGCTTCAAGCACTAGATAATAATTATAGCTCAAAGTTCTTTAAAGGACCACCATAGTCCAAGAAAAAAAATGGTCTTTTTTTGTGTTGTGAAGTATGTAACAAACAAAAACATTAGTAGCTGTGTGAGCTATGAATATAAAAACATGTTTAGAGACTTTTTTTTAAGACTGCTTGTGAAAGGAGGACTTAACAATGTCTATGTTGCATCATGAGAGTTTGTTAATGAGGGGTGTATTTTTATTTATTATGGGAGGGAGGGTGTGGGAAGAAGTAAGTGGGATGATTTGTTAGATAATTGGATTTCATTTAAATTCACATCACTTTTCATCCCTCTCACAGGCCCAAAGACAGACTACTTGTATTAATATATGCAAGCACAGCTCTCGAGAAATGTAAACAGGCGTGTAGGAGCCAGACTTATACTGGGGGGGGGGGGGGGGGGTGAATACAGCTCATTGTATACATAGGCCATAAAAAAAGCTTATATATACATACATACAAACATAGAAAAATCTGTTGGGGATTTGTCCCATCCCTCCCAGTTCCTACACCCATGAATGTAAATACTCCTCTCACATAAGTATCATGGATGCCACCAGGGCCAGTAGAGGCAGCAACCTTTTTTTCTAATTAAAAGTGTTATGTTTTTTTTCCTGCTTAATTATACTCTTAGACTCAACGTTTTAAAACACAAATACTTTTTACAATGTATCCCGTAATTGTCTTGTCATGTACCAGACTCATTATTTACAATTTATTGGTCAGAAACAAAAGGATATCGTTCAATACTTAAATAAAGTTAATGTTAAGTTTATCTTCTTATGTGTTTGGAAAAACAATATTCAGTTTATGATTGTATCAATACATATATTTTTAAATCCACTTATATCTAGCTTCTAACCACAGAACAAACAATAAATTGAAAACAGTAAATCAAACCATCTAAATATATCTGATGTTTTTACATCTTCTAACACATTGACTGATGAATACTAATAAAGCAACCATAGTTTCAGATTTATATAGTGATCTCTGTTACTGCAAAACTGAAGAAGTATAATTTCCCTTAAGGCCATTTCTCTATGAAACAGTGCTCCATTGGTATAGCTGAGAAAACTAAGGGCAAATTGCAAGTGACCTTGAAATGCTAAATCAGCCCACAACAGAAGATTAATGACAAGAATGCACAGTGATCTTTGATACAATGAAATCAATGCAAGTGGAGGTAAAAGAATACCTGTGGGTTTTAGTTTCACACCGCAGGAAAACATTTCCACTTAGGGTGAGATGATGATAAAAAAAAAATATTATTTTGAAACAATATAAATTTAGTTTTTGTTTTACAAACAGTGGTGTTTCACATATTATGAATAAGCATCAATACAACTCTATTCTATTAGGAAAAAGCTTTTGTGGGCAAAACAAACTGTTATCTGCAACATATTAAAATGCAAAGTTTTTTTAAATAGCTTTCTCCTTTTAATGGGCCACTGTAGTGCTAAAACAATAAGATTTAGTTTGTTTTATTTAGTAACTGGTTAGCAATAACATCAGTATTTGTAGAAAATAAATGCAATATAGTATTTAAAACTTACATTTGAATTGACCATTGTAGCTTCAGCACATGTGTTTCTTTCTGCTCCCTAATAGTTGTCCAGGGAGTGAAAAGGAATTTACCTGGAAGGTTGTCCTAAGATTTGTTTCTGACCAGCTTAGTTCTACCCGCAGCAGCCATTGCACGAAGGTAAGCACATATTAGGCCAACATACAAAGATTCCTATCAGGACAGCCCCCCCTGAGAGCATACTATCTTGATATAGGTGGAAAGATCTGCTCAAGTCTAAAACACTCAAATTTAAACTAGAACAGTTGATTTTATTCTTCAAATTCATATTTTTTTCTTCCTCAGTTATTATATTTACAATTGAAACAATATTGTATGAGCACTGCAGTGGTCCTTTAATGCCTATAAGACTGCAAAGAATAAATTATGGTATAATATAAAACCTATATATAATATAGTCCTTTAAGAAATATAAGACTGCACAGATTAAATGATATGGTAAAAGAGCGATTCTAGTCTATTGTCAGCCTGTGAAAGTTTTGTTAACCTAGGTGACAGTGTTTGATTAATACCAATAACTTCAAAATGATTTAGATAAATTAAGTTTATCAGTAAAATTCTGCAAGTCACTTGGATATTTTCAAATATGTTGAAAATGGGTCATCCAGTTGTGACTTGAACCTCTATGTAGAGAGATGCTACCTTACAAAGATAACAAATAAGATTTGGGACTCAAGGAACTTGGAGATAAACTTGCAATATATATATTTATATATTAGATTTCATATGTGATTTAAATTGACACAATGGAGGTTCCAAATATAGTATAATATAAAACCATAGGAAGTAACAAATAACAAGCACTTTATCAGTGGAATGGTATTTAAAAAAATGAATTTTCCTGCAGTAAACTAACACTGAAGTATGCCATTTACAGCTGTCATTCAACCTTTCTAATTCACTCCAAAAGAGATTCTAATCTTATGTTAATGGGAGGGCTAGGACTGGACATGCCATTACAGACTATAACTAGATTATAGAGAAATGTTCTAAGCAGTTAAACTGTTCTTTGTTCAAATCTGTGCACAGGCAGAATAAAATGCAATAAATCACATATAGTATCAGCCTGTGATATTTCAATGGTTCTATAAAGACTATGACCTCTCTAATTTTATTACATGTGAAAATCGCATGTTAAAAGTAACTGAGCAATCAGAATCTGCACATAAAAAACTGAGGATCCTGTTCTATTAGAAGCTCACAAATGCCTCTAACCCATAATTTTAAATGCAGGTGTTTTTTTACTCTAAATGTTTAGATGTATTCTATTGACTCAAGCTTGGAATTTACTTCTTCAAGCAGGAACACGGAGACCCTGCCTTTTTAAGTAAGATTTCAGGGGAAGTAATCATATGATCTGACAATATTAAATGGGACTGTCATCATGACGTCAGTAAAACATGGGCGTTAGACGTAATCTGCGATTGGAGGCTACAAATTATTTAGTGCCAATAAGTAATATTTGTAGATGGGGCTCACAATCAAGCAATCTAGCAATTTATAAAATACATTAGATCATCTGTTCTAGTCCATGAGGGTTTCATGATATGTATTAATCCCTTGAGTCCAGGGATCAATATTACTCAGAAAAAACAGTTAAAGATAATATTTTTGAGTTGCATATTTGTGAGTTTGAGCAGGGGCGTAGGAACTGGGGGGGATGGGGGCGACAAATCGCCCCCAGATTATATGAACAAGGGACACACACAAAAGCAAAATTAAACTTAATCTTGCATTACCAGATTTGGTCACTAGAGGAGCAGTAGATCCCATCAAAACTTTGAACCATAATATACAAGCACCTCTGCTCCCATTTCTAAGAGTAGTTGAATTGCACCACACAGGTCCTCAATTTGTATCTCTTTAAGCTGTATCCCCCCCAGTTTTTTTTGGCCTCCTACACCCATGGGTTTGAGACTATTGTGCAATTATTTCTAATTGTTTGCATGCCTTCCCATGCTTTTAAAGTACAGTATTGTGTGTATAATTGTTGTTATAGCTTTAATAAGTGTTTCAAAAAGCCATTGTGATTCCTATTTAGTACTCGTATATTTTTTATAGACAAGTGATACTTTTTTCAGTTGCGGATGAGACTTTATTTGCGAGCTAGAGCTACAGGTCTAATAGAATATTGATTTTGTATAACTTTAATTATTTAGTGCTCTTAATATTCAAGCTGTGCTAAAACCAATTGAGTTATAAGGCCTGTTTTGCATCTTTGGCTGGCCCATAGTGATTGTGGGGGGGGGGGAAACTAATAATCAGATTTAGAGTTGCTAATAGAACATGTGGCAATATTAAGAGCAGTTTTAAGTGTGTATACATCTACAAATTGGGAAATAGTATAGGTCTCTGTGAGTCTTTGCCCTGTGTTTCAGCCTAATATCTCCACAGTATAAGCAACCAAGGATAATATCCATAGCTAATTCAAAACACCCACTCATTTTAAGTGAGTGTTCCTAAAGATTTGCTGCCACTTGCCTGATCTCTCTCTAAGGCTGTTCAAAGCCTAAGTGCATGCTTGTAAAGACCGCATTAGTACTTTACCTGTGAAGTGGTTAATCTACATAATAAATGTATGCAAGGAGGTTCAAGTTCCACTGTGACTAGCTCTCCAAAGCCTATAATAAATTAAAGTCTGGGGTCCCCCAGTACCCCCTCTGAAAGGGGGAAGAGTGGGGAGAATGGAAGAGGGAAAGGTCAATAGTATTTGTTAAATAACTGGATCAGATTGAAATTGACATCACACCTTCCCCTGTACATATCTATAAGCAGGAAGTTTGCATCAATAGTAAGCACAGCTCTTCAAAAATGTAAATGCCCTTCTCACACTTCAACCAAAGTATCATGGTTTACTCCTAAGTTGAATAGAGGTATCAAACTTTGTTTTTTTCTAATTAACAACTAGCTTTATGACAATTCCTAGGTTTAATTATTCATTGACCGAAAGTTTGCTAACATATACATTTTTCATTGTACAGCGGTCCCTTAAACCCTAACATAAAGCCAAAACTAGGCCCACCCTAGCCCTCAACAGCCCATGTAATCTAGGTTGGACCATCAACCTCCACATTACGTATTTAACCTATATTTACTCCCATGGTTCCCAACAGTACCGCCCAATGGCACTAGCACTACACCTCCATAAGAACGCCCATGGATTCTAACACTAGCTCCCAAGGAGGCCCATTAGGTGCCCCTTGGTCCCTTGAATGTAATAGCACTGTTAACTAGTTTTAAATAAAACTAATAGTAAGGGAAGTAATCAAGGTATATATGTCAGTAGTGCAGACTACTAGTGTCCAGCACCTTTGTATCCTTGTTTTCTAATAGTTTGGGAGAGTGAAGATATGTCTTTAATTTCAGATAAATGTCCCTTATATGCAACAACAGATTTTTCTCCTTAAACCTTTTCTCTGATCCCCCACATAGAACCGTCACTTCCTCTACTACTAAAGGATCAGAAAAGGGGTTAAATGTAATTTTACATTTTATAATCTAATTTCTTTTATGTCTTGCAAAACTATATATCTAAAATTAGAAAATAACATATATTAAAATTACACAATAAATATATTAATGGGGCAATTGACAACACTGAATAACTCTCTCAAGTCGTTGGTATCGAGATGTGAGCAGATTGAGGAGAAACAAGACAGAAGAGATTGAGTATCACTGTTTCAGATTTGTCATCTATATCACCCAATTAATTCTAATGTTAGAAACTGAAATGAAAAACTGGAGCAATCTTGGTATTTGATCTCATGTGTGTTTCCAACTGTTATAAACCAGATGTGTCAAACCCCGGGGGCATGACACCATACTGACGCACCTCCCTCAGTCAGAAGGATGATAAACCTGGGAACGATGCCCCTGTCTTCAGCTGTACATCTAATTATGAAGACATCTTACACATTTGGTGGGAAAAAATACATTGCAGATATGGATAAAGAAATATATAATATACAAAACCAGTTGTTTATTTTTTACAATGTTTCTCGGATATATAATCTTCTGCTAAAATTGGATGTGGTCAACATTGTGTACTTCTTAGTGTAATCTACATGTTTCTTATAATGGCTTACTCTGCACATGCCTTAAAGGACTGCTGTGGTCATATACCTAAAATACATATTTTGAAAAACTGCCCTTAAAAAAGGCAAAATGGTTTTAGAATGTAAAAAAATACAGCACCAAATGTATTACCTTTTATATGTAATAATGCTGCTGTGTAATCTACCATTTTGGTTTCTGCTGATAAGCTTCCAAGGACACACCCTCCTGACAAAATAACATACTAGATCAGCTGATCAATGAAGATGCCTGCGGTAATGAATAAACTGAGTATAATAGATAAAAATACAAATGTTGTGGTAATTGTTTTATTTTTTTGTTTCACTTTCTTAAAATATTTTGTTCATTATAAAGTTTAGTTATTCGAAGAAAAAAAAGACAAATGTGACGACAACTGAAGCCTCTGTATTCCCATAAAGTCTTGCTTGTCTTAAACACTTTCTGAATGTAAATTATAAAAAATAATATTGAGAAATCTGTATATAAACCTTCATGCTCTTGTAAAGAAACTAAAGGCTTAATCACATTATCCTTCTCTGAATTTATTCTGTACTTTTTGTACCATACTTTACACTAATAATGGTCAAGTTAAAATTACTCTCGCCATGCACTAAAATTCCAGATAAAGGAACTTAAAGGGTCGCTTAATTAAGCCCAATTTGGATCACTGTGAAGATCTCCTAAAAGCATGTTGAAATACTTTTAGAATTTTTGAAATATGTGCATTTTTCAATTAGAATTGGTGTTTACATGTGCCTACAGCCTACTCCATGTCGGTTTCAACAAACCAGATTTGTACCACTCATTCAAGTCAATGGTATGATTTTGTCAGACTGCATATATTTCCAGTTTGAAGGTAACAAACCATCTAATGTGTTTAATTCTTACAGAAACCAGAAAAATCAGCACTCGAATTTGAGCTATGCAGACCAAATTACTGCAAATTACTGGGGGTTACTGCTTCGTGCAGTGATCCCAACAAAAAAATCTTACCTTTATCACATCTATCTGTGCAAGCATAGAATGCCGGTACTCACCTAAAACTCTATGTAAACAATGATTTAAAACTTAAGATTCTTTATCTCTTATTAGTGTAACTAAAGCAATAGATAATTTTAACATACAATGTTGTGCTCTTTCCCACCATGAAGAGCACTTACAGTGAGTTCAGTGGCCCTTTACAATGTTAAATGGGTATGTAGAATACATATACTAGTTACTAGTAAATGGTGTCTGCTTTCATGCAATATATATTTCCAGCAAATAACTGACTTATTCATCACACTGGCTTCCCAGCTCCATTCACCGCTAGGACACAAGCAATCACCATTGACACAGAGCCTCACACCATCCAACCAAGTAGAGGCACCTACCCAACCGAATTCCCATTCACCTCTGAGACACAAGCAAGCACTGGCAACATGGCATCACACCATCCAACTAAGTAGAGGTTATACTAGCTAAAGGTAAAGGAAATATACTGCAGACTAGTGGTATTCTCCTCACAATCACTTCCTATTGAATTGCTACTCTCTCCCACTAAAAGAAAATATCATCCCAACTTTGCACATTTTATACTCAAGTACATTTTACACTTGTCTCACAGCAACATCATTTTCTTCTCTTTCATCCTCCATCACTTCAACTTTCACTTACTTCCTGGCCTATGCAAATCCTTATCTGTTACTCTTGCCCAGGTTTCAGACTCTCCCACTCCCTTAAGTTTGTGAGTTTTCAATCGTGAAAGGTGCCTTTGGAAAAACACTATATATAAGATTATTTTTAAGCTTAAAGACAGGCCCCTCCATTTCTGGCCTTGTGTTAATATTGTGTGGGGGGATTTTGTACTTAAACGCAAGTATAGAGCTACAGAATATGTTGGAGCATTCCAAATAAAGTATCATAATAATAGTGGCATATATTTTTATAGCCAGTCACCTATACCGAAAACTAGGGCATAAGCTGATTTCAAACTTAACAGAACAGGATTGTCTGCAGCTGTGAGATTTTGATAAATAGCTTCTGAAATGTACTAGTTTGGTCCAGATGGCTGTATAATAATTCCCAAATCTTATTGGTGGAACACCTCTAGCAATATTTTAACTATAATAATAGCATTCTGGTGACAGTTTGCATGAGCTAGGTCTATTGACTGAAAATGATTTCAACAGCTTATTTTACAATCACTAATAATTATTATAAATACAGTGCAGTGCAAACCTCACAAAGTGAGCATATGATTAAATCTTTTCAGCATTTTGTGGGTGTTAAGCTGGGTAGCACAGATACTTGGTGCCGTGAAAGACAAGCAGCTAAGTATATGGATAAGTACAGTAATCTGAATTAAAGCTGGAGATTTGAATGATGTTTGATCTGATAATAATATGCCTACTACACATGCATTGTTATGCAATTCAGCAGATCACAGCCAAATGGAAATTGCAGTGGCAGAATATGCTCTAGCATATGATACTGCATGATTCAAAGGAGAAGAACAATAGCTTCAAATAAGCCAATGTTTTATACAGAGAGCACCATGTAATTGTAATGATTTAAATGTGATTTCTTCCCAGTATTTCCTCCGACTGCACACTATTTATGTGACAATGATAAATGTGGACCTGAAATGACTTATGTATATATCCTTAAGTTACATCCTATATTTTATCTTAGCTTCACTTCACTGAATACGGAGCTGCAATAGAGCCCCCTAGTGATTATATATAGCAGAGACATTATCTCACATTTAGTAGTCAACTTATACTAACATAACGTCTGAAAGAAAACCTGGCCAATTTTTTAATGCATGTTCTTTTGAATAACTTAAGAAAATATTTTAAGAAAAAAATATAAAGCCTATTCTTTATTGTGAGATTACTATTCCTGTACTAGACTGCTTCCTATAGCTATAAGGTAAACTAATGAGCTGTGTATTAGTCCTAATTAAGGGAAAATGACAGTTGTACCTGCCACATTGCCATTGTACAAATAGAAACATTCTCTCTGGATTCAAAATATCCTAACATCTCAGGAAGAAGATAGCTGGAAACTAAAATGATAGATTACACAACAGCATAGTTGCATATGACAGTAATACATAAGAGGCTGCAGGCACGATCCAAAGATAAAACTCAAATAGATAGATCCTCAGAGGGGTTTAGAGTCGTACTTGTCTTTCAAAATCACAAGTCAGAACACAAGGTGAAGAAATGCACCACAGCTTTTGATACATTGATGCAGTGGATGTCTCTATCTTTGTGATAAACACTAGTGGGTTACAACTATTGTAGTAATTGTTGTGGGCCATTCATTTATATGACTAACTAAAGAGAGAGTGTAATTGCAAGGTAAAAGGCTGTGAGTATATCATCTGTAATATTGTGGTTTTATAATGAATCTTATCTGCCTGAGGTGGTGGGTTTGTCTTCTACTCCCTTCCTTCACATGACTTATATTGTTTGCGTAGAAGCTATGAGATAGGAGGTAATTCATCTGGTTGTTTTTTCAATCATTGTTTGAAAAATCATGCAACAAAAAACATCATTGATGACACCATGTGAGGGTATAATCACATATGGTCACAACACAGAGATAAGGAGAGATAGGTCACCGCTCTTGAATAATTAAACAGCTACTATTTGAAAGGATCGCTTATCCCATGGCTTCCAGACAACAAAGTGAGTCATGTGAAGGGAGAAAGATGGAAATAGCCCCGGCACATAATGCAGGTAAGATTCATTTTAAAACTATTTTAATTATTGTTAATATTATAAACACATTTCTTGTGATGAAGAAGATTGAAACAGTCATTTACATGGGGCTTACATAGGCTTTTTAAAGGACCACTGCAGTTCAAGAAAAAATACACTTGTCTGTTAAGTACGTACAAAACATACAATATTAGTAGCTGTGTAAGCTATGGGCATAAATCATTTTTTTTGTAAAATCTAAATTTTTGAAGACTATGTGTATAAGTACAGGAATCCATTTTGTGTTTGTACATCACTTCCTCAGAGCTCAATTATGAGGTTGTTTGTTTTGGAAAGAGGGTTGGAGAAGGAGAGTCTAGAGAGCCATTGTAAAGATCATTGGATAAAATTGAAATAGACACAGACCACTAGCCAACTGCAATACCCATTCGCTCCCAGTACAGAGATCTGGCTGGATCCCTGAGTGGGTGCGAACTCGCAGTTGCATTGGCTTAGACTCTGTAGATTTAAATGGGGCTTACTACAGGACTGATTGAGAAATCAAGCATAGTTAACTAGGTTGGCAACTAAGAGCCTCATGAAGCCTATAAGCTAAGTTGCTATTCAATTGACGTATTTTTGCGTGCTGCAAGCGGTCTGCAGGATATGGGCTAATGTTTTTACACCCGTAAATGGAAAATGTAGACGAAAATCCTATGAGTACTAGAGAGGACCTGCAAAGAGGGTTAAAGACATATCTGTAGCACTGTAAAAGCAAATAAAAAAATCCATACTGCACTGTAAATGATGGGGAAAGCGATAAAAGACATTATAATTAATAGCACAACAGTCTCAAGCTCGCAAAGCGGCAATAAAAAATAATTGTATTTTATGTTTAATTTCTGGGTTATATCGATCTCGGGAATCAATGAGTTAATACATATCGGGCCACCCACATGGACGAGAACAGTATTGGCATTCATTTTTATTATTTTGTATTTTGCGGTTTTGCAACTCCGATCACATATCGGACCTCTTAACGTTAATTGATTCACATGTAACTTCCATCTTAGACTGACATACTGAGGATGGTCTCATTTTCCATTGGCTGTTTCTAAATGGGTAGTTACAGCCTTGCTTAACTGATCATGTTCACGCCCTGAAATGCTCCGTACGAGTGCATGGTTTACGGTTTCAGCTTTCGGCCCATAACTTGTGGGCTTGTGCAATTGAATAGCACCAGAATTGTAACAGACTTAAGGCCTGTAGCAGGGCCGCAGACATACAGCCTATATACAGTGAGATGCGGGCTTCTAACTGAATGAGGCTCTATGTTTTCAGACAACAATTGCAACACTTTATATCAATAGACAAGTGTCAAGGGATGTCCCTTTGATCCAACCCAGACACTCTAAACCCTGCCATGGTGCTCTAACAGTCGGCTAACACTTTCAGTAACCTCCCCACCATATCCCACTACACAGGAAGATGAGATGGGGCATTCCTCTAACCTCATCTGTAAAACTATCATTCATTAAGTCAGGTTAGCTAGTCTAGTATTGGCTACCCACATACCAGCACTTCCCAGTTCTTATGCAGCAAACGTCTCTAGAGGTAACAGCCCTCACACACCCTGAGGAGCCCAGACATGAAGCAAGGAGCTACACCATTTGGTGGGGAGATAAGGGAGCACCTGGCTGGGGAAGCAGACATCTTGGTACCCCAGTCCCTGGCTAAAAACCCCATAGCCCCTTCCCCTCTCCTATACTTGAGATTTTCACCAATCAGCGCCTCTCCCACCAAGGCCTGATTAATGTAAAACTAACCAAGCAGACAAATCCAGTCAGAGCCAACAAAGAGCAGACCCTAATTGGTCAATGCAAGTTAAGGAGGGAATTTTGAATACCCAATAGATGGCCATTTTATGTTTGCCTATGTAAATTTGTCATTGTTTAAAAGTGCCACCCGAAAGTAAGGATGATGCTCTTTCTGTGACATATATTGATAGTGTGTATCATTTAGAAGAAAGGATTTTATTATTTGTATTTACTGGAAATTCTCCAACTTGTCCTGAATTCCTGCGGAGAGTGGTATGTCAATCTGCAGGTAGGATTCTGTAAAGCTATACCTTTTCGAGCCCAATGAAGAAGCACATCTTGACAAACAGCAAGCCTTCAATATCAGCAAGAGATTGTCTATATGACTAGCGCCTACATGGGCACAGTTTGTTTGCATTAACTGTTATGTACTAATTTTATCCAAAACAAACATAACATGAAATAACTCTATCTGTTCTTTCAAATATAAGAAAATAAAAGTCCTCTGTATCTTAATACTCTGACTTCAAAAAGTACAAATGTAAAATCTTTATATTCATATTAAGCGTATTCTCATTTCCTCCTCTCTTCTCACCTCTCACTCCTGCCTTCAGGACTTTTCTCGAGCTGTCACTAGTCTGTGGCACTTCTTGCCTCATTCTGTCAGACTATTTTCCTGCCTCAAAACCATCAGAAATTCAGTAAAATGCATACCCTTCTACATAAAACTGCTCAAACACACAATATACAGTGTAACACACAACCACTTCCATTAGTCTACTGTCTTATTCACTGACATTCATGCATCTGTCACCTCACTTCTGGGCCACCATGCTGTCTGTGGACCCGTTTGTTTCATATTTGTATTGCATTGTACCTGTACTTGTATTTCTACTTACCTATGATTTTCTATTTACCTTTGTAATCTGCTAATTGTACTCACTATATAGTGCTACAACAAATGTTGGTGCTTTATAAATAAAGAGTAGTAGTAGTAGTAAAGAGTAGTAGTAGTAGTAGTAGTAGTAATAATAATAATAATAATTATGCAAAATATTCATTTACCACCGTGCAGTTTTAGAAAAACTTCTATTTGCTATATTTGCCATTCAGTATTATTGCAACTTTTGGATCATGGAGCCATTTTTCTGTTAAATGCCTGAAAGACTCTCAGAATATGGCTCTAAATTAAATACATCAGAAAAGAACTGAAAAGGTATATTCTAGGCACTTAAGAAAATACAGATAAATGAGTGGAACCACATGAGCTTCAATTAGTAGGAACTATGCAATAAAGCAGGCAGCACAGCGAAGTAGACAAGATAATACAGGTTAATTACACAGGGCCTCATTCAATTGCGATTCGGCCAATTGAATAGGGCTCTATATAAGCACAGAGCATATTTTTTTACAGAAGTTTTTAGTTGGTTAAGACCTTGCTTTTAGATAGAAGTTCACTAACTAAAAACTTCTGTAAAACATTTTTTCTCTGTGCTTATATAGAGCCCTATTGAATTGCCCACATCGCATTTGAATGAGGCCAATAGAGTGGAAGATGCATCAATTTGTGACCGCATCACGCTGTATATAGCCTGTATGTCTGCGGCCTTGCTGCGGGCTCGCAGTCTGCTACAATTCCGATGCTTTCCAATTGAACAAGCCCGCAAGTTACGGGCCGAAAGCCTAAACCGTAAACTATGCACTCGTGTGTAGCATTTAAGGGCAGGAACATGATGAATTAAGCAAGGTCGTAACTAACCATTTTGAAACAGCCAGTAGAAAATAAGGCCATTACATGTCAATCAATTAGCGTTTAGGGGTCCAATATGTGATCCCCTTTGCTCTCTTGTACTCGTAGGTTTTTCTTCTAACATTTGCCATTTGCGGTGTCAAAACATTGGCGGGCTTGCGGAGTTGAAATGATTGAATAGTAATTTGTGATTTTAGCGATCGGAACTCTTGCGGACGTGAAAGATTAAAGGCTTAGATGGGGCGTAAGTTCCGGTTTTAACAACAGCAGGAATTTCAAGCCCATAAAACGTAGGCTGTTTGCGGCTCGCAAAAAAACACCAATTAAATCGCAAATTAACTTACGGCCTCACTTACAGGCTACTGTAACTTACAATTTCTCAATTGAATGAGGCTATAAATGTTAAAACCAAGAACATTTACTAAGCATGTCATGTGCATCTCACATTATCTCCTGATTTACTATATTTATTTCCTTTGGGGAAAGTACCGTAAGTAAAATCCCCCACTGTTTGGATATCAACTGGATGAAATAACTGTTGCCCTAAATTCTACTTTACATAATTACACAGTAGTACCTAAAAACAATTAAATAGTCCCAATATTCTCTACAATTTCTTGAACTGTTTTACACAGGTTTCATTTTAACTTAAATCTCTCTGTTGTCACAAAAAATATTACATTTCCAGTGTGCATATAACATGCAAAGCTTCAGAACACACAAATTCAAATAAAAATACTTATAATAAAAGTACTACAACAGGTAAACCAATTTTCTGTTTTATAAATGTACGCTTTTTAAAGAAAGTCACATCATATTTTTACTTTTAACAACACACTTCCCCTGGGGCATTTATTCATCAGGTCAAAACAGCTGGCTTATTTCCAGTTCCTTCTTTGTCTCTTTTAGAATAAATATGACATGGAGCATAGTTTACTAAATGCACAGGTCTAAAGCCTCGGGAGAATTTGGAAAGGTGATCTTGTTTTATTTCTTGCCACTGACAAAGTTTCAAGACCTAATGTCATTTTGCATTTTAACATCTCAATGAACATGGCAAGATATGTTTTACGCAATGTTTGTTTTTTGTTAGTGCAAACCTTTCTAGAAAAAAAGCTATATACTATAGGTATCTCTTCACAAGAAGCAAAGATTTATACAGTAAATATATATTTTTATATTTCATTTCCGACTACTAATTTAGAGGACAATTTTTGATTTTATGGAAATGTTTTTTATTAGATTAATTTGATCTTTCTCAATGTAATTAATTATGACCAATACCTTCTAAAGAAAATAGTACCCACTTATGGTATACACTCTAGATCTATTTTAAATTATTAAAGATATCTTAAACCACCCAATTTTTAAAAAGCAAAAAATCGATATTCATACCAGTTAAAATATTGTGAAGCTTTAAAATGAAAAGAATGTTTCACTGGCAATAATAATTGAAATCATATATATAGTTGTCTTAATTGCAAGTTTGTTGGTAACCCTATGTTAAAATTTACGGGCTTGCACATGCGCAATGAGCTCATCGTGCAATGAGCTCATCGTGAGGTCCGCATGTTGCGGATTTGCTGAGGTCTACAATGAGCGCCGTAAAGGGGGAGAAGCTCGCAATGAGTGCCAAAGGTGCACATCGCGAGGCCTGCAAGTTAGAGGGGAGAGCCTCGCATTGTGTCGAAAACGAGGCTTCAAATTTTTATGCCATAATTTTTGACGGGAAAGTAGCTAGTACATAAATTCTGTAAGTATTAGCCTTGATGATGAGCTCTCGGTGCTATTACAATCAAATAATATTGTGTGAATAATATATTTACTCAAGGCGTATCTATATAAAAATGACATATCTACCTAAATTATTTCATTATTATCGTTTATTTATAAAGCACCGACACACAGTCTTATTAAATTGCGATCCAGACAATTTAATAGGGCTCTATATAAGCACAGAGCATATTTTTTTTACAAAAGTTTTTAGTTAGTGAACTTCTTTTTAAAAGCAAGGTCTTCACTAACTAAAAACTTCTGTAAAAAATATGCTATGTGCTTATATAGAGCCATAGTTAATTGGCCGAATCGCAATTTATTGATATTCCATAGTTATTTTCAATTAATTGCAGACTCTACTTATACACTAAATCAAAGATCAAACATATATATATACTAGCGAATTGCCCGTCAAAAAATGACGGCAATGAAATTGTAAATGAGCTAATGCTGTTTGGTGTATAATAATACATTAATAAATTAATATACTTTACCTATTTTTAAGTAATATATGCAGGAAGCATTGTGTTGAAGAGCTAACAATCTGTTTTGATGTTGCTGCAGCATTAGTGGTGTGGAGGTGCTGTGTAAGCGTGCTGAACGTGTGCAGTGTAATAGTGTGAGTGCGCAAGACCAAACCGTTAGCGTAGTTGTGTACTTCCGCATTGTTGTAATATGGCGGGTAATGTGTGGTATGCGTCTTTGCGGAATATCCGTAGGTCTTTTGTGGTGTTTTGCGTGTTTCTTGTGGTGTTTTGCGTGTTTACAGTGCTGTAGCCTCCTTTTCGTTTTGTTCGGCGGCCATTTTTTCTCTCGCTTAGAGAATTTTTGAGTGTCTAAACTCTTTTGAGGTGTAACTTCATTTTATGAGGTCCTGGATGCTCCCTCTTGCTGTAGGTAAGCTTTTTATGTATGTGTTGTGTGTATTTATTGTGTTTTTAATTTTTTCATGTTCGCGGGTTGCAGACGATTTTTGCAAGGTCGTAATGTGTGGTAACGTGTGTCGTATGTTGTTTGCGTTCCGATATAAAGTTTGCGAGGGTCGCAGTTGCTGGAATGGAGCCCCTTCGGCGCCGTGTGTTGTATGTTTTTTGCGTTCCGACGTAAAGTTTGCGAGGGTTGCAGTTGCTGGCAAGGAGCGCCTTCGGCGCTCCTTGCCAGCAACTGGGGCCCTCGCTATGCGAGGGCCGTGGCTCGCTGCGCGAGCCCGCAAGCGTTAGCAACAACTCGTATGCTCACAACATATAGAATAATTTACACATAGCAGGGAAAAAGTGCATATATTGTAATCCACCTTAAGTGAACAGAAGAGGAGAGAGGCAGGGGTGGGACTTTGTCTGAATGCTGGTTGCAGAGGATACAGGATCTGATGGGATACTGAATCTCTTATTACAGTAGCACTGAAGGAGATAATTTACACATAGCAGAGAAAAAGTGCATGTATGCTTCAATATATAGAAATCCACCTTAAGTGAACAGCAGAGGAGAGAGGCCCCTGCGTGATGTCATTAACAGATGCCGGCAGCTCACAGGAAAAGCAGCAGGAGGTGCTCCCATCAGAGTAAGGAGAGGGGGGAAAGAAGGAGGATAACGGGGAGGTAGAAGGATGATAAGGGGTGAGGAGGAGGATGATGATAAGGGGTGAGGAGGGGGGTTAAGATAAGGCGTGAGGAGGAGGATGATGTGGGGAAGGAGGGAGCATGTTGTCAAACTGCGAGTTGTCATCCTGCAAGGCCGCAAGTGTGACGACAACTCGCAGTTAGACAATTATAATATGTGATATATATATATATATATATATAATCCAGCAATTTGTTCATATTGCCATGCGCAATATATCCTAACTAGCATTGTGACATTACATATGAGCACTATATACCAGATTACAAATTATTATCAAGATAACATTTGCATGAGATATTCATCTGTCTCATTTAATAACAAAATGCCTTAAAGTATTCAGTCATTATTGTCATCGCCATCAAGTAAAGTATTTCATGTGACTGATTCAGAAAAATTATATATTTTATATGGACCAACTAATCATATATATGATAATGTGATTTACAATGGGAGAGGCTTATTTACATTACTTAATCAGTTATCATTCTGAACTATTTTAACCCTTATTGATCAAATAAATCATGTAAAAGTAAAGCCTGCACTTAAGGTTTATGCAGATAAATCCACTTTTTTACTGTTTTCAAGAGAATCATATCAAGATCACAATCTCTGATATTAAGGCATGCTTTCTCAATGCTAAGGAATTTTAAGGTGGTCATATTTCCATTAGGCATTTAATTTATATGGCTTGCAATCTCAAGGATTACCGTAGTCCTTCTTCCCCTGATGACAGGCATGTCAGAATCACATATATAGTTGTGAGCATGCGGGTTGTTGCTAACGCTGCGGCCCTCGCGAAGCGAGGGCCGCAGTTGCTGGCAACACTCCCCAGTGGCCCACATCACCCGAGGCGCCTGCACGGCACCCCCTGCCCCACTGATGCTCCCCAGCGGCCCACATCACCCCAGGCTGCAGGGAAGCTCAGACACCCAGCCAGCACTGACAGGACCCTGCCACTGATGCTCCCCAGCAGCCCACATCACCCCAGGCACCTGCACGGGAAGCTCAGACACCCAGCCAGCACTTCCAGGTATCAGTGCTGCAGGATGCAGCTCCAGGGAGGCAGGACAGTTGGGGGTACAAGGAGGAGCCTCCGATCCCGGCCTGTGCTGTCTGGCCTGCAGCTGGGTTCTTCCCCAGCTACTTCCTTGCGCTGGGCTCCGAGGACAGGCCGCAGGGGGCGGGGATCTGATAAATGAGCCACAGGCCTAAGGCTGCAGAGGGGGGAGAGGAATAAAATTACCCCCGTTAGGTGTACAAGGAAGAGCCTTTCCTGGAGATGGAGCCGCGGTGCTCAGATCTGGGCCTGTGCTGGTTGGCCTGTGGCTGGCTTCTCCCCCAGGGCTCCCTCCTCGGCAGCTCCACACAGCTGCTTCACATCTCTGCCTCAACAAGCAGACAGGACAGAGATGAGGATTGAGCCCACCGCTGCTCCCCACACAGACAGCCATCTGCAGAGATCCAGTGGGAGAAGAACCCAGTAGGTAATGAAGTGGGGGTCACAAGCAGGGAGAAGGGAGACAGGATGGGGGAAGGGAGCCAGGAGAGGTAGGTGAGACACAGGGAAGGGAGAAGGGGCAAAGAGACACAGAGGAGGGAGGGGGGTACAGGGGAGGGAGTGGGGAAAGAGACACAGGGGAGGTAGAGGGGGAAGAGACACAGGGGAGGGCGATGGGGAGAATGGGAGACAGGGGAGGGAGAGTGGAGGCAAAGAGAGACAAGAGAGGGATAGTAGGGGCAAATAGAGACAGGGGAGGGATAGATTGGGCAAAGAGAGACAGGGGAGGGATAGATTGGGCAAAGAGAGACAAGGGATGGATATAGGGGGCAAAGAGAGACAGGGGAGGGATAGATTGGGCAAAGAGAGACAGGGGAGGGAGAGAGGGGACAAAGAGAGACAGGGGAGGGAGAGAGGGGACAAAGAGAGACAGGGGAGGGATAGAGGGGGCAAAGAGAGACAGGGGAGGGAGAGAGGGGACAAAGAGAGACAGGGGAGGGAGAGAGGGGACAAAGAGAGACAGGGGAGGGATAGAGGGGGCAAAGAGAGACAGGGGAGGGAAAGAGGGGGCAAAGAGAGACAGGGGAGGGAGAGAGGGGGCAAAGAGAGACAGGGGAGGGATAGAGGGGGCAAAGAGAGACAGGGGAGGGATAGAGGGGGCAAAGAGAGACAGGGGAGGGAGAGAGGGGGCAAAGAGAGACAGGGGAGGGAGAGAGGGGGCAAAGAGAGACAGGGGAGGGAGAGAGGGGGCAAAGAGAGACAGGGGAGGGAGAGAGGGGACAAAGAGAGACAGGGGAGGGAGAGAGGGGACAAAGAGAGACAGGGGAGGGAGAGAGGGGACAAAGAGAGACAGGGGAGGGAGAGAGGGGACAAAGAGAGACAGGGGAGGGAGAGAGGGGACAAAGAGAGACAGGGGAGGGAGAGAGGGGACAAAGAGAGACAGGGGAGGGAGAGAGGGGGCAAAGAGAGACAAGGGAGGGAGAGAGGGGACAAAGAGAGACAGGGGAGGGAGAGAGGGGGCAAAGAGAGACAAGGGAGGGAGAGAGGGGACAAAGAGAGACAGGGGAGGGAGAGAGGGGGCAAAGAGAGACAAGGGAGGGAGAGAGGGGGCAAAGAGAGACAAGGGAGGGAGAGAGAGGGCAAAGAGAAACAGGAGGGGGGAGGGAAAGAGACATGGGAGGGAGAAATGTTTTGGAAAAAACTTGATCTTGCCGTCATTTTTTGACGGGCAAGTCGCTAGTCACATATATAGTTGTGAGCGTACGAGTTGTTGCTAACGCTGCGGGCTCGCGTAGCGAGCCCGCGGCCCTCGCGAAGCGAGGGCCGCGGGCTCGCTACGCGAGTCGCGGCCCTCGCGAAGCGAGGGCCGCGACACGCGTATCGAGCCGCGGCCCTCGCGTAGCGAGGGCCGCGGCTCGCGCAGCGAGCCGAGGCCCTCGCGAAGCGAGGGCACTGCCCGAGGGTCTCAGTTGCTGCAAGGAGCGCCGAAGGCGCTCCTTGCCAGCAACTGAGACCCTCGGGCAGTGCCCTCGCGAAGCGAGGGCACTGCCCGAGGGTCTCAGTTGCTGGCATGGAGCGCCGAAGGCGCTCCATGCCAGCAACTGAGGACCCTCGCGAAGCGAGGGCCTCAGTTGCTGGCATGGAGCGCCGTAGGCGCTCCATGCCAGCACCTGAGGACCTCGCAAAGCGAGGGCCGCAGTTGCTGGCATGGAGCGCCGAAGGCGCTCCTTGCCAGCAACTGCGACCCTCGCAAACTTCACCTCGCAACCCAAACAGTACGACACACACATTACGACACTCGCAAACAACATACGACACACGTTCACACACATTACGGACTCGCAACACTCGGACGCAACTCGCGAACATTAGAAAATGTCAAACACAATACATACACACACCACATACATAAAAAACTTACCTACACCAAGAGGGAGCACCCAGCACCTCAAAAATACAACTTACACCTCGATTTTACTTCAAATAAAACAGTTTAGACACTAAAAAAAAAACGAAGCGAGAGAAAAAATGGCCGCCGAACAAAACGAAAACGAGGCTACAGCACTCTAAACTCGCAAAACACCACAAGAAACTCGCAAAACACCACAAAACACCTACGGATATTCCGATACAAACGTATAACACACATTACTCGCCATTTCTCGCCAATGCGGAAGTACGCGAGTACGCTAACGGTTTGGTCTCGCGCACGCACAGTGTTACACTGCACACATTCATCACGCTTACACAGCAGCTCCACAACACTAATGCTGCAGCAACATCAAAACAGATTGACAGCTCTTCAACACAATGCTTCAAAATAGGTAAAGTATATTACTTTATTAATCTATTAGTTATTTTATTAGTATACACCAAACAGCATTAGCTCACTTAAAATTTCATTGCCGTCATTTTTTGACGGGCAATTCGCTAGTATAATATAATATAAATGCCTGCCAGCATGGCCCCCCATCCATGGCAGGCCCCTGACAATAGTATACCCCCTGAAACAGCTTTGCAGACCAAAAAAGGTTGAGAACAACTGATCTAAAAGACATAGGTCTTCATTCAATTTGAATTTTGGCAATTGAATAGGGCTCTATATAAGCACATAACATATTTTTTTGACAGAAGTTTTTAGTTAGTAAAAACCTTGGTTTTGGATAGAAGTTCAGTAATTAAAAAGTTCTGTCAAAATTTGTTGTATGTGCTTATATAGAGCCCTATTCAATTGGGCAACTCGGAATTGAATGAGGCTCATACAGTCTAAAGCCTAGCATATTATAGTGGCACTGTGGTCAGTCCCGGATCTTTCCTTTTGGAGCCCCTAGGCAGTGAAGAGGAGGAGCCCCTGCGAGTGCAAGGTATGCACGCACCCAGTTTTCCCTTTTCTGTGCATGTATATAGCTCTATTGCTGTGTGAGCAAATCACAGACATTTCCCCATAACAGCCATTTTAACAACACCGCTACTCATACACACGCCAAGCTATTACTTGTTTATTAAATGTATTTGATGATGTACCATATTATTTATATTTTTCTATGTCTGTGAACAACAGTACAGGGAGTGCAGAATTATTAGGCAAATTAGTATTTTGACCACATCATCCTCTTTATGCATGTTGTCTTACTCCAAGCTGTATAGGCTCGAAAGCCTACTACCAATTAAGCATATTAGGTGATGTGCATCTCTGTAATGAGAAGGGGTGTGGTCTAATGACATCAACACCCTATATCAGGTGTGCATAATTATTAGGCAACTTCCTTTCCTTTGGCAAAATGGGTCAATAGAAGGACTTGACAGGCTCAGAAAAGTCAAAAATAGTGAGATATCTTGCAGAGGAATGCAGCACCCTTAAAATTGCAAAGCTTCTGAAGCGTGATCATCAAACAATCAAGCGTTTCATTCAAAATAGTCAACAGGGTCGCAAGAAGCGTGTGGAAAAACCAAGGCGCAAAATAACTGCCCATGAACTGAGAAAAGTCAAGCGTGCAGCTGCCACAATGCCACTTGCCACCAGTTTGGCCATATTTCAGAGCTGCAACATCACTGGAGTGCCCAAAAGCACAAGGTGTGCAATACTCAGAGACATGGCCAAGGTAAGAAAGACTGAAAGACGACCACCACTGAACAAGACACACAAGCTGAAACGTCAAGACTGGGCCAAGAAATATCTCAAGACTGATTTTTCTAAGGTTTTATGGACTGATGAAATGAGAGTGAGTCTTGATGGGCCAGATGGATGGGCCCGTGGCTGGATTGGTAAAGGGCAGAGAGCTCCAGTCCGACTCAGACGCCAGCAAGGTGGAGGTGGAGTACTGGTTTGTGCTGGTATCATCAAAGATGAGCTTGTGGGGCCTTTTCGGGTTGAGGATGGAGTCAAGCTCAACTCCCAGTCCTACTGCCAGTTCCTGGAAGACACCTTCTTCAAGCAGTGGTACAGGAAGAAGTCTGCATCCTTCAAGAAAAACATGATTTTCATGCAGGACAATGCTCCATCACACTCGTCCAAGTACTACCCAGAGTGGCTGTCAAGAAAGGGTATAAAAGAAGAAAATCTAATGACATGGCCTCCTTGATCACCTGATCTGAACCCCATTGAGAACCTGTGGTCCATCATCAAATGTGAGATTTACAAGGAGGGAAAACAGTACACCTCTCTGAACAGTGTCTGGGAGGCTGTGGTTGCTGCTGCACGCAATGTTGATGGTGAACAGATCAAAACACTGACAGAATCCATGGATGGCAGGCTTTTGAGTGTCCTTGCAAAGAAAGGTGGCTATTTTGGTCACTGATTTGTTTTTGTTTTGTTTTTGAATGTCAGAAATGTATATTTGTGAATGTTGAGATGTTATATTGGTTTCACTGGTAAAAATAAATAATTGAAATGGGTATATATTTGTTTTTTGTTAAGTTGCCTAATAATTATGCACAGTAATAGTCACCTGCACACACAGATATCCCCCTAAAATAGCTAAAACTAGAAACAGACTAAAAACTACTTCCAAAAATATTCAGCTTTGATATTAATGAGTTTTTTGGGTTCATTGAGAACATGGTTGTTGTTCAATAATAAAATGAATCCTCAAAAATACAACTTGCCTAATAATTCTGCACTCCCTGTATTTCATTTTTAAGCCCAAATATATTTTTAAGGGGTTTAAGCTAAAAAAAATGGTGCCCACTTACAGGAAAGCATCCCTAGGTGGCTGCCTTGTTTGCCTAATGGGTAATCCGGCCATGACTGTGGTTATTTTTTTTTCTACTTGGTCATTTTGAATAACTAAGATAAAAATAGCCAAAATATTTCTAGACAGGGAAAAACAAAAAAACTGTTTGATTCTTATCTTTTATATCAAACTATTCTTTATTGCAAGCATCCATTTTCTTTAGTCAGCTGACTCTGTCTTCTATTTTCTCAAGTTCATGTGAACTAATGAGCTTTCAAAAAAGGGAGATAAAAAAGCAAAAAGCATAGCAGTTTTTCTGTGCATTCACTTTGGTTATATTTGTGTGTTTTCTCAGTAAAACGTAACATTTACTTAATTAGTTAAACTGTTATCATTGAACAAAAATAAAAAATAATAAATTTTTTTGTAAAAAAAAACAAAATCAAAGAAAAAAGAAAAATATAGTTATTACCAAACCACAGTGCTATTAAAATATCATCAATGCCAGCATGGTACTATCCCATGCAATTAATACAGCACTCATAGTTTTGATGGAAATATTTTCATAAAAAGAAAAAATAATGACCCCTTTGCTGGTGCGTCTTCTTTCCAGGGCAGGGAATCCTATAAGACGTGACGTGTGACATCATTCGAGATTCCCTGCGCTGGCCACAAAATGCACCTGACTTGGAAGCATAACAGTGCAGGAGCTGGTGAGGCCGAGGGGAGCTGGGGGGGGGGGGGGCAAGGTGAAGGGGCCAGGGTGGAGGAGTCTCCAAGGGGCAAAATATAAAAAAAAACATAAAACAAACGTAATAAAAATACATTTAGACGGAAGGCTCTGCCCAGCAACTGTGGAGAACAGCAGCAAAATAGCACAGCTCCTACAGGGCAGCCTAAAAAAGCTTGACAAAAGTCTGAAAATACCATGCAACCTGCTCAAAATTATATTATATACTGTAAAGGCTTGCTCCTTCTCAACATTTTTATAGAAAACCAGGATCCAGTTTTTCATCTTGGAGACTGATTTACAGACTAGAAGGCATACTGCACTGGGAAGACACACCCTGTAATGGTGGATGAATCTGGAAGAGATTTGCCAGCTTCACATAACTGCCTGGGTCATGAGCCAGAGATCAATTAACAGGAGGCTTCCTAAAACATTAAACATTTTCCATCCTGAGGACAGATCTTGGGGCTTGGAGACTTGAGAGGTAAGCCTTTGCTGGGGATAACCCCCTCCATTTACACTGCCCCACCCTGAAGAAGTCTGAATTGTGGCACCCTCCAAAACCAAGTCTTGAAGCAGGGGTGAGCTTATTGGGGCTTGCAGGGATCCCATACAAGTCTCTGCACCCACAGCTATCACTACTAAAGCTGCACACTCCGAGTATGCAGGGCTGTAACAAAATTCCAAGCTTCATAATTAACCACGGAGGGTCTAAGTAGAGGCCAGAGCAAAAACAGGGTTAACTCCCTCCATCTTGACTTACTAAACATCCCAAGGCCTGTGATACACAACCCAAACCAGCTTTCTGCTTCAGTGAGTAAACATTACCATCAGTGTACAATTTGTGGTAACATTACTACACCAATACCAGGCCTACTTTGTGAGGCCTCCTCAATAACAGCAGGGCCCTTATTTCAGCCAGCCTGTAATATAATCATCTTTAATATAATTTCGTAGCAAGTACATAGTACATCTACTGGCCAAATGTGGTACTTCACTCATCATTATATATCTAACTGTTCAACAAGCACTCTTGGCTCCACAACTCCACCTATTGGCCAAAATACTTAACTTTACCTTATCATTGTATATCTTGCCTTGCAACAAGTAAATACATTGCAAACCTGCCATAGTGTCATCTATTGGTCATACCTGGAACCTCTTTATACCACTGTATATTCACAGCACTTTACTTTGTTAATATTCTCAGTTACAAAGCAAGTAAATATCCAGCATTTCTGGCTCCATAGCACCCTTTACTGGCCCAACCCAGAACTTTATTATCATACAGCTATACAACACGTAGCTACCCTGCACTGCCTGCTCAACGTCGCCATCTATTGACCAAGCCTGGAACTTCACCTACATCATTATATATCTAACTATTCAGCAAACATTCTCGACTCTGCATACACGGCTGCATCCATTAGCCCTCTCTCAAAGTTACCACTATTCTTGAGTAAAACCCACAAACCCCTCCCTGTATAGGGGCACTTATAAGAGCTAAGTGACAAGTCAATAAAGTAAAACCAAAACTTTGAATGCAAGATTTTTTAAGGAGATGGCAACACTAAGGACACACAGTACAAGCATACTGCATACAGAGAAACACTTCACAAGCTTCTCAACAAGCATCTACACCGACAAAGCTTGCACCTAAATCCACCATGGAGATATTCGCACCAAGCACGAAGGTGGACATTCAAGACTGAAAGATTTTATATCCTCCTTTAGATCGGAGATTAAGACGGAAATCCCAAGTAGCAATGGAGCTATCTACAGAAAAAAAGGCAGTAGATTCTAAAACAGCAGTGCTGGAAGACAACTATAATGAAGAAGTGGCTCTATTGAAAGAGGAACAATTCACCAGCAGTCCGCCCAGGAAGATCTGGAAAATAGGTAGAGGAAACAAAATATCTGCATAAGGAATCTTACTGAATCAGTGCGTGACCTATCACAATACTTAACAGAGCTCTGTGAGCTTCTTTTACCAGACATGGACAGAATACACAGAGCGCTTGGTGGTCGTTTTTCCACTTCTGACCGTCCAAGGGACGTCATTGCACGGTTTCATTATTTCTCCACTAAAGATATGTTCATAAGAGCGGCTAGAGTTGGGATACCAGAGGTAGAAGGTCACCAACCGAGCATCTTTTCTGACTTATCTTCCACAACATTATTCAAACGTAAAACACTAAAACCCATTTTGGAAGTCACACTATCCCATGGCTGAAAATATACATGGAGATTTCCTTTCCGGCTGAATATTTCCGGCCTTTGGAGGAGGGAATTGCCTTACTATCATCTTGTAATGTACAGCTACTGGACAAGTTAAATCACCTCCTGAACCAGCTCAACGACAACGTCGACGCCCGAGAATGGAAACCACCCCAACAACCTGAATATGTCTCTCTTTGTCTCTCCTTTATCCTCTTCATTTCCTGCAGGATTCACTTCGGACTTTATCCATGCAAATTGGGACTTTGACCCGAGAGAACTTTCCTGAATTGTTAAAGTATCATTATTTCCTTTACTTGTTTACGTATATATATATATATATATATATATATATCCTCTAAGTAAGTTAAATTACTGTTATTTTCAAAAAAACGTAGCTAGCACTTTAAGCCAATGTGTACTGGAGACCCCAATTTGTGCTAGCTTAACTTACAGGTATTGCTTAACTGACTTAAGGTTAACTACATACAGCATTGTTTGTTCTAAGTGTTTCTTAATCCATTGTTTTGTTTTTATTTAGTTCTCTCTCATCTTTCTTCTCTCTTTTTTCTTACCCCCATCCCTCCAGCCCTCGGCTCTCAGGCTCCAAATCTACATCTTCTGTATATTGTATATGTGATCTTCTTGTTCCAATACCAAAAAAAGGCCTAGACAACTGATTGCAACCTTCCTTTTAACTTTTATCCCAGTGTGTCATGGACATTAAAATAATTTCACACGTCTTCCAAGGCTTGAATGAGCCAGTTAAGAGGAAGATTGCCATTACAGAATATTTTCGATTGGGAGCAGACATAGTTCTGTTACAATAAACTAATTTAAAAAAAAAACTCAATAACCAAATACTGGGGGGAAGTACTCGCAAGCATATCATGCTACTGCATCAGAAAAAAAGAGAGGTGTCTTGATCTTGTTTCACAATAGGCTAACTTTCCAACACACTTCCACTCAAAAAGATAAAGATGGTAGATATATAGCTATGCACGTAACCATTAATGACTGACCAGTGTCACTGCTCAATGTATACGCACAAAATTCTGATCAATCCATTTTCTTTTGTAGAATCTCAAACTTAATTTCCCATTGACAACAATCTATTTGGATTATGGGGGTGACATGAACGCAGTTCTAGACCCAGTTAAGGATAAGTCTGGGCCCTCTGCTATTACAGCAACAAATAGCCTCTAACCTAATTGATGCGTCAATTCATCCTATTTCGTGGTCTGACCATGATCTAGTAAATATATCATTATGTGAGTCGATCCCCCACATGGTCATTAAAATCCTGCCCTACTTAATGTTACAGTAGCCAAAGAAAAAATCAGTCAAGCACTAGTGGATTATTTCTCACTAAATAGCAGTGGTGCAGTAGATGGGATGGGGGTATGGGCAGCACATAAGGCAGTAATAAGAGGGGTCTGTATCCAACTAGGGACAGCTACAAAAAAAGCAGATCAATGTCAGATAGATAAACTGAACAAGAAAATATCAGACCTCCATAAATTGTTCTCTACCCAGCACTTGCCTCGAATGTACAAGGAGATTCTCCAGTGCAAACATGACCTGAATGTGATTCTGAGAAAGAAAATGGTGACTATTCTGCAGCTTACACAACATTAATTATTTAGACACTGCAAAAAGCCAGACACCATGCTTGCTAGGAGACTTCAACAGCAGAGGGCAAATTCATTTATTCCTAAATAATTAACTTAGGAAAACAATATTATATACCATCCAGATCAAATTGCAAAGACTATTCAACAACTTTGCATTGAATTATACTCAACCAGCGCCCATTCCGGAACACAAAGCCATAAATCCCATATAAATGATTTGTTTGCTTCAATTAAATTCTTTTAATTCGATCCACCTCAAATAGAATCGCTAGCATCCCCGATTTCGGCAGAGGAAATTAGAATAGCAATTTAGGCTACTGAGTCCCACAAGGCCCCTAGTCCGGATGGTTTCACTAACTACTATTACAAGCAATACATAGAGACTCTGTTACCCCACCTTCAACTTCTATTCAATGATTTTGTTTCAGGAAAAAACGTGAAAAAGGAATTTCTGGAAGCAAAAATCATTGTGTTGCATAAAGAAAACAAAGATCCTATGCAGTGTAGTAGTTACACTCCTATATCTTTAATCAACAACAATATTAAACTGTACTCCAAGATGCTAGCAAATAGACTGTTTTTTTACTGCCGTCTGTGATCCATTCGGACCATGTAGTCTTTATACCAGGTAGAGAAGCACCTGATAATACAAGGCGAATATTGAACCTTATGGACATAGGCCCTCATTCAATTGCAATTTGGCCAATTGAATAGGGGTCTAAATAAGCACATAACATTTTTTTTTAAATAAGTTTTTAGTTAGTAAGCATCTATCCAAAAGCAGTGTTTTCATTAACTAAAAACGTATTTAAAAAATATATGTTATGTGCTTATTTAGACCCCTATTCAATTGTCCAAATCGCAATTGAATGAGGGCCATAGCCTCTAATAAAAAAGATACCACTAATGCTATTATTTTTAGATGCCGAGAAGGCATTCGACAGAATCAATTGGACATATATGAAAGAGGTTTTACTCCAATTTGGCTTAAGCAAAAATGTTCTAAATTACATTGTATTCAACCCCAAGAGCATACATCTCCTACCAGGGATTCAGATCACAACTATTTAATATAGCTAGAGGTACAAGACAGGGATGTCCACTATCTCCCCTACTTTTCGCACTGCTTCTTGAATCTTTGTCAATAGCACTAAGGGAATCCCCAGATGTTAACAGAATCAAACTGGGGGGTAAAGAATACAAACTTAGCCTCTTTGCGGATTATATCTTACTTACCATTACAGGTCTGTTAATTAGCTTGCCTAGTTTGTACTGAATAAATACTGAATACATTTGGCCACATATCGGGTTTCAAAGTAAATATAAAAAAAGTGAGGCATTTAATGTTTCCTTACCCAAACAGCTTGAAAGTCTGTTGTCACAAAATGTTTCTTTTATATGGTCCCCGAACCATATCAAATATTTCGGAATTCAAATCCCCAGAACTTTTAAATCAATCTGTGATGTCAATTATCCCAAAACTTTAAAGAAATTTACAAATAACTCCATATCCTCACCTCACTCAAAATATTGTGGTTTGGTAAAATGCATGCTGTTAAAATGAATACACTTCCTAAATTGTTATATCTTTTTTGGACTATACCGACAACAATTAATTAAAAGTAAAAAGCTGCCTTACAAAAGGCTTTTTCAATTTTCATTTGGGGCAATAAGAAACCTAGGATAAATAAAGAAACCATGACAGCATAAAAAAGAGAGGAGGATTAGCTACACCTGATTTGCTGAGATATTATGAAAGAATAGAGTTCAGGAATGCTACTTCCTATGGTATTTTCTACCAAGTTAGTTCTTAATGCATAAACAACATAGGGATAATTGAATAGGTCTATTAAAATCTTCTTTTATTTGGCTCAGGTAACAACGGCGAATTAAAATGTATAAAAAATCCAGGATTGGAACATAAAGTTTAAAAGTAGGCTAGGTGGTATGAGATAAGGTAACCACTAAGGAATGGTATTGTGTTCAACTCTTAATAGAGGGGTATCCTTATCTCTCCTATTATTACTGTGTACAGGTATGATGAAATAATATTTCAGATTGGTGTGTGTTCCTCCTATTGGAGTATTTTGCCAAAGGATTAGTATGGGGTACTTGTGGCTGACAGTAATGAAAGGATAAGAAGAGGGTTACAGCAGACAACAGGGGACTGCCAATGGCAATATTCCAAAAATTGAGAAAGTGCTATGTAGCTGAAAAAAATGATCTTATCTATATTGAAGGTGTCCGCCAAAATGTGGTTTTTAATCACCTAATATAGTTCAACTGCTATGTGGAGGCTCCTTAGCACTGTTTTGAGCCCTTCCAGGGGGGTAGAGCTAACACTTGAGTTTTTTTGATATACAGACTACCTGCTGGTAGTGATTTTGTGCTTATTCAGTTTTGACGCTGCATGAACCTCTACCATAGGAATAGAGCTAATATTTGAGCTCTTAATATCCAAACTGCCTATTGGTAGTAATTTGTGCTCACTCAATTGTTACTGCATAAGCCCATGCCAGTGAAATTAGACTGACACTTGAGCTCTTAGTATACACACTAACTGCTGATAGTAACTTGTGTTCACTCAGTTGTTACTACATGAGCCCCTGCCAGTAAAATGAGACTGATGCTTGGGCTTTAAATATACAGACTACCTGCTGGTAGTACTTTGTGCTCTCTCAGTTATTACTGCATAAGCCCCTGTCAGAGGAATAAGACTGGCACTTGAGCTCTTGATATACAAACTACCTACTGGTAGTAATTAATGCACTCTCAGTTGTCTTGTACACTCAGTGAGCCCCTTCCAGGGAAAATGGAGCTAACACTCTAGCTCTTAATACACAGACTACCTGCTAGTAGTCATTTATGCATTCTCAGTTATGTTTGCACTTTATAAACTCTTTCCTGAGGAATGGAGCTAATACTTGAGCTCTAAATATATGCACTACCTGCTGGTAGTAATCTGTGCTCATTAAGCTGTAGCTGCATGAACCCCTGCTAGGGAATTGGAGCTGACTCTTAAGCTCCCAATATATATAAAATCCTTATTGTTGGTTCTCTGTACCTTATCAGTTGTCTTGAGGAAACCCACATCATTAAATAAGTATTAAAGAGCTTTCACCCCATCATATAAACGATCTTTCAGCCATTTGGATGAGGACAGGGAGGGTTATCACACACACCAAACTCATACACACAGTTAGTAGGGAGATGAACGCCAGCGTGCCCTGTGCATATGGGCAGCCTACGTCATCAACAGCCGACGAGTTTCGTCACTTAAATTCACGGCAGGGTTAATAAAGATATCAAGAATATATATGGTGAACTATTAAAGGGAATGAGGAAACAAGTACGTTCAGTATGGGAAATAAGCAGTCTACAAAATTACTTGAAAAATCATTTTGTCCCTAGAGGTCTAAGAGTGTCTAAGAGTGCATATTAACCCTGCCGTGAATTTAAGTGACGAAATATTTATCCATAAATGGAAAGAGATTCTCTTAAAATGTTCATCTGAATTGATGACCTTAATTATTGAAACTGAAAAACATAATTTAGAATTATTAAAACCAAAGATCACTACATGTCAAGAAGAATTCAATAAATTTAGTGGATCTTCTGAATATGATGTCCTATGTAACAAGCTGAATGAGAACATAGATAGATTCAAAAGAGACATAAAAGATCGAAAACAAAAGAAATTCTGGAGAGATAAAACTGACTTTCAAACAAATAGAATCTTTAAAAGATTCCCTACAGGAGGCTCCACCCAAAGGAACTCAGATATAAGCTCTTCTGAATATGAGAACTCAGATGTAGACGATCTCTCTACTCGACAAAATAGAGGTAGACGACCCACCATTCCCTATAGAAGAGAAGCATATAACACCAGAAATTTCTCACAGACCAGAACACCAAATCAATATAATACTGTTGGTTTTTTAGAAGAGGGTCAGTTTCCAGACAGAGGCCCAGAGCGGAGGGACAAAAGGAAAAAGACATGACAACAATTAACAACAATAAAGCAAAAGAACTAGACCTAGATCAAAGCTTTAAGATTGTGAATCTCTCAGATTTTATTATTAATGACGATCATAAATCAGTACTACAAAAAGGACTAATGTTTGTCCCTACATCAAGATCAGATAAATTCACACATATCAAAGACATTAATTTATTTGCCCGCAAATTGGCCTTACAAAAATTTTATAAAATCAGACAAGAAAAAGAACATATGAGGCTGGGGATAAGTAAAGACGATATTGAAACCTTTAATCTCCTCTTGTCCCTTTTGGAAGACAACATCTCCTGTTCTGAAAACAGAGAACCCCCTAAAAAAGTCTGGAAAAATAAAAGCCAGTTTACTCCAATCCTAAAGGAGTTTTCAAATATCTGGGTATTCCTCCAACAAGTCACAATAGGGATAGAAAACTTAGATTATATGAGACTCAAAAGAGATTTTAATCTAACAAAAAGAGAGTATCAAGCGTTAGATGAATTGAAATCCCAAAAGGACATACAAATTAAACCCGCAGATAAAGGTGGGAATCTAGTTATATTAAGTAACGAGAACTATAAGAAAATGTGTAACAAGATTCTGGAGGATAATTTAACTTATGAAATAATTAACAAAAACCCTACAACTGAATATAGATTAATACTCTATATATATATCTATATTAGAAAGAGCAAAAACAGAAAAAATTATAGATGAACAGACATATGCTTTTCTCCTGCCAAAATATCCTTGTATCTCCACTTTTTATGCCTTGCCAAAAGTCCACAAGAAAATGGTCCCTATTCCAGGTAGACCGATAATATCAGGCACAGGCAATTTGTCATCTAACGCCAGCACCTTTGTGGATTTCTATCTCCGTGACATAGTGCAAACTCTACCTTCCTATGTTAGGGACACCAATGACATTTTAAGACAACTTGAAAATCTAACAGTACCAAAGAACTCATGGCTTGCATTCATAGACGTGGAAGCCTTATATAGCAGCATACCACATACCTTTGGTATTGAGGCAGCAAAACATTTTCTTAGTGCTAAAAGTAACAATCTCAGAAAATGTAATAACTTTGTTGTTCAATTACTTGAATACATACTCAAACACAATTTCTTCTTATTCAATGGCAAATGGTTCCATCAAAAGAAAGGGACCGCCATGGGAACCTCTTGCGCTCCTAGCTATGCCAACCTCCTACTAGGATGGTGGGAGGAAAAACTTTTCTCTGAGCAAATGTATGAACATCTTATTGGATACGCCACAATTTGGCGGCGGTACATAGATGATATTTTGCTGATCTGGACTGGTACAAAAGCAGAGTTTGAGACCTTTATGCATCTATTAAATACAAATGATATAGGTTTGAAATTTACGTATGAAATACATTATTCCCAAATTACCTTCCTAGATTTGTACATCCGGAAAGACAACCAGGGGGAAATCACCACCACCACCTATAGAAAGGATACAGCTACCAACACTTTGCTCTTGTGGGATAGCCAACACTTCGAACCACTCAAAAGAGGCATCCCCAAAGGGCAATATTTGAGGATAAGAAGGAATTGTAGTTCGGACACTGAGTTCAAGATTGAAGCAGACAAGCTTAGAGAGAGGTTCCGGGAAAGGGGCTATTCAAATAAATGTCTGAAAAAAGCATTTCAATATGCTCTGACCTGTGACAGAACAGAAATGCTGAATAGACAACAGACAAAAAACCCTGATTCAACAAAGATACAACCCAGATGTATAATGACATTCGGGTATGATTCACCCGCAATAAAAGAGATTGTATCAAAACATTGGCACATTTTGAAAAGTGATGAAGACTTAGAAAAAGATCTCCCCTCACAAGTAACAATAACATATCGCAGAGGAAAGAACTTAAAGGATATGTTGGTACATAGTTTTTTCAAAGAAAATAGACCTACAAATACATGGCTAAATCCACCAATTGGATGTTATAGGTGTGGAAGATGTAAATTTTGTAAATACATAAAACCTACAAAAACCTATGAACATCCACAGAGTGGTGAAACCTTTAGGTTAAAGGACTTTTCAAATTGTTGTACCACAAGTGTGATATATGTAGCTACATGTAAATGTAGCAAGATCTATGTAGGGAAAACGCGGCGTCAGCTGCGTAGACGCATAGGAGAGCACATATATTCCATCCAAAAAGATCTGGACACGCCCCTAGCACGCCATGTAAAATATTATCATAGGGGTAGAAGTGAAGTTTTGACGTTTACAATATTGGAAAGGGTACATATGGGCCCTAGACAGGGTGACCTTGACAAAAAACTGCTACAACATGAAGCTCGTTGAATTTACAAACTAAAAGCACTGACCCCTACAGGTCTCAATGAGGGTTTCACTTTTTCTTCTTTTATATAATATTTATTTACATATTCCTTTACGTTAAGAGGGCTCCCAATTTGCAGGGACACCTCTCACCTTTATGCAATCAGTTGGCTCACGATACACTTACTGCAGAAGCTGTCACTCTACTCGCCAGTATTTATGTATTTAGCGAATATACAATACACTCACATACAATTAAACACCTATAGCATTAAGGTAATTACCTTAACACAATAGTAGGATATATACACACACAATTATTTTGGGGTCTTTGTTACCCCTTTTGATACACCTTTCTTTTCACATTTAAGACACCAATTTATTTCATACTTTTGGTAATTAGACCATTTTCAAAACCAATTCAGAGATCTGTTCTCTCATTCCATCACAAGATTTTCATATTTTCATATATCCATCACATTAGTATGGCACACACCCAATACACTCATTGAGACTGTATTTTCAGTTCACATTCCAGCTAAGACAGTCGGATGACTGCTTTAAGTCCCTTATGTACAAACACATGTAAATTCACTGGAGTCACCAACTACTTTATGTACCTTATAACCATTACGAAATTATAAAAACATATATTACATCTGTGTACCTGTCAAACAAGTGCCACCTTATATCTTTCACTAAGCTATTAAAGACTACAAGTACAATATAGTCTCAATTATTAGTCTCACATGTATATTTCCATTCAGTACACTCGCAGCAACGCTGTGAGTAATACACTGTCCCTCCTCCAATCAGAGAGGGCGCTGTGACACTACTGCACATGTCCCAGAGTAGAGCATTGGTTGCCATGGAGATGGCAACGTTTATAAAGGGCTCCGACGGCCTTAGCAAGCCTATCCTTGAGAAAGACGTCTGATGACGTCGAAACGCGTCGGCTGTTGATGACGTAGCCTGCCCATATGCACAGGGCACGCTGGCGTTCATCTCCCTACTAACTGTGTGTATGAGTTTGGTGTGTGTGATAACCCTCCCTGTCCTCATCCAAATGGCTGAAAGATCGTTTATATGATGGGGTGAAAGCTCTTTAATACTTATTTAAGGATGTGGGTTTCCTCAAGACAACTGATAAGGTACAGAGAACCAACAATAAGGATTTTATATATATTGGGAGCTTAAGAGTCAGCTCCAATTCCCTAGCAGGGGTTCATGCAGCTACAGCTTAATGAGCACAGATTACTACCAGCAGGTAGTGCATATATTTAGAGCTCAAGTATTAGCTCCATTCCTCAGGAAAGAGTTTATAAAGTGCAAACATAACTGAGAATGCATAAATGACTACTAGCAGGTAGTCTGTGTATTAAGAGCTAGAGTGTTAGCTCCATTTTCCCTGGAAGGGGCTCACTGAGTGTACAAGACAACTGAGAGTGCATTAATTACTACCAGTAGGTAGTTTGTATATCAAGAGCTCAAGTGCCAGTCTTATTCCTCTGACAGGGGCTTATGCAGTAATAACTGAGAGAGCACAAAGTACTACCAGCAGGTAGTCTGTATATTTAAAGCCCAAGCATCAGTCTCATTTTACTGGCAGGGGCTCATGTAGTAACAACTGAGTGAACACAAGTTACTATCAGCAGTTAGTGTGTATACTAAGAGCTCAAGTGTCAGTCTCATTTCACTGGCATGGGCTTATGCAGTAACAATTGAGTGAGCACAAATTACTACCAATAGGCAGTTTGGATATTAAGAGCTCAAATATTAGCTCTATTCCTATGGTAGAGGTCCATGCAGCGTCAAAACTGAATAAGCACAAAATCACTACCAGCAGGTAGTCTGTATATCAAAAAAACTCAAGTGTTAGCTCTACCCCCCTGGAAGGGCTCAAAACAGCGCTAAGGAGCCTCCACATAGCAGTTGAACTATATTAGGTGATTAAAAACCGCATTTTGGCGGACACCTTCAATATAGATAAGATCATTTTTTTCAGCTACATAGCACTTTCTCAATTTTTGGAATATTGCCATTGGCAGTCCCCTGTTGTCTGCTGTAACCCTCTTCTTATCCTTTCATTACTGTCAGCCACAAGTACCCCATACTAATCCTTTGGCAAAATACTCCAATAGGAGGAACACACACCAATCTGAAATATTATTTCATCATACCTGTACACAGTAATAATAGGAGAGATAAGGATACCCCTCTATTAAGAGTTGAACACAATACCATTCCTTAGTGGTTACCTTATCTCATACCACCTAGCCTACTTTTAAACTTTATGTTCCAATCCTGGATTTTTTATACATTTTAATTCGCCGTTGTTACCTGAGCCAAATAAAAGAAGATTTTAATAGACCTATTCAATTATCCCTATGTTGTTTATACATTGAGATATTATGAAGCAACGAGATTAGCGCAAATTGTATATTAAGGACTCCCCACCAGTGTGGGTCGACTTAGAAAAATAAGTGCTTCAGGAACAAAATATAATACTGAATCAAATACTATGGCTCAGTGTACATCATGCGATTAGCTTGAAATCATTACTATTGTGTATAAATCACTCCATCACATTGTGGAAGCAAATTAATAAAAGAACCAGATAATTAGAAGATGGTTTGTGGCTATCACCACTATGATTACCCTATAAAGACCCATCAATCAATAAAAATTCCCTATTAGCTTGGTGGGTTAGGAACCATATTACAATTGTAGCAGATGTATTGTTGGATTGCCAACATTGGTCCCCGATGGAATTTAGGACACATTACCAACTACCACACAAAGAATGGCTTAACTTGATGTTGATCAACACCAGAATAGGTCAAATTACAAAAGACAATACGTTAGCTACTAAAACTCCCTTTGAACAATGTTGCTTGCATAATCCAAAGGGTAAGAAAAACATACAACTACTTAAATGATAAGGCCACTCCCAACAAATTGTCCTACAGATCATCTTGGGAAGCTGAATTTAATATTGCCCTAGCTGATATGCAATGGGGATACATTTTTAAAAATGCAGCAAACTCCTCCTTAAATATTACATTGAAGGAAAATGCATACAAAACCGTCATGAGATGGTATTTTACACCAGCTAGATTTAAACTTGCAAATCACTCAGCGGATGGAAACTGCTCCAGAGGATGTAACACAATAGGAACGCTAAAGCACATGTTGTGGGACTGTCCCAAAATTAAACACATATGGTCTGCAACTTATAATACATTAGAGACATTATGGGATACAGGATTTCAGGGTTATCAAAAACAGCCCCGTTCTTATCTAATCAGATATTCCTAGCAGCCAGAAGCATAATTGCTAAACATTGGAAATGAACTATTCCAACATACCAACATATGAAGAGGTTTTACACAAAATCAATTTCATTCACTCAATGAGTGTTTTATCTGCTGAGATTGATACAAGATACAGAAGATGGGCCTCATGTTGAGTCAATTTGACCCTGAGAATTGACAGGTGAGGTTGGCAAGAGCCTATTTCCTTGGACTGGTTATCTTTCCAACTTTTTTTTTTTATCTACATTACTTCTGATTTATTTTTATTTTTTGGTTACTACTAAAGGTTTTCTTGGAAACACTATGAGAGTACATTGATAATTTAAATATAATACAAAACATGATTGAGAAAGGATTGAAGAAAATGTTTATGACAGATCATAATATATCAATGTAATCTGTTTTTCATTTGTTGTTTTCTCAATGTTTACTCTGTCTTGGTGTAATTTTCTTTTCTCACAATAAAAATAATAAAAAAAATAAAAAAAACATTTAGACACCACTGGTGGGCCCGTGGGCCCCCACTGGCGGTAGTTCTTCGGCTTGTACCTTTTTATTAGTATTGTAAGGACATCTGGCCCAAACAAAAACAGATGATACAAAATTGTTTTAAGGTATACTTTTTTTGTACAAGTCCTAAATACTTCCCACATGCTTTATGCTTTAACGGGTCAATAACTGGATACTTTTGCTTTGGTCAGCACGTGGTTAGGGTTTAAGTACATTTAGTTAGGGTCATATAAATCACATAAAACAGAGAGTATCACTGGAACACCCCTGAGAGGAGACATGAGTGTCCTAGTATATATATATATATATATATATATATATATATATATATATATATATATATAGTGAATGCACAGAAAAACTGCTATGCTTTTTGTCTTTTACTCTCCTTTTTTTTAAGGTATTTACAATATAGTAGTGTTAGCACTAATACCGTACTGTAGAGAGGTTGGAAACTGTAAATTAATTGGATTATTTATTGAACTAATGAGCTTCCGATTATTGTTACTGAAAGCTTTCGCACTGTATAGATAGGAAGTTTCTGTGCAAACAAAGGGACCTATTTAATTCCATGCCCGCAGTTGCAACAGTTACAGATTGATTTATTTGAACAAGCCCGCAATTACATGGCTGAAAGCCAAATCTGTAAACCACGTAAGCGTACGTAGCTACAGTTCATTGAGGGTACAATAAATGCCAGCATGTACTGTGACATACTAAAACAGAGCATGATCCCCTCCCTTCGGAGACTGAGCCGCAGGGCAGTATTCCAACATGATAACAACCCCAAACATACCTCCAAGATGACCACTGCCTTGCTAAAGAAGCTGAAGGTAAAGGTGATGGACTGGCCAAGCATGTCACCAGATCTAAACCCTATTGAGCATCTGTGGGGCATCCTCAAAACGGAAGGTGGGGGAGTGCAAGTTCTCTAACATCCACCAGCTCCGTGATGTCATCATGGAGGAGTGGAAGAGGACTCCAGTGGCAACCTGTGAAGCTCTGGTGAACTCCATGCCCATGAGAGTTAAGGCAGCACTGGAAAATAACGGTGGTCACACAAAATATTGACACTTTGGGCCCAATTTGGACATTTCCACTTAGAGGTGTACTCATTTTTTTTGTCAACGGTTTAGACATTAATGGCTGTGTGTTGTAGCAGAGTGTCATTTCTTCAGTGTTGTCGCATGAAAATATATAATAAAATATTTACAAAAATGTCAGGGGTGTACTCACTTTTGAGATACTGTATTTATAGAAGGTAAACATATCCCCTCGTAGACATCTTTTTTTTGCGAAAATAAGCATAAATTGGTTAGTCTGTCTTAATAGCTTTAAGGAAGTTGATTACCAAAAACTAAATGGAAGACCCCACTGCAGGATAACTACATTTAAATTATTATAATACAGGCTGTATTATTTTATTTAGCATTATAAATGTATTTTCATATTTTCAAATATAGTTCTACAAAACAGCATGATTTCAGTTGCCCTTTAATAAAGTATTTATTTAATTCACCTACACCTACTGCACTTTACTAGATGATATTTGTAAAAGTTTTATCTATAACAATATTTTTATCCCCTGTTCGACACCCTAATGACTCAACTTTGCAGTGAGTCATTTTTTCTGGTCATTCATTCCTGACGCATTCACTTACTTCACAACACAGTCTCTGTTCACACTTAGGTGCTGAGTGTTTCACTGGCAAGACATTCAGTATTACATTACAATATAATGTTTCACTAGTTCATAAAATGACATTTTTCTCCTTTTCAGGAGAGTTTTAATCATTTTTACATTATATTTCCAAAGTCCATTCAAATATTTTAAATATAATGTTATATCCAAATCCTGGATTACAATCAGAACTTTGATTTATGATGATTTAGGTAATTAAAGTATCAATGTATTCTGGGAGAAATTGTGCAGTATGTAATAACTAACAACAATTAGCAGCTATGTAAGCTATGACCACAAAAGCATGTTAGAGTAAATCTTAAAGCTGGCAGACTCTGCTTTCATCATGAAGGTTTCAATTTTAGTTAATCTGCCTGTATAATAGTTTATGTAGTCTCATAGGGCCTCATTTAATTGCAATTTGGCCAATTGAAAAGGGCTCTAAATAGGCACATAACATATTTTTTTAAATATGTTATGTGCCTATTTAGAGCCCTATTCAATTGGCCAAATTGCAATTGAATGAGGGCCATAGAGTTTAAGGATCTTCTCAGGAGAGTATGGTGGATAGGCACCACTGTTTTTATTCAAGACTCTCCTATTTTATTCGTTTTTGGAATGTCATTAGGCTGAATGATCTTCAAACATGAGTATGGTGTGTGGACCTTGCAGAAATCTTATAAAATGCCACTACTTTAGTCATTTTTTTTTATTATAGTTTATAGAATCTTGTGAGATTTAGTCGATTTCTCTTCATTTTTGTAGTTCCCAATACTGCAGGTAGTCTCAAATGTGAGTTTTTAAATATTGAAGTGGTTCTTTAGACATTGGCGTTTGTTTTATATATAATATTACTGTGAAAGGATATTTAAATCAGATCTGTGTCATTCTGTAACAACTGTAAACAAGTTTGTGAGTTTTTAATTGTATAGGATGCTTGAAAAAGTACTCTACATGCAAGATTATAAACTCAAAAACAGGCCTCTCTTTTCGTTTAATCTATATTGATATTGTTTTTATGGTTTGTTTCATCTTATGTCTGGAGCTGCGGAATACTGGATGATAATACTAATAATAATAATAATAATAATAATAATAATAATAATAAAGATGCACTTCTGATGGAAGACTAGATTGGTGAGTGAGTATTATTACTGCCATTCTGCAAGTATAAATGTTATTTATACTGATCTCTTATGAGGGAGAAAAAGCACTGACAATTTTCCAGAAGTTGATAGGTTTTGGATGCATGGCAAACTAAACATAATGGAGAGAAACATTGCTTTGGCCACAATTCACACAAGTAGGAGTTGGAGAGAGAAATTCATTTATGATTGTTTTTCAACCCTTCAAGTTAATTTTATCTTGTTTTGTAGTATCCATGAAGCTTGGACAATGCAGTAATTCTTACTGTTTGCCAAAATGTGTTGCACATGTATTTACATTATTACATTAATTAAATGTAACACAGATGCTACAATGGTACACTCTATGTAGATAATATATTTGTAAAAGGATCTGTTTTATTCTTCAGTACATTATAAACATGTCGTAGAAAAATATGTTGAGCCAATAACATATTATGTTAACATAGGAAAACATTTGGAGGTGAAGAAAAATAACAGTAGAAGTAGTGGGATCCACCTACTCTACCAACAGTACAGAATAACACAGACTTGAGCCTAATAACTGAATACAGTTTAGCTCAAAATTTGTTTTTAACACTATTACTTAAAACTAATTTTTAAGTTAATACATCACCATTATATTATGTATTTCAATCATTAAAATTGTTTACTATAACAAATAATATATTGCTTAAATGCATAATTTAAAGGAATATGCAACAATTCTATTTTTCATACATTTAAAAGAGTATTACAAAACAATGTTATGCATAAAAATATCTTAAAGCGTGTTTAAGCATCATTAAAATTAACAGGAATAAATAGAATCTACTTTAGTCTCTAGATTTGCTGGCTTCTGCAGACATTTCTGCAATGACGTTTACAATCCATCACATATATATATATATATATATATATATATATATATATATATATATATATATATATATATATATATATATAGGCACTTTTTCTTTTTAACATGCATATGATTTGATAAAGAATCAGTGTATTGTATTTTACCCTTCTTACAAAGATTAATCTTCTTCTCGGACATCCCAACCTGCGAGCTTAATGTGTGAGAGTAAACAGAAGATTTAATACCTCCATGACATTTCTCTGCCTGATCTGATCATGTGATGATGCTTTCAGATCACTCTGCACTAAAAATACATTAATATGCAAATTGATTGAATATATGCAAGCCAGGAGCCTGCCTTTCTCATCTTTCATGTTTTATGCTAATCCCAAAATGATAACATTCTCTTGAAAATCCTGTAGCTAGGGAATAATAGAAGAAGTTATAGCACTTTGTTTAATTTGTTTATCAGTGCTATTAATGAATATTGAGAGAGTTGCAAACATCTTATTTATAAAAAGGATAAAACAACAAAATACACTTTATGGGAACATGTAAATTCTGTGAATTAACAGATTGTCTGTTTCATAAATCATTAATTGTATGTTAAACCCACATGTGGCTGTGTATCTTAAAGGACCACTGTAGTTCAAGAAAAGTCACTTGTCTGTGAAGTATGTAACAACCTAACACCACTTTGAAGATTATTAATGAGTAAAATTGGTTATTGTTTTGTTACATTACTTCCTGAGAGCTGAGATCATGAGGGTGTCCATATTCTATTAGAAGTGTACGTCTAGATCGAAGATTAAGTCAGACCCGCAACTAGAAAGAGTATCACATTTCTGAAACAAATATTATAAGTAGTAAATAGGACTCACAGAGAGCCTTACTGCCAGTTCTGATAGCTGAAGCAGCAATTAAACACATACTACTGTATTTTAAAATCATGGGAAAGCATGGAAATACATTGGAATTAATTGCAGAACAGTCTCAAACACAAATATGCAATGGAAAATATTATTTTTAGCTGTTATTCATGTGTCATATAGATCCTGGGACTCGAGGGGTTAATAAATATTATGAAACCTACATGGACTAAACCAGATGCTCTAATGCATTGTCTAGAGTGCTAGATTGCTAGCTTGATGGGCAAACATTACTTATTGGCTCTCAATGCTTAGTCTCCAATTGTAAGTAACGTCTATATTCTATTATTTAATGACATCATGATGATGTTCTCACTTTCTATTGGCTGTGTATAAGAAGTAAATTGCGGGCTTAGTTTACAATTGCGAGCTCATTTAATATCACCCCCTGAAATCTTACTTATTGAGGCATGGTTTACGTATGGGGCCGGAGACTTAAGTTGAGGGTTAGCGATAATAGAATATGTCTAGTAGTTTAGAGAAAAAAGCACCCGCAGCCAAATTTATGTTTTAAAGTAAATTACATTGATCTAATAGAAAAAGGGCTCATTATCTGTACGCATGTATATTTCAACAATCTTCCATGATCCTTTAAAACTTCCTCTATGAAGTGAGTGCTCTAATGAGCATTTCCTTATTTCCCAGACTGCTTGCCTCAAATTATTGTATTCATGAAGAGCTACACAATTATATACGGCTAAGGTATATTCCAAATGGGCTTATTATAGCTCCTTATGATATGCCCACCCATATTGTGCCTCCTGAGCACCTCTGTTTATTAGCTTGGCACTGTTGAACTGCTAAGAACAACTAGGCACAAGCTCAACCTCCTACGTTTCACTTAACCAAATATTTCAACTGAGATAACATAAATTAGAGATGATGGGTAATCTGGAGCATGCTGTGTAGATGAGAGCTATAGCTACCATTCTATAATTCCCTCCATCTCCAAAGTGAGCATGCTCCAGGTTATCCACCCTGCCTAATTATTTATATCTCAGTTGAAATGTATGTGTTCTGTCAGTAGTGTTTTGGAGAGTAAAAGAGGTGGGGAGGGATACAGCAGTGGTCATTATATATTCAATTATTCATTGCAGCAGCGATCTATTTTCTTTCTATTCCTCTGGTACTTTCTCAGGGGAGTACATCAATGTAAATAATAAGCGTTCTATTAGATTTCTTAAAACTACGGACAGTTAATATTGTATTTGAGGTTGAATAAAGACTGTTAGTCTATCAAGTTCAACCTTTTTAGTTATCTCTTGATCTTTTTAATATTTGGACTATTTGTTAATAATTGTTAATTCATCCAGAGGAAGGCAAACAGAAAAAAAACTCATTGAAACTTTGCCAATTGTCTCATAACGGGGAAAAAAAGCAAAATTCCTTCCTGACCCCAGAAACTGTCGATCACATTTTTCCCTGGATCAATATTCCTTTGCTAGTTATCTAGGATAACCTTGAATGCCCTCTTTATGCCAAAATATATCTAACACGTTTTTGAATTTATCTATCGAATTCGCTGTCACCACCTCCTTTGGTAGAGAATTCCACAGTTTAACCACCCGAACTGTGAAGAACCCTTTTCTTTGTTTAAGGTGAAATCTTTTCTCCTCTAACCTCAAGGGATGTCCTCTTGTCAGTTGAAAATCTCTTGCTATAAACGGTTCACTTGACAAAGCCTTATATTGACCCTGGATGTATTTAAATGAAGTAATCATACCCCTTTGTAAAAGCCTTTTTTCTAGCAAAAATAAGTTTAATTTGGTTAGTCTTTCTTCATAACTTAGCCCCTCCATTCCCCTTATTAGTTTTGTTGCCCTTCTCTGTACTTTTTCCAGCTTTAAAATGTCCTTTTTATGAAGTGGTGCCCAAAATTGTACTCCATATTTCAAATGAGGGCGTACTAGGGATTTGTACAGTGGCAGAATTATATTTGCTTCCCTTGCATCTCTACCCTTTTTAATACATGCTAATATTTTACTTGCCTTTGCAGCTGCTACTTGGCATTGAGCACTGCTACCTAGGTGGTTGTCCACTAGTACTCCCAAATCCCTTTTAATATCTGATACACCTAGATTTGCTCCATTAAGATTATAAATTGCATGGCAATTTTTCCTTCCCAAATGCATAGCCTTACATTTATTTGTATTAAATCTCATCTGCCATTTAGCCGCCCATTTCTCTAATTTATGCAAATCCCTTTGTAGGGCAAGTACATTATTATCTGATTTAATTACCTTGCACAACTTAGTGTCAGCAAAAATGGAGACACTACTTTTGAGTCCTACTTCTACATGATTAATAAATGTTAAAATGGAGAGGACCTAATAATGAATCTTGAGGAACCCCACTTACCACATTAGTCCAATCTAAGTATGTTCCATTTACAACAACCCTTTGCTTCCTGTCTTTTAGCCAGCTCTCGATTTATGAGCAGATATTTACTGCAATTCCTGAATCCCTGAGTTTGCTCAAAAGTCTCCCATGAGGCACTGTATCAAAAGCCTTTGCAAAATCCAAAAAGACTACATCCACTGAGTTGCCCTGATCCAAGTTCCTACTAAACTCCTCATAGAAACTAATTAGATTGGTCTGACATGACCTATCCTTCATAGATATGTGACTGCTACCTATGATCTTGTTCAAATAGACATATTCTTGCATTCTGTCCCTTATTAACCCTTCTAAAAGCTTCCTAACTACAGATGTGAGGCTCACTGGTCTATAATTTCCCAGATTTGCTCTTGATCCCTTCTTAAATATAGGTATCACATCTGCTTTTCTCTAGTCATCCGGTAGAGACCCTGTAGTGAGTGAGTCTTGAAAGATTAGTTATAATGGTTTGGCTATTACAGAACCCAGCTCCCTCAGTACCCTTGGACATATTCCATCAGGACCTGGGGCTTTATTAACATTTATTTTCTCCAATCTCTTTTGGATTTCTTCCTGCGTTAACCAATTATTTAGTGATGGTAGTGTAGCCCCAATTTGTTGCGGTGTCCCAACAACTAGTACCTCCCTTGTGTATACCAACAAAAAGAACCAATTTAGCTCATCTGGCTTTTCCTGGTCACTAATTATCAGACGGCCTGTGTCACATTGTAATATTCCTATAGCTTCCTTCCTCGCCTTCTTCCCATTAATATATTTAAAAAATATTTTAGGGTTAGTCTTACTTTCCTTTGCAACTGACTTCTCATTTTCTATTTTAGCAAGTCTAATAGCCCTTTTGCAAGCCTTGTTGATTTCCTTATAGTCACATAAAGCTGCCTCTGTTCCCTCCTTCTTGTATAATTTAAATGCACGTTTCTTTATTCTTATCATGATCTTTAAGCCATTGTTAAGCCACATGGGATGTGATTTATTCCTTTTCATTTTATTTCCATATGGTACATGCCGATGAGTATGCTTATTTAGTAAGGATTTGAATGTTGTCCATTTATTTTCAGTATTTTTCCTGTAAGTTCTTTGTCCCAGTCTATATGTTGTATTGCTGCTCTTAGCCCATTAAAGTTAGCCCTTTTAAAATTTAGAGTTTTAGTTGGCCCCTTACAAACCTGTTTTTTGTATTCAATCTCAAATGAGACTGTGTTGTGATCACTGTTCGCCAAGGGTTCCCCTATTTTAACATTTGATATTATATCAATATTACTTGTGATGACTAAATACAAGATGGCCCCATTTCTAGTAGGCTCTTGTATAACGCGGGCCAGATAATGATCCCTGAGTGTACTCAAGAACCTGCTCCCCTTAGCTGAGCTGCTGGTCTCATTTCAAGTTTATTTCAGGATAATTAAAATCTCCCATTATTAGAACTTGCCCGTGCTTAGCTGCATTTCCAATATGTAACAATAATTGTATTTCCTTACTTTCAGCTATATTTGGGGGTTTATAGCATACTCCCACCAATATGCGTTTAAAATTAGCTCCTCCACTATTTAGCTCAACACACAAATATTCAATATTGCCATTAGTTCCAGCATAAATATCTTCTCTGACTATAGGCTTACATTTAGGCTTAACATACAGACAGATCCCTCCTGCTGTTTTACCATTTCAACTATCTTTGCTAAATAGGTTATAACCATCCAGATTAACAGTCCAGTCATGAGATTCATCGCACCATGTTTCAGTAATGCCTATTAAGCCCCATTTTTCTTGTACTGCTAATAATTCTAGCTTGCCCATTTTCCCAGGCAAACTTCTTGCATTAGCAAGCATACACTTTATGTTGCTATGGCTCTGAAGTGGTTGTGAAGTGCTTGCCACTGTATTTGAGGCCCCTATTAATACCTCCCTACTGTCTATTGTAACCCTCCCCCTTCTCCACCCCCATGGGTAACTAATTCATCCCTTTCCCTCTCTACCCCTTTTACCCCAATACTTCTATATAGTCCCTCCCCATCCACCTACAAGTTTAAAAACGTCCCCAGCCATTCTACCATCCTATCCCCTAGCACAAAAGCTCCCTCATCATTAAGGTGCAATCCATCCCTGCTATAGTGATTGTACCCAAGTGAGAAGTCAGCCTAGTGCTCTAAAAACCCAAACCCCTCTGCACTACACCACTTTTTTACCCACGCATTAACATCCCTAAGCTCCTTCTGCCTCCCTGGGCTAGCACGTGGCACTGGTAGTATCTCAGAAAATACTACCTTGGAGGTCCTTCCTTTAAGAGTATTCCCTAGTTCTTTAAAATTATTCTTTAGGGCACTCCATCTTCCACTTACTTTGTCATTGGAACCAATATGTATCAAGACCGTGGGTTTATTACCAGCCTCTCCCAATAATTCATCCACCCGTTCCACAACAAACTGTCCGATTGCTGGGATCTGGGTGACAAATCACCCTGTCTACCTTCCTAATAATAGAGGTCCCTACCACCAAAACCTGTCTGTTGCTCTGCCTATGCTACCCTCCCACTCCTCCAGTAGAACTGTTCTCCCGAATGTTAGAGCTCTATCTGGCATTGCCACTCCTGAATGGACATCCCCAACAGTTTCACTTAATCTGGCAAATCTGTTGGTGTTTGCCAACTCAGAACTGGCCTGCCTCCTCCGGTTCCACCTGATTCCCCTTTTAACTATAACCCAGCTACCTCCCTGGACATCCTCACTAGCCCCAGCTCTTCCCTCCATGCTAGGCCCAGCTAAACTGTGCTCAGTGAGCACCAACCCCCTTTCCAGTGGAGCAATATCACTAAGTGCTGCAATTCTCCTCTCCAGTTCTCCAATATGAGCTTCCAGAGAGGCATCATGCTCACACCTGTCACAGAGGTATGGATCCTGGATCATCTGTTCCAGTAGTGCATACAGTGAGTGAGTGAGGTTGCCACTGGACTGACTCATGATTATCAGTTACAAAAATACAGTGAGAAAACAAGTCAATGTATTTGTTTTAAAGATTCATTTTCTACACCTTAACCCAAACAAAACAGAAAAATATATATATGTTTGTTTTCTATTTTTTCTTAGAGGTTGTAGCTGCCACATTCCCATTGTATGGATTTAAACTTCCTGTGGATGAAAAGTTTCCTACCACCTCTGGTAGTTAGTCAGCAGGTCACACAGCAGTAACATAGCACACATAATTAATTAGAAGTTGTTTTTTACATTCTAAAACATGTCTTCACTGTTTTCAAGTGTGTTGTTTCAAAACAGTATATTTTGAATTTGTGATTACAGTGATGATTAAATGTACAGATTATAGTGTACTATTGACTATACCAAGCCTGTTCCTTGTTGAATTGTGAAACTATAGCATAAGCTATAATATGCACGCAAGGGTAGACAAATCTCACATAAGTCCCAGATGTTTTGGTGATGCACACCCAAAGCACAATGCCTTCAGCAACTACTGAATGTGTCAAAATAAGTTGATGCAAGTTGAATGTTCAATCATTTTGTTTTTCATGTGAAATATCAGCAGAATATATTAGAGTCATTGTACGCCATACAGTTTCCATTAACAACAGTGATCAGATGATAAATTAAATGTTTCTAGTTTATTAATAGTATTTGCCCAATGAAAGCCATTTTTGCAAATAACAATCAACATATTTCATGGTTTTAGCTATGCAACCAACTCTGTCATACTGGAGGCCCCTATAAAAGTCAAACACCAATAATAATAATGAATACAGAGATGTGTAAATGAAGTAATTAAAACAGAGTTGACCCTCAATATAAAATATTAGCTACTTGCCCGTCAAAAATGACAGCATGACAGTTTGATATATAGTGTGTATACCCCCATCTGCTGTGTCTCCCTCCCCCCCTCTCCCTCCCCTGTGTCTCTTCCCCTCTCTCCCTCCCCTGTGTCTCTTCTCCTGTGAAGAGGAAGAGTAATGACGTTGGCGTCGCGGAAGGATCCAGGTAAGTAGTTCCGGATGTGGACTGATGCTGGTGAGTGAAAAGCTGCTGGCAGGGTTAAAGCCAGGTACGGGATTGAGCAGCACATTGAGCAGCACAGCGTAACTAACTCCCGCGGGGGCCTCTCGATGAGCGCCTATGGCACTCATTGCATTCAGCCGGAGGTGATTGAGCAGCACAGCCTAACTAACTTTTGCGCCTTTGGTGCTCATTGCAGGTCAGCAATATTTAACATTGCGTTACCAACAAGCTCGCAATTACGACAACTATATATGTGATATCTTAAAGGGACTCTTTAGAGGAAAAAAATATAATGTTTTAGCTATGTTTAACTAATTTGATTCTCCTCGAGGTAATTTTCATAAAAAAGTTTCAGTTTCTCAGCTTCTGCAACCTCCCCCTTTTTCCTGTAGGCTGCCATTTTGCTCATCTGAGACTTTCAGCATTACATTTTGCTATCTTATACCCAATTATGCAATACTGCAGGAGTACAATTTATTTTATCAGCTGTTGCTATTTTTTAGTTTCTAAGGGAGGGTGAGTTTTTGAAAACTAATTAGAAGTCCTTAAGACCTAATGAATGCAGTCATTTGCAGATAAAGCATTCAGAAATAAGTGTATTGCCTTCTCCCACCTCAGTTGATCAACAAAAACAAAAAATGGTAGGTGGCAGCATAATTTCATAAATTAGAGGCGTTATTATTTTCCACTATTTTCCCATTCTGGATCGCTATCTTGTCATGGTGAAAGGGCTTGTGTACCTCATTGAAGCTGTGATATATACCATAGAGAGTCACCTAAGAAAGGTAGGTCATAGCAGAGTGGTCAGACAAATCTTGGTCCCAGTCCACTCCTTCAGACGAGTAAAATTTAACTGGGATCAATGGTAGTACAAACTTTCCAAGATACTATCCAGTGGCTTGAATATGCAGTGGAATAAGTGTTCAATCAACACATATATGGTGATAGTATGACGGCGGGGGTTAAATGACCAGCACAGTATTGCTGAGTAAAGTAAGTCAGTGGATAATATTAGACACCTACTGCTATGTGTGATCTCACAGACCTCCAATGGTAGAAATAGATGTGAATAGACTGCATATAATACAAAATATCACATCTAATAAAAGCAAAGAATATGCATAAAATATGTACAGAGTACAGGCAGCGATGTACTTCAAACCAAACGTGTTTCGACCCTACTTGGTCTTTCTCAATGGTAAAATGATTGGCCAAGATCTATACAGGTGTATTACAAGTGTAATATCAATAAAAATAATATAATATCCCTAACACAGAATATCAGTGCTTGTAAAGGTCCTACCTTGTAAAATATGGTTTCCTCCGAGACATATGGGAATTAGCTGCAATGAGCTCATTTTGTCAATAGTTTACATTGTTATTCCTGTGAGTGGTTGTGCAGGTAGGGCCCCAGTGCATTGCTTTGCCCAGGGGCCTATAATGCTGTTAAGACTGCCGTGTAAAGAAGTAAATGTAAAGAATATTTTTAAGGGACAAGACATGGTAAATAAAATGCACAAAGAACTTTGGACAGAAGTTTGTGACACTGTACAGAAAACAGCAACAGCAAGAATATTCCCAAAAGAAAGAAAACTAAGAAAGTAAAGTCTGATGAGGCATTAAAAATAGCCCAGTAAAGAAGGAAGGTAAAAGGTAGGGGAGTTAGGAAATATTTGTCCAACTGAATGCAGAATTCCAGAAGACAGCAAGAAGAGACAAGGAGACTTTCTTTAAAGAGTGATGTAAAGAGATAGAAGAAAATAACAGAATGGGAAGGTCAAGAGATCTCTTTAAGAAAACTGGGGATCTCAAAGGAACATTTCATGCCAAAGTAAGCATGATAAAAGACAAAAATGAAGCATATCAAATAAAGAAGAGGTGGCATGAATACACAGAATATCTATTCAGGAAGAATGTTAACAACATTTATAACCTCAATAGTTTGTCCAAGGTTATAAATACTGTTAAGATCCAGATGTGCAAGCCGGGTTTCACGAGAGGCACAAGTGGTCAAATTGCCAAAGTCTGCTGAATGATAGACAAAGCAAAGGAGTTCCAGAAAAAAAAAAACATTTACCTCTGTCTTATAGAGTATTCTAAAAATTTGACTGTATGGACCACAACAAAATGTAGCAAGTTCTTAAAGAGATGGGGATACCAGACCATCTCATCTGCCTCCTAAGGAATATATGAGATCCGAGAAGCCAAGGTCAGAACTGAACATGGAACAACTGAATGGTTCAAAATCGGGAAAGGAGTGTGACATGGTTGTATTCAACTTATATGCAAAGTACATCACACGTAAGGCTGGAAAAAACAAAAACCAGAATCAATATTGCTGGAAGAAATATCAACAATCTCATATATTAGGTCCTTTAGATTGTAAGTCTGTGAGTTTTCAATCTTGCTATGCGCTTTAGTGAAATCACTTTGTACATTTGATTTTAAGCTCAAAGACAGGGCCCTCCATTCTTTTTTCTTCATTGTCTTAACTTGAACTTATCCCTGTAAAACGCTACAGAATAGTCTGTTGCATTACAAATAAAGGAAATAATAATAATATGAGGATGATGCTACTCTGACGGCTTAAAGAGAGGAGGAACTAAAGGCCAGGGCCCTCATTCAATTGCGATTTGGCCAATTGAATAGGGGTCTAAATAAGCACATAGCATCTTTTTTTTAAAGAGGTTTTTAGTTAGTAAGCATCTATTTAAAAGCAAGATTTTCACTAACTAAAAACGTCTTTCAAAAAAATATGTTATGTGCTTATTTAGAGCCCTATTCAATTGGCCAAATTGCAATTGAATGAGGGCCCAAGAGTTTATTTTTCTGGGCTCCAAGATCTCTGCAGATGGTGACTACTGCCTGAAATTAAAATATGTTGCTTCTGGGAAGGAAAGCTCTGGAAAGTCTGGACAAGATATAAACAAACTATGAACTATGTTAGAACTATGGTATTCCCAGTAGTGAGAGCTGGACCATAAGGAAAGCCATAGAATGTACTTGATTAATTTGAATTGCGCTGGACAAAAATGCTTAGAGTCCCTTGAACTGCAAAAAGATCCAATCAATCAGTACTACAGGAAACCAAGCCTGACTGTTCACTGGAAGGTTTGATCATGAGGCTGCAATAGTTTGGCCACATCATGAGAAGATATGATTCCGTAGAGAAGACTCTGATGCTGGGAAATATTAAAGGCACACAATGAAGGGAAAGGCAAAGGCGGCGATGGATAGATGAGGTAATTAAAGCAAAGAACATGTGCTTGAGGGAACTCAGAGGGGCACTAGCTGACAGATATTTCTGGTATGCTGCAGTCCACAGAATCATGGAGAATCAGACACAACTAAATGACTGAACAGCAACAAATTGATTTCTTGCATGTATGCAATTATGCAACTGTGGAAGGAGGCTTTAAATACACAGGAAGTTTCTAACGCACAGTGGGGTGGTGGTCCCTAATGGAAAGATCATTCGTTCCCACCTGTTGAGGCAGTAGCAGCAAGAAGCAGGCTCAGTGAAAAAAATGATAACAGTAAAAAAATAGTTAAAATAGTTATAAAAGTGATAAAATATTTTAAAGGAAATATTTGTGGTCATTTAATCCCTTTTTAATGCAAAATAGATCAACAATACAAATCCGAGAAACACTTACCAAAAGCATCTTCTTCCTCCTGGAGATCTTTTTTTAATCTGTTGTAAGATTTCTTGAGGTCGTCTAAATGCTGCATGTTTTCACTATTCTTCAGCAATAATTCATTCAGAAGCTTTTCCAGTTTAGTCTTCTGAAATATGAGTGACTTCATTTCTTCTGTAAGCTCCCTGCTAGCACAGAAATTATTCCCTGTAGAAGAGTAAAATGGTTGGAGACCCATATTTGTACAATGTAATAGTATTTTAACAAAATAAAAAGGATCAACAAAATATTAGATTAGAAAATGTTATGATTCATATAACTAGCTTTTTAAAGGTTTGCTTTATTTTAAATATTTCCACTAAAATACAATTGGAATTACATGTTTATATAAGGGTATCCAGAAGTAGTTATATTGTTAAGAATATTTTTGGTATGTATGTGTATCACTTTAAATATGTTGTATCATAGTAATTTAAAGCACATGATTTTCATCTGCCTCTTTATCCTTAAAATCTGTGTATCTAATATAAGAATTGCCTTCTTCTGTTTCCTGTGCAAGTTCTATTTTTTAGCTGCCATAAAATCTTGGAGGTGACAATTTAAATTATCCATCCCTCTGTCAAAATCTCTCTCTCCATTTTGGCTTACTGCTTAAGGGGAAACTGAATCACTTCCAACTTAGTTTTACATTTTTGTAACATGGCAATTTTGAAATCCTCAGAGTTTTAGACAAATTGTGTTTCGTACATAGGCCCCTACTGATTTAGCAACAGTTAGCGAGCGATTCAATTGAACAAGCCCGCAGCTTCATGGCCTAAACCATAAACCATGCACCCGTAAGTAGCATTATAGAGCATGTTCATGATCAATTAAGCAAGGCCATAAATACCCATTTAGAAACAGCAATTGAATAGCGATTTGCTATTGTAACATTTACGGGCTTGAAAGATCAAAGGCTTAGAAGGGTCGGAGTTACGATTTTAACAACTGCAGGGATTCTCAGCCTGTAACCCTCAAATCGTTTGCGGGTAGCTAAAAGACGCCAATTGAATAGCAAATTAGTTTACGGGCTGCATTACGAGTTCCAGTAACTAACAATTGCTCAATTGAATAGCAGTCATAGGCTACCCATATTCACTAATCTTCACAATGTCTGCAAAGCAAAGTGCTAAAGACTGTATTCTTTATTCCTGCGGGGGAAAAATGTAATGGTAGCCTCAGTGATGCACGCTGCATCTCTTAGGAATCTACCCCAGTGGTTATTCTGATACATCTTGTATTTTTTATATCACAGATTAATTGATATTATATTATTCTGTAGGCATGGGTGTCAGATAGGTGGTGAAACTTGTTCTAGACATATACTATAATGTATTATAGCACAGAGATACAGTGTATATAATGGCCAGAGAGTATATAACACAATTGTATAACTGACACAGTGTTACATTGGTTTGAGACATTTTGAAAAGTACATTTTCTTGCAATAAACAGTGTACTTACATATTATTAAACTGCCAAAAATCTATCTTGTTAAGTATTATTAGGTTTCACAAAATATTCAGCCAAAAGTGGTGGCTTTTAGTGGCCTTTTAATGATTAATAGGTAACCCACACACTGGTCTCTCTGTGCACTATGAGATCAAATACACTTTACTTAAAACAATGCATTTTGCAGCTCTTGTAAAGCGTAGTTAGTCTACCCCAGTATTTACTCTAATACCTCTATTATTTTTTAAAGCACAGATTCATTTGTATTATAGTATTATGAAGGAATGGGTGTGAGATAAGTGGTGAAACTAGCTCCAGACATAGGCTATAATATACCGTATTTTTCTGTTTATAAGACACCCCATGTATAAGACGACCCCTATTTTTTGAGCAAAGAATTAAGAAAGAAATATGGGGAACCCCTACCCTGAGTATTCTTCCAGACCCCACTCTGTGCCCTCCCCCTGAGCAGCCCCATCCAATGCCAGGAGCCACCAGCCTACCCTCACCCCATGCAGCCCCCCATCCAGAGCCAGGAGCCCCCAGCAGACCCTCTCCCCGTGCAGCCCCCCATCCAGAGACAGGAGCCTCCAGCAGACCCTCACCCCGTGCAGCCCCCCATCCAGAGCCAGGAGCCCCCAGCAGACCCTCACCTTGTGCAGTCCCCCATCCAGAGCCAGGAGCCCCCAGTAGACCTCACCCGATGCATCCACCCATGCAAAGCCAGGAGCCCTCAGCAGGCACTCAATCCAAGTAGTCCCCCATCCAGAGCCAGGAGCCCCCAGCAGACCCTCTCCCCGTGCAGCCCCCCATCCAGAGACAGGAGCCCCCAGCAGACCCTCACCCCGTGCAGCCCCCCATCCAGAGCCAGGAGCCCCCAGCAGACCCTCACCTTGTGCAGTCCCCCATCCAGAGCCAGGAGCCCCCAGTAGACCCTCACCCGATGCATCCACCCATGCAAAGCCAGGAGCCCTCAGCAGGCACTCAATCCAAGTAGTCCCCCATCCAGAGCCAGGAGCCCCCAGCAGCCCCCATCCAGAGATAGGAGGAACCTTGTGTGCTAGACATCTGGTTATGCTCCCCCAGGCAGCGCCTGCTAAATAGCAACTTGCAGTTTTGCAGCATATTCAGTGTATAAGACAACCCCCTATTTTAAACTTAAAAATTTGGGTAAAAAATAACGTCTTATACACAGAAAAATATGGTATTATGAAACAGGGATATATAACAACATTGAATAACTGACACAGGGCCATATTCTATTAGCTGCTTGCAAAAGCCTTAAAATTTGGCTTTGTGTTTTTTTAAATAAATGTTTAGATGTATTCTATTTACTCCAGCTCACAAATTCCGACCTCAAGGCTGAACTAGCAAAACCTGCCTTTTCAAGTCTGATTTCAGGGGGCATGATCATATGATCTGACAATATTTAAGCAAGCCTGTAATTTAGTTCTTAGACACAGCCAACAGTAAATGAGACCGTCATCATGACGTCAGTAAAACATGGAAGTTACATGTAATCTGCAATCGGAGGCTAAGCATTAATTTGTGCCAATAAGTAATATTTGCCAATCATGCTCGCAATCAAGCAATCTATCAAATGCATTAGATCATCTGCTTTAGTCCATGTGGATTTCATGATATTTATTAAACCCTTGAGTCCTGGGATTGAAACTACTCAGAAATAACTTTTAAAAATAATATTTTTAATTGCATATTTGTGGGTTTGCCACTGTTGTGCAATTAATTCTAATGTCTTTCCATGCCTTTTAAAGTACGGTATTGTGTGATTAATTACTGTTACAGCTCTAATAAGCCCTTGTGAGTACTCATCTTTAGTACTTGCAATATTTTTGACAGAAACATGATTGTTTTTTCTTTTGCGGGTTAGACTTTATTTGCGCTCTAGAGCTACGGGTCTAATAGTATATTGATTTTATCTAACTTTAATTATTTAGTGCTCGTAATGTTCGAGTTGTGCTAAAAACAATTGAGTTCTAAGGCTGGAATCCAATTTACCTATGTATCACTTTAATTAAGCACTACTTTACTTCATTAAGAAGTGCTTAAAAGCTCTGTTTGTTCTGCCTAAAACCTTGCAAATATGTCATAACTGGTTGCCCTATGCAGCTCATGAAGACAATGTACTTCTAAGTTTTACATATGAAATTACTCTATAGGATCTAGCTATCAAAATTTCTAATATTAATCTTTGCGAAACAACGTAGCTGTTAAATAAACCTCAGTGTACGAGCATGTGCATTTGCAAAAACGAATTGCACATACTACGGAATACTTTGGATTTAAATTTTTTATGATGGCAACATTTACTTTATGCAAGATCGTTTTATTGCAACCGACAGTGAACTATTTCCGACATAAAATAAAAATGAGTGAGAAAACATGCATATGTCCAGATCTAACATGCACAAATACATTATTTTAGGATGTTTATGTAAGGTTTAGTCATTTTGTATAGAGATTTGTACTAGGTAATTAACTTTATGACTACAAATTGCATGCTACAAAGCAAAAATTATGCTATCCTTCAAGAATATATACACATCAGGATGACAGTGCCAAAGGCTGCTAGTTTTTCCATTACTGTGCCATTTTCTGTGCAGGGTGCATTAGCTGTAAGGAAAAACCTGCCATCTAACATCCATACATAAAGCTTGCTCATTACTTGTAGCACAAATTACTGTATGCTTTAGAGTTACATCGCGTGCTACCATCTCCAGAAAATGCCACATGCTCTTTAAATTTGTCTTCAATTTCATTTATGTAATACTGTATGTCACAAATAAGCACAGATTTCTGCAAAATGAATTTGAAATTGAAAATTACTATAAAATGTATTGGCGACATTTCTAAAAAAAGAGGTAAAATACGTTAAAATGCTTGTTTATAATCTCTATGTTATTTTTAAATATGCAGATATTTTTGTAACAGATAGCACATTAATCCCAGTTAAAGCCATTGAGCCAGAAGTGCTCTCTTAGAAGTGACAATAATTATGCAATGTTGAACACAATTAGAAGCTAATAAACATAACACATTTGCATGCACTGTAAATGGGATACAAGTAATTAACTTATTGTTTATATATCAATAAGCATTTTCTGGGTCCTAAAAGCAATGAAATATCTGAAGATATGTACCATATTTAGCCACTCATTCAGCCCAGTAAAGCAGTGACATAATAACAGTGTTCATGCTTAGTGCCAGTCACCCCACGTAATCCCTGATGTTTAAGGCTTTAAAACAACTTTTCAATTAATGTGAATAAAAAAAATAATTTTGCAAAAAATGACACTGGCTCTGCCAGTAAAATAAAGTTAATCTGAAGATTATACCACAGTTTGGAAAATACAGGAGGAGCTCCAGTTTAAAATGCTAGAAAAAAAGCGAATTTCCGGATACGTTTTCGTATGTCATTCACATATATAGTTGTGAGCATGCGGGCTGTTGCTAACGCTGAGAGCTCTTGTAGCGAGCCTGCTGCCTTCGCGAAGCAGCAGTTGCTGGCATAGAGCGCAACTGCGGACCTCGCAATATTTACGGAGTTACGAAAGAAAAATAACAGACGCGTTACGACCCATTACGACCTTGCAAGAACCGCCCGAAACCCGCGCACATGAAAACATGAAAAGCACAATAAATACACACAACAAATACATAAAAAGCTTACCTACAGCAAGGTGGGGGGGCACCCAGGACCTCGAAAACTGAAGTTACACCTCAACTTAACTCCAAATAAAAGAGTTTAGACACCCGAAAATCCCCAAAGCGAGAGAAAAAATGGCCGCCGAATAAAACAAAAACGAGGCTACAGCAGTCTAAAGACGCAAAACACCATCAAACACCTTCCAGAAAAAGACCTATGAGATCCGAATACAAGGACGCAACCCGTGCGACCCCAAAAACATTACAAACACAATAAATTCACACAACAAACACATAAAAAGCTTACCCACAGCAAGGATGGGGGGGCACCCAGGACCTCTGCAAGTGAAGTTACACCTCCATTTAAGTCTAAATTTCGGAGATTAGACACCCGAAAATCACCTGAACGAGAGAAAAAATGGCCACCGAAAAACCGAGGCTAAAAGATCCTAAACACGCAAAACACCACCAAACACAAACAGATTTTTCGAAAAAGTTGTACGACATCCGAAAACAAGGACGCTAAATCAGCCACATCCGCATACCACACATTAGGCGCCATTTTAGAACAATAACTTATACAATCCGGAAGCACACAGCTACCCTAACGGATTTGCTTTGCACACGCACTCTATTTACACTACACACTGCACACATTGCTGACACTTACACAGCAGCTCCACAGCACTGATGCTGCAGCAACATGAAAACAGATTGCCAGCTCTTCAACACAATGCTTCCTGCATATATTACTTCACAATAGGTAAAGTATATTAATTTCTTATTTTATTATTCATTGCCATACCAAAAAAAAAACACCAACGCTGCTCATAGCACACAAACAACAAAGAGCCACGCAATGAGCGCCGAAGGATCTTAAAACACCAACAAAATTAATTTTGCACACAAACAACATTACCTGCCTTACAATCTTATTGCCGTCATTTTTTGATTTTATGTATATATATATATAATGTCAAGTCTAATTCAAAGTATCAACATTCTGGATTTTCAGGGTCTTAATGAAAAGGTACAGAGTCAAGAGGGCAAACTTTTTTAGGATCACAGAAGTTCTGATATAACAGACATTGATATAGTTGCAGTACAATATGATAAAAATACACAATCTGACTTACAGGAGCAGTATCATTTTGGGGGAAAATATGTACAACTTTGCAAAATATATAAAAAGCTAACAACATTAACAGACATGTACGTCAGAAGTGTCATAGCATTTTTAGATACCATCTTACATTTAGGAGACTCTGCTTGTGTTTCCATCTTTCTTTTCTGCTACTAGTCTTAGAATAGTAAGCCTCAGTAGGATAACCCACTTCTATTTGGTTCCATTACCAAGTTTAAATCCAAAGTGTTAGTCTTTCAACAAAACAGCAACTTGTCTGCTTCCATTAAAGTAGAATTTAATATAATAGTTAAAATGGATGCTACTATTTCATTTAAAAAGTTACGTTATCAATTATCATTATGCACATTATCAAGTCTAGTTCTTCTTTTCTCATCCATGTACCACCCCATGGAATTCTCAACCCCACGATGTCAGACAGAGATAACAGAGATAACAGTATGTAACTTTTGTCATATTTGTCTTATATACTCCTGTATCTCCTGTACTTAGCGCTACAGTATATGTTAGTGCTTAATAAATAAATATGAGCCATGCATAACTAATATGACTGAGTGGGCAGAGCTTGCAGAAGACTTGCTAATGCTTTATTTTTATTCTTTATGCTACTAATTACTTTGTGTGATACAGTTCAGGAAGAAAATTAGAATTATTGTTACATTAACATTTAATTCAACCACAGGTTTAAAAAAACTGGAATTTAATTTAGGCAGAAACTATTTTCTTCATAATGATTAATAACATGCAAAGTTGCCAGACCTTGACAGCACTCGATTTGATCTTTTTACATGGAATTCTAGGAGTTAGTCCGGTTTAATTAGATTAGCTGCTTATAGGCCTGAGTAGTGTCTTAGTATTCCAGTAGATAATACTTGTTCTATAGTTTTCCACTTTCTAAGGGAAATGATACAATGTTACTTTATATCTAAATAAATAATAGTACAATCCATATTAGTGCTTGTATTATGGCAAACTAACTTGCAATGTCTTATTTCTTGAAAATATAAATGTAAGGTCAATTGATCAGAATCAGCCATCATTAAATGAACAGATGTTAATCTATGGGTTACAATGTGTAATATTAGGCATATTAATAACAAATGTTAAAAGTTACACACATTGTTTTTGTTGTTCAGTCCTTCAGTCGTGTCCGACTCTCGGTGACCATATGGCCTCAACACACCAGGCACATCTGTGTTTCTGGCTGTGCTTATTCATATGTTTTTTTTGTTTTGGCAAAGATACTGGAGTGGGTTGCCAGTTCCTTCTCCTGTAGACCATGATTTGTCTGATCTCTCTGCTATGACCTTCCCATCTTGGGTGACCCTACATGGGATAGCTCACAGCGTCCTTGATATATAAAAGCCCTTTCCCTCACGACAATGTAGTGATCCAGAAGGGGTTACACACATGTATAGAGAGGTTACATACTACATCTATACACCATCTGTCTAATCCTTTATCGTGCAAGTATGTTTATGTGATCAGTGGCATCTTTTGTCACTTCTCTAGCTAAATGATCCAATAACATAATAACTACTTATACTGGAAATAATCCAGTATAACTATTGTCAGGGCTACTCTGAGGGGTTGAAGATTGTACTGTAAGACTGGACTGTAGGATGGGCCCAACAGGCCTGGTCACTATAATTCACTTTGTAGCCCTTGTACTATGGCTCTGCTGTGCAGCTACTTGAAACTCCCAGCTCTCAATGGCTCCTTCTATTAGATGCTTTGTCCTTTCTCTCCCTTTCTGTGTTGTATGAGTGGCAAGGACATGCAGCAAGTTTAGCACCGTACCTGATCCTGCTTCACACATTATCTTGTCTGACTGTGTGGTAAGATGAAGCATGACTAATTAAAGTTGTAATGAGAAGGGTGTGAGGATGTGCGCAGGAAAGGAGAGGAGAGGAGGGAGTTGGATGATGGAGAAATTATGGCAATGTAGAACTGTGAAACATGGGGCAAAATAGTGAAGGAGGAGATAAAAATGTAAGAGAACAGAGGGAAATTAATACAGTGTAATAGTAAAATAAAACAAATAGAGTGAGGGTTGTGAGATGAGAATGAAATGTTATGCTTTTATGTTTATCTGTGGCACCAATGGGTCTTTCCAAATGAATGTATTAATTCAACCATTAAAAAAAACAAAAAAACTCAAACATTGTATTAACAAAAGCATATGGAAAAACCAATAGTGCCTTGCAAAAGTATTCACCCCCTTGACTTTGTACCTATTTTGTTACATTACAGCCTTAAATTCAATGTTTTGTTAATCTGAATTTCATGCGATGGATCAGAACACAATAGTCTAAGTTGGTGAAGTGAAATGAGAAAAATATATACATAAAACTATTTCTTTAGAAATAGAAAACAGAAAATTGGCATGTGCGTATATATTCACCTCCTTTTTATGAAGCTCTGGTGCAACCAATTACCTTCAGAAGTCACATAATTAGTGAAATGATGTCCTCCTGTGTGTAATATAAGTGTCACATGATCTGTCATTACATATACACACCTTTTTTGAAAGGCCCCAGAGACTGCAACACCTAAGCAAGAGGCACCACTAACCAAACACTGCCATGAAGACCAAGGAACTCTCCAAACAAGTAAGGGACAATGTTGTTGAGAAGTACAAGTCAGGGTTAGGTTATAAAAAAATATCCAAATCTTTGATGTTCCCCAGGAGCAACATCAAATCTATCATAACCAAATGGAAAGAACATGGCACAACAGCAAACCTGCCAAGAGACGGCCGCCCACCAAAATTCACGGACCGGGCAAGGAGGGCATTAATCAGAGAGGCAGCACAGAGACCTAAGGTAGCCCTGGAGGAGCTGCAGAGTTCCACAGTAGAGACTGGAGTATATGTACATAGGACGACAATGAGTCGTACGCTCCATAGAGTTGAGCTTTATGGCACAGTGGCCAGAAGAAAGCCATTACTTTCAGCAAAAAACAAAATGGCACGTTTTGAGTTTGCAAAAAGGCATGTGGGAGACTCCCAAAATATATGGAGGAAGGTGCTTTGCTCTGATGAGACTAAAATTTAACTTTTCGTCCATCAAAGAAAACGCTATGTCTGGCGCAAACCCAACACATCACATCACCCAAAGAACACCATCCCCACAGTGAAACATGGTGGTGGCAGCATCATGCTGTGGGGATGTTTTAAAGCAGTCGGGACTGGGAAACTGGTTAGAGTTGAAGGAAAGATGGATGGTGCTAAATACAGTGATATTCTTGAGCAAAACCTGTACCACTCTGTGAGGGATTTGAGGCTAGGACGAAGGTTCACCTTCCAGCAGGACAATGACCCCAAACACACTGCTAAAGCAACACGTAAGTGGTTTAAGGGGAAACATGTAAATGTGTTGGAATGGCCTAGTCAAAGCCCAGACCTCAAACCAATAGATAATCTGTGGTCAGATTTAAAGATTGCTGTTCACAAGCACAAACCATCCAACTTGAAGGAGCTGGAGAAGTTTTGCAAGGAGGAATGGGCAAAAATCCCAGAGGTAAAATGTGGCAAGCTCATAGAGACTTATCCAAAGCGACTTGGAGCTGTGATTGCCGCAAAAGGTGGCGCTATAAAGTATTGCCTTTAGACAGGTGAATAGTTATGCACATTGACTTTTTGTTGTTTGCTTCACAATAAAAAAAAAACATCTTCAAAGTTGTGGGCATGTTCTGTAAATAAAATGATGCAAATCCTCAAACAATCCATGTTAATTCCAGGTTGTGAGGCAACAAAACACGAAAAATGCCAAGGGGGGTTGAATACTTTTGCAAGGCACTGTATAGGTGCTGGCTTCTCTGTGCCTAATAGCAATATATCTGTCTATATAAGCTATGGTATCTAATGCGCATACACATATTTATATATAACAGTGTAAATGTATGAGTGCACATGAATATTACTGATAACGGCAAAGGGCCATATTAAATTCCAGCCTCGTAAGTCGAACATGTAGCACGTAAAGGCTGCGTGCTTCAAATTTGGCAGAGTTACGTTGCTATTAAATTAAAAGTGCTACAAGCTATGAGAGAGAGATGCTATTTCGAAAACCAGTTCACGGCCGTCAGACTTGCGTGCTCAAACGTAAACAATTAAGCAATCTCGTAGTTACAGATTCAGATGGAGCCAATGGGAAAAGAGATCATTAGCGTTACGTCACTGAAAAAGGGGAGGGTAGATTTCCAAGTCCTACGTGCTTGAAATACCGTTTGCAAACTGACCCATGGGCCAGATATAATGCAATATTAGTAAAGCAGTAAATATGATATACTATTACATGCGAGTTACAGAATATGTCTTAACACATTGATTGCAGGGATCGATATAACACAAAATATGAACATTAAATAAATATTTCTGGGGGGTGATTTGCGGGTTTGACAATGTTGTGCTAATAATTCTAAGACCTAACATCACTTTCCCTTATAATAAATGTACAGTAGTGAGTTTTTATTAGATAACGCAGTGCTACGTATCGTACTTTACCTCCCTTGCGGGTGCTCTAGAGCACACGTTGGCCTTTGGGCTTCATTTTCATCTTATGTGCTCTATTTGCGTGTCATGTTGCAATTTAATAGCTGAATTAAACAATTAACGGTTACGGGCATGACAGATCAATGTTTTTACGTGTGCGGAGTTCAACATTGCTCTCCACGTAGCCAATTCTCGGCCGTCCTGCGTCTTAAAACACAAGTTTGCTGTGAGCAAAGTTACGGGGCAAATTTAATACCCGTAACATGTAAATCTCGATTTACGGGGCTACGTTTTACAATGTAGCTCCAATTTAATAGGGCTAACAAATTCTGGATGCATTATCCACTTTCTAATTTATTCATATACACGGGGACCTCTACTTTCCCCAAAGTTTCTTCTGATTTCCCTCACTATCTAAAAGTTGAAGGAAATAATCCAAAATAAAAAAAGCGTTCATGAATATAAAATTGAATTAATGTTTTCTGGCAATGATACTTGGTTAATGACCATACTGACAAAACATGTACATTATTACTTCATTATACCAAAATATAATAAATGATCATTTACTAGCGACTTGCCCGTCAAAAATGACAGCAAAACATTTCGCTCATCATGGGCCTTGCGATGAGCGCCTTCGCCGCTCAACACAGGCCTCGTAATGAGCGTCAAAGGCGCACATTGCGAGCCTCTCTCCCCCTCTACCTCTCCCCCCCACTCTACTTTACATGGCTCGCGATGAGCGGCTTCGGCACTTATCGCGGTCCCAGCAAGCCCATGACTTTGCAAGCGTTTCTCTCCCCTGTGTCTCTTCCCCCTCCCCTGTGTCTCTTACCACCCTCTCCCCTGTGTCTCCTCCTTTCATGTGTCTCTTCTCCCCCTCCTCCCCTGTGTCTCTTCCCCCTCTCCCTCCCCTGTGTCTCTATATGCTTGGTCCACAGTCTATGTGTGTGTGCATTCAGTCCAGTCCACAGTATATGTTCAGTATGTATGCTTAGCCCAGTCTTTAATATATATCCAGTGTGTGTGTGTGTGTGTGTGTGCTTGTTTCAGTCTACATTGTGTTTATCCTGTATGTGTGTTTGGTCCAGTCTACAATATGTGTCCAGTACGTGTGTGCTTGGTTCAGTCTAACTTTTTTTATCTCCAGTGTGTGCGTGCACAGTCCAGTCTAAAATATGTGTCTAGTGTGCGTGTTTCCTCCAGTCTACAGTATGTGTTTCCAGTATGTGTGCTTGGTCCACTCTACAATATGTGCCTGGTGTGTGTGTGTTTGGTCCAGTCTATAGTATGTGTCTCCAGTATGCGTGCTTGGTCCAGTCTATAATATGTGTCGGGCGTGTGTGTGTCTGGTCCAGTCTACAATATGTGTCCAATGTGTGTGTGCTTGGTCCAGTCTACAGTATGTGTCTCCAGTGTGTGTGCTTGGTCCAGTCACTGCACTGTTTGTGTACAGTGTAAAGTGTAGTCTGTTTTACTGAAAGTTATAGACAGGGTTTAGCAAATTTCTATATTTTGTAAATTTGAACTAGTAGTTTGAATATTTTCACACGTACTTCCAAATAACCGTCTCATTTAATAATATGCTATGAAAATATGGCATGTTTAACCTGATGAGATAAATGTATAAAATATGTCAGAACAACCTTTTTATATTCTTATTCCTACACATTCACTGCTTCAAACATCCACTTTTGTCATTGAAAAAAATCTGGTTGCCTTTGTTTAGGGTGAATTTTCTCTTAAAGTTCTAATTTGTGTGGAAGATGCAGGTTCCAATATACTAATGAAATAGTTTACTAATGTCTGGATTCTTTAAAATCCATAGTTGTCGATTGCATATAGGGGAGGACAACGATCTCCTCTATTAACTTACATGTAAACTAATAATATTAAACTTTTTTTATTTGTAGAATAAATGTGAGCTGATATTTTATACCTTTCCAATGCCAAGTTATTTGAGTGGCAATTCATTATGCTTGCTTCGATAACCTCATCATGAATATCCAATGAATAGTAGATGTATTGACACAAAAAGGTTACAGTTAATACAGACTGCCAGATAATACAGACAACAGACAGGCAGATAAAAAAACAATGGGGGGAATTTACTAACAGGTCGCACATTCAGCCTCAATCTAACTCAGTACATTTCACATTAGGGCTACTCAGGCCTACATGGGATTTTCTGAAATTCACGTAATAGAAGTAGGTCTGTGAAGGGCACACTGATGCCTGATGTAGCATCATGTATCAATGTGTACAGACCTATCAATGGAATACAAAAGGCAGTCAGTGAAGAGGCATATAAGGGTGAGAACCTGTCCATGTTAACCAACCTTTGCTGGACACACCCTTTCCCTGCCAAACAATGAACTAATTAGGCCTGCACCTGCTATAGAGAATCGCCTATAATAGTTTTTATTAATGAGTAACGCCTGTGAGATGCATTCTGCGCAGGTGTTACTCACAACTGCTATCTCTAAATTGTGGGCAATTGTGCAAAGAAGCGCGAGTGTGCAAACACTGTAGAGGCACATAATTGCGCCTGTGATGGAGAGCCATATAAGTGAGCGGAAAGCGGTGCATGCACGAGTCTGGGCTACTGAGAGGGAGGAAGAGAGGAAGGGGGAGAGAGGGAAGGAGAGGGGGTAGAGACAGAGAGGGAGGGGGAGAGAGAGGGGGAAGACAGAGAAGTATGGGGGAGAGAGGGACAGAGAGAGAGAGTTCGGGAGAGAAAGGAAGGCAGAGAGAGGGGGAGAGGGAGAAAGGCAGAGAGGGAGAAAGAGAGGGAGGAAAGAGAGGAGGCAGAGAGGGAGAGAGAGTGGGAGAGAGAGGGGGGGTGAGGGTTGAAAAGGAGGGGAGAGAAGGCGAGGAGAAAGAGAGAGAGAGAGAGAGAGAGAGAGAGGGAAAGGGAGAGATGGAGGAAGATGTGAAGAGTGAGGGAGGGAGAGAGAGGAAGGGAAAGAAGGAGGAAGGAGGAGAGAGGGAGGGAGAGAGGGAGGAAGGGGGAGGGAGAGGGAGACAGAGAGCACACAGAGAGTAGATAGAGGGCAAAGAGAGAGACAGAGGGCACAGAGAAAGAGGGCACAGAGGGTGCACAGAGAGAGAGGGTGCACGGTGAGGATGCAAAGAGAAATGGAGAGGGTGCGCAGAAAGAGACAGAACAGACAATTGAACATAACAAATGATACCATCAAGTTGCTAGTATAATATATAAGGCAGCTTGCTGAGGGTTAGACATGCCAAGCAGGGATGTGTTAGGCCTCTGTGTACTGTATAGACATGTGCTGAAAGAAAAGCTATTTTTGTTATAAAATCATGTGTCTTATTACAAGGAAAGTAAAATATTAGCTGAAAAAAAGAATGATTTGATAATACATACGTAAAGAAATACATTTATCATATATATAGTTGTGAGCATGCGAGGCTGCTCGAGCCGTTGCTAACGCTTGCAGGCTCGCATATCTACCCATCCCATCTACCTATCGCATCTACTTATTTTATCTACATATTCTATCTATCTACCCATCTCATCTACCTATTGTATCTACCTATTCTGTCTGTCTCATCCTTTTCCCAACATCACATATATAGTTGTGAGCATGCAAGCCTGCTCGAGCCGTTGCTCACGCTTGCGGGCTAGCATAGCGAGCCCACGGCTCGCAAAGCGAGCCACGGCCCTCGCTTCCACATATAAACCTATTCCAGTCCTTCTTCCCCCTCCCTTTGACCCCTCGGTGCCTCCCAGTGAAGCTGCAGTGTGGGAGCCGTAGTGCAGGGGAGGGTAGTGGCAGGATTTGGGGGGCGGTGTGTGGTGCGGGGGTTCTCGGGGGTGCTGCACTGAGGGGCACACACCGAGCTGTGGGATGGGAGCCATACTTCTCTTTCCAGAGGCCGGTGCAGGCTGATCTGATCCTCCTCTGCATGTCTTAATGTGAGGGGTGTGAGTGCCACACAGCCTGTCAGCTCTGTACAGCACAGATAATTGAACTTAATGGGCAATATTTTGATTGACGTTATGCGTGATGTTACCAATAAGCCCGCCCCTGAGCTGTCAATCAATTCAGCAGAGGCACTGAACCAGCGACTACCACTGCCTCTACTGATCCCGCCTCCATCCCTCCTCTAAACATGGCTGTCTGTGAGGATCTCCACTAGCTGGTAAGAGCCATGTGCTCCATGTGTGTGTCTGTGGGGATTAAATCTGTCTCTATCTATCTATCTATCTGCATCTATCGGTCTCTATCTATATGTCTGTATATATCTATCTGCCTGTTTCTTTTTATCTATATCTATGTCTGTCTCTATCTATGTATGTCTATCTGTCCCATCTATTTATCTATATATTTTATCTACCTGTTGCATCTACTTATCTCATCTACCCATCCCATTGTTTCTACCAATCCTATGTACCTATCTAACCATTTTATTTATTCATCTCATCTGCCTATTCATCTACCCATTGTATCTACCATGCCACCTACTCAGTGTCTACCCACTGTATCTAGCCACTGTATCTACCTATCATATATACCCATTGCATCTGCCTATCTACCCATCTAATTTACCCATTCCATCTACCCATTTCATTTATCCATTGGATCTACCCATCTACTACTGACCTACTCCATCTACCCATTGCATCTACCCATCTAACCAAACTATTGTACCTACATATCTATCCACATCTACCCATTGTAATTACCCAGTATATCTATAATCTACCCATTGTATCTACAAGTTGCATATACCCATTTCATCTACCTAATCCATCTTCCCATTCCATCTACCTGTTGCATCTACCGATCTCATCTACCCATCCCATTGTATCTACCAATCACATCTACCCATTCCATCTACCTATCTACCCTTTGTTTCTACCCATCCCATCTACCTATCTACCCTTTGTTTCTACCCATCCCATCTACCTATCCCATTTACCCATCTACCTATCTACCTATTCCATCTATCCATCCCACCTACTCAGTAGGTCAAACCAAAGTATCTACCATCATATATACTCATTGCATCTACCTATCTATTCATCTCATCAACCCATTTCATCTACCTATATATTAATTTCATTTACCCATTGCATCTACCCATCTACTACATAACCTATTTAATCTACCCATTGTATCAACCTATTGTACCTACCCATCGCACAACTCATTGTGTCTATCTACCTACCATTGTATCTATCCATCACATCTATCCATTGTATCTACCTATGACATCTACCCATTATATCTACTGATTTTATCTACCCATTATATCTACTGATTGTATCTACCCATTCCATCTATCCACCTGCCTGTTCTATCTATCCATTGTATCTACCCATTGTATCTACCATCTACCCATTGTATCTATCCAGCACATCTACCCATCTACCTATTCCATCTACCCATTGTATCTACCCATGAAATCTACTATCTACCCATCACATCCACCTTTTCAATCTGTCCATTGTATCTACCCATCTAATTTACCTATCTACCTATTCCATCTATCCATTTTATCTACCTATCTATCTATCTACCCATCCCATCTACCTATCGCATCTACTTATTTTATCTACATATTCTATCTATCTACCTATTGTATCTACCTATTATGTCTGTCTCATCCTTTTCCCAACATCACATATATAGTTGTGAGCATGCGAGCCAGCTCGAGCCGTTGTTCACGCTTGCGGGCTCGCACAGCGAGCCCACGGCTCGCGAGGGCCTCAATTGCTGGCATGGAGCGCCGAAGGCCCTCCATGCCAGCAACTGCGGCCCTCGCTTCCACATATAAACCTATTCCAGTCCTTCTTCCCCCTCCCTTTAACCCCTCGGTGCCTCCCAGTGAAGTCGCAGTGTGGGAGCCGTAGTGCAGGGGAGGGTAGTGGGAGGATTTGGGGGGCGGTGTGTGGTGCGGGGGGATCTCAGGGGGGCTGCACTGAGGGGCACACACCGGGCTGTGGAATGTTAGCCTGCTTTCTGTACACCCAGAAGTATTCAGGAGCCGACCCGGAAGGTTTGGAGCCAGAGCGGCGGGGAGGAGAAAGCTGGAGTCAGAGCGGGACAGCAGGTCAGTGTGAGGGGGGGCATCATACAGAGCTCCCCACCACAAACAGCCCCCCACCTCACAGGCCCCGGCTCCCTCCACACAACATGGCGCCTCTTTACTTATTTCGCTGCCATTTTTGTTTTTATTTTGTCTGCTTTTGGTGTGAGAGGCGCGGGCCGGCTCGGTGCGGGGGACTGCAGGCCGTGCTGGGGGTGGCTCTGTGCGGGTGGCCGGGGTCCGGCTCAGGGTCTCTATGTCCCCCATTTTGTGCGGGTGTTTGTGTGACCCGCGGGCAGCATCACCTCACACTTCTATAAAACACACAATTCTGCCCCAAATGTCACTAATACATATAATAACAATGTCATATTATTATTATTATCTTTATTTATATCGCGCCAACATATTCCGTAGCGCTGTACAGGGGTTGAGAACATAGCAGAAAACAAATTAAACACCTTGTAAAGAATGGAGGGCCCTGTTTTTGAGCATAAAATCAAATGTACATAGAGCTTGTTTCCAAGGCCTGACACACGATTGAAAACTTGCAAACTTACAATCTAAGGGTTATATCATATAAGCATTGTGTCTGACAGCTCCCCGTGTATTGTCTGCAGATCTCATCTCTACACATTATACAGACATTTGTGGGAATTTCCTATATCTTTGCATTATTACACTAATTATTCATGTTACCCGAGCTATTGTGCTTATTATGTCACACATCCTGCTGATTACAGTTAATGTACATGTTATTTTGACCATTTTTATTGGTTATCACATATATAGTTGTGAGCATGCGAGCCTGCTCGAGCCGTTGCGGGCTCGCGTAGCTGGCCCTGTGCTGTAAAAAAATGAGACAAAGATAAATCATTTCAGAACTTTTTCCAACTTTAATGTGACCTATAAACTGTACAACTCAATTGAAAAACAAACTGAAATCTTGTAGGTAGAGGGAAGAAAAAATATAAAAATAAAATAATATGGTTGCATAAGTATGCACACCCTTAAACTAAAACTTTGTTGAAGCACCTTTTCATTTTATTACAGCACTCAGTCTTTTTGGGTATGAGTCTATCAGCATGGCACATTTTGACTTGGCAAGATTTGCCCACTTTTCTTTGCAAAAACACTCCAAATCTGTCAGATTGCGAGGGCATCTCCTGCCCACAGCCCTCTTTAGATCAGCCCACAGATTTTCAATCGGATTCAGGTCTGGGCTCTGGCTGGGCCATTCCAAAACTTTAATCTTCTTCTGGTGAAGCCATTCCTTTGTTGACTTGGATGTATGCTTTGGGTCATTGTCATGCTGAAAGATTAGGTTCCTCTTTATGTTCAGCTTTCTAGCAGAAGTCTGAAGGTTTTGTGCCAATATTGACTGGTATTTGGAACTGTTCATAATTCCCTCTATCTTAACTAAGGCCCCAGTTTCAGCTGAAGAAAAACAGCCCCAAAGCATGATGCTGCCACCACCATGCTTCACTGTGGGTATGGTGTTCTCTGGTGATGTGCAGTGTTGTTTTTGCGCCAAACATATCTTTTGGAATTATGGCCAAAAAGTTCAACCTTGGTTTCATCAGACCATAACACCTTTTCCCACATGCTTTTGGGAGACTTCAGATGTGTTTTTGCAAAATGTAGCCTGGCTTGGATGTTTTTCTTCGTAAGAAAAGGCCTTTGTCTTGCCACTCAACCCCATAGCCCAGACATATGAAGAATATGGGAGATTGTTGTCACATGTACCACACAGCCAGTACTTGCCAGATATTACTGCAGCTCCTTTAATGTTGCTGTAGGCCTCTTGGTAGCCTCCCAGACCAGTTTTCTTCTTGTCTTTTCATCAATTTTGGAGGGTGCTCCAGTTCACTGTTGTCTTCACTGTGTTCCATGGTATATCTTCTCCTGACTGATACCTTTTAACAATGAGATCCCTCTGATGCTTTGGAAGCTATCTGTAGACCATGGCTTTTGCTGTGGGATGCAACTAAGAAAATTTCAGGAAAGACCAACTAGAGCAACTGAACTTTATTTGTGTTAATCAGAGGCACTTTAAATGATGTCAGGTGTATGCTGACTCCTATTTAACACGATTTGGAATGTGATTGCTTAATTCTGAACACAGCTACATCCCCAGTTATAAGAGGATGTGCAGACTTTTGCAACCACATTATTTTTCTTTTTTTTTTTCTTCCCTCTACCTAAAAGATTTCAGTTTGTTTTTCAATTGAGTTGTACAGTTTATAGGTCACATTAAAGGTAGAAAAAGTTCTGAAATGATTTATCTTTGTCTCATTTATTTACAGCACAGAAACCTGACATTTTAACAGGGGTGTGTAGACTTTTTATATCCACTGTATCTTCTAATCTTACCTTAGCAGTGGGTCCGCTCAGTTAGTTAGTTTATGCATAAATAATTCTAACTTCTATATAAAAAAGAAGACACTTGTACTTAGAAATTTGTATTACTTCCAGTTGCAATTATGTTTTTGTATATGTTTAATTTCTTCAATAAATGAGACCTTTTCTGTGTCACCTTAAAATATATTCAAGTGTAAATTCTTACCTGACGTGTTGTCTGTCAGATGAGGTGGTATTTTATTCTCAATGGCATTCACTTTTCGCTGCAAATGGTCGCATAGCTGCTGGTTTGTGCAAACCTACAAAACAGAAGAGAGCATCAATGTATTATTCATTAGTGAATGTAAAAAAAAACATGTATGTTAAATTGCAATTTTTCATTTTATGACAACATTCCACCTCGTTCCTGTCCTGCTCCCAGAGAAAGTCAGATAAGATCCAAAAAAGCACTCAACACAAAATCTTATTAAAATATAGATGCAAAAAAGATGCATACAGTATTTAAGTCTCTGAGCTATAAAACTGTATCAACACGAATGTAAATACATTTCAACAGATTTACCCAAGGATAGAATTCTCTTTCTTCTTTGAAGCTAATGTTATCATTTATACTGATGTTTTATGCCTGGAATTCTTTCATATATTTATCTTATTTAATTTGCTATTGAGACTGAAAATGTATATTAAAGGGCTATATTATTATATTGTGGGTTTTCTTTCCTGGGGATAGTTTTTGGGGTTTTGTTAAAATCTGGGTAAGAAGAATAAACAGAGGATCTCTATCTGATACACTATGGTGTATGTCTTATTTTGGAATTATGCTCTGTCATAAGTACCAGGGGATAGTGAAAAGAGTTGTATTACTTTTAATAAGCCAGTAACTTTTTTTATCCTCAACTCTGGACTTTGGGCTGCTCCTGTTATCTTGATATTCTGATTACCTGGGTCTGAACTGGGCACTGAGATAACCCCAAACTCACAACCTGGAGGGATTACTGTAGCAGAAGGCAGGAGGTTTTGGGGTGAAACTGGTCTCCCTTCCTTCTGGTTCATGACAGAAGGCTTTATGGTGGTTTAGGGCATACACAATTGGGGTTCCAAAGGGTCCCCCCGTGACCACCAGAATCCATTCGTGATATTGAACAACAAACAATTCATATAATTTCACAAAGCAGAAATTGCTTTATCTAATTTACCAACCATAGTATTAAATTAGCATTATCCCTTAGGGATTTTGTTGTTCAAAGAAGCAAATCATATTATATTAAACTTAAGGCATCTGTTTATTATGATAATATATTATCATAAGCTTAGTGTTACAAAGTTAATGTGGGTGAATGCACATTTCAGTGAAACAACTGATCACAATATTCTTAGTTTTTTTAAATACAATCTGATGTGTGTAATGTTTAGTAAATAAATTTTGCTTGAAATATGTTATAGCGAAGGATATATTGTCTTTACACCTTATAACATAGCACCAGGGAAGTGTTATATTTATAGTATGATATTTTAAAGGATTTTGCTTGATAACAGTTTAAAATAGATAATTACAGACTTTGAATTTTTAACTGCTGTATTCAATTTTGTTTTAATGATGATGGACGGTTGTCTTAAAAGGATTAGCAACCTGGCAAGAGTGGGAGGAACAGTGGATTCATATAACAGCTTTATTCATTTCTGTTGAAAACATCCTCTCCAGATAACACACTTGACAATAGAAATCAATGGCAGAGTAAAGCCCCATAGGATAACCCACATTATCAAGTTACAAACAGAATAATGTCTAAGAGGGAATTCCCATGACACAATCAGAGTCATCTAAAAATAAGATTTTCCTAAAAATGCTTTTACAGTGGAACTTCTATATTCATTATTAATCTGTTCCTGAGGGACAGATGGATACTGAAACGGATAAATATAGAATACAATTTTTCCATACTAATTAACTAACGTTTGAATAATCCTAGCCCTGAATCTGATTCATAAATAAATAAAAAATTAACCAAAACTTTACTTTTACTGACAAGCATAATAATATTGTATTTTTGGATGAATATAGGAGTATTAAGTTTGCCTAAAAAATTTGACTAATATTCCATTTGATGATTATAGGGGCTAATGAATATAGAGGTCCCACTTTATATTCATACTTTGCACATCTGGTAATGTTATTTTGTTTCATACTTCAGAGGCATGTGAAGGTTTTACCAAACTACAGCCATCCTTTAAGCAAAAGACCAAACCAAGCAGTTACCTTCAAATTTTACTATATTCAAGTGTTAAGTAAAATATCACTATTCGAGAAGATTAACTATCCCACCCTGGAACAAGATGGCGGCAGTGTAAATGCGGAGTAACATGCTAGGAGGGCAAGGTCCTTCTGAACTCTTAAGCCAGTGGAGTGAACTGAGAGCATATTGCCAGCTGAAGTAATCTATAAGTGAGCATTAACAAGGAAATGGATTAAAACAGCATTTGCATATCGCTAGCTCATCCAATCCATAATTGATTCTTAATAAAGAAATAGACTAATTAGCACTTGCATATTTCTAGCATATGTCTCTGTTGGCTGAGAATTGATATATCTTTAGAATTTATCTCTGATAAAAGATAGGTGTGCTACAAAGCATTCTTTTGAATTGGCATTCTGGAAAGAAAAGAATAATGTCAGCAAAGGAAAATAACAAGAAATACTGTCATACATACTGCTGGTACAGAGACTATATTTCTTTGTGGATCAAAATTTGATACATGAGATAGAAACTCCTAAAATTAAGAACTTTAAGAATGAAAATTGGATACCTAGTTATCTGAATTGGTGATTAATATTATGAAAGGTGGAAGAGAAAGACTGTGACAGAAACAATTTACATAGGGGAAGGGTTAAAAAATATCCTCAAAATCACATAAATAGTTGTGAGTGAGGGCCAAAGTTGCAGGCAATGAGTGCCAACAGCGCTCATTTTGCTGGTGGAGCTCATCCCTACGACCCCACACGACTTAGGCATCATCCCTACGACCCACGAGACTACAGATCAACACAAATCTCAATTATCCAATTTACAATGCGAGCCCCATAGCAGTTTGAAAAAAATGTGTAAAAATGATACCGCCTGTAACTCTTTGCAAAAATCCGGACCACAGAAAAAAATCTGTACCCCGCAAAAATACAAATTTAACGGCCGAACCGCGGCACTCAAGAAACACAAATATAAACCCAAATATGCCACAAATTAAGCCATACATTTCCTTTCTTGCAAAGAAAAGATTCTGAAGATCTCAAGAGAAAATAAAAACTTTAGTCACCCTTATGAAAATCGGAAACTTTTCTCTGATTAGTCAACAGCAAACTTTGTTAAAAAGGAAAATAATTACTATTATCACAAAACATTAAGAAAAGAAGGGAAAAGATAACTAAGGGAGAAAAAAAGACAATAACAGTAAAAGATAGGCCTAAACTATTCCTAGAATATCAAAAATGGAATAAAAAAATATATTTTGTTCCAGTTTCATTTTTTGCTGTCTAGAAAAAATCAAAGATTAAATAAATGTAAAGACTACTCCTCAACCTCTTTTTTTCTTAAAACTTCACTACATTAATTAAAGGAATAAATGATTTACACAATCAAAGATGAAAGATAAAATAATCTTTAAACAACTCGGTAAAGAGTTCTGAAATGTAGTAAGTAGAATAATTAAGAGAGCACGAAAGTGAAGAGGAAGAGAGAGTGAGAATAAGGGAGTAAAAGACTACAGGACATACTGGCATTCTAAAGAAAAGAGGAAAGAGAAAGGAGGGAGGAAAGGGAGAAAGGAAGGGAAAAAGGAGGAAAGGGGGAGGAAGTGAAAAAGAAAAAAAGGGAGATTTAAGAAATAAGATAACTGAGACATTTTTCTAGTCCCAATATACATTGAATTTTTAACCCTGGAATTTTTAAATGTATTACCCCCACTTTTGAGATACAACGCAAAGTAACTTTAAGACTAGTGAGGAATTTTGCCTGACAGTGTAGCCAAAAAGGGAAACAGGAAGAAAGGAAGAAGGGAGAAGGTTATGACAGGAGAGAGGAATGGAAAAGGAAAATGGGAGAAAAAGGGAGATTTAAGACAATCCAACTGTATCATTTAAATGATGAAACAGATAGTTTTGAAATTGTTTGTTTACAAAATTATTGTTTTAATGAATGGTATGGGCTTGAAAATAAAACTAATGTTTGCTTTGAGCAGAGCAATGACTCTTTTTAAGATGGTTAGAATTACGCAAAATATAAAATGACACTCAAGATAATTTCCCACAATGTCCATGGCTCAAATTTCCCCTATAAAAGACAAATAGCTTCAGACTATTTTATTAAAACAAATGCTGACATTATATGCCTTCAAGAAACTCACTGGAAAGATAAATACGAACCGTTTTTCCTTAAGAAAACTCATCCAACAATGATTAACTCGACTTCTTATTCTAGATCAAAAGGTGTATCCATTTTCATTAATAAAAAACTTCGATTTTTGAAAGAATATAAAGAAATAGATCTTAATGGTAGATATATTGTATGCATAGGTTCTATAAATAACATAAAATATACATTGATTAATCTATGTCTGCCAAATCACAAACAAAATAACTTTCTCAATACTTTTTTGAGAAAATTAACAAAAAATAAAAACAGGTTTATTCATTGTATGTGGGGACATGAACATGAAATTAGATACTAATACCCTGATTCTCAAGATTAAACATTTTATTCGTAAAGACATAGAATGTACTCAAGGCTTGACTACTATTTGGTGGACAAAAAAGTTCTAAATAATGTAATTAATGAAGGGAAAAGTGAATTGAATTGGTCAGACAATGCTATGTAATACCTGGTCTTAAAAGATGAAGATATAATAACTTATAAAAAAAACATGAAAAATTGATGCATCTCTGTTTAAATCCACTCAAATATAGGTAAGTTAAGATTTGAAATACAAAGATTTTTTTGAGTTAAATCATTATACTGTAACATTAAATACAACTGTATGGAATGCTCAAGCATTTATTAGGGTAATTCTAACAGAATGAGCTAGTATTCTTAAAAAACTAGGAGGGAAGTCACTAAGATCCTTAGAAAGTAACAAAATGAAGCCTAATCCTGAAGACACCTTTAATATCTCAACTTCAAGCTCAAATTAAGAAAATAAAACAACAACAGATTGATAATCTTGTTTGGAAAAAGCAGCAAAAATTCTACCATTGGGGAAAAAAGGCTGGAAAAATGTTAGCTAATACATTTAAAAAAAAACAATAATCCAGAAACGCATTGATAACATTTTTGATCAAGATAATAAGATTCATAGTACAATAGGAGACATATTTAGGAGCTATTATAGCTCTCTATACAATTTAATTTTAAAAAAGATACATACACTGAACCAACTAACAATTAAATAAATTAATTTCTAGATCAAATTAATTTGCCTAAAATTTCAGTTGAAGAGTTAGAATACCTAAATCAAGATATTACTATTAAGGAAGTTTGAGAGGCTATTTTAGAATTGAGGGTATGTAAAGCACCTGGTCCAGACGGATTTGTTATGCCAAAAAGACAAGGCTCAGATAACAGCAGAAGATTAACTAAAGCCATCTCATATGTTATAAAGAAAATTATTACTATGCTATCACTCATTGGGTGCAGAAAAAGCCTTTGATTGAGTAAATTGGACATATATTGAGCTTATACTGCACAAATTTGGGCTTACCGATTTTTCATTATGGAACACGCCAGGGATGTCCCCTTTCTCCTTTAATTTTTATCATAACCTTAGAATTAGAACATCTAGAGAGATGTATGGAGTTCCAATAGGAAATAACATGTATAAAGTAATAGCTTTTGCAGATGATATAATTTTGACATTGACTAAACCAGAAACTTCTCAAACCCTTATTACATAGATTATTAGATATATATGGAAGACTGTCAAACTATAAGCTTAAAGGGCCATTTACCTTGCAGTAGTTGCTCTGGAGTATGTTATAGAGGAAGGTTGTTAGTAGGGAAAAAGCCAGGTGCAGGCTTGATAATCAGTGCAGCAGCAGAGTGACAGGCTGTCTTTGATTAGTGCGTTTACACAGTGTGTCGTTCCCCTATGTTCCCTCCCTACAGACTATGAGAAGGCATGTACGGCACAGCGAATGGTGTGCTGGAGCAATAGCTATCTGTCAGAGCTGCGGCAGCAAGGAGGAGAGAGAGTCAAATTATCCCCATTCAGTTCTGTGCACACACCCCTGCAACCTGATTGGAGGACGTGACTTAGAAAGGAGGAACAAGACACTGTCTGAGCTGCCAGGTCTGGAAGAGGCGGTCTCAGAGAGGTAAACACACAGAAAAGCATATATTTTTTCAGATGAAATATCTTTGTCAAAAAGTCATGTATTTCAAAAATGTAAAAAATATTTCAACCTGTCTTCATGAGACCTTTCCACTGATCCTCCAAATTGTGCTGAATAAACTGGCCCTTTAATATTACTCAAACTCAAGTTTTATGGATAGGCCTTAATGGAAAAGAGCTTCAATCTTTAAAGAAAACTTATCCTTACAATTGGAAGTCTAACAAATTAACTAATTTGGGCATAATATACTGTCATAATCTTAAATATTTATGTAAAAAATATTAATTAGACCTATAAATAAATACTGTATTTATATATGCTAATGACGTGGCGCGCATGTGACGTCACATGCGCACCGGGTCAAGGAGCGGAGGCCGGAGCAGAAGCAGGTAAGTGAGGGGGAGGTATTTAGGGGGGTTTAGGTTGAGGAGGGGGGGTTTAGGTTGAGGAGGGGGGGTTAGAATGAGGAGGGGGGTTGAGGATGAGGAGGGGGGAGGTAATATCGGCTTATAACACGCACACATCATTTGCACCCTATTTTCAGGGAGAAAAAGTGCGTCTTATACGCCGATAAATACGGTATATATACACTTTTAAATCAAGGAGAAGGGAAAAACGTCTTATTGACAGTCAAAATAGCAGCAGTCAAAATGACTATACTACCAAAAATCACCTATCTGTTCCGTTGAATTCCATTGAAGACTCCAATGTATCTTTTAAATAGACTTCAATCATTAATTGATACAGACAGTATATCCATGGTGGGGGAAAAGCTAGAATAAAGCTAGAAATAACTAAAAGAAGAAGCAATAGAGAGGGATTATCCTCCCCGAGCATACAATATTATTATATTTCAGTAAAACTATCATAGATTGCAAATTGGGGACAGGCAGAAGAATATCCAAGCTGGTTTGACATAGAGAAATCCATGCTTAGTGAAACCTCGCCATTTCAATTATTGTGGATAAACAAAACAAAAAACAGAAAATGAGCTGATACATTTTTCACCTGTCATAAAATCAAATTTAAAATGTTGGCATATGTATAGAACAAAATATGAGCTATCAAACAATCCATCCTTGGCAGCTTATATACAGTCAATAATATAATGCTTTGCTCCTTATGAAAAAGTTGAATGGAATAAATGGAATCTAAAACATATAGATGATCTCTATGACAAAGGTTATATAATGAGCCTGATTCAATTGAGCAATTGTAAGTTACTGGACCCCGTCAGTGAGGCCGTAAGTTGATTTGCTATTCAATTGGTGTCTTTTTTTGCGGGCTTTGGGGGTTACGGCTTTGAAAATTTTGCAGTTGTTAAACCCGGAACTAACAGTCTCCCGAAGCCTTTGATATTTCCCGTCCACAAGAGTTACAACCTCTAAAATCGCAAAGTGCTATTTAATTTCTACAATTCCCCAAGCCTGCAAATGTTTTCACACAGCAAATGTAGGAGAAAATCCTACAAGTACTAGAGAGGACCCGCAAGAGGGTTCAACCCCTGTCCGTAGCACTGTAAATGCAAATAAAAAAATCAATACTGCTTTGTAAATGATGGGGAAAGCGATGAAAGACATTATAATTAATTGCACAACAGCCTCAAAATCGCAAATCGGAAATACAAATAAAATAAAAATGTATGTGTCATTTCAGGGTTATATAGATCTCGGGAATCAATGAGTTAATACATATTAGGCCACTCACATGGACTAGAACAGTATTGGCATTCATTTTTATTATTTTGCGGTTTTGCAAGTCCGATCGCATATCGGACCCCCGAACGCTAATAGATTGACATGTAACCTCCATGTTTTACTGTAGTAATGATGATGGTCTCATTTTTTATTGTCTGTTTCTAAATGGGTAGTTACGTCCTTGCTTAATTGATCATGTTCCCGCCCTGAAATGCTACGTATGAGTGCATGGTTTACAGTTTCGGCTTGGGGCCTGTAACTCGCAGGCTTGTTATGTAAGGATAAAAGACATACAATTTCTAAATTCTTTAAAATTATAACTCTAAAGATAGAGAATAAAAGAAAAACAAAGATAGAACTTTGGGGAAAAGACAAATTGGAGATGAAAGTCAATGGTTTAAGGCCTTTTCCTTAACAAATTCAACAATAAACTGCTCCATATATCAATAAATATATTTTAAAATAATTCAAAGATGACATTATGTCCCAGTCAAAGTAGCAATATTTGACGTCAGAGTATCTGACAGATATTGGAGAAATTGTGGAGATAAAAGCACCTACTTTGGTCGGTCCACATCTTTCCTAAGCATACTGCAAAATCACGTGCCTGATAGTTCACATTTTAATGGTTGCCTAATCCACAATACTAAGAAACTGGAAATCAACTCAATTACCAAAATAGACTGAATTAAAATATGTTATTGACAGATATCGAGATATGGAAAAAATTATAAATTTTTTGACAATTCCTCAAAAAGAAACAGTCTAACATGGTCTTTGTGGGATAAATATTATAATATAACAATTTAGTAAAAAAGGATCAGAACTCTCTTAAATAATATTGTATATTGTAATATTCGGTTTAAGTCACAAAAATGTATGTACGATAATATATGTAATGTATGTGATATGTTTGTACATTTTATTGTTGTAAAACACTTAAAGCGTGGGGCAAGAGAAGCTCATCTGCTGGAAGCTACAATGATCATTTCAAAAGTAAATTTTAAAGACTACATTATTATTATTTTTTTCAAATAGTGATTTTATTTCTAGCCAGTAACTTAATAAATGAACCCCAATCTGATGACTGCTACATTGGCCTTTAAAAAGCTTATCAGAATTTTTTTAAGATTCACACTAGTCTTTTTGCTGCCCTTTTATGCAAGGTCGAGATGCTGCTATAAGTTACCTGCAGATTTCTGAATGGAACTAACAAACACAGAAGTCTGAGGCAAAGTGTATACGCAGTCAGTTGGTTAGCATTTGTGCACGTGGTAAGTTTATGATCTACAGTAGGAAGTTTTTTAATTGTTATGAGTTAATGGGAATTTCAAGAAAATCAAGGCATGGGTGAAAATAATTCAAAGGGAGCTAGAGGTGAAAATGTGAAAAATGAGGCATTGTTGAACAGAACCGAGGAAGCAAATAATGATTTAATGAGAGATAAACATGAGTGTTTTTTTTGGAGAGCCAAGCGAAGCAGAACATCAAAAGAAAGCATGCAACTTATTTATGGTTATGTAGAGATTTATTGGAAACCTGTTCAAGATTTTATTACCAGAAAATGGAAAAAGAAAGTTAATTCAGACAAAAAGCATTTTTAACTAAGATGAGTTGAAGTGGCATTCACAATCGCGGAATCTGTAAAAGTACTGGAATGGAAGAGGGAGTAAGACTGAAGATTAGAGATTCCTGGAAAAACTTATTATAAAGAAAAAAATGGGCGATGAAGACATCTTAAATCTTTTATGATTAGTAGTTAATGCTATTTTGCCATTGAAAATCAACCAGGATAATAAAAGCAACTGAGATTTAATATATATTTTTAATTTACTCTGACACAGATTTATTCAAATATACCAAATAAAATATGCACTACAGTGTCTGCATGTGTCACATTGGAAACTAGTGTCACACCGGCACACTTGTGGATTACTATTACAGCCGGGGGAAATAAGCCCCTTCTGATGAAATTTTAATACACTTTCCCATAGGTATATAATTTTCATAAAAAGGAGCTTATTTCCTCCAGCTGTAATAGGAACCCACTACCTATATAGCAAAGTAAGATTCCTACACAATTACCACTATCTATATTTAATATACATTTTTTTCTCATTGATCTCTATATATTAACTTAAGCACTTACCGTAATAATTTAATTCAACTTTATCTGTGGAGCTACTTCAACTATGAGTGGAAATCCTAATCACATATACCTCTTGCTTAATACATATACCCCTGTCTCCATTTAATGTGGCCTTTAATGTTGTTTTAAGATAAATTTTATTGATTTTAACAATGTGTAATAAAAGTTACATTTTAAACAATAATTCTCTTGTAAAATACATCAAATTTTGAGTTCGCGAACAGCGGACGCGAACTTCATCAAATGTTCGGGCGAACATCGGCAAACCGCCATAGACTTCAATGGGCAGGTGAATTTCATAACCCACAGGGACTCTTTCTGGCCACAATAGTGATGGGAAAGTTGTTTCAAGGGGACTAACACCTGGACTGTGGCATGCCGGAGGGGGATCCATGGCAAAACTCCCACGGAAAATTACATAGTTGATGCAGAGTCTGGTTTTAAGCCATAAAGGGCATAAATCACCTAACATTCCTAAATTGTTTGGAATAACATGCTTTAAAACATCAGGTATGATGTTGTATCGATCAGGTAGTGTAAGGGTTACACCCGCTTTACAGTAACAGACCAATCTCCCCGTTTAATGCACCGCAAACAACCGCAAACAGTCCCTTTGCACAACCGCAAACTCCCCATTTGCACAAGGTTGGATACCAAGCTAGCCATGTCCCGATCCTTGTCCTCACTGATGTCATTGAAGATCTCTTCCTCCACCCAGCCACCAAGGGTCCCCGAAAGGTGACAACAAGCCCCCTGGGACGCCTGCTGTGTTTGGTCTTCCACCTCCTCAAGCCACCTTCCTCCTCGGACTACTCTTCTTCAGACTCCCAGAGTCTGGGGGCTTCCACTGCCCAGCATGAAAGATTATACACAGGTCAGAGTCTGGGGGCTTCCACTACACAGCATGGAAGATTATACACAGGTCAGAGTCTGGGGGCTTCCACTGCCCAGCATGGAAGATTATACACAGGTCAGAGTCTGTGGGCTTCCACTGCCCAGCATGGAATATTATACACAGGTGAGAGTCTGGGGGCTTCCACTGGACAGCATGGAAGATTATACGCGTTGCCTCTGTTTTCGTTATTATAAGGTGTGTACTGTTAAGTAGTACTATTCCTATCGGTTTAATCCCTGTTACGTCCACTATCAGGGGACGTGTATATGGCATGGATTTTTGGAAGCGGGAGATGGGAAAAGATGCTTGGTCGGTCCTCCCACTTCAAATTTGGGGCACTGCGCGTGCAATCTAAGGTGCCACCAGATATCAGTGTCACTGTGCACTGGCAAAAATTGGCAGAGTAGATGCAATAGGCTTCACACATACGCCTGTAGGCAGGCAATTGCTATTCAATCTATTACAGTCAAAAAAGTGTTGTTTTATTTCACTGAGCACAATATAAGCTGTTAGGTGTTGGCCTGTCACACACACACACGCTGGCAGGCAGGCATATGCAATTAGATTACACAGAAAAAAATTATAAAATAAAATAAATGATGTTCTAGCCCTAAAAAGGGCTTTTTGGGTTGCTGTCCTTCAGATGGAAGGCTCTGGAAGGGAGTGTATGCTGCTGATTGGCTGGAATGTGTCTGCTGACTGTGAGGTGCAGGGTCAAAGTTTTCTCAATGATAAAGAATAGGGGGCGAACCCAAAAGCGCATGTGTTCGCCGTCCGCTGCGAACGCGAACATGCCAAAATCGCCGCAAATAGTCCGTGGCCGAACTGTTCGGGACATCACTAGTGCCAACCAACTGCAGACAGCTGATCCTTGTCTCCTAGACGGTGAATGGTACTGTTCCTCAAATTCATGTTCCCTCCAGAAAGCTGGGATCTGAGTGCTATGATTCCAGTGTGGCAGATTATTTGCTAATATTAGCAGCAAATCTCTCATAGTTAATCTAGTGACACAGGTACTGTTACAGATTGTTGGCAGAGGTGGAATAGCACTGTTAATGGATTACAGTGGAGGCATGCATGGCAGAGTATGAAATGTCTGCAACTGGGCTGAGGTATAATGTCACGGTTAGAGGAGCAGAGATTGCTGCCAGTCACACATGCCAGGTGATAATACAGGAGCTGAGAAGGCTGGGTGGAGGTGGCTCAATAGCTGGGGGTACCAGAGGAAGCACTGTTTTCTGCTTACAGCACCCCAAGGAGTGTGGTGAAGCTGAGAGGTGATTTTTCCCTTGGGATGAGAACCAACCTTTTAACAGCAGTAATGCAGATGGTGACCAAACACTGAGTTGATCATGACAAGCCACAGACCCACTCAAGGATTACTAGAGAGGAATGGGGGAGGTATACCCAGGGACTTAAGTGGTCTTACCAAAGTTTTAATCCTTTTGATGGCGCTACTAGGGACATTAATGGATGCTTAGAGGATTTTGAGCAGCAGTGCAGTGGGTCAAAAATTTGGTGAGCTAATTGAGTGTAAGAGCTAGCAATGCTTACAGAGCCATTCCTAGGAACAAAGCTGGGAACAACCAGGAGGCAAAGCAGATATTACTTGTGCATTATGTCATCACCTAAGAGATCAACCGTTGCTGGTTTAGAGTATGGCAATGGGGGATTGCTTACTCTTACTCTCTGGTTTAGGATCTCAGACTTGTTTGTGAGGGGTGGTGAAAGGGACTGGAGGTCCAAACTCTGACACAAGTACAAAAGGTGATGATTTTGGAGCAGTTCTAATGAATTTGTCCTGCTCCCTTGACCAAAGGGATCAATGATCATTACCCTCTTACAGCTGAAGCAGCAGCCAAGTTAGCAGACAAATATCAAAAGGGGAGGGCATAAAGGTGTTTCAACATCAGGAAGGACTTTCTTATTGGATGGGTGGTAGGAGCAAGCATACTCTATCAACACTGTGCAGGTGCCACTTGGAGACACTAGGAGGAGGCATATTTATCTACTGATTGTTGATGGGAAGTCAACAGAAGGCTTCAAGGACTTTGGTTCCTTCCTGGCTTTAATAAATCTGGATTTGGTGTAATCGTCTGTCCTGTCAAGAAAGACTGTTGTTGTCATTGTGGCAGGGGGACAGATGAACTCTGTTCCAAGGACTTCGGTGAAAATAGATTGGGGAAATGGGTATGGCATCTATGAAATGGGAGTAGTAAGTGGAATAACAGCTGATGTCTTTCTGGGCAATGGGTTGGTACCCATGGAATGCCAGTGTAAATTAATAGCCATTATGAGCCAAGCTGCCAAGAAAGAAGGAAACCCTGGATATGGGGCAGCTGTAGTGAGTACCCCATCTACCTTACAGGGGAGTGGGCTTTGGATTGACCCAGAGGAGTATAAAATGGAGGTACAGTTAGACCGCCCATTAGCTAGGTATAGGGCTGGAGCTGAGTCATGGGAGGAGAGTCATACAGCCACATTAAATTCCCGGAACTGGTAAAACCGTCGCCCGCAAGACTTGCGGCTATTAAATTGGCCCCCGTAAAGCAACCTACCAACGACTTGCAGGCTACGGGACTTGGAAATTTGAACATGCACGCCCACAAATCCACAAACCCGTAACTGCTACGTTATAATTTCGCGATTAAATTGCAACAAATCCACTGGCATTCAACCCGTAACCTGCAAATGGAGCCAAAAAGCCAACGGGTACTAGAGAGGACACGTAAGAAGGTTAAAGTCCTATCTGTAGCACTGATAGGGAAAATGATGTTAGGTATTAAAATTAATCGCACAACATTCTCAAGCTCGCAAATCTACAATATAAAATGCATTATTTTCTGTTTAATTTCCGTGTTATATCGATCCCGGCAATCAATGTGTTAATACATATATGGGAACTTGCCTGGACTTAAATATCATATTTACTGATTTATTGAAATCTAACCTCCATTTTTCGATCTCATTTGCCATTCGCTCCGTCTAAACCCATAACTAAGGGTTTGACTAATTGATCATGTTCAAGACTGCACATCCAACCGGTTCAAGAATGGTTTACGGGCTTGCATCTCTGGCCCGTAAATCACAGGATTGTTTAATTAAATAGCTCAGTAACGCAGTCGAATTTCAAGCCCATAGCTTTCGCGGGTGTGCCGATGCTGCTACGGGCTTCAAAAAATGTATATATATGTTTCATTTCCGTGTTATATCAATCTCGGGAATCAAGGAGTTAATACATATCAGGCCATCCATCTGATTTTCACAAAAAAATGTATGTTCTTTAATTGAATAAAAATAGAGAAGCATAATTTCTATGAATATTATTATTTCATATTCAAATTTTGCACTTACTTGAGCAGTAGCTTCTTTCTTCAATAAACAGAGTGACAGTTCTTGTTCATAAAGTCTGCAAACAAGTGAAAAAAATAATTATTTTCGACATTTGCGCATTATTATATTTAGATCACAATAGATAAGCAATTAACATATGACTAAGTATTTAGGAAGGAGTAATTCAAATATGCCTGATATGACTTTTCTGGTTGCTTTAGGAGTGTAATTTAAAATTGTCATTAAAATTAGTCATTGAAAGGCACTGAAATAGATATAATATGTGTTTTATGTGTTTAAAAGAGCATGTGATAAACATTACAAAAGCTTTGTTTTGCTTTAAAATATTAACTGAAAGCTGTTTAAACATAATTGAAATAAACAGGAATTGCACATAGCATACTATAATATGTAGATCTCATTGGCAGACAAATATGACTCATACAGCTTTATTACTGCTTAGTTAAAATGGGAATGTGTTTATTGTGCTCTGAAGCCTTCATTTGAAAATATCACACTGTGACAATTTAACAAATGTTCAAGTTCAGATGCAACAAAGAAAAAATAGTTTGATGTCCATTTAAGAAGTAATGTAATTATTTTTATTATTATCCTGTATTTGTAGTGCATCGACATATTCTGTAACGCTATACAAGGGTTAAGTACAAGTCAAAGACAATTTGAACACAATCATCATCTTGGCCTCTCTGCTCTGGGATAACTCTGAGAGCACTTCCCTCCTTCCCTGGACCTTCCACATTCTTATCTGTGTTTCTTGCAGAGCTTTCTGCCTCACCCACTCCCTTAAGATTGTAAGTTTGTGAGTTTTCAGTCTTGTAAGGTGCTTTGGAAAAAGCACTTTGTATGTAAGATTTCAACTCAAAGACAGGGTCCTCCATCTTTTGCCAAGTTGACTATTGTATTTTTTTGTTGTTGAACTTAACCCTTGTATAGCGATACGGAATATGTTGGCACAACAATGCAAATGAATGGCAGGCTCTGTTATTGAGCTTTCAATCAAACATATATAGTGCTTTCCCTAAAGCACCTAACCCAATTGAAAACTCGCAAACTTACATTCTAAAGAATGTAATCACATATATAGTTGTGAGCGTACGGGTCGTTGCTCACGCTTGCGGGCTCGCGTAGCGAGCCCGCGGCCCTCGCAAAGAGAGGTCACTGGGCAAGGGCCTCAGTTGCTGGCATGGAGCGCCGAAGGCGCTCTATGCCAGCAACTGAGGCCCCTCGCGAAGCGAGGGCCTCAGTTGCTGGCAAGGTCACTGGGCACGGGCCTCAGTTGCTGGCATGGAGCGCCAAAGGCGCTCCATGTCAGCAACTGAGGCCCCTCGCGAAGCGAGGGCCTCAGTTGCTGGCGAGGTCACTGGGCAAGGGCCTCAGTTGCTGGCATGGAGCGCCGAAGGCGCTCCATGCCAGCAACTGAGGCCCCTCGCGAAGCGAGGGACTCAGTTGCTGGCGAGGTCACTGGGCAAGGGCCTCAAACCCTCGCAAACTTCACGTCGCTACTCAAAAAACACGACACACAAATTACGACACTCGCTAAATTTTACGAGGAACGCAAACAACCTACGAAACACGTTACCACACATTACGACCTCGCAAACATCGGACGCAACACGCCGACATACAAACATTTAAAACACAATACATACACACAGCACATACATACAAACCTTACCTACACCAAGAGGGAGCACCCAGGACCTCAAAAATGCAACTTACACCTCGATTTTACTCGAAATAAAAGACTTTTGAGACTAAAAAAAAATCTAAGCGACAGAAAAAATGGCTGCCGAACAAAACGAAAACGAGGCTACACCACTCTAAACTCGCAAAACACCACAACAAACTCGCAAAACACCACAAGAAACTCGCAAAACGACACAAACCACCTACGGATATTCATACCACACAGTGCACACATTCAGCATGCTTACACAGCAGCTCCACACCACTAATGCTGCAGCAACATCAACACAGATTGCCAGCTCTTCATCACAATGCTTCAAAATAGGTACACTATATTCATTTACTAATTTAGCTACCTTACAATTTCATTGCCGTCATTTTTTGACGGGCAATTCGCTAGTAAATGTATAAAGGTGTGTAATAAAAACTAAGACTATAGTGAAAGAGATGCAAACAGAGAACAAAAGAAATTAAAATCAAGTATTTTTTTCTTAAAAGTTAGCATTTTTTTATATTGCATGATAAATTGAGAAAATTCCATCTCCAACATTAAAATACCATTTTTACTCCCTCACAAAGTACATTCTACTGATATCAATTCCAAGAGCACAATTTACCACTTATATCATAATGCTGACATTCTGTCTTTTGACAGAACGGTTTTTAATGTGTAATATGAGTTGTAGGAATGTTAAATCTGATGTCTTTAAACAAATGGCAATGATGGATGCTGCTGGTTGCCAGGAAAATGTAATTAATTGTAGAGTAGGCTGCTAGGTTTATAAACATTATTTTAAATACTCATATATTAGGCTATGTTAAATGTTTTCATGATTGTTTTTACATGGTTTTTGTTTGCTGTTCTGATGATATAACAAATAAATAAATAGAGGTGCTCAATCAGAGAATGAACTAACCTTAATAGGTTAGTTCTGTGGACATGATAACCCACTCTGAGAGCAACCTCTAGCGCACTTGTGCCCTTCACAGGGAGAAATATCCTATAGTATAACAGTCTGGTCTCACTCAAAAGAGTGACCCAGCCCTGAAATACCAGGCAATTCTACCCTGAACAGGAGAAACAGCAAACCCCAGAAATACATTTCGGCCTTCATTGGGCCTCGTCAGTGAGGTGTAGCTGATAACTCCCTATGGCACAGTGAGCAAGTAGTACACGTTGTTCTGATGATTTGCCAAACTGAATATGCAAAACAATGAAGAACTTCCACGATTTTAATTTCTTTTTCATATAACAAGCATTCTAGAAATACTGAAGAACTAAAAAGAAAACAAAATGCAATAATGAGCTTCATATCCAAACAAGTAAAATGTCCTTTTATGTTAGCCTGAACACCTCTTGGGGTAGACTCTGAAAGTGGAGTTGATCGGCTTTCCTCCAAAAAATGTTCCTTTATTTTTTTGCACACATAGCAAGATATGAGTACCATCTGGTTGGTGAGGGATTGTAGGATGAGGAGGTGATGTCATCAGTGATTTCATAGCAAGTTGCATCTTGAATCATGAAGAAGTTAGTATGGCAAGAATTATAGGCGGGAGGGGGGGATAGTTCTAGAGGCAGGGTTTTGTTAGGTAAGAGATGGAGATATGTGTCCTGATCCAAGATATGAAGGTAAAAGGAATTTATTGCGTGAGTAAAAGTATAATATAAGGAATACAGAGGGGGTAGTAGGAGAAGGGGAGAGGTGATGGGGGTAGGGCATGGTTAAACTGACAGAGATGGAATGGTTATTCCTTAAATAAACAGAGAAGTCTAGTAAATTGAACAAACAGATAACAATTATACAGATTGGATTAATGTAGCAGTCTAAGTGTGGATGTGAAACCGTTGTAGCAGAAGAGATTGTCACCTTAGCAGAGAAAAGTAGTTCCAGGTCAGAGGCAGGGTTTGTTAGGTAAGAGATGGAGAGATGTGTCCGGATCCTTAGCAGAGAAAAGTAGTCCCAAGTCAGAGGCAGGGTTTGTTAGGTAAGAGATGGATAGATGTGTCCTAATCCTTAGCAGAGGAAAATAGTTCCAAGTCAGAGGCAGGGTTTGTTAGGTAAGAGATGGATAGATGTGTCCTAATCCTTAGCAGAGGAAAATAGTTCCAAGTCAGAGGCAGGGTTTGTTAGGTAAGAGATGGAGAGATTTTGTATGATCCTTAACAGAGAGACGTAGTGTCAGGTCAGAGGCAGGGTTTGTGAAGGTAAATGTTGGGTTAACATCAATTCTTGATTTCTTTTTGACTTTTCTAAGTTCTTAGATAGGATCTCAAAGGCACTATTGATGCACCACAAAGGGGAATTATGTCAGTGTTATGTCACTGCTCAAGAAGCTTTCAATCCAATGATGTGCTCTGCCTGTAGCAAACCAAGTTGGGTAAAATAAAATATTTCACCCATTCTCATGGGATACCATTCTGTAGTGCACACAGAACAACAAGCACCTAAGAAATGACTGATTCAATGACCTCAATATATAACAATGTGTAAGCTATAGCACTGGGCTAACGTGTATTTTATACCAGGCTTCGCTCCAACAGCTTTGTGGAAATGGAAAATGTTTATTTAAAGAACCCCTAAAGTCACATTGTTATTGTAACTTGATCCTAACGTGACGTACGAAATGGGAGGGACTTTTGATGAAGATAAGATCAATTAGTTCTATTGAAAGGACTGCCACAAGGAAAAGCATCTACAAAAATGTCCAACTAAAACTAGGATCACCATAGTGATGACAAACAGTAGAAAGCAAATAAATAAATGGCCACCCAAAATGAACAGTAATAGAATATAAAAATACAAAGATTAAAGGCAGTTATATGTTTATTTTTATTTTCCATAACCATTTTCCTATTATCAAGACTAGTCCTTCAAATAACAGACAATGCTGGGATTTAATTCTTCCATTCACCATGTATTCTTCCTGACAAATGGAACAAGATCAGTTCATGTAATGGATATTGTTACACCAACACCAGGATAGCATCCAATTTTGTTCTTATAGTACTCTGAATTCAAATATCGACATAATTATCATTTTATATAGAAAATGGTGAAAACATACTTCTTATAAAATGTGATATTTGCTTAGGGAAAATACATGTATAGAGCTGAAGTTTAGCATAGCTGAAGTTAGGCAACAATGTATTGAAGATCATGTGTGAACTAAAAGTTCTCCTGGATTGAAATGAAGGGCCACTGTAGTAATCATGATTTTTAAGAAGTAAAAGGTCAATGTAAATAACGTTCATTATAACTAAACAAAGTGCATACAAGCACAGAAAAGTACCATGAGAAGTTACATGTTGAACAATTAGGGATTAAACCCATGTTCATAAGGAGGGGCTTCACACTACCACTACTGTGTTGGTGCATGAAGATACACAGCATGCCACTATCTACCTGTTTGTAGTGTGAAGTCCCTCCATGTGGGCATGGCTTTCATTTACAACTGTTCCACATGTCACCTCTCATAAGAGAGCAGGAAAGGTGGAGGTTGCAGAAGGTGAGACCGTGTTAATCCAGGCACTTCTTATAAACAAGTGAAGTATACATTTTATATTATAACTAGCGACTTGCCCATCAAAAATGACGGCAATAAAAAGTTAAGCCTGGCAATGCTGTTTGCCACACAATGGGAGCCTCTCCCCCTCTACTTTACTGGCCTCGCGATGAGCATCCTTTGGCGCTCATCACCGGCCTCGCAATAAGCGCCTACGGCGCACATTGCGAGCCCCCCCCTCTACCTCTCCCTTTCTCTACTTTACTGGCCACCACGATGAGCGGCCTTGGCGCACATTGCGAGCCCCCCCCATACCTCTCCCTTTCTCTACTTTACTAGCCACCACGATGAGCGCCTTTGGAGCTCATCAGAGGCCTCGCAATAAGCGCCTTCAGCTCTCATTGCGAGCCCTCCCTCTACCTCTCCCATCCTCTGCTTTACTAGCCTCGCGATGAGCGCCTTCAGGCTCATCACGGGCCTCACAATGAGCGACTTTGGCGCTCATTGCGAGTCTCTCTTCCTGTCTACTTCCTCCCTTGTCTCATTTCCCCCCTCCTCTCCCTCCCTTATGTCAACTCCCCCCCCCACCTGGGTTTTTCCCCCCTATCGTGTCTCTAACCCCTCCCCTGTGTCTCTTACCCTTCTGTGTCTCTTTCCCCCCTCTCCCTCCCATGCGTCTCTCCCGCCCCCCCCCCCCCCGGTGTCTCTTTCCCCCCTCTCCCTCCTCTTTGTCTCTTTCCCTCCTGTGTCTCTTGCCCACCTCTCCCTCCACTGTGTCTCTTCCCCCCCTCTCCCTCCCATGCATCTCTTTCCCCCTCCCCGGTGTCTCTTTCCCCCCTCTCCCTCCTCTGTGTCTCTTCCCCCTCCCCTAACGCTGTGCTTTGCGCATACGCGGCTCACGTCGTGCAATGCACATGCGCATGCCCCGATCTGCGACGATCGGTTGTCAAACTTCGATTTGTCGCAAAGCGTGATGACGAATCACAGTTTGACAATTATAATATGTGATTATACTGAGGAGTATGAAATGAATTAGTCTTGATAAAATATAGATATAAAACAAATAAAATGTGCCTGAAAAATCCCTAAAGGGTCACTCTAATACCCTAAAAACTGGAGTTCAACGTGTTAGTTAAATAATAAGCATTAATAAAATGTATATTCAATTATTTGAACATATAACATTGAATAATAAACTTTAAACAAAAAAAAGCAAAAAAAAGCTTCTCAGTCTCCTACAAAGCTGCTTGTCTCCACCCTATAAGGTAATTGAGTGTGAAGAGCAGCTCTGGTTGAGATTCAAGACAAACTTGTATATAGACAGGAGCAGATGCTGTTCATTGGCTAGGTGCTTGCTACGTTAAAATGGTTTGCTTGGCTTATCAGCCCTGACTGCCAAAAGAAAGGCAGAGCCAAATGACTAGACGCAAACTTCTGTCTAACCATTTAGCATAGCATTCCAGCCAGAGATACAATGTCTTGTTTAAATTTTTATGTGAGAGATCAAGAAATGTTAACAAAAGATTTTAGTAATCAATGGCACCTATTAAATTGTCCAAATTGCAGTTACTGTTGCCATAATGTAGCCAGCAAAAGTTACTGCTATTAAATTGGCCTCTTTTAGCTAGCCGCAATCAATCTGCGGTTTACAGGCTGAAAATCAACTGCGGTTGTCAAAATCGTAAATCCGACCCAGCTAAGCCTTTGATCTGTCAAGCCCGCAATTGCTAAAATTGCAAATTGCTATTAAATTGCTACAATTCCTCAAGCCCGCAATTGTTTTCACACCGGTAAAATAGCAAATGTAGCCACAAATTCTATGAGTACTAGAGAGGACACACAAGTGGATTAAACAAGTGGGTTTGTAGCACTGTAAAAGCAAATAAAGAATAAGTACTGCACTTTAACAGATGGGGAAAGTGATGTAAGACATTAGAATTAGTTGCACAACAGTCTCAAGCTTGCAAATCTGCAATAACAAAATATTTTAATATTTTTAAATAAAATATTTTTTTGTTGTGTAATTTCCGTGTTATATTGATCCCAGCAATCAATGGTTTAATACATATTATTGAACTCTCATGGACTAGAATAGTCGATTTTTTTTTTCAGATTGCAACATTTCTGGATTGTGAGTCCGATCGAAAATCTGACTTCTAAACACTAATTGATTGTGCTTTAACTTCCATGTCTTACTGATGTCATGATGACGGTCTCATTTACTATTGGCTGTTTCGAAATATAAAAGAGTGCATGGTTTACAGTTTTGGCTTTCAGCCATGTAGTTGCTGGCTTGTTCAATTTAATCTCTCTGTAACTGCTGCAAATTTCAAACAGACTTACGGGCTGTATGAAGGCAACTGCAGGCTGGAATTTAATAGGGGCCAATGATAATCAGACATCAAAACATGTATCATGTTTTAAACTACTGAAAATTATGGATCAAAATATAGATAGAGCAATTTTAGATAGGCAGTTACACAATCGAATTTTGTTTTAATTATTGGTTGATCTCTGTTAGTAATGATAGGTCTGTAGTTTTGGCCATAACCTAATATGTTTTTTTATTTTTATACAACTTTCCAGAAATAAAGATTAAACTAGAAGATAAAAGCAACTTAGGTGAATAAGAACAACTTAGGTATAAAAGGAAAGTGGGGTAACAAATAAGGTAGTCTCCTGTCATTATATTCCTTTATGTTGCTAGTTTGGGGTAAGGCTTGGGGCATTTTCTTACTGCTGCATTTGGGTACAAAGCTCTTGCTTCAGTTAGCTTCATGCAGCTTTTGGCTTTTTTTCTTGAAAACAAATCCCTACTGAAGGGAATTCTTATGATGATGACCAAGAGCTGGTAGTCATTGAGTTGATATTTGATCAATGCAGGTCACCTAAAAGGTGTGCAGTATGCTATGATCACTTACTGATCCTATATCTTGTATACATTTTAAAATTCCAAACAAGCCTGGAGAGCTGTGTCTCTCTAAATTCTAAATAATTTTTGTCTTGTTTCATACATGAAAAAAACGATGCCTGGTCCCAAAGGTATTAAAGAAGAGCCCTGTTGTATTTTTTTTTTTTTTTGGAAGAGGGCCATTTTCTCCTATTCAATTCCTCTCTTTTTCAGCAGATTCTTGGGTCATCAATGCATTTGCTTCATTACCATTTGGGATATAAAAGGAAGGACTGTACAATCATGAGTAGTTATGTGTAGAAATCCTCAAAATAGTTAATGGCCTATTTTTTGCCAGCCATATGTAAGGCAACCTTGTTTCTGTCAACCTGACAATTCTTATTTGACATCCTGTGAAGTCATTTGCCAGATCTAAACATGTAAACAGCCAACTTCCTAGCTCTCTTTGTACAACTTCCACATCATCTTTATGGATTAACTGATCCCATTTCCTCGGGAAGGCAGAGTTATAATGCTATCCATTCTTTGGAAAAAATCAAGCAAACTATAAAGGACTACTGTATGACAAAAAAAAAAATAATATATACGTCTTCCCTAACCAACAGTCCCCATTAGCTTTGTGGTGACCATGTTATATTATTGATTTTGGTGTGAATGGGACCATTAAGGGGGTATTACTATTTTGGGGTTTTCTATTTCATCCACACACCCATGTTAGGCTGACACCTGTAGGGGCTCTATCAACCTGAAGAAGCAAGTGTAAATGTGTGGTCTCATTATGACTTTTAGATGAGATAATGTATTTAGTTTTTCTTCATAAGTTGCTTTTTTAGCAGAAGTAATAGTGCTGAACGCTTTCAAAGAAATTCTATAATGGCAAAGTTTTCCATAAAGTTATCATAAAAGCTAAAACTGTTTAAGTCGATAGAATAGAAGACTAAAATGACTTAATGATTCTTCTGCCCTCAAACTTTTAGTGTATTTCCTTTTTCTTACATTTTTGTCACATTTATTTATCCTTATTTACCATAATGAATTGAAAGCCATTGGTTAGAAACCCTCTTAGGACATATCATTTTACTTGCCTTTACACAAAAACAGTCTAAAAATAAAATTGTTGAATCCAAAAATGAATCTTACACTTAGACAAAAGTATTTTGTATCAGTGTATGGATGTATATGATTGATGTTTGGAACAGAAGGTTCAGTAAAACATACAATACTAAAGCTTCTATGCTTGGAGAGACTCTCTTGTCTTATGAAGAAACAACATAAGCTTGCACTGACCATCAGTTTTATGTTTAAAATTTTAATTCATCAGTACTAATACAAGAGGATAAGAGTAGTGAAAAAAATGTCAGGTCACATGATTATATGCAATGAAAATCTTTGTTTAAAACATGTTTTTAAATGCATGATTAAACATACCGTATATACTCGAGTATAAGCAGAGTTTTTCAGCACATTTTTTAATGCTAAAAAAGCCCCGCTCAGCTTATACTCGAGTCACCCTGCTGCTCTCTGCACGTCTTCCAGATGTGTCCGCCCGGCATATGCTAATGATGTGACGCGCATGTGACGGCACGTCATTAGCATATGCCGGGAGGACACAGCCGGAAGATGCGCAGAGAGAGCAAGAGCAGCTGATGAAGGTAAGAGAGGGGAACGGGAGAGGGGGAGTAATTGGTGAGGGGGAAAGGGATAAAGAGAGAGGATGACGATGGAGGATGAGGAGAGAGGATGAGAAGGATGATAAGGGAAAGGGAGGGGGAGGGAAAGATACATGAAGGAGAGGGAGGGAAAGAGACACAGGGGAGGGAGAGGGGGGAGAGACACAGGGGAGGGAGGGGGGAGAAAGGGGAGATCTTTATAGAGGGGGGGACACCGATGGCACAAGAAGGGGACACTGGAGGGGAAACAGGTCACACAAGAGGGGTACATAGGGCACAAGAGGGACATAGGGAGCAGCGCATTTCCCACCCTCGGTTTATACTCAAGTCAATACGTTTTCCCAGTATTTTGTGGTAAAATAGGTGCCCCGGCTTATACACGGGTTGGCTTATACTCGAGTATATACAGTAAATTCTATTCTTCTGATAAATTATTCTTTTTCTTAATGGATCTCTTTTTAAAGCATATGGATTTTCTATAAGGGCAATTGGATGACATTCAAGTAGACTTTCCTTGGCTAAGCTATTTTAACTTTGGAAACAGAAATAACTGTCTACAATATTAATGATTCTAATCATATCATAACAATATTTTCATCTGGATTACTCACGCTTGGATAAGAAGCAAATAAGATAATATAAAGGGAATTATCTAAAAGATTATGGTCTCCATGCTAATCGAGTGCTATAATTTAGGGCACTGCCGTAAATCAGCTGCAGGATTTTTTTACCCTCAAATTATACACTAATGTAAATATTTTGCTACTCCAGATTAAGGCCCTCAGCCCACAGCAGTGAATCCTGCCTCAGCCGCAAGAGATCTCTGTGTAGGGAGTAGCCAAACCACGCTTTACAGATGACAGGGCTCTAGGAGCTAATAGGAAATGTTAATGTCATGAATATTATAATGAGCGAGAAGTGCCGAAACAAGTGCTATAACTGCTGTGGCAAGGAGCCATTATATATATGTATATATATATATATATATATATATATATATATATATATAAATATAAATGCTCTTTTATTTAATAATATAATTTGATATTTGAAAGATGTGAAAATTGTATTTATAGCTTCAGTACATAAATATGTGTTTATTTTTGTGTTTAAATATTATATATTTATATACAATGCATTAGAGTATTTGTTCCTAGACAAAGTGTTTTTGTTACGTGTATTAACCCCTTAAATACTGGGTTGTGTGTTACCCTGGATGTTGTATAATAAAATGGGCATAATAATAACATATCAAATTTTTTAATTAACATATGCTAATATTGTGGACTGTTAAGTGTCAAAAGATGTTGAAATTTTATCTTTTTTTTTTTTCCGAAGCAGTTCTATTACATTACATTTTCTGTGCTACTAAAATAGGCAGAGCTACTACCGGTGCAGACGGTGTGAGGCACCAAGGCCCCTGACCTCTGAGGGGCCCCCCGCGGACCTCGCGTGGCCCCCGCAGGTCCCCTGTGGTCCCTGCGGCCCTACTGTGGCCTCAGCAGCCCTTCTGTGGCCCCCTGTGTTCCCTGCAGATCCCCTTTGGCTTCTGCGGATCCTCTGTGGCCCGCGGGTCCCCAGTGGCCCCCTGGCGGCTTAGTGAATCCCATGGCCCCTTATGGCCCCGGCAGACCTCCCGTGAGTCCCCTGCAGCCCCTTATAGCCCGCTGTGGCCCCCACCGCCCCTTATGGCACCTGCATACCTCTTGTGCGTCCCATGCAGCCCCATAAGGCTCACTGTAGCCCCCACAGGCACCAGGGCCCCCCAAAAGGCCCGGTGACCCCCACTGCATTGTATGGCCCCCGCAGATCTCCAGTGGTTCCCCTGCAGTCCCTTATGGCTCACTGTAGTCCCAAGAGGGCCCCCTGCAGGCACTGTGGCCCTCACAGCCCATTATGGCCCCTGCAGACCTCCCGTGGGTCACCTGCAGCCCCTTAAAGCCTACTGTGGCCCCCCACTGTGCCCCGCCACAGGCCCTGTGTCTCCACAGCCCCTTATGGCCCCCACGGACCACTTGTAGCCCCATGTGGACCTCTGTGGCCTCCCTCAGCCCCTTGTGGCTCCCGCAGCTCCCTGTGGCTTCCCTCTTCCCCTTGTGGCCCCCTCGGTCCTTTCTGGCTCCTGAAGCCCCCTCGGACCTCTGTGGCCCCCCTCAGCCCTCTGAGCTGCAGTGGACCCTTTTCACCCCAGGAAGTGGAGTGTAGCACCGGGCAGGTAAGAAAGTACCGTATTTATATTAAATATATATATTTATATATATATATATATAGACACAAATCCATATATTTATTTTTTATATATATTTTCTATATATTTTATATATGTACTGCATTGAGGTTGGAGGGGGGGCAGATTTTTTATATTTGCACCGGGCCCCCTATGCACTAGCTCTGCCACTGGCTACTACGGCACTTGTAATTACTTGAGGCTCTTTAAGGGATAATTATGCTATCCATAGTTTTACAATGTACTAGCGACTTGCCCGTCAAAAAATTACGGCAATAAGATTGTAAGGCACGTAATGGTGTTTGGTTGAAACATTAATTTTGTTGATGGTCCGAGATCCTTCTGCGCTCATTGCAAGCCTCGCGCTCAGTGCCTTCGGCGCTCATTGTGAGGCTGTTGGTTGTTTGTGTGCTATAAACGTTGGCGGTCGTTTTTTGTATGCTAATGAAATAATTAATAAATTAATAAATGAATATACTTTACCTATTTTGAAGTAATATATGCAGGAAGCATTGTGTTGAAGAGCTGACAATCTGTTTTGATGTTGCTGCAGCATACAATGTCGGTTTTCACTGTTGTGGAGCTGATGTGTAAGTGTCAGCAATGTGTGCAGTGTGTAGTGTAATAGTGTGCGTGCGCAAGGAAAATCCGTTAGGGTAGCTGTGTACTTCCGCATTGTGTGAATGTTGTAAAATGGCGGCTAATGTGTATGTGGTACGCAGCTGTGGATGATTTAGCGTCCTTGTTAATAGTGTATCTTGGACCTCGTATGGCTTTTTCGGAAAATCCGTATGTGTTTCGTGGTGTTTTGCACGTTAAGGGTCCTGTAGCCTCGTTTTCGTTTTTTTCGGCGGCCATTTTTTCTCTTGCTTAGGGGATTTTCGTGTGTGTAAACTCTTCAATTTGGACTTAAATTGAGGTGTAACTTCCCTTGCTGTGGGTAAGCTTTTTATGTGTTTGTTGTGTGTATTTACTGTGTTTTTAATGTTTTCATGTGCGCGCAGTTCGGGCGCTAAGGTCGAATTTTTGCGAGCTCTTAATGTTTTTTTTTCTATGTCTTGCGGGTCGTATTTGTGGATGCTAAGTCCGTAAATTTAGCGGTGTAAGTCCTGTCTGTGGCTCATTGCAGCTGACGTGGGAGCCTCCACCTCCGCAAATGCTTCGCGAGGGTCCGCATTTGTGGCCCTAAAGTCGTAGGGGGTTGTAGGGATGAGCGCCATAGGCGCTCATCACCAGCACAAGGAGCGCCTTTGTGCTCCTTGTCAGCAACTGCGGCCCTCGCTACGCGAGCCCACAGCGCTAGCAACAACCAGCATGCTCACAACTAGATACTGTATGTGATCATTGTCTTCAGTGTCATGGCTCTTTAAAATACTTCATAGTAGGAAGATTGGTCAAGATCTGTCCCCCCACATGATTTTTAAACATGGATGGGTAGATGTACAGCAATAAATGCTGTTTTTCTGTAGCGGCATTAGAGCATGTAGCTAATGTATCATAATCTATGTTTTAATTTGCACTTTTGGTCTTTTTTGTGTTTTTTTCATTAAAACACTTTTCATGTTTAAGAAAAAAGTTATATTTTTAATGAGTGAATATTTTAAGTCCCTTCTATCTTTTCAGCAATGTGCACATCATTTCATAACCATCTGTATGAAAGGCATACGTCCAGTCAATATACAGTTCTATTGCTAGCTATTATTATGGGGATAGAAACTTCAACATCATCTTAATGGTAAAGCTGGATAGCAGGCTTGAAGGAAATATGCTTAGTGTATACTATGAAGGTGATCAACACTAGAGTTTGTAAAATTGTTGCATTGTTAAATTTCTCATATAGTTCATATAGTATATATATGCATGTGCATCCATAAAAATATGGATAATATACCTTGACTACATTTTTGTAAAGATATTCAGAGCTTTAATTTCCTAATCAATTCTTACATTAGAAACATAGATTTCACATCACGTCAGAACCAAATGCCATTTTTATCTACCTACAAATCTTGGCTTAATTAATCATCAATAATGTTTTATCCCAGGCATGTTTTGATTTCTTTACTGTATTTGTCCCTACAAGTTTCCCTGGAAAGCACTTATGTGTTTCCATTTATTAGTTCTTTGCCACATTTCCTCTAGCAATCCAACTTTTACTTGCACTCTTCTTCCTCTTTCCTCAACTTCCTCTCCCAGACTTTTATTCCACCATATAGAATGGAAGCTGCTAATGAGTGGGGGTTTTACTTGCACACATACAAATGTATTAAACAAGAATAACAGATGCATTTGTCTTTGGGAAAAATGAATATAAAAATATAATTGTTGAAACTAAAAATACATCTGACACTAAACAAATGCGCTTTCAGTCAGTATTTGGTTGCCTGTGATTTGTGTTTGGAACAAAGGGATCAGTAAAAGCAATGTAAAAAACACTGTTTGGCAAGACTGCCTTTTGTTTTATGGAGAGACAACACGATCTTCCCAAAAGCTGTCACAGTCCATGAGATTTATTTTTAGAATTTTAAATCCTCAGTATTGATACACAAGTATACAAGTATACTGGAACAATGTTGTACTTTTGTAGTTCTATTTCTGAGAACAATTAAATGAACAGGGAAAACAATTATTTTTTTCATGCATTTAAAAGAACATGCTGTTATGCCCAGGGAGACCCTAAAACTACATAGGGGACTGTTGGACGGCCAGTGGCCTGAATCATCCCAAGGCCCACTATTTCTCCTCCTTTCTCTGGCAGAGGTCCTCTGAGCTGGAGTGTCAGGACTATGGAAGCCATGCTGGTCATTGGGAGTTGTGTGTGGGATGTTGGTCATGTTGCTCATGTTTTAATGTCAGCCATCTTGTGTGTGATGAGCCATATTCCATCTGTTGTACATGTTGTACAGTTATTGATTTATGGATGGTACCCAGTAATGTTTGGTCTCTAAGTGCTGCATTTCCCCATGGAGTTTAATATGGTGTGTTAGTGGAGTCTCTGGGGGAAGAGGGGTCCAGTTACGGGGTCACCTGGTTGTGAGGAAGAAAGTTAGATTAAGGCTTGGTTCTATACTAGATGTAGTTGGGCAGACATAATGTCTACAGGGGCAGATGTAGGGAATTATTGCAATGGACCCTGTGGGATACTTGGCTCAGTCAATCACTGGGAGTGTTACTGCTGAACTGCTTCCTGCTCTTCCTGGGTACCGGTGGAAGTTATATGCTGAGCTGGGTTCATTTCTGCTAACAGGGATATTCCAAAGAACCTCATGTCCTACTGGCTTAGATTGATCAAGGATCTTTAGTCCAACAGAAGCAGTAGGATCATAACACATGCATTAAACATTACCCACTGTGTGTTTTGCTTGAAATAATGTTAAGTAAAGCCTTTATTGAAACTAATAGGAAATGCATACAGCATACACATACACACAGATTTCATTGGCAGCTATATTACTGCTCACTGGCTGTTTGAATACGTGTTTTTTTCTTATTTTATAAATTAATTTGAAAAAAGAAACTAAACAGTGGTAAATAACCAAATACCTTCCTTCTGATGCAACAAAGAAAACATGCTTTCAATGTCCCTTTAAAATAATCACATTTGTCAGCAATAAAGATAAAATATTGAAATGGAATTTCTCAGTAGCAAAAAACAAGACTGGGAGCCAATAATTCAATAACGGTTTACTCTATCAAAATATACTTACAAAAGGAACTGTTTGCTATTTATGTAAGCTTTAATACACAGACGGCTACACAATGCATCAAATATTATAATTCTATACAACTAGGGTTTATTAGATGGAGACAATCCATTTGTAAAAGTCCTACCTACAGCAAATAATTTCGTATATCTCAGTCTGGAATCCTCATTTGAAAAATAATCAACTGAGTACAGATGTAAAGGAATACATAGTATACATAAGTATTGCTGAGTTGTCTCTAATATAATACGCATATAAAATTCAGAGAACAAACTAACCTTAATAGGTTAGTTCTATATCCATGATAAGCCACTCTGAGAGCAACCTCTTTTAGCTCACTTGTGCCCTTCACACGGAGAAATATCCTGTAGTACATCAGTCTGGTCTCACTCAAAAGTGTGACTACGGGATATTTCTCCCTTTGAAGGGCACAAGTGAGCTTAAAGAGGCTGCTCTCGGAGTGGGTTATCATGTCCAGAGAACTAACCTATTAAGGTTAGTTTGTTCTCTGCTTGAGCACCTCTAACTTTGTTTTTTGTTTATATAAAAAAATGTAGCCTATGTGATTGCTGACATATTGATTTATGTAGCTTTACATTTAATACTTTTGTTGAATGCAATTCCATTATTTATTTTGATTAAATAATTAATATAATACTCACTCTAACGCTAGACACTGTACTTTTGTTATATGCTGACCTATTTATGTAAAGTACTATATTAAAAATATTATGTAAAATATGTGCTATTATTTGACATGGGACTTCTGAAATGAACTGAATTATGAGGTTGTCATAAAGGCTTCCTGATGCACCTTTCTCTGAAATGTTTGTGTCAATGCTTAATTTCTTTCTGCATCACCTCTTTTTACAGATATGAATTAGTGCAGTAGGCACAATGCTACTGATTCATCTTGGGACCAGCTGTAACAAGGTGTAATTTGACCAACAGCCAGTTCCATCTCTACTCTATATCTTTTCTATCCCCCTCACTTCTCCCTTTCCAGAATGTTTTATTATACAATTGTGCCCAAGTAACATATGCTATGAATAGCTAACTAAGGGCCTCGTTCAATTGCGATTTGGCCAATTGAATAGGGCTCTATAAAAGCACATAGCATATATTTTTACAGAAGTTTTTAGTTAGTGAAGACCTTGATTTTAGCTAGAAGTTCCCTAACTAAAAGTTTCTGTAAAAAAATATGCTGTGTACTTATTTAGAGCACTATTCAACTGGCCAAATCGCAATTGAATGAGGCCCGAATTCTTGAATACTTATACATTAATTATTATTTATGTAGCACCAACAAACTCACGTAAGCAATGCTTGAAGTTACGTTAGTTACAAAATCCAAATTAACAGACAGAGAACACAGCAACACAGTAATTGAGGTTGAAAACAAGACTTTTAGTTCATCTAGTTCAGCATTTTTAGATCTCAAAAACTGGCAATATGATTATTGAACAAAAAGAATAATAGGTGCTCATCTGAGAATGAACAGTACCTAAGTAGGTTTGTTCTATAGGTCTGTTTACTTACTCAGAGAGCAGGGAGTTCAGCTACACTCCACTGATGAGCCCCAATCAAAACATACATCTGGAGTTTGCTGATTCTTCTGTTCAAGGTAGAATTACCTGGAATTTCAGCGCTGGGCCACTCTTTTAGCTCACTTGTTCCCTTAACAGGAGGAAACATCCTGTAGTATATCAGCCTTGAAATACCAGACATACCCCAGACATACGTTTCGGCCTCCATGGGCCTCGTTAGTGAAGTGCAGCTGTACTCTCTAAGGCACAGTGAACTGAGTCCTAGTCTGGACCTCCTATCACCCTTTGGGTGAGAAAAACTAAACAAAAAGAATCAGAGGCTCTCATCTGAGAACAAACAACATCTAAGTAGGTTTGTTCTATAGGTCTGTTTACTTACTCAGAGAGCAAGTAGAGTTCCACTACACTCCACTCCTAATCAAGGCCGAAACATATATCTGGAGCTTGCTGTTTCTCGTGTTCAGGGTAGAGTTTCCTGGTATTTTTCGGCTGTATCTCTCGATTAGGTGAGACCAGACTAATACACTACAGGATATGTCTCTCTGTGAAGGGCTAAAGGAGTGCTGCTCTCTGAGTGGGTTACCATGCCAATAGGACTAACCTACTTCAGTTGATGTTAGTTCTCAGATCGAGCACCTCTGACTTTTTATTTTGCTTATGCAAATAACCCTTAGAATTTTGTCTCCCTGAGGGTAATAGGGGACTCTAGACATGGACCCCTTGCTCAGTGTGCCTTATGGAGTTCAGTTTCACTCCACTGACGAGGCCCAATCAAAGCTAAAATGTATGTCTGGAGTTTGCTGTTTCTCCTATTCAGGGTAGTATTGCCTGGTATTTCTGGGCTGCTTCACTGCAACTCGTAGCAACTTCTGACCACACTTAAGATGAAGAACCATTCTCTTTTGTTAAGGGACCACAAAAGTCGCCATATGCTATGCACCATTAGATAAAGGGTGAAAAAGCATGTGGAAAAGGGTTTTCTTCTTAAATCTGATCTGAATTCATGGAGATATGATCAATAGAAGGCTATTTCAGTGTGCTGCCTCTGCCTGAATGAGTTATATGGGACAGGCTTTTGAGAATTTATAACAATGTGAGGGAATTGAGTCAGGCATACACATGGTTTCCACTGGAGAAATGGAAAATGTAGGATCAAAAAGCTAGTGAATTTCAATGAACGGTATGAATATTCGTCTATTTGGTGCCATATAAAAGCAGGTCTCGGGGAAGGAGTTTCATATGATACCAGTCAGGAGCTGATCATTCTGATGTCCCTGTGGCCCAGCAAGCTGTGAGGCATTGATCATGGTCTAAGGATCCTAAGAGGGAGGGCCTTACTAGGAATGCTAGGTCACAGTCATCTACATCAGGCTCTTGCTTCCGGGCATTCACATAGGTGGGCGACATCTAACAGAGCCATGGAGAGGAATTCACCCTCTACACAGCACAGACATCAGCAAAGAAGGAGTAAAAGTGCTTATGATGATTACAGAGGCAAGTCACCATCTAACCCAAGGGGAAGGGATAAGTCTTTTTCTCGTACCCCTTTAGGACATCACTGTTCCCCTGTTTCAGCCATTGCAGGTAGAAGAGAAGTTTAGAGGGGGCAGAGGCAAGGACTAGCTTCATCACCATCACTGCATTTGTGATCTTGGGCCAGCAGTACAAAACAAAAGCCTATTGGTGAGTTGCAGTCAAGTACTCAACAATCTAACATTATTTCAGCACAGGGTTTGTTGTCTGGTCTGAGGGGTTTCCTATCTCAATTTGAAATGTCAACTGAAAGAATGGAACCACAAAGGGTTTGGGTAAGACTATAAATAAAATAAAAATATGTACCAGTAGGGATAGCTTTGCAGAAAGGAGGTGATTGGGTTGCAGAATCATTACAAGATACAGCTACTGTGACTCTCAAGTCATTACACAAGCTGACATTGCTGAATTGAGCCAATAGGGGAGCATGTATCTCAGGAGCTTAAAAGATTTGGAAATTGCAAATGCAAATTGTCATGATTTCAGTGTTTAAGGACTGATATTGCCAGTAATTATGAATATGGCCAAGGGAGCATGACAATGTTGCATTGGGATTATGTATTACTAGAGAATTGCCCGTCAAAAAATGACGGCAATGACATTGTAAGGTAGCTAATGCTGTTTGGTGTATAATAATTAAATATATAATACATTAATAAATGAATATACTTTACCTATTTTGAAGCATTGTATTAAAGAGCTGGTAATCTGTTTTGATGTTGCTGCAGCATTAGTGGTGTGGAGCTGCTGTGTAAGCGTGATGAATGTGTGCAGTGTAATAGTGTGCGTGAGCGAGACAAAACCGTTAGCGTAGTTGTGTACTTTCGCATTGTCGTAAAATGGCGGGTAATGTGTGGTATGCATCTTAGCGGAATATCCGTAGGTCTTTTGTGGTGTTTAGCGAGTTTCTTGTGGTGTTTTGCGTGTTTAGAGTGCTGTAGCCTCGTTTTTGTTTTGCTCGGCGGCCATTTTTTCTCTCGCTTAGAGAAATTTTTAGTGTGTAAACTCTTTTATTTTGAGTTAAATGAAGGTATAAGTTGCTTTTTTGAGGTCCTGGAAGGTCCCTCTTGCTGTAGGTAAGCTTTTTATGTATGTGCTGTGTGTATTTATTGTGTTTTGAATTTTTTCATGCTCGCGGGTTGCGGACGATGTTTGCGAGGTCGTAATGTGTGGTAACGTGTCTCGTATGTTTTTTGCGTTACGACGTGAAGTTTGCGAGTGTCGCAGTTGCTGGCAAGGAGCGCCTGTGGTGCTTCCTGCCAGCAACTGCGACCCTCGCTTTGCGAGGGCCGCGGCTCGCTGCGCCAGGCCGCAAGCATTAGCAACAACTCGTACGCTCACAACTATATATGTGATTGTGTGTGGTTATATGTTGCCTGTACATGGTTATTATGTATACTAGTTATTATATATTATGAGAGGGAAAATGTTCTATATAAAATATGTGGAACTGGTAAGAATGCTCTGCAAAGAAGTTAGCTGCAGATTATTGCACCCTCACAGTCAAGACAGATGTGTGTATTTATAGTAGTCCTAAGTAAACACTTGAGCTTTACATCAAGGTTTTCTATGCTAGATAATTATGGACATCTAGCCTATCATTTAGATATTAAATTATAATTATCTCAATTGTTATAGCAACCCAAGGCTACAAGTCAGATGTGTTTCATCACACACACACACAAATGTACACAAGGGTGTGGTATTGGAGAGTATAAATATGTTATTTTGAGAATTCAATAAAGGTTCAGTAATAGTTTTCACATATCCACAGTGTGAGACTATTTCTGTGTGTTGAATCCTGACTTGGGGAGTGGTCTTGCCATGGGCCACTAGTAACCTGTATGCAGTATTCTCTGCCTGTATCTTTGGGCCCTGCCCTCTTGGGAAGCCATCTTTTGTGCCACAAAGAACAGGAACTAGACGATTCTGTTGGGGTAGGTTTGAACTAGGTTCATATCAACCCCCCTTGAAGAAGCAAATCCTGACATTGGCTGGCAGCGGTGAGATCTCTGCAGAAAACACAGAAGCATGGCAGCTTATGAAGAGATGTCTGCAGCAGGGGAGGAGGAAGTGTCCAGATGGTACCAAAGATGGATGGAGATAATGACTGCAGGTTCAACCAAGGATCAGCAGAGGGAACTCCGGATACAGATCATACAGAAGGTACAGGAGAAGTGGAGAAGGGTAAGCAATGGCCCTGTCTCAGCTATTGTGGAGGGGAAATGCTTATCCCCAGTAGAGACAGAGAATGTTCTGGTGACTGGAAAGGACTGTAGAGGAATGTATATAAATGGATGGTGTTCCTGGGACTATGGCCAGGTCATGAGCTAATGGAATGGCTGGAAGAATTAGTATGTGAGGAGGTCGCCCTGGAAGAGCAATATGCTTATTGGGTGGGACCTGTTGGGATACCTCATCATTTTTCATTGGGGCTGGAAGAGGCACTTTGGGACATTGTACATGGGGATCCAGATTGTGGCTTGGGGACAGAGAAAAGACTGCTGTGTCTGTTTGCCAAACACTGTCACATGCTGGGACTGGAGACAGGCTCTCACATAGCTAACCTACTTTGGCCTTTGATCCAGCAGGAGCTACAGCTGGAGGTGGATTAAATAGACTTGCTGGATGAAGCATCACTGGATGGGTTTTGGCCACCCAGCTGGGAGGGCTCATGCCAGTCAGGCATGGAACAGAACCACCTAACAGGTACTGCAGAGATTGCCAAGACTGAGTCAGAAAATAAAGGTATGGACTGTGGGGAGAATTTTGATACCTGTGATTCTCAAAATAACAAGGATGCCTTCATCCATAGGGATGACTGGGAAGAGGAAGAACTGGTCCCTATCTTTAGGGGGCTGAGTCTCACGCAGTTAGAGGCATGGAGACAGGACCAAACCACAGCAGTGCCAGGCCTAGGGGAAGAACTGGGGAAAAACTACCCTGCTCCTATAGTCAGACAAGAACCTAATGAGCACTGGACCCTACGAATTGACTGTGAAAATAGTGGGCAGGTTCCTTGGATGACCATTGTCCAGGAGCCAGCCACAGACCCTCAAGCAGAAACAGAAAGTAGCCCTGCTCTTCAGCCTGAACAAGAGGCAGTAGCAGCTGCTTCTCAACACCAGGCACACCAGGCAGTCTCAGAAGGAGAGAGTCAGGAGGTTCCACCTGAGGATCCAGAGACCAAAGAGCCAGAGGGTACCCCAGATTGTGGTTTGTCTCCTGGTCTCCCTACATTGACTCCCCTGCAGCTGCCCATAGACACTGGTTGTGTACCTGTAACCCTGGAAAGAAGGGGCCACTGGCCAGGCTTGTTGGGACAGATGTTGGCTACTGAACCACAATGGCTTGTGTCAGATCTGCCCATTAATCCAGCATGGATGACACCAGAGAATGTAACTAGCCCATGTTGCAACTTTAGCATCCCAGTTTATTCAGGAGAAAGCTCTGGCCTGACAAAGGGAAACTTGTACCCCTCAATTTTACCCACGGGCCTGAGTACTGGTCTCCCTAGCCTGGAAGGAGAGGAATTTGCTGGGTAAGGATCCTCTCAAGTCTATGTTGGATTTACTAGCCGGAATGTACTGTTTCCCCTGGACTACCTTGAAGGGTCCTCCAGGGCAGTTGCCTTATATGTCTCCCCAGGGGCTTGGGAAAGTCACTAGGCTACTGGGAAGGAGTGAGTATTCGCCCTGGACAGGGGGAGGCATGGTACCCAGAGAGCCACGGAGGCTATCGCATGGATGGACTGTCACATCAAGCAGAGCGGTAACCACCTGTATATATGGGAAGTTATCCGACAGGATAAATTTCCCATGCTATACGGGAAAGGAAAAGGGGAGAAATTGTCATGATTTAATTGTTTAAAGACTCATATTGCCAGTAATTATGAATATGGCCAAGGGAGCATGACATTGTTACATTGGGATTATGTATTATTGTGTGGTTATATGTTGCCTGTACATGGTTATTATGTATCCTAGTTATAATATATATATATAGATCATTGCACCCTCACACATACAGGCCTTGGGTCAAGACAGATGCACAGTGGATATAAAAAGTCTACACACCCCTGTTAAAATGTCAGGTTTCTGTGCTGTAAAAAAATGAGACAAAGATAAATCATTTCAGAACTTTTTCCACCTTTAATGTGACCTATAAACTGTACAACTCAATTGAAAAACAAGCTGAAATCTTTTAGGTTGAGGGAAGAAAAATAAAAAATAAAAATAATGTGGTTGCATAAGTCTGCACACTCTCTTATAACTGGGGATATAGCTGTGTTCAGAATGAAGCAATCACATTCCAAATCATGTTAAATAGGAGTCAGCATACACCTGCCATCATTTAAAGTGCCTCTGATTAACCCCAAATAAAGTTCAGCTGCTCTAGTTGGTCTTTCCTGAAATTTTCTTAGTCGCACCCCACAGCAAAAGCCATGGTCCACAGAGAGCTTCCAAAGCATCAGAAGGATTTCATTGTTAAAAGGTATCACTCAGGAGAAGGGTACAAAATAATTTCCAAGGCATTAGATATGCCATGGAACACAGTGAATACAGTAATCATCAAGTGGATAAAATATGGCACAACAGTGACATTACCAAGAACTGGAGCTCCCTCCAAAATTGATGAAAAGACGAGAAGAAAGCTGGTCTGGGAGGCTACAAAGAGGCCTACAGCAACATTAAAGGAGCTGCAGGAATAACTGGCAAGTACTGGCTGTGTGGTACATGTGACAACAATCTCCTGTATTCTTCATATGTCTGGGCTATGGGGTAGAGTGGCAAGACGAAAGCCTTTTCTTACGAAGAAAAACATCCAAGCCAGGCTACATTTTGCAAAAACACATCTGAAGTCTCCCAAAAGCATGTGGGAAAAGGTGTTATGGTCTGATGAAACCAAGGTTGAACTTTTTGGCCATAATTCCAACAAATATGTTTGGCGTAAAAAATACACTGCACATCACCAAAAGAACACCATACCCACAGTGAAGCATGGTGGTGGCAGCATCATGCTTTGGGGCTGTTTTTCTTCAGCTGGAACTGGGGCCTTAGTTAAGATAGAGGGAATTATGAACAGTTCCAAATACCAGTCAATATTGGCACAAAACCTCCAGGCTTCTGCTAGAAAGCTGAACATGAAGAGGAACTTCATCTTTCAGCATGACAACGACCCAAAGCATACATCCAAATCAACAAAGGAATGGCTTCACCAGAAGAAGATTAAAGTTTTGGAATGGCCCAGCCAGAGCCCAGACCTAAATCCGATTGAAAATCTGTGGGGTGATCTGAAGAGGGCTGTGCACAGGAGATGCCCTATCTGACAGATTTGGAGTGTTTTTGCAAAGAAGAGTGTGCAAATCTTGCCAAGTCAAAATGTGCCAAGCTGATAGACTCATACCCAAAAAGACTGAGTGCTGTAATAAAATCAAAAGGTGCTTCAACAAAGTATTAGTTTAAGGGTGTGCATACTTATGCAACCATATTATTTTATTTTTATATTTTTTCTTCCCTCTACCTAAAAGATTTCAGTTTGTTTTTCAATTGAGTTGTACAGTTTATAGGTCACATTAAAGGTGGAAAACGTTCTGAAATGATTTATCTTTGTCTAATTTTTTTACAGCACAGAAACCTGACATTTTAACAGGGGTGTGTAGACTTTTTATATCCACTGTATGTACTTCAAGAAGTCCTAAGCAAACACTTGAGTTTAACATCAAGGTTTTTTCACTAGCCAGCTATAGATATCTGGTGAATTTGATCTCAAGATCTTTGATAACCCAATGTTACAAGCCAGATGGGCTGACATCACACATACACAAATGTACACAAGGAAGTTGTATTGGAGAGTATAAATATGTTGTTTTGATAATTCAATAAAGTGGTTCAGATATAGTTTTCACATATCCACAGTGTGAGACTATTTCTGTGTTTTGCATCCTGACTTGGGGAGTAGTCTTGCTGGAGGCCACTAGTAACCGGTATCCAGTAATCTCTGCCTGTACCTTTGGGCCTTGCCCTCTTCAGAAGCCATCTTTTGTGCCACAGAGAACAAGAACTACACGATTCTGCTGGGGTAGGTTTGAACTAGGTTCATATCAAGCCCCCTTGAAGAAGCAGATTGTGACACAAATATATTGAGATATTTTTGCTGCTGCCTTTGGAAAATTACATTGAAAGATGATGATAGAAAAGATGATGCTAAGTAAATGGAGAAGGAGTGGAAATGCAGATATAGATGTTTAACTAAAACATTCAATATTTGGTTGAAAGCATGTGTGATTATGGCTGGTATTATCGGGAAGAACTATACAAACAGTTGTTTTGCTATTTGAATGAGCTTGACAGGATTCATAGGACATATAGTAGTATGGTGTAATGGGAATATGACAAACGTTTTATCAAAAGATGGCGGCTCGGGTGCAAATTAACTGGGATGACAGGGACTGGTATTTGATTGAAAATAATTGCCCAGTTGCAGGCTGCAGTGTCAGGAGCATCATCTGAACCTTCTTTATCAGTGGCAAAGGGTTTTTGCTTTCTGTATAATGATAGCTCTTGGGTGTGGTTCCTAAGAAAGAAACCTAAGTTTTGTTTAATTCATCATTTTACCCTTAGGGCTTATCAGTTAATGGCGGGATTGAGAGAGAGTTGTAATCAGTGATATATACATAATTTGAAAAGGCAGTCCAGCTTGTTCGCTTAATGAGTAGGGGCACATGATGGTGAAAGTGGATATAGAAGAGGCCTTTAGATTATTGCTGGTGCGTCCCTCGTCATCACCTGTTGAGTTGACGTTTTTCTAACAATTATTTTGTTGCTCCATATACTGCTCATAGTTTGAGATGTTTTAGCTCTTTTCTGCATTGGGTGGTCAGTTGAAGGACAGGTCACAAATCATTAATACATCATTTGGATGGTTTTCTTTATATATGTTCAGATGGTTCTAACACTTGTGTTTCTTTATTTCAAACTTGTTAAGCGATTGATACGAAATTTAGGGTGTTTCTAGCGGAAGGGAAATTGGAGGGTACGAGTTTATTGGGCATTGAAATTGATACTGTGACTTTTGAGTGTCATTTGCCTTTGAAAAACAATGGTGGATCATAGATGTATGGTGGAGGATGTGTTAGCTGCAAAACAATTATGTTGCATTATATGCAATTGCTTTTAGGAAAATTAAATTTTGCATATCGGAATATTCCTATTGGATGTACATTTTGCTGACGTTTGTCTCTAGCTATGGTGCTCAGGCCTCTGCATCATATTCGGTTGACCGTGGAGCACAATGTGGATTTGAGCATTTGGAAGAAATGAGTGGATCACTTTAATGGATGTTCATTTGGCCAGGCTCAGAGGGTATCTAGTGTACAACTGAATCTGTTCACAGATATGTCAGGCAGTGTGGTTTTGGGGTCTTATTTCAAAGTCCTGTGGTATGCTGAACAATGGCCATCAAATTGGGTTTCATTTGGTTTATTATAGAATTCAGCTTTCTTAGAAATTTTCCTTATTGTTGTGGCATTGCATATTTGGGGAGTGCAATGTTGTAACCAGCATGTTATTTTCCACTGTGATAATTTTGGGATAGTGAATGCTACTGACAATACATCTGCTTCATTACTGAAATGCTTGCAAATTAATACCTTGTGCCAAGCTTCACGTGTGTCTGTTTTTCAAAATATAATTGTGGATGCTCTTTCCCATTTGAAGCAGCAGCAGCTCCAGCTTGCAGTGCCCATGGCAAACCAATTTAACCTTGGTTGCCCAACTCATCTATTGTGTCAGGGATTACAGAGTAAAGTAGTTGGATCTAAATATCTTTAGCCCCAAAAACTGGGGCGGGTTATGTTTAAGTATAGAATGATTGGTTGGCCTTGGGATTCAGAGGAAGATTTGCAGAAGCTTTTATATTTCATGTTGCATGCTCACACACATGATCAAGTATGAAAGGTAAAATATTTGAGCTGGCCTTCCTTTTTAAGCTTCAAGGTTTTGCATGAAATTACAAAAAATGTTTTTGATAGGCAAGTTTTAAACTGTTTGAAAATGGGAGATCATAGAGTCCTTGCAGTAGGTATGTTGCTATCAATTTCAGTTTTTGCTTTTTAGATGGGTTTTCTTGCCAGCATCTAAGATCTCAGAGTTGGTTAATGGGGAATCTACAGATTGATGATGTGGAGCTGCACAGGAATTGTCACCTAATATGTTCAAAGACAAGGAAGCCAGGGGGGTTCATAATGTCCACATTTAAATGTTTCAAAGAACCTGGGTGTACCAGGATCATTGTTGATACATGAAGATGGGTCACTATTACATACTTTCAGATTCTGTCTATATTTCAAACCTCTCTTACTTTGTTAGGTTTGAAGTCTGCTGACTCTGTGACACATTTCTTTCAATTTGGAGCACCTACAGACGCTGCTAGTATGGGTTTGGGTGGATCTGGTGAAGAGAATAGGCAGGCCGGAATCAAATAAATTTAAGTCTTATATTATACCTTAATTGATAGTTTAAACTATTTCATTTTTCAGAGTTGCATCTTCGGCTTTTGATGGTTTGGCCATTCATATATTAATTGGGGGAGGAGAGCTGCAGTGCTGCAAAATTATACTCAGCATGGATTTTCTGGGGATCTTATTCAGCTACGATAGTTTGGTATCTGGTCGCTTAGATGGAAACACGTTCTACTTACTGTCGTTCCTTTTTGCCTCCCAATATTTTATTGATACATGCAGGGGGAAAAACCTGGCTTCACTCTCTAAGAAAAAGTTGAGCTACAGCAAGCAAAATGGTAGATGGCACAGCAGCACAAATGCATATAAAAGAGAGCAAATTTAAAAAATATGACCACAGTGGTCCTTTATCCATCCATCCTATCCCGCTAAAGAACATTACAACTATTGTAAGATTAAACAATACATCACTATGTTATATAGAAAATGGGGCCCTCCCCAAACTAGTTGGTTCCTATTACTTTGTCAGAAAACCCCACTAACAAAAGAAATACTAAGCTCATTGTATGCAATTCTAAATTCGCCACCAGAATATTTCAAACCAAATTTGATGGACAAATGGGAAAGAGACATGGGGATTCAATGGGAACAAAATGACTGGGAAAAGACATGCTTAAAGCTCATGAAAGGGCCCTTAAGTTATAGCCTACAAGAAACATCCATGAAAATCCTGCACAGAGCCTATTACACTCGGAATAGACTTCATAAGGTAAATGCACAAAACTCCTCCCAATGCTTTAGGCAATACCACACTCTTGGTACCTTTATCCACATATGGTGGGACTGCCCAGTGGTGCAAACTCTTTGGTCCACAGTCCAGGTCTAGCTTCCAAAATTCTAAATACCCCTACTGCCCTTCCAATTGATATATGCCTGTTGAGTAGAAACTTCCCAATTATATAAAAAAATCTGAACAAATGGCTACAATTTCTTATGACCTCTACAAAAAGTCATAAAGCACAAAAATGAAAATCTCCTGTTACTAGAATTCAAGAAGTAAAACATTAGTTGAACAATATAATGATTCACAATAGACGCACACATACACTAACAAACTCCATCCCTCAATTCCTAGATATTTGGAACAATCGCTTGTCCAACCCACAGGCAATTAACATTTTCTAATTAATAAAATACTCCTCACTATCCCAATACACTTCATTAAGCCTAACAGAAAGACTTGTATCCCTCCCGGCAGACTACTCAATAAATACTGAAAAGATCAAGACTCATCATGATGACCAATTTGTAATTATTTTTATTTTTGTAACTAATTATTTATTTTAGGATAACATTACATATTATTTGTATTGTTTTGTCTCTTCCATTGAAAAGGTACACTACAAATAGTTTCACATTGAACAACTTACTTGGCATAATTCCCAACAGTACTGGAACCTAAACCTGATGCCGAGTGTTTAATGTCACTACATATTGAACAACTTGATTGGCATAATTCACAGCAGTATTAACGCAAACCTATTGCCGAGTATTTAATATAACTGAACTTCCTTTACGCAACTGTGATCTGCTTATTATATTACTCTTGCATGGAATATGATTTAAATTGTGTGTACACTGAATATAATTCAAACTGTATATTAAAATATTATTAAATACTGATAACAATAAAAAAAAGTATTGAAACAAAACATCCATCCTAATGAGAACAGTTTAAAGGCATTAAAATGTTGATATATGTAATATTTCTGTGGATCGTATACATATTCATACAAGGGTTCTGTTTGCACTTAAATAAATAATCTTAATAGTAGTATAGTATAAATGGGATGATAAGAGGCTGGAAGGTTTAACTTTTCCTTGGTGCCCAAATTGTGGTTTGTACAAACCAACATAAGTGGTGTAAACCCTCACAACTGTTTGGTGTCCATGACAGTAACCCATTGCACCTAAAAATTGAACATGATTAGTATTTAATTCAACTACTGTTAGAGAAAGTGTAAAGCAAAAGCTTTTTTAAGATAACAAATGTGTAACATTATTCAATAAACAACCCAAAGACTTCTACGGGAAAGGACATATTTTTGACATCCAAGGCAAATAACATTGTATTGCAGGCTTTCTAACTAAAGTTAAAGACACAAATTGTGAGTAGGTTCTGGTCTGTCATTCAAATCACATTTCTTAGTCAAATTATACAGAAATGTCCTGCAAAAACTGCATTTGTTACCTTTTTAACGACTCAGGTTCCTCTAGAGACTTTGTGACTTGAAAAGATGACTCCAGTGTTTCTTTCAGAGCTTTGCAAACTTCTTGAAGGTCCTCCAAAGGAATACAGCTGATCAAGCAAGCCATTTCTCCATTTTCAATATTTGTTACACGGTTATGTCCTTCAACTTCCATTTTTAATTGATGATCTTTCGCCTCTAGAATTTGTAATTTCTTTTTAATCAGTTGAATTTCCTTCTGTAAAACGCACATAATAAAATGTTTAAAGTATGTTGGTTCCTGTTGAAAACAAATGTGCTAGCAGTTCAAAGATCTAAATGTAAAGGACAGCTGTAATGTCATAGCAAGATTAGCTAGTTATTTTAATTAGGTGTCAGACAATAATAAAATTCCTATTTAATCAGTTATAATCATAATGTTTAATATAAAATTAATTAAAAAAAATTAAAGCATCACCCTTTAGTTGAGTGTTTGTCTTCACGTTGATAAAGTCATTAAGGGTAGGGTGTGTGGGTTGTGAGACAGGTCTAACGGATTTTAAGAGCAATAAGATATGATAAGAAAATAAACAATCATTGATAAGCTGCACCACAGCAAAAGCGATAAGAATCCAGACAATGGAGATTAATGTATTGGTATAACTTTGTGTCTGAAAATTCACTGCCCCTCCACCTCATACTATTAGTGGGAGGATACCAGCAGAAGCTGAGTCTGAACAATACAAGTAAACTTAATATGGAATATTGTCCCTCTAACTCATGCTATTGGGACACTACAGTGGGCCTTTAAAATTAAACCTAACAAAAGTTCATATATCAAGTAATTGATCTTCTAAATGATGTCAATAATTTGTACTAACAATCTATTTAAACCTTAATATTTCATTGATAATTCATATTTTTGTTATAATTATACATGCATTTAGTCTTTTTAGTGGAAAAAAATGCTTATGCATTTAAATACATGTTAACAAATTTATGAGACCAGGGATTTTATAATAGTTTTTTAATAAAGATATTTTATTAACTTTCTATGAAAATATTTTTTTTGTTTGTAGATGAAATATTGTTTAAAGGGACCCTTTATGCATTTATTTTGTTTCAGTTAAATGCATTAACCATGTTGAATAATTTCATATTCTCTAATGTACTAACCCAGGGATATACAAGTACAGCAGGTTTTGCTGTTTGCTAACATTTATTTTACATTGTAAATAAACTTGATGTATAGAGACAGAAAAAATAAAGGCTCCCCATATACAGAAAATATTAAACTGTGGGATAATAGAGGTATTATAGCAAGTGATGGACATCTAAAAATGTTAGTTCTGCTGTTGTATGATATTAATTCAAATTCCAGGTCTTCAAGGATATCCTGCAGGTCTATCCTACTGGCTCTGGTCAAGCCTGAAAGCATACTGCATTCTCCATTATTTTTTTTCTTTAGTGGGATAAAATCTACATTTTTTTTAAATTTCCAGACACATAAATACCCAAAGCTGCATAACAAGCAGCCAATAAATAACATCTGAACGTACAATTGCTTTCTCTGTATTGATTTTAGGCAGCTATAGATGGAAACATCTAACGTGAGTGGAACATTGAAACTTTCCTTTCATTGCATAATACTTAATGTTAACCCAGGTATTTGATGTCAAAATTAATTATTGAAAACATGTGAAATATATGTTCCACTCTTATTATGCAGTTTATAAATTTCTGGCATACTATTGTGCTAAAATAAGAGGTGTGCAAAACAATCATTGAGTTGAATCCTTCATGCAACATATTGTCAACTCAAATGTGCCTATTTCACTGTTACAATGCCAGTGAAGGGAGGATACCAGATATACATGAGAGGGCGCCTTCCTTCTCTCTCTCCCCCTTCTTTCCTTCTCACTCTCTCCCTTCTCTCTCTCTCTCACTCCTTTCTCTCTCCCATTCCCTTCTTTCTCCCACACTCCCCCCTCCTTTCCCTTCTCTCTCTCTCTCCTTTCTCTCTTTCTTCTCTCTCCCGTTTCCTTCTCTCTCTCTCACTCCCCCCTCCGTCCCCTTTTCTCTCTCTCTCCCTCTCTCCCTCTCTCTCTCTCACACTCCTTTCTCTCTCTCTCACTCCTTTCTCTCTTTCTCACTCCTTTCTCTCTCCCTTCTCCCCCTTCTCTTTCCTCCCTCCTCTCTCTCCCCTTCTCTCTTCCCTCCCTCCTCTATCTCTCCCCTTCTCACTCCCATTCTCTCTCTCCCTTCAATCTCTTTTCTCTATCCCTTTCTCCCCTTAGCTCTCTCTTCCCTCTCCTTTTTCTCACTCCCTCTCTCTCTCTCACTCACTACTTCTCTCTCTTCCCCCTTCAACCCCCCCCCCCCCACCCCCCACCCCCCCCCCCCCCCCCCCCCCCCCCCCGCCCCAACACTTCTCTCTCACCTGCGTCTCCCTTGCATGTTTGGTGCTGCTAGATCTTGGGGCTCCTCCTCTACCATGCAGTCACAGATCAGGAGACTCAAGAAGAGAAGAGAGCAGGGTGAGGAGGGGGCCTGGGGAAGAGGGCAGGACTGCCTACCCCCCTAGTTAACCCACTGGGAGAACACCAATATGGTACCCTTCAGGCACTATTAGTGTCTTCTAGAATAATCATTATATCTAAAAATATTTTTATGCACAGGTGCAAATGTTAATTTATTACAAATTTCAGAAACATCTTAAATGTTTCTTAATCTACTGTGGGCCTAACTGTGCAAAGGAAAAGCTCTATGTAACGTGAATCGTGGATAACTGATTTTTAAATTTGATTTAAATAATATATCCATTATGTGAGCTAGCAAGGAGTATTCTACCTATTAGTGTGAATATTTAGATGAAGTATCCCTTTGAGAGTGACATACATGCTTCCTGGTAGACAATCTTATGAACAAACATTGCCTTCTATGGTAGCAGGATAGAGGAAATCACAGTGCTAATTACTAACCTAAGGGAATATATACCTTTTGATGGCTATGACCATTCAAGATCAAGAAAGTCTCTATAATGCTATTTATACTTCTAGCTAATGAGTCACTTATAAAAACTGTGAAATTCTAAACTTTTCTTACATGGTTTTCAGTGGCTCTCTATCATTTTGTCCTGGGGACTGGCTGATAACCTTCCATTACTCATGAGAACCATCTCTGAAATCCAGAACATTTTAGGAGGGTGATACTACATGAGACATGATATGTTCCTCCATAATCTGTCTATCGCTCTGACTAATAGTATTATAATGATTAAAGTGTTAGACTCTCTTTACTAAGGACCCAATATATAAGTCCTCAGGGACTGGCATTGGCCCAAGGACCGGCTGGTGAGAACCACTGATATAGAGCAGTGTTGATGAATTCCATGATCCTTTCAATACTAACTTACTATATAGAGTGACAAGATACTGTAGTAAGCTACAGCTCTACTGTGAGTTATTGTACCATCTCTTTATTAGGATATCATGGGATGTTTCTAAAAAAAAAAGATGTGAAAACATAAAATATCACCTGTTTAGTCTTTATTATAAAATATTATATTAAACTTGCTTACATGGGATTGGTTTATTGCTACATTATATTAGCCTACCTGTAAAGCATGTCTTTTTGAAACAAGAACATATTTTCTGGTATCACGTATTCTTTCTTTGTTGATCAAATCCAGCTGCTTCTGGGCATTTGTAAGACAGTCTGTTGTTGCATCACCAGAATTCCTTTGATTAATGACAAATTTGATATAAGTAATGTGCATCAAAGAAGGTAAAATCTCGGCCTAGAAATAGTAAGCAATACCTTCTTGCAAATTAAAAAATAGTTGGAAGGTTGAGTACAAAATATTCCTAAAGAACATGAACAGCTAGTTATATTTTGTGTTAGCCATTTGATTCAAATGTGAATCATTCCAGAGTTAATCATATTTTTTCTTCTGTATTTTTATGCTAATTAGCAGGTGAATAACAATTAGCAACGTTGATATGCTAATTAAGATTACAGTCTGCTTGTATGTCTCTGTGGTGGTAAAACAAGGTTATCATTCAATAGAACCAATCCAACACCCTTATCAAGCACTAAGCGTAGCAAATTAGCATACTAAGCTGCACATCCACATACAGAAGTTGCATATCTAATGCCAATTATATCAGTAATTACTTACTTTACAGAAAAAGAGGTAGTGCAATGATCTTTATGATAAAACCAACTTTCTGCTGTGTTGAATGGAAGGCTTTTGTGCTATACTGAAGAATAACATGTACAGATATAAACAGAATGTAATATTTAGGCAATTCTACACTTTGTATATGCATTTTTATTTTATTAATTATGTTTCATGTATTTGTAATCCCAATTGTTCTATGAACCACAGATCTAACCATGTACAAATACTGTGGTGGACACAGTGGAAACACCTAACAATATATTAATATCAAGGACGTAACAAAGCCTAGAGTGACCCCTTGTTGGAATACTGTCATACAAGCCCTGAACTGTGTGCCGTGGGATATTCCACAGAATATTCAAGACAAATTCAAGAGTTGAGTGTAATGGACTAAATTAAGGCCAATTAAGATGGCTAGCCGGAGTCAAGCCTGGACATGATAACAATTAGATTATTTGTAATTTCATTCATGAGGATGGCACAGATTTTGGAGATATTTCATAGGTGAAGATGTCAGGATTTAGTGAGTGATGAGATGTGGGGGATGATGGAGACGGCCGAGTCAAAAGTGACGAGACAACAGACTTGAAAGGTTGCAATGATTGTGGTGTTGTTGACAGAAAGGGATACGGGTGAAGAAGGATAGGGGAATGATTAATAACGATTTTTTAGATAGATGTAACTTTTTGGATGGTTGGAAGCCAAACAGGACTTGATGTTCGAAAGACATGTCATGACACGGGCTAGTACGGAGGGGGATAGCTCTCAAGAGAAGAGATACATTTTAGCTATAATCAGCATAAAGATTATACTCTAACTCAAAAGAGCTGATTAATTTGACAAGAGAAGAAGCGTAAATTAAGAAAAGCATTCATATAATAATAATAATAATAATAATACATAATTAAATAAAAGTTAAATAAAGAGCTATGAGTGAAAAAAATCACCCAGGATGTCCATAAGCTTACCTATCTGTTGACTGAAGAATTGCTACTTGCAACTCATATTGGAGCTTGTCCAAAAAACTGCAGAGGAAGGGATGTCTTGAAGGGAGGGAAAATACGGAATCATTTTTTTCTTGGTCTTCTAATATTTTTCTCAGTGTGTCAGCTATATGATGGAGAAAAATAAACAATTTAATACAATAATATGATATACAATTGTTTTTCATATGTAAAAGAATAAACAAACACAAATCATATTTAAAGGTATATGAAAGTTTCCCTGTTTTTAATATTAAATATAATATAAAGTGTTTGTTTATATATTTAAACATTATTTTATTAACACGTGCTTAAAAGCTCTGTTTTCACTTATTCAAACCTTCCAAACTGTCCCTGCAAAGGATTGCCCTCACAGCTAATGCATACAATGTTTTTATCTGTACTTGATACACTAGCTAATTGCAGATTATCTGTCAGCAAACATCTAGGTATGAGGGAGCAGAACTTTGCAGGTAATGTTAAGAAGGTTTAAGGAAATGAAAACGGAGCTTTTAAGCACTTGTTAATAAAATAATGTTTATATATGCAAACATACACAGGTAAAATATGTTAATATTAAAAACAGGAAAACTTCCATACACCCTTAACTGAAGTTTTACTTGAAAATTTAATGTAAAAAGAAATGCTGATTCCATAAGAGAGTTTTCCCCCTTGTTAGGGAGTACAAGAAGTTATCTACTAAGTAATTTATTTTGTTTATTAATAGGTTAACAAAAAGTTTGAGTTCTGTAAAGCCACCACCGCTGTTTTAATTGAGTGCCAAAAGTGGGAGCAGTAAATTCAAATGGACGCTGCGTAGCTGCCCCACTGGCGAAAGGGCCAGCCAGTGAAAGAGCTGCCAGAGGTGGTGCTGCAGGGATTGGTTGGCAGAACAAGAGCGGGAGAATCAAAAATGCTAAACTGTACTGGAGACATGTACTTATTAAGCAAATGGGCAATAACTCTTTTAAGAGACTTGGTACTCCCTACCATCCCACATACACCAGGATGCCACATTAACCCCACTCGATTGTCCCTTGAAGTTCCAATGTTAATCTCATTAGTGATGGTGCCTTCCTTCCCATTGGAGCCAATGGGCACCATCAGCTATGTGTGGATTGGCATGATTGAATTTTCTGGGCTCTTCGGCCCTCTTCTGACTGGCCAGCCAGCTGCTTCCCTAAATCAATAGCAGAAGCGCCAATGCTGACATTCAGAGACTGTAACGTGGGAAGTTAAAACCCCATAAATTGCTGCCTGCCGACGTAGGGCCTCCAGTGATAAGATGCTATTTTTTTTTTTTTTTAAAGGTGCCAATCGTGTTTTTCAGGTTTCTATTTATTTACCTCCTAAAAATGTACCCCAATTCCCCCTTATAAAGTAATATAGCTGATTTGAGACTGTGGACTGGCTCTAGTGTCTTCTTTATTCCACAGAAAGATCCTGGTAAACTGTCCAGCGTTGAGAAGACCTTATTCGGCTGAAGATCAGTGGATCACTCTTGCGCATCTGGAGCAGGGGATCTGTGTCATCACAACCAAAATTACCCCTTCCAGTAGAGTTCATCTTCAGCAGCTCCTTAGAATTGACCATTCCACCTGGAAGGAAGCTGTGTGACTTGACTGGGGCTGATCGCGAGACCAGAAGAGGGGGAGATCTTTCCTGCAGGAGGCTTTTCTGTGCTTGCATGCATTTTAAATAAATTTTAAAATGCCATTTTGTTTGTAAGTTTTGTTATCTGTTTTTAATGCATCACTTTGTTGATTAAAAACAACATTGCACTATCAGGTTCTTAGTTATTTTATACATGTTGTTGAATTACAGTGTTGCTGCTGAAGTTACAGCCCACAAAGAAACCAAGAAAGGTTTTTGCAATGCATGCTAACCTTTTATTTTTCAAGTAAATTGTCTTCAGTGTAAGTCATGTACAAAACAAAACACTGGACATGTGGGAGTAACTGAGTTTTAAATTATTCCATGGGGGCTGAACATTTTCTATTAGAGCAAAATGCATTTTTAATAGCAATAGTTTGATAAAATACTAGTTACTATAATAATACTTATACGTACTTGTGAAAGCCACAATTGTAGTATGATTTTTATTTACAAGCTGCCATGCATTATATTGTGTAATATGTATATGTATTTATATCTGCTCAATAGGATGTTGCATTAGTAAAATGTCCTGTGGTATGTATTGGTAAATCTGTGAATATGCTGATGAATGCTTTTTACGGTATCACCTATTTTTAAATGAATACTGTATGTTAATGAAATGATGCCACTTAATGAGCCATTATAAACATGAATGGTATTAACATGCAATATGCTTTAAAAAATCTAGTGATGTATCACTACACTTATCCATTGATATAGGAGAACAAACTAAGACATTTTACTACTACATTCCCATTAATTTAAATGTTGGTTTTGAGAAGAGGGAATAGATGTGGAAATGTAGTAGTTACATGTTATACTGAACCCCAAGATTTCTGATCAACTATAGCAACCTGTTTTCTCCATAACAACTTTACTTGAGAATGAAAACTCCTCCTTTTCAACTATAAATCTTTCCGTAACCCAATATTCTCTCCTAACATTCACATGGTTTCCTTGGTCCAAACCTCATCGAACTCAGAAAAACAAGACGTTGTACCCTACTTATGGAGTTAAACACATTTATTTTGGCAGCCTGTTAAAGGACCACTGCAGCTCAAGAAAAAACACATTTATGTAAAGGGTTTAACAAGCTAACAACATTAGAAGGTGAGTAAGTCATGACCCCCCTTCTGTATCACTACCATATCGTGGTGAACGGCTTGTGTACTTCAATGAAGCTGCAAGCTTTACCATACAGGCCCAAGATGGGCAAGTCATAGCAGAGAGGTCATACAAATTGCTATCCACTGGAAAAGGAACTGACAACCGACTCAAGTATCTTTGCTATGAAAACATTATGGATTGGCACAACCAGACTTAAGATGTGCCTGGCATGCTGCAGTGCATAGGGTCATGGAGAGTCGGGCTCGGCTGAACAACTAAACAACAACAACAAGCCAAGAACATAAAACATTTTTTAGAAAAATGTGCATGTATAGAGGATCCTGTATCTTGTTTCAACAGTTCCTGATAGCTTAGAGCCAAAATGAGGAGGGGGGAGGGAAAGATACACGGGGGGTTAGAGAGACACGGGGGGTAGAGAGACACAGGGGAAGAGAGACACTAGGGGGGGTTAGCGAGACAAGGGGGGAGAGAGACAAGGGGGGGGTTAGAGAGACACAGGGTGGGGGAGAGTGACTCGAGTATAAGCCAAGGGGGACCTTTTTAGTCTTAAAAAAAGGGCTGAAAAACTCGGCTTATACTCGAATATATATGGTATATATATATATATATATTTATTAAAAAAATCTATATATATATAAATTCAGTGGCGGAAAAAAGTATTTTATCCCCTGCTGATTTTAGGTGTTGCAGCCTCTGGGGCCATTCAAAAAAGGTGTGTATATCTAATGACAGATCATGTGACACTTAGATTTCACACAGGTGGACATCATTTCACTAATTATGTGATTTCCCAAGGTAATCGGTTGCACCAGAGCTTTTTATGGGCTTCATAACAAATGAGGTGAATACATACGCACATGCCAATTTTCCGCTTTCTATTTCTAAAAAATAGTTTTATGTATATATTTTTCTCATTCACTTCACCAACTTAGACTATTGTGTTCTGATCCATCACATAGAATTCAGATTAACAAAACATTGAACTTAAGGCTGTAATGTAACAAAATGGGTAAAAAGGCAAGGGGGGTGAATACTTTTGCAAGGCACTGTATATAGTTGTGGATCTTGCAATGTTGGTGAAGTTTGAGATGTTGGTAATGCACTTGAAGTGAGGCGAGCCGTTGAAGCACGCAGGACTTAGCCTGCAATGAGCACCAAAGGCGCTCATCGCGAGGCCTGGCCGTTACCAACACCAGACAGGGGCTGCAATGAGCGCCGAAGGCTCATCGCGAGGCCCCCAGGGATCGCTTCCCCCCCAGTACCTGGTTCCTACCAGTGGCTCAAGCACATACCTGGATACAACCCTGCCAGCAGCGCCGCACTCCATCTTCTCATTTGTGCCTCCCGTCCTCCGGCGGAACTACTTTCTGGATCCAGAAAGCAGTTCCGGCCGGAGGACGGGAGCCGGAGAGGAGGTGAGTGTGGTGCTGCTGGCAGGGATGCATCCAGGTCTGAGACACAGAGGAGGGGGGAAAGGAGACAAGGGAGGGAGAGGAGGGGGAATGGAGACACAAGGGAGGGAGAGGGGGAAAAGGAGACACAAGGGAGGGAGAGGGAGACATGAAGGGGGAAAGGGATAGGGGTAAAGGATACACGAGGGGGGAAAGGGAGAGGGGGAAAAGGAGACATGGGGGAAAGGGAGAGGGAGAAAGGATACAAGAGGATAAAAGGGAGAGGGGGAAAGGAGGAACAGGAGAGGGGGGAAATGAGACACAGGGAAGGGAGAGGGGGAAAGAAGGTACAGGAGAGGGAGAGGGGGGAGGAGACACAGGGAAGGGAGAGGGGGAAAGAAGGTACAGGAGAGGGAGAGGGGTGAGGAGACACAGGGGAGGGAGAGGGAGGAAAGGAGAAACAGGAGAGGGAGAGAGGGGGAAAGGAGACACAGGGGATGGAGACACAGGGGATGGAGATGGGGGAAAGGAGACACATGGGAGGGAGAGGGGGGAAAGGCAGAAGGGAAAGGAGGTACAGGGGAGGGAGGTGGGAAGGAGATACAGGGGAGGGAGAGGAGGGAAAGGAGACACAGGGGAAGGAGATGGGGGAAAGAGAGAGGGGGAAAGGAGGCACAGGAGAAGAGGGGAAAACGAGACAAAGAGGAAAGAGGGGAGTGGATAGAGACACAGGGGAGGGAGGAAGGAGACACAGGGGAGGGAGAGGTGGGGAAAAGACACAGGGCGGGTTGGCCAAGACAAGTCACAAGTGGCGGGTTGGCCAAGGCCAGCAATGAGGGGCAAAGTCGCTCACTGTGCGGCAAGTGAGGAGCGCCTTCGGCGCTCATCGCAAGTCCCGCATGTTACAGGGGGAAGAGCCAAGCAGTGTCTGGCAAACAGCATTGCCAGCTTTCAAATTTTATTCCCGTCATTTTTGACTGTCAATTTCCTAATATATATATATTAATATATATATTAGCGAATTGCCCGTCAAAACATTACGGCAATAGCATTGTAAGTCAAATTAAGTGTTTTGGTTGTGTGAGTACTCTGATTGCAAGCCTCGTGGTGAGCGCCTTTGGCACTCAGCGTGTGACTAGGAATGAGCGCCATCGCCGTTTATTGCGATTGTGGTGATTTTTAAAGTGTTGTATATAGGTATGTTTTAATGATAATTAATTACTAAATATGAAATGATAAATTAATATAACTTACCTATTTGTAATTAATATATGCTGCAAGCAATGTGCTGAAGAGCTAACAATCTGTTTTGATGTTCCTGCAGCACTGTTGTTGAGTCGAGGTGTAAGTGTGAGCAATGTGTGTAGTGTAAATAGGCTGCGTGCACGAGGAGAAACCGTTAGTGTAGCTGTGTCCTTCCAGATTGTGTAAGTTAGTGTTGTAAAATGGAGGCGAATGTGTATGTGGTACGCGGGTGTGGATGATTTAGCGTCCTTGGTAATAGTGCATGTTGTACCCTGTACGGCTTTTTGTAAAAGTCGTATGTGCTTTGTGGTGTTTGCGGCTTTAGAGGTCGTGTAGCCTCGTTTTCATTTTTTACGGCGCCCATTTTTCGCTTAGGGGATTTTCGAGTGTCTAAAATGTGAAAATTAGAGTTAAATTGACGTGTAAGATGACTTGCAGACATCCTGGGTGTTCCCCCTTGCTATGTGTGATGTTTGTATGTGACTTCTGTTTGTATTTAGTGTTTTTTGTTGTGTTTTTGTTGTGTGCATGGTTCGGCCGTTAAGTTCATATTTTTTTCGGCTCGTATTTTGTTTTTTGCAAGTCGCAGTTTCCTTTTGTAAGTGTTACGGCGCATATTTTTTTGGGGGAATTTTTTTCAAAGTGCTACGGGTCTCGCAGTGTGAATTGTGTATTTGAGTGTTGTGTTCATGTGTAGTCCCGCGGGTCGTAGGTATGATGGTAAAGTGCTACGGGGTCATAGGGAGGAGCGCCTATGGCGCTCATCTCCACCATCGCAAGGAGAGCCCTTGGTGCTCCTTGCCTGGCCACAACCGCAGTTTCCCCGTTGCGTTACCAACGGTTTTTGCCAAGCCCGCCTGCTGACAACTATATATGTAATTTTATATATATATATATATATATATATATATATATATATATATAATGTTTTGTTTTTTTCTCTCATTATGTAGTGCTCCTATAACCCAAACCACCATTTTTATCCTTCTACTACAGTAAAAAATAACTTTGTTGTTTTGTAGAAAGTTACTCTGTTGTGAACAATAATAATTCCAAAGCTTTACATTTTGTTTTTTTAGGCATAAACACAAAGCACATACCTCTTTTGTAGTAATTCAAGAGTTAATATTCTGATATTGTATTTGCGTGACTTGAGTTTATTTCTCTCACATTTTACCAGGCATGAAGGTCTTCATGACTTTCAAATTTGGCATCTCAATGCAGGACTGTATCACTCAAGCATCTCAAATCAAAATGCTTCTGTTTTTGCTTGAATATCAAATATATCAGAGCATCATCTCATCTTTATGGATCCATAAACATTCTTATTTTGTCTTACTTATTCATACCACAGGATAACCATATATGTTTTTTTTTATCCAGGAGTGGTTTAAAGAACTACGTTAACCTGGGAAAAAACTTAAATCCTCGGAGAATTATGTAACAGACTAATAAAGCAGTTATGTTGGTTATGAGCATAAAAGCATTTAGGAGATTAATCTTTAAGAACCACAGTGGATAAGCTTTATATATATATATATATATATATATATATATATATATATATATATATATATATATATATATATATATATACAGTAAAATGCCAGTTATCCGGCACCTAACTAACCAGGACTCTCAAGCAGCCGGCACCGGCATCAATTCCCCATATTAAACAAGCTCCCGCTAAACCGGCATAACCGGCACTATTCGGCAGTTCATGACTGCAAAACAAAATACTAAGGCCCTCATTCAATTGCGATTTGGCCAATTGAATAGGGCTCTAAATAAGCACATAACCTATTTTTTTTTAAATAAGTTTTTAGTTAGTGAAAACCTTGTTTTTGGATAGATGTTTACTAACTAAAAACTTTTTAAAAATAATATGTTATGTGCTTATTTAGACCCCTATTCAATTGGCCAAATTGCAATTGAATGAGGGCCTAACTGTTTTTCTAATTGTTTCTTCTAGGCCTAAATGTCCCTGTTTAGATGCTAATGCCTTTTTTAAAGGCATTTTGAGGGGATTTGGGGGTTTAAGGGTCATTTAGACCCTTTTTTTCGGGGACTCACGATTAACCGGCAACTACACTTATCCGGCAATAGTGGGTGACGGATAACGGAGAGTTTACTGTACATATATATGTATATAAGTACTTTTATATATATTATTATTATTATTATTATCTAGTATTTATAATGCACAAACATATTCTGCAGCACCATATATAGGACGAAACAGAACATAAAAACAATATCAATACAGATTAAACTAAAGAGCCCTGTTCTTGAGCTTAAAATCTTGCATATAAAGTACTTTTTTAAGTATCCTACACAATTAAAAACTTACAAATTTGCAATCTAAGGGATTTGGAAGGTGGTAGATAAATTTGGCATATTATGTATGAAAGTGATAAGCCTCATTAAGTGAATGTGTTTTTAATGAGTGAGTTGCAGTAGTCAAGACAAAATATGATGAGAGAATGAATTAGAATTTTAATTGTGTCTTATGTAAGATAGTGACGTATTTTGGAGAGATTCCTTAAATGAAACAGACAAGATTTGGTGAGTGAATTTATATGATGAATGAAAGAGAGGGCAGGATCAAGAAGAACCCCAAGACAATGGGCTTGGGACCCCCTCCTAATTGCATTGTCATCAGTGAATAATATTTGAGGAATGGATGCTGTAGTAGAGGGTGAAAAAATAAGGAGCTCAGTTTTTGACATGTTAAGTTTGAGATGGTGGGCAGACGTCCAGGAGGATATGCTAGAGAGGCAGCTGGAAACTTGTGCTAGAATAGAGGGGATAGATCTGGTGTTGAGAGGAAAATTTGATTGTCGTCTGCATAGAGATGATAATAAAATCTGAAAGATTTTCTTAAGATTCCAAGTGAGGAGGTGTAGATGAAAAAGAGGAGAGGGCCTAGGACTGAACCTTGGGGTACGCCAACAGACACAGGATTGAGTGAAGACGTGGTGCCAGAAAAGGAAACACTAAATGTTCGACCTTGTAGGTATGATATGAACCATGAAAGAGCAGAGTCACGGATGCCAAGAGAGTAGAGAATTTGGGTTAGAAGAGGGTGGTCAACTGTGTCAAAGGCAGCAGAGAGATGTAGGTTGATAATATATTGGAGACTTCAACCTCAGTTACAATATTAAAGGAGTCCATCGTGTTTGTGGGAATATGGAGGATTGAAGGTTGGGTATTATTTGTTAGTTGAGAGAAGGAAGTGTTAGCAGGGTTGAGACGGGAATTTGTTACAAATATTTTGAATCTTATCGTAGTTGGCAAAGTTGTGAGACAAGAGGGGGCAGGTGGTGCAGGAGGGCGGAGAAGAGTGTTAAATGTGGCTAACAAATGTTTAGGGTTGGAGGATAGCTAAGATATTATTGTTAAGAAGTATTGCTGTTTGGCAAGGTTGAGGGCAAAGAAGTAACAACTCACTATAAACATGTAATGCACAAAGTCTGCTGAAGTCCGAGATTTCCTCCATAATAATGTCCTCTATATATATATATATATGTGTGTGTACTGATAATAAGCACAATTATTTTAGAAAGTAAATAAAAAGCCTATACATTTTTCAATTTTGCATTATGTTACTCTTTAGTGCATGTTTCCATTTTCCTTGCAACGAGCTCTATGCTATTCTGGCAGTGTAAACTGTGCTACAGTGGTAAATCAGGTGCTGGAGCTTTTTTCCCTACATTACACTTTAATGTTAATCTTCAGCTTCCCCACATTACGGCACTCAGCCCACATCCGTAAATCCTTCCTTGTCTATAAAGCTTGGTTGTGGGACGTACCCAAAGCAAGCTTTATGGATGAGAAATGGCTCTAGGAGCCAATACAAAATGGGAATGAGAAACATTATTATAATAAGTTAAAACAATTGCGGTAACTGCGGCAAGGAACCGTAATACATATATATATATATATATATATATATATATATATATATATATATATATATATATATATATTAAATAAAAAGTACATCTGTGAGTTCTGAGAAAAACAGTTATTACACTGCATTCTGGGAAGTTGAGCTGGGACACACAAATGTGCCTACAAATGCCTCGCTCTTCATTCCGTAGCCATTATCAAACATGGCTTCCTTTAAGCTTATGCATACTGTATTGCACAGCTTTAATACAAAGCCAAGGTTGGAATAAACACAGGCTGAGTATCCAATCCATGTACAGCTGTTTCAAGCTTACTGCCTCTCATCAGCATGGAGCAGGATCTCAGCCTGTGTTATGGAAATTATGAGTAGGTAGTTTACCACAACAATCATTTAGAATATGGTGGGCAAAAGAGCGATAGAAGCCCTCCACCATACAGTAGTACAGTAAATAAAAAGTGCATTTGTGTTCACATCTGAATGTCTAAAGCAAGTTAAAAAACCTGCTTCCAGCTCAGAGTTCTGAGAAAAACAGCAGGATCTCAGCCTGTGTTGTGGAAATATACTGTATATACTCGAGTATAGGCCGAGTTTTTAAGCACATTAATGCTGAAAAAGCCCCCCCTTATACTCGAGTCGGCTTATACTCGAGTCACCTTGCTCCTGCTGCTCTCTGCGCGTCTTCTGGCTGTGTCCGGACCCGGCGGATGCTAATGACGTGATGCGCATGTGATGTCACGTCATTGGCATATGCCAGGTCACGAGCAGCAGGTGATGAAGGTAAGAGAGGGGAAAGAGAGAGGGGGGAATTGGAGAGGGGGGAAGAGATGAGGAGGGAGGTTGAGGAGGATTATAAGGGAAAAGGGAGGAGAGGAAAAGAGACACAAGGGAAAAGGAGCGAAAGAGACACAGGGGAGGGAAAGGGGGGAAGAGACATCTTTATAGAGGGGGGACACAAGAGAGGGGCACAGAGGGCACACAAGAGGGGGACACAGATGGCGCAAGAAGGGGACATTAGAGCGGAAACAGGTAACAAAAGAGGGGGACACAGAGGGCACAAGAAGGACCCAGTGGTAAAATATGTGCCTCGGCTTATACTCAGGTCGGCTTATACTCAAGTATATACGGTATATATATATATGATACAAATATATAATCTTTTATGTAGTTATTTTTTAATTGTGACCTTTAATGAATGTTCTTTTTTAATAATGCTAGTAAATTACTGAAAGTCAGATTTTAACGTAGTCATTATTTTTCTATATGGGCTTTTTAGTAACTCAATTTGATAATGAGGAAAATGGCTCAAGACTAATTAAACTAACTAACGAAACACATTGTGATTTTCTTGTGGGTATATTTTTTTTACGTTTTTAGGCCAGTAGATGTGAAATACTATACTTATTTCTCCTCTTCTGGTTCTGTGTTTCCTGGTGTTGCTTTCCTTTGCTGGTAAATTTTATAACATTATATTACAGTACATTATAACACAGTGCGTTATCAAATACACCCTTTTAGATGGAATAAAGAAAAAATACTTTCAATGACCTTTATTTTTTGACAGCTACATACAAATCAATCAGCAAAAACAGTTCAATACTAGCATCCCCTCTTTGATGTTTAAAGAAGAAAGGCAATGAGAAGGTTTTAAATTTTCATGGCGCTAACTACTAGTTTTACAGTATGTATAAATTATTTCTGCTATTCACCTAAATTGTCATATTCACTTCTGTAAATCTTAGAGTTGTTTGTGTATTTGTAGCCAATCAGAACTGCTTTCACGGCCAATCCGATTTACTTTTACAGGTCTTGTCCAGTTTACTGTGAAGGTGTATAATTTGTATGCTCTGCCCAGTCTGGGGATGTACTAGTGCTGTATTAAACAGTCTATAACTTAGTACTTGTGAATGTAATATCTCATTACAGTGCCTATTATAATAGAAGTCCTTTGCTGCTATCCCCCACCATTTGCAACCATATTGAGAATTGACGCCAATGTATGTAACATCAAGTGAAACATTCTGCATTTTGGTTTGTGTACCTTTAATATTAATCGTTAATATTAACAATTAATTTTGCATATATAAGACCGTTGTATTATTTTATTTTCCATTCTAAAAACATTTTGCAGATATTGAAGTGTAGATCTTTAAACTGTGTATTTTAAATCATCTGTGGCACCGGCAAAAGGGGAACTATGCCAAGCGCAGTTCTGGGGTCTACATTTTAACACATATCCCATTCCAAACAATAAGTTTCTGTCAGGTTAGAATTCCATCAAACCCGTCAGTTCACATTTTTTAGTGCAAAGACACAGCTCTAAATTGTATAAAGGTCAAGTGGAAAAATGTCCCTTCCACTACATCACCTTGATCTATTGGAAAAGGTCGCTTCCACCTGGAGCATTACTATCATGAATAATACCTTTTATACGCCAGGCAGTTTAATGAAAAAAGTCACAACATGGAATTATTGTTTCTGCTCTTTGCAGTTACCTCTATATTACTATATATCATTCATGAAATGTTGCATTTATTTTCAAATAGTATTTACTTTAAAGTGTTTGTACTTAATTAAAATAAACTAAGACTGATATAGCAAGAAAACAAATATTAAATGGACACAGAAAATACACATTTTTTTTTTTAATACATATGCTTTGAATAATACCATAATAAGCAGCAAGGAAGGTAAGACGAAGGTAGCTGCTTTGGGAAGGGGACTTGGGGATAGGAACACTGAGAGCCCAGTGGCTTTTGAGAGTGGCGCCAGGGACAGGGGAGAAAGCAAAGCTGAGAAAGTTGGTACCTGGGGGAGGAACAACATTTTTTTTTTTTTTTTTGCAAAAGAGGCCTCCATTCACTAGCTCCACTACTGTATTATGAACTTGATCTTACACAGGACTTACTCTGGCTACCTTACATATAGTTAGTTATGGAGGTGATGGTTAATTGTAATTTTGGTGAATTTTGGTGAAATGTTTCCATCTTGAACCATCATCCTGACTGTGTTTGGAGCAAAACACACTTGCGTTCTCTTAAGGCAGGTTCATTATAGCTCCAGTTGTTTAAAACATATATGAAGCGATTTTTGTAGTCATTGCCTAATTTATGAGGATCACTAGCATTTATCCCCTTTTTGAGTTGTTACCTTGTCATGGTGAAGGGGCTTGTGTACTTCAATGAAGCTGTGAGCTATACCATATAGGGTCACCCAAAATGGGCAGGTCATAGCAGAGAGGTCAGACAAATTGTGATCCACTGGAGAAGGAATTGGCAACAACCCACTCCAGTATCTTTGCTAAGATAACCTTATGGACAAACACACTACTTGGAAAGAGCAGATGGTGAGTATGAGTAGTAAACGATCTAATGAAGGGGTTGTGCCAAAGCTAAGAGGACACTTAGCTACGGATGTGTATGGAGGGGAATGGAAAATCCACTGCTGCAAAGAACAATTCAGCATAGGAACCTGGAATGTTATGAGGCAAACTGGAGATGCGAAGGTTAAACATTGATTTGCTGGGAATTAGTCAACTCAAATGGACTGAAATGGGACATTTCACCACCAGATCTTCTACCATGGTCAAGAATCCCACAGAAGAAATAGGGAAGCCCTAATAGTCAATCAAAGGGTTGCTAAAGCAGTGCCCAATAAATTACATAATAATTTCAATTTGAACTTAAGGCAAGCTATTTAACATCACAGTGATCCAAGTCTACGATCCGACAATGGATGAGGAAGAAATTGAAGTTGTCCAATTCTACGAAGATATTCAACATCTCCTAGATATAACACCAATAAAATAGGCTACTCTCATCATGGAAGATTGGAATGCTAAAGTAGGGAACCAAAAGATACTTGGAATAACTGCCAAGTTTGGCCATGGAGTGTAAAATGAAGCAGTTCGGCGAGTAGTAGAATTCCATCAAGACAATTCTCTAGTCATAGCAAACACCCCCTCAACTAGCTTCAGAGACAACTCTACACATGGACAATATAGAAATAAGACTGACTATATATTTTGTAGCCTAAAATGGAGGAGCTCTACATAGTCAGCAAAAACAAGACCTGGAGCTGACTGTGGCTCAGGTCAGGAGTTTCTTATTGCAAATTTCAGAATTAAATTGAAGAACAGAGGGAAAATCATCAGATCAAGCAGAAATAGATAATATGTAATAGGGGTAAATAATAGACTGGACATGATAGACAGAAGGTCTGAAGAACCTTGAACCAACGTTTGCAACATTATCCAGGAAATAGCAGCAAAGAATATCCCAAAGAATCAGGCAAACTGGCTATCTGACAAGGCTTTGAAAGTAGCCCAGGAAGGAAGGAAAGTGAGAGGTAATGGAGACAGGAAAAATATTTTCCCAACTAAATGCAGAATACCAGAGGATAGTAAGAAGAGACAAGGAGACATTCTATATTGAGCAATGTAAAGAGATAGAAGAAAACAGAATGGGAAAGTCAAAAGATCTCTTCAAGAAAATCAGGGATCTCAAGAAAATATTTCATGTCAAAGTGGGCGTGATAAAAGACAAACAGAAGCAGATCAATTAAAGAAGAGGTAGCAGGAATACACTGAAGATCTATACAGGAAGGATCTGAACAGCAGTGATGACCTCAATAGTTTGTGCAATTAGCTGGAGCCAGACATTTTGTAAAGTGAAGTGAGATGGGCCAAAGGATGACTTGCTGATAACAAGGTTGCAGGAGTTGATGGAATCCCAATAGAACTATTCAAAATCCTAAAATATGATGCTGTGGAAGTGTTGCCTGCCTTATGTCAACAAATATGGAAAATGCAACAGTGACCAATAGACTGAGGTCAGTCTATCCCAAAAAAAGGCAATGTTAAAGAGTGCTCCAATTATCGAACAGTTGCACTTATTTCACATAGCAGCAAGGTAATGCTTAAGATCCTACAAGCTTAGCACCAACAATATATGGACCAGGAGCTACCAGATGTGCAAGACAGTTTCTGCACAAGAAGAGGCACAAGAGATAAAACTGCCAATGTCCGCTGGATAATAGAGAAAGCAAGACAGTTCCAGAAAAAAATATACACTTCTGCTTCATAGACAATTCTAAAGCCTTTACTGTATGGCTCACAGCAAAATGTGGTAAGTTCTTAAAGAGATGGGAGTACCAGATCATCTGATCCGCCTCCTGAGAAATCTATATGTGGACCAAGAAGCCACGGTCAGAACCGAACATGGAGTAACAGAATGGTTCAAGATTGGGAAAGGAGTGCGACAAGGTTGTATATGGTCACCTTATTTATTCAACTTATATGCGGAGTACATCAGGCAAAAAGCCAGGCTTGATGAATCCAACGCCGGAATCCATATTGTTGGAAGAGATATCAACAACCTCAGATACACGGATGATACTACTCTGATAGATGAAAGTGAGGAAGAACAACACAATAAAATGTTATCCCAATTAATTTGCATATTCTTTGATCTTCTACATATTGATGGATGGTACAGGGTGTTTGGCCTGCATAGCAACTCATTTGGCCTGCACAGCAACCCACTGAAAATAAATCATGGATGACCACTTAAGAGTTCCTAAAAGCTCTGTTGTGCGGAAAAAATGCACAATATTAATGGAAATATATGGCAATTTCGATTTTGTTCTTAACAATTTCCATAGGTGCAATAATTGTGACACATTTCTTGAGAATTTATTTCTTTTTCTGCAAGTTGTTTCTTTGAATAATTTAACCTCACTGAATCTTTCGATTTCTCATATTGTTGATGTAATTTGAAGATGATAAATAACAACAACAACATCATAGACTTTTTTGCTCATCTATATCAAAAGTGCATAAAATTTTGCTGGGCACTACAGGTTTGTATGCACAGAGAGGAACCCTTTTATGAGCATTTTGTGGAATAGTCAAAAGGTGTCTTTAAGCTTTCTAAAAAACTGCCTTTGCTCAGCGATTAAAAGTGTGAATCCCAGGCTGCTGATCACTAATTATTTATACAAACATGTTGTAGTGTTTCAAACATTATCTGTTATAAGAATGATAAATGAAGACTCCCCATTTTACAGCAGACTCCTAACCCTGGTGCTTAGACAGCCCCTGTAATTGTCATATCTGTGTCCATGGACATTAGTATTCCTTTAGCAGTGCAAACTGCCTGTAGAATAATATAATGGAGTACTAAAATACAATCATATAACGAGAAAGGATAATTACATATAAAAAAAAATAGCACTAAATAATTTATTTCTACTACATAAATCAAACTAAAAAGCAATATATTGTTGATTTGGGGAGATCAGCACCCAAGGCAATGATCTTAGCTAATTTATGAAAAGACCCATTTATTATCCATGGTGACCATATGGTTTATTGCAGTGGATTAATTTATCTTTGCTGACATCATGTTCATGTTGTGTAAGTATCTTATTTAATTCATGACAAGACTGATAGGGACACCAATCCCAAATGTTATATGATTGTGCTAAAAGCCCAAGATTTCAACATTACAACAGCTTTCGTTTTTGTTTTGTTATGAAAAGCAGAAATCTGAAGCCTAAAAAGCTCTTTTAAAAACATCCTAGCGTCTCTTTCTGACATTCGCATAAACATTTAAGTGTATCAGGTGTATACAATCCCATTTATAAAATAATCATGTTTAATGCCTCTGTGTAGGCATAGGAAGAGAGCAATTAGCCAAACATTGATGCTTGTTATGATTGCCCAGAGCACCTTGCCATTTTTAACATTAACAAGATATAAATAAAAAACTAACTGTCACCGTGAGTATTTCCAATGGTATTTGTGGTTAATGGCTTATTTTATTAATCTTTTTAGACAAGCTTATTACTGACAAAGCATTTTACTGGCCCATTAAAATAGGTGATTCGTCCATTTATTAACTTTAAACCTGTTCTATAAGGCCATAAAACTGTAAAGGAGTCATAGTTTGCTGTATATGCAGCAGGACATTTGTATGCTGAGCTTTATTTTACAACCATGGTTTCTCCTCAGTTAAAGAGAGCTATCTCTCAAAAGCTCATGACTTTTGCTCCACTCCAATGCAAACCCCTAGATGGAGCTGACCTTGTGCTCCCAAACAGAGATTGACTGGCCTCTCAATTTTCTTTCTAGTCTGCCCACTAACACTGGGATATATTAAACACTTCAAGTAGGGGATATAGGTTGCACCAGCCATGCTATGAATCTGTGCATGTATTGAGCTCCAGGACTGCCGTCCACAATTTGCATTTGATTTTACAATCAGTTTTTAACTTGCCCATTCAGAATAACTAATGGCACAGAAGGTTTTCTGGCATTGCAGAAGTAGAGCCACATTACGTTTTCTTGAAAAAAGGAGGGCACAATCCTGTATTAGAGACCTAATGAGATATCCTTTCTCAACATGACAGAAACAAGCTACTTACACTATTTCAGTTCTTGGCTGAGCTGCAGTTCTCCAGATCATAATGTAAGTTTCCCCATATAACTGCTCCATTGTGTCATCTAAACTTGGCACCATAGAAGCTTTGTCAGAGTGCTTTGATGAAATTAAGCAGATCCCTGCTATCAGCTCCCACCCATGGAGCAGCACACATACACATATCACATATATAGTTGTCAGTGTGGGGAATGCTTATGATGTGGGTTGCAATGAGCGTCGAATGCACTCATTGAACTGCTCGCCTCGGGAAGCGAGGTGAGCAGTTGAGGCACACAGGACTTAGGATGCAATGAGCACCAAAGGAGCTTATTGCACTGCTCGCCTCGCAAAGCGAGGCTAGCAGATGAAGAATGCGGCACTTAGGCTGCAATCAGCGACTGCAAAGGTCTCAACTGCGACCGAAGCGCGCAACTCTAAAAACATGAAAAACAAACAAGAAAATGTAACTAAAATAATAATACACTCACACACAGCACAGGGGGAGAGCCAGGAAGCCTGAGAGTGAGGTTGCAAGTGAGCCATATTTGTGTTTTTTCATCAAAACAAAATTGGCTAGGCAAGGAAAAAAATGGCGGAAGAAAACATCAAAATTCTGAAAATGGATGAAAAAGAGGCTGAGCAAAGCCAGGACTTAGAAAATACACAACGTCAAATACAGTAACACTTACACGAACAACGCCAGGCACGCAGGACTTAGAAAATACACAACGGCAAAGACAGTAACATTTACACGAACAACGCCAGGCGCGCCGGACTTAGAAAATACACAACGGCAAAGACAGTAACATTTACACGAACAACGCCAGGCATGCAGGACTTAGAAAATACACGACGGCAAAGACAGTAACACTTACACCAACAACGCTAGGCATGCAGGACTTAGAAAATACACAACAGCAAAGACACTAACACTTACACCAACAACGCCAGGCACACAGGGCTTTGAAAATAAAACCAATAGCAGTCAGTGCACGCAATGCAACGATTCAGCAGACACACAGAGGAAGGGACAGGGGGAGATGGTGGAAAGGGACACATGGCATTCCCAAGCACAAAAGTTGCAGGATAATGAAACCTGCAATGAGCGGACCATACAGTAGGCGTGAGGAAAGGGGGAAAGGCGCTCATTGCGAGTCACAATGAGGACCGCAAGCAAGCATGTGCATCATCTTGATTATCAGAACTATGATACAACAGACTTTACACAGGAGCCATTCTCACCTCCTTCTAACCTGATCAGTGACAGACACATCATCTCTCAGTCTCCACCACTACAGCAGTTGCACTTGATGATTTTCTGAAAGGTAATGCAATCTTGTTCTCCCCATGGCAGCCCCAGTTGTGTTCAGCACTAACTTCTGGTAGTGCACCAGCTTCCCTAGATCCAAGCATGCCAAGTGCTTTCTGTAGTACCAAGGATTAACCAGTGCACATGGATGTGTAGATGTTTACTTCCTTCTTAACAAAGGAAAATCAGTTTAAAAACAAATTGTTTGATATAGCATATGCACTGGTTCCATCACCCAGATAAGAAGCTGCATCAATCATTACACTAAATGTATGAACTATACACATTGTGTTTCTCAAATGGATTGCCTTTTCGGGCTTCCAAACCTCTTGGACTGTTAATATTGACCTGGTCACAGATTGGAGGCTCCCATTTACACCAGGCATTTGTCTGATCATCCTTTTCTTTTCAGTCAGAGAGAATGATGTTATATATCTCTGGGCCTGGTCTTTCCAGAGTGATGTCACCAGCATGGTGGAACCTAGTATACCTGCAGCAGCCATATGGCAATTTGGAATGGATATGCACTTTACATCTGTATTTAAAATATACTCTTTGAAATATTTATAATTTAAAATTGGTATCTAGTTTTTACAATGTAAATACAAACTAAAGTCCATGATTTATCGCCTTTTATAAGCTGAATAATGTTGACCAACTGGATGGAGCTTCTATCTGCACTTAGAATATGGCAGTGCTTTCATCAGAACTAATAGAAAGCTTGTTAATGAACAAGGACAGAACCTCCTGGGAATGTAGCAGACAGAATCAGGTCACAAAGGAATATTGAACACCGCAGTAAAGAATGAGTGCATATAAAAGGCTGTGTTTTTTTTTAGTATGTTAGAAAATATTTTGCTTATTACAAAGTTTTTATTCAAAAGACCACATAGAAAAACATGTATCTACAGTGGCCCTTTCTGTGAGTCAATTGAAGTACAGTGTAATCTCTATATCTGTCATTAATCTGTTCCTGAGTGATGAGTACTGAATCAGATGAATATAGAATCATTTTTTTCCATAGGAATTAACTAAAATTGTAATAATCCGTTCCCAGCCCTGAATCTGATACATAAATAAATAATAATTTAACCAGAACTTTATTGAGGAGCGATGATGGCAAAAGCTGAAGAGGAGCAAAGGGATTATTATTATTATTATTATTATCTTTTCTTTGTATCGCGCCAACATATTCCGTAGCTATGTACAGGGGATAAGAACAGGGGGGGGGGAAAGTTTAACAAATTCAAAAGTTGAAGGGCCCTGTTTGGAGCTTAAAATGTTAGCAGAAAGTGCTTTATCCCAAAGCACCCTACAAGACTGGAAACTCGCTACTTACAATCTAAAGGATTATTGTTTAGAAGGAGGATTTTTGGATGAATATATCATTTTGCCTAAAAAAATATGACTAATATTGAATATGATGAATATAGAGGTTCCACTATAATAGTCCAACTCAGCAAAATAAAAAGCAGAATTATCATTTACAGTAAAAAATAAAAAAAAAGCACAGAATCAAGCATGAGTAAATATGTAACAGATTTTGACATGACAAAATGTTTTAAGATCTTTGCTTTTTAGCTGACACTTTATATCAGTTCACTATCACTCAGTATCTCTAGCCCATCTGCTTCTGAGGTTCGCAGTGTATATTTATTTATCTGTCTTAAGATTTTCAATGCTGTAAGTGCCCCTAATGCAATTATTCTTTACTGCAGGATTTCCTCTTCTAAATCCTCTTCTTGCGGCTTCTGCTTAACTGGGTCAACAGGGTTTGTCCTTGTAAATAACTAAGCTATTAGAGCTAATAAATGCACTGGCAGATATACCTGCAACCTTCCCATTGTAAAGATAACCACCTCCGGAAGTTGAACAACAACCTAAAAATGTCAGGTTCCACAAATTTGTATATAAAAGTAGTAAATAAGAGGCTCAATTAGTTAAAAATACATAGATGCAATGTAATTATTTATATGCACAGAATATATATATATATATATATATATATATATATATATATACATACATATATATATATATATATATATATATATATATACAGACTGTACCCAGGTTACCAAGTTTCTGAGAATGCTTTCAGGATAGATTTGTATGTAACTCGGCACCCCAACCTTCGCGCTCAGCTTAATAGCGCGGCGTCAGCATGGCACCCGACCTTTGCTCTCAGCTGAATAGCGCGCCGTCAGCATGGCACCCCGACCTTCGAGATCAGCTGAATAATGCGCCGTCATCAGGGCGCTGAGAACTGTGCTCTGATGACGCTCTGCACTCCAGCCTGCATCCCAGCCTGCTTGGCAAGGTAAGGGGCTGACAGTACACAATGCTCTATATGTACAGTACACACTGCTATCCACATACAATACACACTACTTTATACATACAGTACACACTGATCTACATATACAGTACAGTACACTCTACAAGTTACACATCCATATTGGGTGACCAGAGTCCAGAGTGGCTAGGGACACCAGAAATACCCAGGGACACCCAAATTACCAGGGACTGTATGTGTAACTTGTAGTTTGTACTGAGCATTGTGTACTGTCAGGCCCTTACCTTGCTAAGCAGGCTGGGATAAAGGCTGGAGCGCAGAGCGTCATTAGAGCGCAGTTCTCTGTGCCTTGATAACGACGCGCTATTCAGCTGCGTGCAAAGGACGTGCCACCATGTAACTCGGATCCCGTATGAATATTAATAATAAAACACTATAATGGCTCAAATGTAGTAATCATTATATATTGTGTTATACTGTAATAATAATATTAATCCATTTACTATAATAATAAGTTATAGAAACTACTGTGCTCTTTCTTTTAATTCAAACATAACATAAAAAACTGTCTGTATGTATGTATATATATATATATATATATATATATATATATATATATATATATATATATATATTCACATGTTATATCTATATATCACCAAAAATGTACAGAATATCTATGTCACTCAAGAATCCATTTGTTGTTGTTTTTTAACCTTAAGCTAATCTTAAAGAGCTAGGAAAACTGGCAATATATTGCATTAGCCATTTTTTAAGTCAGCCATTCCTGAATTATCTTGTATTACTAATTAATGGCTCCTGAATACTGTCATGCCCTAATTAGTATTACAGTCTGCTGGACTGTCTTTGTGGTGGCCAAAACAACACCCCGAATGTTATTATGGAATTATGTCCCAACCTCCTCTGCCATTATCAAGCATTCTGAGTCACAAATTAGCATTCAGAGACACACATTAACATAAGGAGCTGCACAAATAATTCTGAATATCTCAAGAATGATTGACTGTAGAAAAATCTGGCTAATACAATGTATGGGCAGTTTCTTGTGCACTTTAAGATTAAACCAACTTCCTATTGAGTGACAGTTTCCCTTTAACATAACTGTAAGCAAATTGACTGTATTCAGAATATTATTCAATTATGTATGGCTCAGATTCTACTTGATATCACTGGATCATTTCTGTTTATAAAAGTATTTCTGCAGATTTCTGTACTTGAAATGAATCAATGTCAGTATGAAACAAAACTAGATTTATACAGATAGGGGGTAAAGAAAATACTTACAAGATGACTTTAGAAAGATCATTTCATAGCAGGTAAAAGTTGAGGAAAATTACAATATTTTATGTGATCCTGATTTATAAGGCTAAAAAATGTGGTAATAAAAAGTTAAAAGATATAAAGAAACTGTGCTAGTGACTATTATAAATGCTATATCTGTTACCTTTCTTGCAACAAAAAACAGTATTTTGTGCATTCAGCAGCATGTTTAACCTTGGAGCTGTCAAGTTCCATCATGAATAATGAGGCATGACAACACTCCAAGTGATCCTTAGAGAACAGGCCAATTTCTGCAATTTGCTATGTAAGGCAAAATGTTACCATGCTCTGAATGTGTTACACCTGTCTGTTTTACAATATATGCAGTTAGGAGGCCACCCAGAGGTACTTCTCTGAAAGTACATGGTAAATAAAACCTTACATTATGAATATTTCAATGTACAAGCACCTAGTATGCATTATAATCTGCACCAGTTGTTAAATGACCACTGTAGTTTGGGACCAACCTCACATATCCGTGAACCTATCCTGTTATATGTCCGCAAGCATTTGTGGAAGACGCGCTGGGAAGCGCGTTGCGGAAATCCCCATGTAGCTGTGTCTCTATGCCCGGTAAGTGGTTAGGGGTTTTCGGGTTAGGGTTAGAGTGTTAGGGGCATAGGGTTACATCCAGTAAGTGGTTAGGGGGTTAGGGGGTTAGGGTTAGTGTTAGGAAGTGAGGTTTGGGGTGTTAGGGTAAGTGGTTTAGAGGCTTAGGGTTAGGGGCTTAGGAAGTGAGGTATAGGGGTTAGGGTGAGGGGGTTAGGGTTAGGAATTGAGGTGTAGGGGGTTAGGGTTTGGGTAAGTGGGTAGGGGGCTTAGGGGATTAGGAAGTGAGGGATAGGGGTTAGGGTAAGAGGATTAGGGGCTTAGGGTTAGGGTTGGAAGTGAGGTTTAGGGGGTTAGGGTTAGGGGGTTAGGAAGTGAGGTTTAGGGGGTTAGGAAGTGAGGTTTAGGGGGTTAGGGTAAGTGGGTTAGGGGCTTAGGAAGTGAGGTATAGGGGGTTAGGGTAAGAGGGTTAGGGGCTTAGTGTTAGGGGGTTAGGGTTAGGAAGTGAGGTTTCGGGGGTTAGGGTGAGGGTTAGGAAGTGAGGTTTAGGGGGTTAGGGTAAGTGGGTTAGGGGCTTAGAAAGTGAGGTATAGGGGGTTAGGGTAAGAGGGTTAGGGGCTTAGTGTTAGGGGGTTAGGGTTAGGAAGTGAGGTTTAGGGGGTTAAGGGCTTAGGGTTAGGAAGTGAGGTATAGAGGGTTAGGGTTGGAGGGTTAGTGGGTTAAGGTGTACTATCTACTTTTGGACATCTAGATCAAGACGGGGGACGCCAGCGTGCTTCCACAAATGTGTGCGTACATATAACAGGATAGATCACAAAATAATAGCAGCTATATAAGCCATTAATATAAAAAAACTTTTAGGTCATTTTTATTTCAGCACACTTCTTGTGTCTGTAGGAGTGTCATTTTTATTTCTTCACCCACCCCAAGAGAGAGGTGTCGAGGAGGAGGAGGGAGCAGGGAGAAATCAGAGGCAGTTATTAGATGATTAGATTGGCACCATACCCCTTTCCATTCCCAGACTCAGAACAGGAAGTTTGCATCAGCAGCAGACACTTAATTTTTTTTTTTCTAGTTGAAAACTTGCTTAATGACTTTTCCCCAGCTTAATCATACTCTTAAAGTCAGCTTTTGGAAATGCATATTATATTTTTTTCGTTGTACAGTGATCCTTTAAGCTTGGGTACATTCAGGTTTTTTTTAAATCTTTTGTCAAGTAGAAAAGTGATGAGGGTGGAGGGAAGGGGATTTGTAAACTGACTGAATCAGATAACCTTTTAGCATTCAATATCTTAACCTCACCTTCATCTGCCCAGTAAAATGTAGCTTGCAAATATACTTGCAAGCCTTTCTCTCTGATCACCACCTCATGTCTTGTAAAGTAAGTATTACCTTCCATGCCAGCTTCCATGCACTAGCAAAGTCTGCTAAAATAAAGATGCTTTTAAAATGACAGTTTTGGCCACATTAAAGTTTCTCCAAATGTATTGTGGTCCTTTAACGATAGGCACTTACAAGAAAAGTTCAACATTTCTGAAATATTATGGAGCAGATTATGCCCCTTTGCCAAACAATTTTTATAACAAGACACACCACATAAAAACCTTATTTTAAACCAGTCAGTATTCATCAGTTTTATGAATTAAAGGTAAAGTTGACAATAGAAAAGATTTTAATTTCTCTGTCTGCACAGCTCTCAAATTGTACTTAACAAGCAAAATGTTGCTTAACAGATCCACATTTATCTTAATCTTGGCTTCACATACATCAATTCAAAAAGTCATTTAACATAGGCTTGTTAAGGAACCGATGCACAATGAAAGAAAAAAAACATTTGGCCATGGGGTAATAGGCCCCACAGTTTTTCCCAAGGCCATAGGTAATGGGTATCCCGGGGGTCTCCCTGGGCCCCAAGGGCCTCACTGGGAGTCTACCTGGGCACCATGAAGAGAACCAGAGGCCCTGTCGGGACACACAGGCTTAATGGGGATCTCTGATGGTCTCTACAGGCCTACGGGCCTAGTGGAAAACCCCAGGGGTCTCCCCGAGCCACACAGGCCTAGCTGTGACCCCATAACAAGAGGTTCAGCAATCCTGACATATTTTAAAATTGGATTGTGCAACTGCCCTACAAAGGAGCTGAGTCCAGTACTAAAAATAATTTTTAATAACTTGCAAATATTCATTTTTATTGATACTTTACTATCTTTTAAAGCCCTCAACAACAATGCACCCATTTATATCTCTGCTCTCGTCTCAAAAAAACTTCCCCAATCTCCCTCTTTGCTCTGCTAATGACCTTCTTCCTTCCTCCGCCCTTATCACCTTCTCTCACTACCGCCTCCCCTATTCTATAGAACTCCTTGCTTCTCTCCACTAGACTGTTTTCCTGCCTCAAAAACTTAATACAATCACTAAAAATGCATCTGTTTAAAAAAAACTTGTCACCTTCAGCCTTAATACATCACTACATCACTCACACCCGCAAGCTACAGTGCAACTCACTGCCACCTTCACTTGCTTGAACTTATTACCTTCACACTGCCATATTGCATATATCCCCACCCTGCATCATACCAAAACGATACGCACTATGTACGTTTGATTCTGTGTTATCAAGGACCATACTGCCTGATTCCAACATACTCTTCCTTGGTTGCTAGTTTCTTCAGTGTTATAAAATTACAAAGTCCAGAATCTACTAAGCTCTGCAGGAACTATGATAAGGGAAAACTAAAGCTTTTGAATGGGGAAGTAAATAGAAAATCTCCATTGCAAACTCACTTTGAGCCATTACTAAAATTGTTTAATTTTGGCAAAGTCTGTAGGAAGAATGTGCCCACTTGATTAATAATTATACATATATTATTGAATATAATTATATAATCTTAGTATTAACAGCAAAACATTTAAAATACACCATTTAAAATATCACAGCACACAAATTCTTGCCAAGTCTTTCAAAATGACCAATCCTTGACATTATCAGGAGTGAGTCGCAGCACCCACTTTAATCTCATATCTAAAGTACGATCCTTACATAGACAAGGATTCTCTGATCTATCTGGTTTGACATTTCCAGCGACAAATATTTTCGGGGGATTAATGAACTGTCCTAGGAAAATCATATACCGTATAAGCCGACCCGAGTATAAGCCGAGGCACCTATTTTACCACAAAATACTGGGTAAAATGAGCGACTCGAGTATAAGCCGAGGGTGGGAAATGTGCTGCCCCCTGTGTCCCTCCCTTTTGTGCCTTCTGTGTCCCCCTCTCTCTCCCGTGTCTCTTCTCCCCTCTCCCTTCCCTGTGTCTCTACCCCCTCTCTTCCCTGTGTCTCTTCTCCCCTCTCCCTTCCCTGTGTCTCTCCCCCCTCTCTTCCCTGTGTCTCTTCTCCCCTCTCCCTTCCCTGTGTCTCTCCCCCCTCCTCATTCTCAACCCTACTCCTCATCCTCAACCTTCCTCCTCATCATCCCTCCTCATCCTCAACCCCCTCATCCTCAACCCCCTCCTCCTCAACCCCCATCCTCATCCTCAACCCCCCATCCTCAACCCCTTCCTCAACCCCCTCCTCAACCTCAACCCCCCTCCTCATCCTCAACCCCCTCCTCAACCTCCCTCCTCAACCTCAACACCCCTCCTCATCCTCAACCCCCTCCTCAACCTTCCTCCTCAACCTCAACCCCCCATCCTCAATCCCCCCATCCTCAACCCCAACATCCTCAACACCCTCCTCAACCTCCCTCCTCAACCTCAACCCCCCTCCTCATCCTCAACCCCCTCCTCAACCTCCCTCCTCATACTCAACCTCCCTCCTCAACCTCAAACCCCCATCCTCAACCTCAACCTCCCATCCTCAACCTTCATCCTCAACCTCCCTCCTCATCCTCCCTCCTCATCCTCAACCTCCCTCCTCAACCTCCCTCCTCAACCTCCCTCCTCAACCCCCCTCCTCAGCCTCAGCCCCCCTCCTAATCCTCAGCCCCCCTCCTCATCCTCAGGCCCTTCCTCATCATCAGCCCCCCTCCTCATCCTTAGCCCCCCTCCTCATCCTCAGCCCCCTCCTCATCCTCAACCCCCTCCTCATCCTCAACCTCCCTCCTCAACCTCAACCCCCCCATCCTCAACCCCCTTCTCATCCTCCCTCCTCAACCTGAACCCCCCCATCCTCAACCCCCTGCTCAATCTCCCTCCTCAACCCACCCATCCTCAACCCCCTCCTAAACCTCCCTCCTCAACCGCCCTCCTCATCCTCAACCCCCCCTCATTCTAACCCCCCCTCATTCTAACCCCCCCTCCTCATTCTAAACCCGCCTCCTCATTCTAAACCCGGTATATGCTAATGACGTGGCGTGCATGTGACGTCACATGCGCGCCACATCAAGAACCAGAAGGAGCGGAGGCCGGAGCAGGTAAGTGAGGGGAGAGGGGGGGGTTAGAATGGGGGGGGGTTGAGGAAGAGGATGGGGGAGGGATAGAGACACGGGGGGGTTAGAGAGACACGGGGGGTAGAGAGACACAAGGCGGAGTTAGAGAGACACTGGGGAAAGAGAGACAAGGGGGGGTTAGAAAAACACGGGGGGGGGAGTGACTTGAGTATAAGCTGAGGGGGCCCTTTTTAGCCTTAAAAAAGGGGTGAAAAACTCGGCTTATACTCGAGTATATACGGTATATAATTGTTGATTTTACGAATATTGGGGACGTTTGCGATTTTAGTCACGCACTTGCGGCCCTCGCGAAGCAGGCGCTCATCGTGAGGCCTGCAGGGCTTGCATCGCCCTGTTTGCACAGGGCTGTAATGAGCGCTGTAGGCGCTCGTAGCGAGGCCCACTGTGTGCAATCCTTTGCCTGTCTCTCTCATCTCCCCTCTGCCTCTCTCTCTCTCATCTCCCCTCTGGATTGGAAGGAGCGGCATTCGCTTTCCGTCACGCCTCCATCGCCCTTATGTGGACCTGGCATATGCTAATGACGTGACGTCATATGCACATCATGTCATTAGCATATACCGGTCTAGTCACAGGCAGAAGACGGGGAGGAAACAGCAGGGGAGGAAACAGCAGCAGGAGCTCATCGGATCTTAGTAAAGAGAGGGGAAGGGGATAGGGAGGTAATTGGAGAGGGGGAAATGGAAGAGCTTGAAAAGGGGGAAGGAGGGAGGAGGAGGATGAAGGGAAGGAGGGAGGAGAGTGGGAAGGAGGGAGGAGGAGAAGGGGGAAGGAGGGAGGAGGATAAGGGGGAAGGAGGGAGGGTAAGACCGAAAGGTAGGAGGATGGGGATAAGGGGGAAGGGGAGGAGGATAAGGGGGGGGAGGGAGGGGAAGGGGGAAAGGGAGGAGGATAAGGGGGGGAAATGAGGAGGATAAGGAGAAAGGGAGGAGGAGAATAAGGGGGAAAGGGAGGAGGAGAATAAGGGGGAAAGGGAGGAGTAGGATAAGGGGGGAAAGAGGGCACAGGAGGGGTTAAAGATACACAGGGGAAGGGAGAGGGGGTGAAGAGACACAGGGGAGGGAGGAGGGGGAGAGAGATATGGGAGGGAGAGGGCTGAAAAGAGACACAGGGGAGGGAGGGGGAAGGAGACACAGGTGAGGGAGAGGGGGAGAGTCACAGGGGAAGGGAGAGGGGGGAAAGAGACACATGGGAGGACATGGAAGGGAGAGGGGCGAAAAGAGACACAGGGGAGGGGGGTGAAGGGAGATAAAGGGGAGGGAGGGGGAACATACACAGGGGAGGGAGAGGGGGAAAAGACACAGGGGAGGGGGAAAGAGACACAGGTAAGGGGGAGGGGGAAAGACACAGGGGAGCGGGGGAAGAGTCACAGGAGAGGGAGAGGGAACAGACACAGGGGAGGGAAAGGGGGGGAAGAGGCACAAGGGGGATAGGGGGAAGAGACACAGGGAAGGGGGGAAAGACACAGGGGGGAGAGGGGGAAGATACACAGAGGAGGGAGGGGGGGAAGAGACACAGAAGAGGGAGAGGGGGGAAAGAGACGGGAGGGAGGTGGGAGAAACACAGGAGAGGGAGAAGGGGGGAAAGGAGGCACAGGAGAGGGGGAAAGGAGACACAAGGGAGGGAGAGGAGGGGGAAATGATACACAAGGGAGTAAGTAGACAGGGGGAGAGACTCGCAATGAGCGCCAAAGGTGCTCAGCGTGGGGCTTGCAATAAGTGCCAAAGGTGCTTACATTGAGTGGAAAACAGCATTGCCAGGCTTAAAACTAGGGAGAGGAGGGGGAAATTAGACACAAGGGAGGAAGTAGACAGGGTAGAGACTCGCTATGAGCGCAGAAGGCGCTCAGCGCGGTGCTTGAGATAAGCACTGAAGGTGCTCACATTGGGTAGCAAACAGCATTTCCAGGCTTAAAATTTTATTCTGTCATTTTTGACGGGCAAGTAGCTAGTACTGTATAAATGTAGGTAAATATCCAATACCAACAATCAAAAGGAAGTTCAACAAAATATGGTATGTAGGTACTGTGTGTCATAATAGATGATAGATAACAGATATATGCTACCTGATATAATGTTATAAATGTAAAATATATATAATATACTTTTTTTTTGTAATTACTTCATATTCAGCCAACTTCCTCCATAAATTCCTGCTTCATTTCAGTAATATAATTGCTAAACCCCATTACATTTTAAAGGGGCTGTAAAGCAAATGACTTATGGCTGTGGTCCCTATTTCCTATGGGGAAATGTACCATTACATACTCAGCTTAGTGAATATACTCCTATGCACCAGAAGAGGAAACTGTAAACTTATTGACCCCTATTCAATTGCAACAGTTACAGAGCGATTCAGTTGAACAAGGCCACAACTTACTGGCTGAAAGCCGAAATCGTAAGCCATGCATCCGTAAGTAGCATTTCAGGGCATGATTGTGATCAATTAAGCAAGGCCGTAACTACAGATTTAGAAACAGCCAATAGTAAATGAAACCGTCATCATGACGTCAGTAAAACATGGAGGTTAAACATCAATCAAATAGCGTTTAGAAGTCTAATATGCAATCGGACTTGCAATCTGGCAATGTACAAAATAATAAGAATGAATGGCGATACTATTCATGTGGGTGGCATGATATGTATTAACTCCTAGATTCCCGATATTGATATAACACGGACATTAAACATAAAAAGAAGAAAAAAAAAATATTGCGGATTTACAAGCTTGAGACTGTTGTGCAATTAATTCTAATGTATTTCATTGCTTTCCCCGTCTTTTAAAGTGCAGTATTGATTTTTGATTTGCATTTACAGTGCTACGATCAGGTGTTAAACCTTTGCGAGTCCTATCTGGTACCCATAGGATTTTCTTCTACATTTGCCATTTACCGGTGTGAAAATATTTGCAGGCTTGGAACTGTAGCAATTGAATAGCAATTTGCGATTGTAACATTTACAGGCTTGAAAGAACAAAGGCTTTGCTGGGTCAGAGTTATGATTTTAACAATCGCAGGAATTTTAAATAGTTTGTGGCTAGCGAAAAGAAGCCAATTGAATGGCAAATTAGTTCACGGGCAACATCACGGGCTTCAGTAACTTACAATTGCTGAATTGAATAGGGGCCCTTGTCTACTAACTTAGAAAATTAATTAAAACTGGGCAAAAAGTGATCTGACAGCTGACATATGTTCCAGGCTTGAAATTTATTAACTGTAAATAAATGGAGACTTGTTTCTGTTATTTTAAGAAGCACCCCAGTAGGTTTATAATATGTATTTTAATGTATGCATTGGCAGAGCCAAGGCTCCCCTTGCAATTTCTCGGCACAGGCCAAGGGTCTCAGGTCTCAGTTGGTGGCATGGAGCGCCTAAGGCACTCCATGCCAGCACCTGAGGACCTCGCAAGGCGCTCCATGAAGAAGGCGCTCCATGGCGCTCCATGCCATCAACTGCGATCCTCGCAAACTTCACGTCGCAACCCAAAGAGCACGACACACACATTACGACACTCGCAAACAACATACAACACACGTTCACACACATTACGGCCTCGCAACACTCGGACGCATCTCGCAAACATTACAAAATTAAAAACACAATACATACACACAGCACATACATAAAAAGCTTACCTACACCAAGAGGGAGCACCCAGGACCTCAAAAAATGCAACTTACACCTTCATTTCACTCGTAATAAAAGAGTTTACACACTAAAAAATGTGCTAAGCGAGAAAAAAATGGCCGCCGAAAAAACCTACAACGAGGCTCCACACGCAAACACCATACGACACACGTTAACAGATATGACGACCTCGCAAACATCGGACGCAACACGCCGACATACAAACATTTAAAACACACTAAATACACACAACACACACATGAAAAGCTTACCTACAGCAAGAGGAACCATCCAGCACCTCAAAAAAACAAGTTACACCTTTATTTAAATAAAAATAAAACACTTTAGACACTAATACAATCGCTAAGCGAGAGAAAAAATGGCCGACGAACAAAACGAAAACGAGGCTTCAGACGTAACTATACTACACTTACTCGCAATAATGAAACACATACTATGCGGAACGTATCACAATCATATTAAACACCATTTTGACCACTACTACGCACAAAATGGCGGATGGAACGCAAATTGTAAGCTGGAACGCAAATAGCGCATGCGTATTACGTTCTAACGGTCTAACTTTCCAGAATTTTCCAGTTTAGAAATACTGCCTATTTTACACAAAAAAATACATTTCTCCTCAGGTGATGAACGGAGTGACTTCATAGATAACTGCTGATTTTACTTCAGAAGACAATTCTTTCCTAATATACTACTTTACACTGTGCAAATTACAACTGAGAGGTAAGCTATAATATATTACATTTTATTATCAAGACAGGACAAAAAAAAAAGGAAAATGTGATTTATGTAGTGACATGTCACACACACATTTATGTGTGTAGGCCCACAAAAAAAATAAGGTTCATTTAACAAAACAAAAAAAAAACATAATTCAATATCAAAAAGAGGTTTATGTATAGTGACATGTGACACGCACATTTATGTGTATTGCCCCTGCAACGAAATGATCTTAAAACAAACTAATTAAACAACTACATTTAAATGAAAGTAGAAAAAAAAAAATGTAATATTAAAATATGAGTCATGTATACTGATATGTGACATGCACATATATGTATCATCTATAGTTACATCTCACACACACACATTTATGTGTGTTGCCAAAAACAAAAAATAAGGTTCATTTAACAATTAAAATATGATTCATGTATAGTGATATGTCACGCGCACACAAAAAAATTACATTGAACTCTGGAAATGTGCTTCATGTATGTGACATATGTGTGTAGCCCCCCCCAAAACTAAATAATGTTAATTGAAAATAATTACAGAAGTATATTTAAATGACATTAATTTACTGCAATTCAATTGATCACCTACAGCTGAATCTTTCTACTTCTTTTAATATTGAAACAGACTCTGCATCAACAGCGTCACTCAACAATTTGCACCGTGCATTGTGAAGCACAATCCTTTTTAAAGAACACCAACAAAGAAGAACAGGTAAGATATAAAAATACATTAGATGCGGAAAAGGCCATGCTTTGCTAAATCAAAAATAAGAAATATACAATTAAAAATGTCACTTTATTTTTCAAACAGACACTACAAGAAGACCGGCGGATTAAGATTGGCAGGAGGGGACCCTCTGTCATTCGACACTTCAATCAAGGTAAAGTATTAAGTATACAAAAATAAATGAACTATGAGCCTCATTCAATTGCGAGTTGGCCAATTGAATAGGGCTCTATATAAGCACATAACATATTTTTTATACAGAACTTTTTAGTTACTGAACTTCTATCCAAAATCAAGGTCTTCACTAACTAAAAACTTCGGTCAAAAAATATGTTATGTGCTTATATAGAGCCCTCTTCAATTGGCAAAATTGCAATTGAATGAGGACCTATATATCTTTAATGGCCGAGGGCCTCATTTAAATGTGATTTGCCCATTTCAATAGGGCTCTATGGGCCTCATTCTATTATCGGCCGCAGCCGTTGCGGGGCCGCAAGGACCGGCCGCAAGCTATTCTGCTATTCTATTCCCTTACGGCCGGGGATTCCGGCAGGCTTGCGGCCGGTGCCTTGCTATCTCTTGCGGCCGCTCGCGCCGGAGGAAAGCCTTTGATCTAAAACGGCCGCAAGAGATTTGCAATTCAATTGCTCCGGGAAACCTCTCTGCAAGGCTAAAAACGAGCCGCAGCTTACTTGCAGGAAAGAGGTCTCGCTAGCACCAATTAAGCACATAAAATAGCTCAAATAAAGCCATCCTGCACTTTGAGAAGACTATAAAGGGATTTTAGGTGTTAGAAAAAATAGCACATAATTATCCTGTACTCAAATCCGTAAAATATTTTATTTTTAATATCCGTAAAATATCCATGTAAAAAGGCCAGAGTGCTTGGAGCACCTCAGACACACCCACGCCGCAGCCGGAAAATAAACAGTTAATTTGAACTCGGGTTTGGGCAGATGTGCAAGCTTGAGAGTGGGTTCCTTTTAATCCTCATGTCCCCCAATATGATCCCTAGCATTTACAGAGCTGTACAGTGCAGGCTTGAATTTATTTTTGCGTTTTTATATTTCACAGCTTACGGCCGGTTCCAAGATATGCGGCCGGCCGTAAGATGAGATCCTTGCGGGGCCGTATAATAGAATCGCGAGTTAACTGAACCCCCGCAAGGAATCGCAGCCTTACGGACGATTTACGGCCGATAATAGAATGAGGCCCTATATAAGCACAGAGCATATTTTCTTAATTAACTTTTTAGTTAGTGAAGACCTTGCTTTTGGATACAAGTTCACTAACTAAAAACTTCTGTAAAAAAAGATGCTCTGTGGTCATATTGAGCTCTATTCCAAAACGCAATTGAATGAGGCCCCGACAATATAACAAATGCAGCAACATAAGGCCCTCATTCAATTGCTATTTTGGCCAATTGAATATGGCTCTAAATAAACACATTGGCCCTCATTCAATTGCAATGTTGCAAATTGAATAGGGGTCTAAATAAGCACATCACATATATTTTTTAAAGAAGTTTTTAGTTATTAATCATCTATCCAAAAGCACGGTTTTCACTAACTAAAAACTTCTTTAAAAAATACATATTATGTGCTTATTTAGAGCCGTATTCAATTTGCAAAATCGCAATTGAATGAGGGCCATTTGCGATTTGGCCAATTGAATATGGCTCTAAAAAAGCACATAGCATATTTTTTTTTAAAGAAGTTTTTAGTTAGAAACAACCTTGCTTTTGGATAGATGCTTGCTAACTAAAAACTTCTTTTAAAAAAATATGTTATGTGCCTATTTAGAGCCCTATTCAATTGGCCAAACTGCAATTGAATGAGGGCCATATTGAATTGGCCAAAATGAAATTGAATGAGGGCCAAAGTATGCAACATATGGTACACACAAAGTGGTACACACAAAACAGGATTGTAACAAACTCACACAAACACATAGCAAACTAAATTAACTTTCTTATACAATGTTTAACAACCTATAAGCCTTACAAAGAAGCCTAAATAAGAATAACAAAAGTGGTGCGCACCTAAAAGGATTGTACAAAAACTCACACAAACACATAGGAAACTACATTAACATTCTTCTTTAATGTTTAACAACCTATAACCATTACAATGAAGACTAAATAACTTTAGCACAAATGGTGCGCACAAAACAGGATTGTAACAAAGTCACACAAACACATAGCAAACTACATTAATATTCTTATTTCATTTAAAAAAAAACTATAACCATCCCAATAAAGGCTAAATAAGTATACCACAAGTGGTGCGCACAAAACAGGATTGTACACAAACTCCCACAAACACATAGCAAACTAAATTCATATTCTTAGTTAATGTTTAACAACCTATAAGCCTTACAAAGAAGCCTAAATAAGTATACCAGAAGCGGTACGCACAAATAGGATTGTACTAAAACTCACACAAACACATAGGAAAATACATTAAGATTCTTCTTTAATGTTTAACAACCTATAACCATTACAATGAAGCCTAAATAAGTATACCACAAGTGGTGCGCACAAAACAGGATTGTACAAAAAAACACACAAACACATAGCAAACTAAATTAATATTCTTCTTTAATGTATCACAACCTACAAGCCTTACTAAGAAGCTTAAATAAGGATAACAAAATTCGTACGAACAAATCAGGATTGTAGATAAAGTTAGACAAACACATAGAAAAAAAAAACCATAACAGATACAATACACCAAAATTAAGAAATTTTTGCTTTATTTACAAGACATTTCACTCAAACAACATTTTCAATTTTATGTTGCAACAGATACTGCGTGAAGACAATCGGACGAGGACTTTCAGCACAGGACCAGACCATCGGACGAGGACTTTCAACACAGGACCAGACCATCGGACGAGGACTTTCACCAAAGGACCACACCATCGGACGAGGGCTATCGCCAGAGGACCACAACATCGGACGAGGGCTATCGCCAGAGGACCACACCATTGGACCACGACTTTCAACAGAGGACCAGACCATAGGACCAGGATTTTAAACAGAGGACCACACCATCGGACGAGGACTTCCAACAGAGGACCAGATGATTGGACAAAGATTTTCAACCGAGGAACAACAAACATTCGGATTGAAATCACAATTCAACCAAGGTACAGTATAATAAGTACAAAAGGAGAAAACTAAAGAAACATGTTTCATCTGCATCCGTGTCAAGAGAAAAAAAAATTTAAATTAATAACTATGTCCCTTATTCTATTTAAATTGGCAATATGCAATACATGGCTCAATAACCACATCAATGTTTTTTTTGGCTAAGAAGTTTTTAATTGGTAAACATCTATCCACAAACAAGGTTTTCAATAACTAAAAAAATATTTCAAAAAAAGATGTTAACTGCTTATTTACAGCAGTATTTAATTGGCCAAATTGTTATTTAATGAGGCCAGGAATTATAACTTTTAACAAAATATAACTGATACATTAATGATTTACCTTTTATTTCTCAATTGTGCACAATAATCTTTAACAGTAATTACAAATTTCAATATACCCAATTACATTTCTTTTTTTGCCTTTACAGATTAACATGGCTGATAACGAGAGCAAACAAGAGAAGAAAAGACGTCAAACTAGAGAAAGACAAGAGAGATGGGCCGCCCAGTAGACACCAGAGGAGAAAGAAATTCGACGAGAAAGAGAACGCAAAAGACTTGCAAGCAAAAGACTATCAGCTGCAAAAATGAAAGATACGCCAAAAAAAGCTACCAAGCAAATAAAGCATTTACAACCTGTTCCTCAAACATCAGATGACATTTTACAAGATAAAATTAAAGACAGACCAAAAAAAGCAACTACAAAAAGAAAGCATTTACAACCTGTTCCTGAAACCTTACAGGACATTTCAACAAAACCAGGACAACATATACCAAGAAAAGCCACGAAAAAAACTAAGCATTTAGAACCTGTTGTTCAAACATTCCATGACTTTTCACCTGATGAATATGAAAGTCAAACTCCTATATGCTTTGCAAATTGTCCTTTACTCAAGTCTTTAGCAGTAGAGGTTCATAGTTGTGGGGACATGACTACTCAATGTCAGTTTTGTGAGGCTTATTATTTTAAACAGGAGAGACCCAGAGATGGCCAATTTATTAGTTGCTGTCAAAAAGGCAAGTTCAAACTTCCAGAAAGGAAAGAATTTCCAATCTATTTACAAAATATTATGACTGAACCTACTTTTCCAAACTACAAAAATTTTAAGATAAACATAAGATCCTACAATAGTGCCATATCCTTTGCATCTATGGGGGCAACATTAGCTGCTAATGTACCAGGACATCGTCCTTACTGTTTTAAAGTCCAAGGCCAAATTTATCATCGTACTTCACATTTACATCCAGAGGAAGGAGAGCAAAGAAAATTTGCTCAACTATATGTCCTAGATACAATGGAAGCTGTTGACCAACGGATGCAGATGGAAGAAAATAAAAAATGCTTACCCAGTGTTTTCATAGAGCTAAATAACATTATGGACAACAATCCCTACAGTAAAGCTTACAAAAAATTGGCAGAAGGAGAAAATGAACAACTACTTCATGCACAAAGACATCAATTACCCATGCCAAAGGTTAGTATGGTGCTTAAAAGAGACAGACATACTGATAAACGTCGTTATAACTTGCCAACATCAAATGAGGTTGCAATGGTGTTTCAAAATGATGAAGGAGAACCACCATTTCAAAGAGACATTAGAATATATCCCAGAAATGAGGAGCAACCATTTATTAATATGAATATCTTAAGTCCAAATTTAGATCCAATGACATATCCCATCTTTTTCCCACATGGAGAAGCAGGTTGGCAACCAAAATTAACCCTTCCCAGTTACCCAAATGCTAAAGCCAGAAACCGAAATAATGTTTCTATGCTTGAATTTAAAGTAGCTCAAATTGCCATTCGACATGGATTTAATCCAATTTTATGTGGTGGAAAACTAACACAACAATGGATTATTGATTCATATTTGCAAGTTGAGGCAAATAATTTAAACTTTATAAAATATCAACAAGATAAACTACGTGTAGAACAATATTCTGGACTCATGGACTATGTTGCTGACGTGGCTACAAGCAGAGACATGACAGCTGGCAAAGCCATCATTTTACCATCTTCCTTTCAAGGATCTCCTCGAAATATGAGAGAAAGATACAATGATGCTATGGCTATTGTCACCAAATTTGGAAAACCAGATTTATTTCTGACATTTACATGTAATCCACTGTCATGATTTAATTGTTTAAGGACTCATATTGTCAGTGGTTTGTGAGTATGTCCAAGGGAGCATGAGATTGTTGCAATATAGTTTTCACATAAACAAGGTGTGAGACTATTTCTGTGTGTTGTATCCTGACTTGGGGAGTGGTCTTGCTATGGGCCACTAAGTAACCTGGATCCAATATTCTCTGCCTGTAGCTTTTGGGCCTTGCAATCTTCAGAAGCCATCTTTTGTGCCACAGAGATCAGGAAGTACATGATTCTGCTGGGGTAGGTTTGAACTAGGTTCATATCAAGCCCCCTTGAAGAAGCAGATCGTGACATCCACAATGGCCAGAAATTACACAAAATCTACTTCTTGGACAAACTGCTTCTGATCGACCAGATTTAGTAGCCAGAGTTTTTAAGATCAAATTAAATGAATTAATACGTGACTTCACTATAAATCAGTTATTTGGCAAATGTCTTGCTTATGTATATACCATTGAATTTCAAAAAAGAGGCCTTCCACATGCACATCTTCTCATAATACTTCAAGAGAAAGATAAATTAGATACTTCGGACAAAGTGGATGCAGTCATAGTTGCTGAACTACCAGATCCAGAACTATATGGTAGACTATATGAGATTGTTACTCATCGCATGATTCATGGACCCTGTAGAGACCTTAATCCACAATCACCATGTATGGAAAATAATAAATGTTCCAAAGATTTTCCAAAAGATTATAGAGACAAAACATATGCAAATTGTGATGGATATCCACTTTATAAAAGAAGAGAAGGAGATAGTGCCATTATTCGTGGAAAAAAGTGGACAATAGATATGTAGTACCCTACAATCCACATTTACTCATGAAGTACAACGCCCACATCAACGTAGAAGCCTGCACTTCCATCAAATCCATTAAATATGTCTACAAATATATTTACAAAGGCTATGATGCAGCTACTGTAGTCGTCAAAAGTGCAGACAACCCTGAATGTAGTGAGTTAGTACATGATGAACTTGCATCTCACGTAGATGCTCGCTATGTCAGTGCGCCAGAAGCTATGTGGCGGCTTTTAAAATTTGAAATGCATGATAGATCACATGCAGTATATAGATTAGCAGTACATTTGCCACAACGACATTTAGTCTATTTCCATGCTGGAAATGAAATGAATGCATTGGCCCAAAGTGAAGATCGTCACACTACACTAACTGCATGGTTTGCATTAAATTCCACTGATGCTCAAGCAACACAATACTTATATATTGAAATTCCATATCACTATGTTTTTGTGAATGGATTATGGAGACCAAGAAAAACCAGAGGCAATAAAATAATTCCAAGAATTTACACAGTCAGTCCAAGAGATGTTGAACGTTTTTGCTTACGGATATTACTTTTAAATGTTCCAGGAGCACAAAGTTTTGAACAATTAAGAACTGTTAATGACATTGTATATGAATCCTTCCATTTAGCTGCAAGACATAGAAACTTACTCGCTGATGATACAGAGTGGGAAAGATGTTTAGAAGAAGCAGCACAATGTCAAATGCCACGACAGATGAGAGAACAATTTGCTTTTGTTTGTATCTTCTCAAATGCTCCAAATGCATTAGCTTTGTGGGAGACTTTTAAAAGTAATATGGCTGAAGACTTTATGCGACGATACAATGAACCCATTGCACACTTAAAAGCGTTAATGGAAATCCAAGAAGTATTTTTAATTCATGGATTAAATTGTGCAAGTTTTAATTTGCCTGATCCAGGTCTTATAGATGACATAAACTTTGAAGACTATGACATTCAACTACAAGCAGAAAGAACAGAAGAAAGACTTGCAACTTTAAATACACTACTATTGCTAGCATTTCATTCCATTAAAAATGCAATAGATGATGACATGGTGACAGAGCGTTATTTCTATCTTGATGGACCTGGCGGATCAGGAAAAGCCTATTTGTACAATTTATTAATGAGTTCAGTACGAGCACAAGGTCAAATAGCAATGGCGTTTGCCACTACTGGAATTGCTGCACTTTTATTAGAAGGTGGAAGAACTGTTCATAGTGGATTTAAACTGCCAGTGCCTATTTTAGAAAATTCTGTGTCAGATATTCGCATGACATCATTACAAGCAAAGAAATTGAAGAAATGTAAATTAATTATAATAGATGAGGCTACAATGATGTCATGCTATGCCCTCCAATGTATTGACCGTTTGCTTCGTGAAGTCATGGATAATATTTTTCCATTTGGTGGAAAGGTAATGTTGTTGGGTGGCGATTTTAGACAAACATTACCTGTCGTTGTACATGGAAATCGAACTGACATTATCGAAACCTGTATCAAGTCAAGCACAGTATGGAAACATTTTACCCATCTTCAACTGCAACAAAATATGAGATCAGAAGTCCAAACTGATTTCAATGATTGGCTTATTAAAATTGGAGAAGGCAGAACAGAAAAAATACTACATTTAGATGACGACACTGTAGAGATCCCACCTCATATGATTTGTCAACAAGATATTATATCGGCTATATTTGAAGGGAGCATAAATAACGAAGAATATTCCGAGCTTGCCAACCAAGTCATACTGACGTGTAAAAATAAAGATGCATTAATTCTCAATAATGAAATCTTTAAAAAAATTAATGCACCACAAAGAAATTATCACAGTGCTGATTCTGTACTTGCTGATGACAATGAAAGTCAGGCTAACTTTTCGACTGAATTCATAAACTCTCTAACTCCTTCTGGAATGCCACCACATATTTTGCAGCTAAAGAAAGGTGCAATTATCATGTTACTGCGAAATATGAACCCCAAAAAAGGCCTATGCAATGGCACAAGATTAATTGTTCAACAATTAAAGGACCATTTTATAGATGCTGAAATTTTAACTGGTACACATAAAGGAGAGAGAGTTTTCATACCAAGAATAGATTTAGCACCAAGTGAAAGTAGTCTCCCTTTTATACTTCAAAGAAGACAATTTCCCATTATTATGGCATTTGCCATGACCATTAATAAATCACAAGGTCAAACTTTCAAATCTGTGGGTATTTTCTTGGAAGAACCAGTATTTGCACATGGTCAGTTGTACGTTGCGTTGTCACGGTGCAAAAATCCACAGGCTATTAAAGTTTACATTGAAAAGAATGAAAGTCAAGGTGATTTATTAGAAGATGGACGTATTTTTACTAAAAACATTGTCTACTATGAAGTACTATAACTTTGCAGGATACAAATTAAAGCCATACAAACATTTTTTAAAAGCATTCAAAAATACATAACAATTTGTTGTTTAATTCAGTCATAATTAATGTAAGTACTTTATGGATGATTCGCCTCACAAAATACTTGCCTTGCATTATTCAGAAAAATTATGTTAAAATGTTAAGTCACTATGTTAATGTTTCTAATGTTACAAGTTTAAAAACAATATTTTCAAGTTCTTTCATTCAACATATTACAAAGTTCATGTTAAGAGCTCAAGCACCTTTTAAGTCACAATGTAAATATTGTCTGTTATCTTAAGATTACTACCTACATTAATGTTTATAGCCAGTTTACTTGGTCAGTAAGGAATTACTTTCATTAGGTACGTTTTAAGGAGAGTTTTTACTGTATGCCTTCCTCTACATTCAATGTATATTGAAGTTAACAATTATTCTGATAGAAATTGCATACTAATACTGATTAATTTAAAGTTCAACTGTTTTTACATTCAAATGTTAATACTTTTAATAAAAAATTATGTTTAAATATTAATTCACTGTCTTACTGTTTATAATGTTACAAGTTCTAAAAATGTTTTGGAAAGTTTCTTACTTACACACATAATAAGTATCTGACTTAAACATATTACAAACTTCATGTTAAAATTGTGTACATTTAAAGGAGGGTTTTTATAATGTTTATCTTACTCTGCATTAAATCTATATTCAATTTAACAATTCTTCAGATACAAATTGCATGTTAAAAAACCATTACCTAAAGTTTACTATAATGAATACTTTAAAGTGAAACTGGTTTTACATTCAATTGTTAATACTGTTAATACAAAATTAGGTTACAAAATGTATTCACTATGTTACTGTTTATAATGTTCCAAATTCTACAAATGTTTTGTCAAGTTCCAAAGTTACATAAAAAATAAAGTTCAAGTTTCAAAATATATACTTTGAAGGTTATTGCTTACATATATTTTAAACTTCATGTTAAAATTCGGGACGTTTCAACAAGGCTTTTTACTTTTTGCTTTCATCTGGATTCAATGTATATTAAAGTTAACAATTCTTCAGATACAAATTTCATGTTAAAAAACCATTACATCAACATTTTACAAAAATACACGTTCATATCACAATACTTACAAGTGTCAAAAATCTATATTAATAACTAAACAACTTGACAAACATATACATCACATTGACGTCATTTTTTGACGGGCAAGTCGCTAGTATATATATATATATCGGTGCCCATAGAGGTCAATAAAAAAGAAAACAAATAAAACAAATTTGCTACCCCCTCACTTCCCCTTTTAGCTCTCTCTACCATCCCATTTTCCCTGTCTGCTGCCAGTTGCACCATTTAGTAGGCCGTGGTAGCACCTGCCACACCTGCAGTAGCTCTGTCCTTGATTGATTAACTCTCTAAACATGAATGTGTTTGTTATAAGAAACAGACATAAGGAGGATACACAAACAATATTATTGCACCCATTTTTTGGGAAAAAACATTGTACTGTAAGGGAAAAATATAAAGTCAAAGTTTTCTATAATTAAAATGAAGGTGTAATAGCAGTGGCAAAAAATACCTTTGTTTACGTCTTCTTCCTCAACTGCTTTTTGCAGAAGATGCTGAAGTTTCAGTATTGATGATTTCACCTGCATAAGAAAAAGAGATGTGAAAATAATGAAAAATCTGTATCTTTGATAAAGTACCACTTTAGTGGTCTTACAAAGTGATTTCTAAAGAATAGTTAAGTGGGGCTTGGTAAGAAAAAACCCATTAAACATTTACTATGCATTTAAAGAATTAATTAGAATTAATTCAACAATGTTTTCTGGTTATATAAACTGCAGATCTCTCCACCCTTTGAATAAAGTATTATGTTCAGAGTGGAGCCACGCGGGGGGGCGGCATACCAAGACTGCAGTATAATAGTGGGTGGTGTGTGTGTAGATGGCTAGCTGCTCAGGTTACACTGCTTCCTGCAACTAATTTGTATTTCAGACAGTCCACTCCAGCCACATTACTTCATTCAGGGGATGGAGAGATCCAAAGTTTATATAAGCTGTGAAATCACTGAAAAATAGTATGTAACTGTTATATGCACTGAAAAGCTTTAATAAAGTTGTTTTGTTTTTAAAAAATACTGCTTAGAGATAGTTTGTAATTGGCGAGTGCATCTCTTACCAATAGAAACATTGTATGCATGAGCTGTCGGGATAGACTTATACAGGGGCTGCTTGGAAGATTTGAGTAAGTGAAAACAGAGCTTTTAAGCACTTCTTAATAAAATGATGTTTAGATACGCAAGCAAACACATAGTTTATTTTTAATATAAAAAACAGGGAAATAGTGTAATAAAGTTTAGTACAGGAACATATGGAAAGAACATATGTAAAAGGAAACAGTGGGTTGGAAATGCTCCGCCGCTAAACAGTTGAAGAAGGTCTTCTTAGCACTGGATAGCTTTCTAGGATCCACGGTAAGAAGATGTTGCTTAAAAAAGAGGTTCTTGGACCCTAAAAGAACAAACTAGAGCCATTATATATTCACAAACCACTATATTGCTTTGTTAGGGGGATTCAGGGTATATTTATATGGGGTAAAACTGTACAAACTCAAAAACAAGTTTTATAACTTTTCAAAAAGCATCTTTGAACTCCGAACAGCCATGCAGTATATGCGTTATAGAGTCTATAGGGAAGACAGTGATTGATAGCATGAACTCAGGACTGTACTGACCAGTTAACCCATAACTGACCTGTTTTAGGTTCAGCCAGCATTGTTAATGGTTAATTTTTTTTCTCTTGGTCTCTACACAAACCAGCAGAGCGTTGATCTGCACTGTTCACTGTTTCAAGAGAGCAGAAACCTGAATTCTATGCTGTAAAAAATACATAAAAATTCCAAGGTCTGCTCCCTTAAAAATGAAATGTAAGCAGTCTTACCATTGACTTAAATGGGACAACCCAGCAACCTGATTAGTTGCAGTAATGAAGAAAGACCCCACCCCCTAGTTTTAATATATTACACTATGGAGAGCCATGGCATACGGGTTAATGTAAGGTGCCATGGGCGATTGTTTTTAGATCCCACATACTTGACCATTGCTCTAGTTTTATTAAGTCATTAAACATTTTGACTTACACCTTCTGGAATGTCTGTTGCATATTTTTGTATCATCTGCAAGGAGGTAAACATTCCCTTGAAGTCACTAGAAAAATCACTAATAAATATATTAAACAAAACAGATCCTAACATTGAGCTTGTTTCCCCTGCAGAAGCAGAATCTGGTCAAAGTAAGATTCAGACTAATAAGTATGCTATGGTAAGCAGAAATAAAATGGTTCATGTCAGAGAAAGACACTGGAAGACAACTTTTATAATTGCAATACAAATTTAAAAAATTAAAGGTTGTAATTATTTTTTGCTTTATAAAAACATTTTCAAGTTTAAACATATTTTGCTAGTTTATTCAAAAGACCATAAAAAATGTGACCACAGAGGTTCTTTAAGAATTCTCATAAAAACTGCACACAAAACACATTAGCTCTCTGAAATAGATAGTTTGATATGACATATTTAGCAATTTAGAGATAACAGACATGAAAAGTGTTGAAGACAAGAAACAAACTCTTAAGTATAATTTTTCAGCATGAATGCCTATGTTCAAGTCTGCACTTCCTTTGCCATCTGTTCAGTCTGATGTTTGCAGGTTAATAGTTTATTAAGTTGCATAAACTGTACCATGAAATCCAACCAGCTGCCACATGATATCATCTATAATTATAAAACTACTAGCCACTTCCCCGTCAAAAATGACGGAAAAAAAAATGTAAAAGCCTTGCAATGCTGTTGTTTGCCACACAATGTGTGGCTCTCACCCCCTCTAACTTGCAGGCCTTGCGATGAGTGTCTTTGGAGCTCATTGCAAGCCTCTACCCCCCTCTACTTTACAGGCCTCGGAGTTACGGCCTTGAAAAAAATGGCGGCTATTACAAACAAAAACATTTTTCAAGTCCGTAACTCGGATGCACTTTGCAGGCTTGATGAAATTTATCAAAGTGTATCCAAGTTACAGCCTTGAATTATTTTTTCGTTTGTAACGGCCGCCATTTTTTTTCAAGGCCGTAACTCAGAATCCGATGGTAAGCCACCAAAAGACAACAATTGAATATCAAATTACCTTTCAACCTCACTTACAGTGGATATAAAAAGTCTACACACCCCTGTTAAAATGTCAGGTTTCTGTGCTGTAAAAATATGAGACAAAGATAAATCATTTCAGTACTTTTTCCACCTTTAATGTGACCTATAAACCGTACAACTCAATTGAAAAACAAACTGAAATGTTTTAGGTGGAGGGAAGAAAAGTAAAAAATAAAAATAATGTGGTTGCATAAGTCTGCACACCCTCTTATAACTGGGGATGTAGCTGTGTTCAGAATTAAGCAATCACATTCCAACTCATGTTAAATAGGAGTCAGCATACACCTGCCATCATTTAAAGTGCCTCTGATTAACCCCAAATAAAGTTCAGCTGCTCTAGTTGGTCTTTCTTGAAATGTCACATCCCACAGCAAAAGCCATGGTCCACAGAGAGCTTCCAAAGCATCGGAGGGATCTCATTGTTAAAAGGTATCAGTCAGGAGAAGGGTACAAAAGAATTTCCAAGGCATTAGGATATACCATAGAACACAGTGAAGACAATCATCATCAAGTGGAGAAAATATGGCACAACAGTGACATTACCAAGAACTGGAGCTCCCTCCAAAGTTGATGAAAAGAAGAGAAGAAAACTGGTCTGGGAGGCTACTAAGAGGCCTACAGCAACATTAAAGGAGCTGCAGGAATATCTGGCAAGCACTGGCTGTGTGGTACATGTGACAACAATCTCCCGTATTCTTCATATGTGGTAGAGTGGCAAGACGAACGCCTTTTCTTACCAAGAAAAACATCCAAGCCAGGCTACATTTTGCAAAAACACATCTGAAGTATCCCAAAAGCATGTGGGAAAAGGTGTTATGGTCTGATGAAACCAAGGTTGAACTTTTTGTTCATAATTCCAAAAGATATGTTTGGGGCAAAAACAACACTGCACATCACCAAAAGAACACCATACCCACAGTGAAGCATGGTGGTGGCAGCATCATGCTTTGGTGCTATTTTTCTTCAACTGGAACTGGGGCCTTAGTTAAGATAGAGGGAAATATGAACAGTTCCAAATACCAGTTGATATTGGCACAAAACCTTCAGGCTTCTGCTAGAAAGCTGCACATGAAGAGGAACTTCATCTTTCAGCATGACAACGACCCAAATCATACATCCTAATCAACAAGGAATGGCTTCACCAGAAGAAGATTAAAGTTTTGGAATGGCCCAGCCAGAGCCCAGACCTGAATCCAATTGAAAATCTGTGGGGTGATCTGAAGAGGGCTGTGCACAGGAGATGCCATCGCAATCTGACAGATTTGGAGTGTTATTGCAAAGAAGAGTGGGCAAATCTTGCCAAGTCAAAATGTGCCATGCTGATAGACTCATACCCAAAAAGACTGAGTGCTGTAATAAAATCAAAAGGTGCTTCAACAAAGTATTAGTTTAAGGGTGTGCATACTTATGCAACCATATTATTTTATTTTTATATTTTGACATTTTAACAGGGGTGTGTAGACTTTTCATATCCACTGTATGGACTCCCTGCCTCACGTGGAGGCAGGGAGCCCATTAATGAGGTTGCAAGCTAATTTTGTATTCAATTGGCGTCTTTTGGCGTCCTCCCAATGGTTTCGGAGATACAGGCTTGAAAATAAAATGGCGGCCATTTAGAGTCTCTCCCCCCTTCGGTGCTCATTGCGAGCCTCTCCCCCCTCTACTTTACGGGCCTCAGCGCTCATTGCAGACCTTGTGAAAACCTGTAACTTTCGGGCCTCACAATGAGCGATGAAGGCGCTCATCGCGAGGCCGCCAGGGCTCGAATCACCCCCACCTGGGTTGCAATGAGCACCAAAGGCGCTCATCGCGAGGCCCACTGTGTCTCCTCCCTCCTTATCCTCCTCCTCCCCCCCTCATCCTCCTCCTTCCCCTCATGTGCAAGACCGTAGTTTTTTACATATCGTGACTGACAAACTCACAATTATGACAACTATATATATGATAGTGTACAGATGCAGATTCATGCGTAAATGACACAGCAAATATAGTTACTGTGGGTTGATATTAAAAATGTTGAATGGAAGTATTAATTGAGCTTAAAAGAGCATGTTCTGAACTTTACCAAAGTTGTGTTTTTTATGAAAAATATTAAGTAAAACAAGTTTAAATTTCATTGAAACGAACAGGTACAGCACAGAACATTCATAGGTCTGTAAATTTAATTGGCAGACAGTTATGAGTCATACATCCAAATTACTGCTCATTATCTTACAGGGGCAAGACCCAGATCAGTTAAACATTTTAGAGCATTACTTGAAAAAAGAAAACACACAGTGGTACATTATCAAATAACCTTTCAGATGTAACAAAGAAACAAGCCTTTATCACCCCCATACTACATCTTGAAGTATGAGGGTGATAAACCAAAACAGCATGGCCATATTAATCATATATATAGTTGTCAGTGTTTATGAAGTTTGCGATGTTGGTGATGCACTTGCTTGCTTCACCCCCACTACCTGGGCTACAATGAGCGCAGTAAGCGCTCATCGCGAGGCCCACTATGTCTCCTTCGTCCTTATCCTCCTCTTTCCCCCCTCCTCCTCCCTCCTTCTCCTCTACAATTACCTCCCTCCTTCCCCTCTACAATTACCTCCCTATTCCCACTCGCCTTACTATCATGCGATCAGCTCCTGCTGCTCTCCCCTGCAGCGCCGGCTTCTGGCTGTGTCTCAACTGGCATATGCTAATGACGTGATGCGCATGTCATTAGCATATGCTGGTTGGGACACAGCCAGAAGCCGGTGCTGCAGGGGAGAGCAGCAGGAGCTGATCGTATGATAGTAAGGAGAGAGGGGAAGGGGGGTAGGGAGGTAATTGTAGAGGGGGAAAGGGAGGATGGGGATAAGGGGGGAGGAGGAGGATACGGGAGAAGGAGGAGGATGAGGGGAGGAGGAGGATAAGGGGGAAGAGGAGGATAAGGAGGGAAGGCATTAGGGAAAGAGAGGAGGATAAGGGGGAAAAGAAGGGGGAGAGACACAGGGGAGGAAGAGGGGGAAAGAGACACAGGGGAGGGAGAGGGGGAAGAGACACAGGAGAGGGAGGGAGAAGAGACACAGGGGTGAGAGAGGGGAAGAGACACAGGGGATGGAGGGGGATAGGCATAGGGTAGGGAGAGGGCTGGGGAAGAGAGATATGGGAGGGAGAGGGCTGAAAAGAGACACAGGGGAGGGGGGAAACACAGGTGAGGGAGGTGGAGAGTCACAGGGGAAGGGAGAGGGGGCAAAGAGACACATGGGAGGACATGGGAAGGAGAGGGGTGAAAAGAGACACAGGGGAGGGAGGGGGTAAAAAGAGACAAAGGGGAGGAGGGAGAGAGCCAGGGGAGGGGGAAAGAGACACAGGGGAGGGAGAGGGGGGAAAGAGACACAGGGGATGGGGAAGAGACACAGGGGAGGGGGAAGAGACACAGGGGCGGGAGAGGGGGGGGGAAACACAGGGGGAGGAGACACAGGGGAGAGAGAGGAGAGGGGAAATGAGACACAAGGGAGGAAGTACACAGGGGAGAGACTCGCAATGAGCGCCGAAGGTGCTCACATTGGGTGGCAAACAGCATTGCCAAGCTTAAAATGTTATTCCCGTCACTTTTGACGGGCAATGAGCTAGTAAATAATAACAGTCACATGGACTTTTAATTGTGAATGTCTTGTTATTATTCTAATGTACTCAAACTGTGAATAACCTTGTTGTTCATCACTCCCACCTACATTGTGAGTTATATTTAACCACATGGTATAAATGTATAAATTCAGGAGAAGCAAATAACTTTTTCATGTAATTGACTCTTAAAATACTTAACATTCAAGATACTTTATGAAATACTTCCACTTCAAATTTAAAATAACAACCAACTATAATTCTATTGATTTGTATTTTTCTGATAACTTGAGCATTTGCTGTGTCACTTTAAATGAGATAGCTTAAAAAAAGTAACGTTCCTAAATAGCATAAAGCAAAGGTATGGTGTAGACTGTTTAATTAGAACAATCTACACCAGTCGTGGGCAAGTTCAGTCCTGGAGAGCCCCAGACATGGCAGGAGTTGAGGATATTACTGTAGAATATAGGTGAGTCAATCACTCCTTTAGCCATCCTGACTCACCTGTTCACAGAAATGCTATCCTCAAATACTGGCCTGTGTGGGGTTCTCCAGGACTAAACTTGCCCACTCCTGATCTACGCCATTTGTTCTCTGCAGCGAGTCCTTATGTGCCAGTCCTCAGGAATGAAGAGAGCCTAACACTTTATAAATATCATCACCATTAGTCACAGTTATAGATAGATTATAGGGGCATTTATAAGCAGATAAATGGTACTCTATTCAAATCAATGCAAAGATAGATAAAAAAAAAAATCAGTTTAGCATATGAAGTATCCATCCTTTCAAACATGTTCTGGATCATACAGCCAATCCCCAGACCAAAAATGGTAAAAAAAATCATTGTTTTATAGAACACATTATATATTTTCATATAATTTCCTGTGTAATTTCCGGCACTGGCATCAATTCCCCATTTCCAAAAACCGTCTGCTAAACCGTCATAACCAACACTATCCGGCACTATTCGGCAGTTCGAGACTGCAAAAAAAAAATACTAACTTTTTTCAAATTGTTTTTTCTGGGCCTAAATGGCCCAGTTTAGGTGCTAATGACTTTTAAATTCCCCATGGGTGCCAGATAACGGGGGTTTTACTATATAAAGACCCTCTGACGGTGTCAACAATATCCTGGATGGATAGGTCAATCAAAGATATGAAATGAAATGTACACAGACCATTACATTCTGAATAAGTCTATACAAAGCAATCCCTGTGTCTCATTTCATAGACGGGCTATGGTGGCTATGCTGTGGTCCCACAACCTGGCTAATAGCCCTATACTAAAGCAGTATAGACTGAGTCAAAATGCTCACATTCCAGATCAAAAAGTATAAAGGTTTAAAAAAACTCATTCATACTGCTAAAAACAAGGAACTTTAGCCAATTCTAAACCACATTGGGTCCAAGAGTACAAAAAAGTACAAAAAAACTATAAATTTCACAGATACCCTCAGTAAGTGGTATATATAAATGACGTCTTGTGCAATTACTAAGTGCAAATTGCTTTGAATGAATACTGACCTTCACTGTGGTTTGGATTCTTTGGATGCATTCTAACATAAGTGGTTCATATTTCCTTATCAGGGTATCCCAGCTGCTTTCACTTGCAAGACTGCTGCTGCTGCTTCCATAGCCAGAGGTAACTGAAGAATAAACAGATGAAGCCGCTAAGGAATCGACGGAGCAGCAAAACTTTAGATCCGTGTCAGCATTCATCTTAAAGTCTTTAACTTTATCTTTATTTTGGCAGACTGGTGGTACACTCTCCAATTCTGAGTTACTATGCCCGGATGAAGAATTCAAATTGCTACTGGAAAACGTATTACAAAAATCACCTCTTGGGCCTTGAAGCTGACCGTTTATATTTGCTACTTTTGATGATATCCTCTTTGGCTGAGTTTGCTCAGTGATTGGAAAATACGCCATGCTTTTCATTTCACTGTTCAATGACTGTTGTATAAAACTAAATCTAGATTTAAAAGCACCAGTCAAATTATGGCTGGGAGAAGTTAATATCCGATCATCATGGCCATTATATATTTGCCCCTCCTGTCTCTTCATTGTCGTATTAATCACCTGTCCAACCTCAGTATCTTCATACATTTTCTCCTGAATACTTTTCCTCTGTGGTTCTCTGTGCTTGATCGATGATACAGAACAAGTAGGCAATACAGTGCAATCAGACGTATTTATGAAGCTTTCTTGACATTTTCCACATGTGGATTTTAGGTTACTGTCTGCGCTCAAGTGCAAAGAATTTGATTCTGTTTTGTAATGTTTGTTCAGAGCACAGTTCCCAAAGCTTTTGCAAGGCGTACTGTCTGTCCCTGGCTTCCCTGAGAAAGGTTCCCCTGCCTCAAGAGACTGTAACACTATATCACATTGTGCCTCTGTTCTCAAGTATCCAGGCTTCTTTGTCGAGTTCCTTTTATGAAAACATACTCCAGTTGGGGCACCTGTAGGAGCAAACAGACCATATTAAAATAAACTCCTTTTTACTGTAGTTTCTTCAGTGGTCTGTGAATAATAAAAGATCAACCATGCTATTTTTAAAGATGTAATCCATTTTAGAAACATAGACACTTAACAAAGATTTGATGGCAAATAAGAACCAAAAAGTCTGAAAGACTAAAGGATATATTTAAGTTGGTATGATCTAAAGCATGGTGATTATATCAGAAACACACATTACATTGATTTATTCTATACAGATTTATTTTATTTAAAAAAAAAAGTGTTTTCCACACCCCAGAGCTGCTTACATAGGCACCTGGTACCTTCCAATAGAAACTCTTTATTCAGGTATGTTTTTTAACCCTCAAGCCACCAGCATCACAATGCAGAAATCCACGTAGCAATATTTGAGCTCTTCCTGGTGGAAGGGAAACAAAGATTACACATTCCATGATGCTTTGCTGCACAAACTGTTTTCCCATACATTGAAACAATGTTATAGCTGCCTGTGACTGACCAAAATGAATTATGAATTTTACGCTAATTTAGCTTAGGTTTTCAAGGGACATTTCTTCTCAAAATCAAGTTTCAGAAAACTGGAGACATTTCTGGGTAAGGTCAGTAAGTTTATTTATGTTTATTTTGATTTTTTTTCATGCAAAACAATATTTTTTTTCAGATGCATTCATAATCCATGAATCTTAATTATGCCTTTATTTAAGTCTCAGAATAGATAGCCTTATGCTTATCCCAGACATGCGTAGATTCCTTATTTCCTTACTATTTAATAAAGTGATTCATGCATAATGGTACTGGGTCTCCCTTTCAGTTTCTAAATTATAACCATTCATAATTGATTGTGGAAAACATATATTTATCCATCGTATACTGAAAACTGAAGGCTAAAAGGTTTTTCTCTTTATGACAAAAAACAACTGCAAATGTTACAATCACACATGTAATACTACGTAAATGCAGTTTTGTTTAACTGGTTTGTTTAACTACAGTCCTCCGGGGTTGGAGTAAAAAAATATCTTATGGATAATTCTGTGTCAGCACAGGAAAGTCAAAATAATTGAGCCCCCTGTATTTAAAGAAGATATCTTAATAATCTGGCATGATACCATCCTTTGAGTTCTGAAGTTGGGTGCTCCTAGTCTACAGGTAGCCATTCCTCCATAGCATGACTGATGGTCCAGATATACCCAAATTAAATTTGGTCAGAAGAAAAAAGTCTTAAATGTACACTATCACCATAACAATTAGTTTGTTTCTTATTAAAATGCTTTAAAAGCTGGCTATACATTATTCTAGCCCTTTTTCTGTATAATGAATAATTCCTGAGATATGAAATATTGTTTGTGCTTCCCTATTATGCTAATGTGTGCTCATTATGCTCGATTTGGTTGCGGTAGGACATCTAACACTGTGTCACTAATTATCACATCAAAGCATGTAATTACTATTAGCAAGCCACACATTTCCTTTGTACAATAAAGCAGCACAATCAATGGTGCATATCTCAACAATTATTTACTTGAGAAAAACTGGCTACTATAATGTACTAGCAGCTTGCCCGTCAAAAAATGACGGCAATAAGATTGTAAGGCAGGTAATGTTGTTTGCGTGCAAAATTAATTTTGTTGTTGTTTTAAGATCCTTCTGCGCTCATTGCGAGCCTCGCGCTGAGCGCCTTCTGCGCTCATTGCGAGGCTCTTGGTTGTTTGGCTCCTATGAGCAGCGTTGGTGATTTTTTTGGGTATAGCAATGAATAATTAATAAAATAAGAAATTAATATACTTTACCTATTTTGAAGTAATATATACAGGAAGCATTGTGTTGAAGAGCTGGCAATCTGTTTTCATGTTGCTGCAGCATCAGTGCTGTGGAGCTGCTGTATAAGCGTCAGGAATGTGTGCAGTGTGTAGTGTGCGTACGCGAGGCAAATCCGTTAGGGTAGCTGTGTACTTCTGGATTGTGTAAGTTAGTGTTCTAAAATGGCGCCTAATGTGTGGTATGCGGCTGTGGCTGATTTAGCGTCCTTGTTTTCGGATGTCGTCCGACTTTTTCGGAATATCCGTTGGTGTTTGGTGGTGTTTTGCGTGTTTAGGGGCCTTTAGCCTCGTTTTCGTTTTGTTCGGCGGCCATTTTTTCTCTCACTTAGGTGATTTTTGAGTGTCTAAACTCTTTTATTTGCAGTTAAATTGAGGTGTAACTTCAGTTTTCGAGGTCCTGGTTGTCCCCCCTTGTTGTAGGTAAGCTTTTTATGTATTTGTTGTGTGTATTTATTGTGTTTTTAATGTTTTCATGTGCGCGGGTTTCGAACGATTTTTGCGAGGTCGTAATGGGTCGTAACTTGTCTCGTATTTTGCTTTCGTAACAACGTAGATTTGGCGAGGGCCGCAGTTGCTGGCAAGGACCGATTCGAGCCTGCAAGCGTTAGCAACGGCTCACATGCTCACAACTATATATGTGATTGCCAGTAATTCAAGTTTTTTATGAAGAACTTAAAATAAACAACTTGACTTGGAGTGTGATGCTCTTTAATTAAGGTCTGCTGAGGGTATAAATGTTTGATTTATTAAATAACTACTATTGTGTCCTATTTCTAATATGCTCTTTTGAACAGCTTTACTTTATTATAGATAAAAAGTTTTCAGAAAAGTAAAATGAACTGCCTTACATTTTTTACTAGCGTATTCAAATTTGCTTTAATGGTGAAAAAAGTTGCATTTTGTCCTACCAAATAATCTCTTTTCAGTGGTGGAGCTTCTGCTGCAGCCGGTGTAAAGCACCAGGGCCCACAGCAGGGTAGGGGCCCCTGCTATCTGTACTCTTCTTAACTTTTTAGAGGAGGGCAGATCATTTGAACACCCTATGGGTGATCCAGCCAACTATATATATTTTGGGCTTTTTATTGACCTCTGTAGGCTGAGTAGAGATGTGCAAAGGGGAGAGGGCAAATTATTTTGCACCGGGCCCTCCATTCACTAGCTCAGCCACTGTCTCTCTTAAATATAAAGGAACATGGAAGACAACAGTTTAATATTTTAATGAACATATCAAATAAAAAGTAACAGTAACAGTAAGTGCAGAGGCCTTAACTTTAGTCTCTAGAACGCATTGGATGACTGAGGGCAAGCCTCTAAGAACCCTCAAACTTCTGAATAAGTCTGTGCGCTCATTTAAGAAGAAATGGCACATTATGAAATACCCTTTTTCAGATGCTACAAAAAAGAGTTATTTCCATATATTTTAATTAAAGGCTGCCAATACTTTTATCTGCATGGTTTAAATAGCTGCTAATTTTTAGTCTTTTATATACTACACAATTTTCTGTGGTCCTTTGCTGTTCTGAATTTCCAGGCAAAATGTTTAAAACGTGCTATTTTAAAATGCATGCTTGATAAGCGTACCAGTTCTATGTGCCAGTTCTATAATAAATGTGTAGGAACGTGGAAAAAAAAGTATATTTCCAACACATCCTAAAATTATTTAAACCAAATAGTAATTTTTAATTCATATTAGAATTTGATGTGCACAATATGTATTCAATATCCTTTTAGTAGAGTAGAGCATGATCTCTTATTCAAATACCCTTCTTTCTTTGTAATGTGCTTGCTTCAGCAATTTCTTTCACTCTTATTTTCCATATTTGCAGTTTGTTACTTTCAAGCTACAAGAAGCTCCCTCCATACTGTGAAGGCTTCAGGGTCTCTAACAAGTAATCTTACTAGCTCATGTGATCTCTCCAACTTGCAGGAAAGTGCACTGAGGGTGTGTTTGTGCCACTGGTGTATGAGCCAAAGAAAATCTAAGGGGGATACCGCATATAGTATAACACTACCATACAACTGCTTCTCTGCACATAAACACACAACTTGAAAAAGTGTGTGTTTACGCTTTGTGCCTAGGCCCATGAGGCCCAGTCCTGAAATATGAAGGTATATGCACAGAAATATCTGTCTGCAGTGATATTTCTGTCTGTAAGTGTACTTGCCACTTTCTAACATATATATATATATATATATATATATATATATATATATATATATATATATATATATATACACACATACACTTATGAATCGAAATATGGAAAGGAATAAGGAGGAGCTGCAAGTGGTTTGTGTGGTGCATACAAGTCTGAATGGCCTAGAGCAGCATAAAAGCTAATTTCGCCCATGGATATGAGGCGGTGATGTCATGTTATAATTTGACTCGTAATCACAGGCTTTTAAAGAGATGTGGGTATGTGTAACCAAGCCACGTGGGCTGCAACTATGTATTACAGCAATTGTAGCATCTAGGGAACAATCTATAACAGAAAGCTTTCAAATCAGATGTTTCCATCGATAACTTCAACACAGACTTCAAGATTTCAATGCAAAAGCTATGTTTTTTTCAAGCATTTAAAAAATGCACACTTTAAACATTGCAAAAAATATATATTTTTCTTTGCATTATGACGTATTAAGTAAAACCTATTTAATCTTCACTGAAACTAACAGGAAATGCAGAGATAATACTTTAGTCTGTAGATCTCATTGGCTAACAGAGGGGAAGCACCTACAAACAGTTCCAGCCTCCACCACCCACTGGAAGGGGAGGGTCTGAGATCTAAGATGGCGGCTGATCCTGGAGGAGGGAGAGGTATAAGTACCAGATCCCACTCTCTGGCTAAAGAAAAATATTATTTTGATGAAGTGCAAAATCTACAGCAACTGGAAGAGAATCAGAATTATGTGTTTGATGATGAAATGGAGGCCTCAACAAGCCAGGCCCAAAGTTGTTCACAAGAGAGAGAAAAGAAGTCTGAAACTACTATAAAAAGTAAAGTAACGGACAAGAAAAAGGATACCAAGAACAAGAGACCATGAAAAGAGAAGACTTGGTGTCTCAGGTATTATCATCACTGGAACACTCAAAGGAACAAACAAATCTGCAGAGCGTCTCACAGCTTATGCCTGTGCTGAAAGAAAACCCAGAAAGCAGCAAAAATCCTGAAACAGCAGCCAGTTCTGGTGCACAGGTAAAGGGGAGAGCTAACCAGAAGTTCCCTGCAGGTCAGTGTTTACCTGAAGCCGTGTAAGCAATCAGTGTGAGCTCACCTACACCTGGGAGTCAGGCCCTGCAAGCAATCAGTGTGAGCTCACCTACACCTGGGAGTCAGGCCCTGCAAGCAATCAGTGTGAGCTCACCTACACCTGGGAGTCAGGCCCTGCAAGCAATCAGTGTGAGCTCACCTACACCTGGGAGTCAGGCCCTGCAAGCAATCAGTGTGAGCTCACCTACACCTGGGAGTCAGGCCCTGCAAGCCATGCAGGAAGCAGAAGGGAGCAGTCTGAATGCAGCTGGTGTACCTGAGAGCGTGGAGCAAACACAAGGCCTACAGGAGGTGGAAATGGCTGAGGCTGCAGAAAATGCTGAAGCTTTGGAGGCCTTTGAAGCAGAAAATGACATTGGAGAGACCCCCAAACCTAAGCCTTCAGGTGGATCATATGGACCATCCTAGCCCCAGCAGTCAGCATGGAGTTCCAGACGCAAAGGTACTGCATTTAATACTTTGCTGATACTTGTCAGCGCAGAAATGTGGTGAGACTCCATTACTGTGGGCAGGAGGACATACCAGACAGAGTTGTTGTAAGGAAACACTTGCTGAAAATGTCTCTTGGAACCAACCTAATGAAGTTTATGCTTTGTTACTTGCTCCTAACAGGAGAAATCGAAATCAGGAAGTCAAACATAACCCATAATGGGAAAATGTCAGAGCCATTCAAGTGTCACAGAAATGTTTATGAAATGTTTATAACCTTTGACATAGAAACGGTGGCTCAGGAGGATATATATTACTAGCTACAGAGTGGCCTGTGAAGAGTGGCCCAGAGATATGTATAGATTCAGAAGGGTTCTGGAAAGGAGGCTACAAATTTAAAGTAAATATGTGGTACAGAAACAATGCAGCCTGTGACCTCCCCAGCTGTGTTTTTACTAGGGGCTACCAAAAAAGTGCTTTAAATGTGATTCCACCAGACACCTTCTGTTCTGTATGTGATAAAGTCCTGTGTCCTCTGTGTGGTAAAATAGGACATCACAGCTCGGAATCTGATAAGGAAATCACATGCAATCTCTGCTATGAAGTTGGACATTCTTTTAAGGATTGCCCTGAAGCAGAGCACAATTGGAGATGTATTTCAAATGAGCAAAATGGGCCACCTGTTCAGAACTCTCAGGAGAACCTAAGCCAGAGACAAGTACTTCTTATAAGAAATGAAAATGTGGTAACCCCAAAGAAAGAGCACAAGCAGTATTCCACAACTGATACACTTATTAATGTGTGAAAGCATGCACCTCAGTGCTGATGGGAGAAAAGCCAATGGTGAGGAGGAGGAATGGAAAACTATTGCAAAAACTAAAAGGGCCACCAAGGTGCATGTGTCAATAACTAGGGAGGGTATCTGAAGTAGATATGACTGAACTGCTCAATAAAAGGACTTTACCAACAGAGAAAAGGAAGATTAAGCAGAAACGCTGAACACAATTGTCAGAATGTGTAGAACAAATACTATCCCTGAGCGTCCTGCACTGCTTTTTTCAAATATGAATTCATATAATTGTGATGTTTTCTTTTTGCAGGAAACAAGACTTTAAACTACACATAATGTGTATTTCTGTAGGAAAGACTGGATTTAGTCATCTAGTAATAATGCAATGGAGGTGTCTTTTGTTAGATGCAAGTATTGGTGTTATTAATTATAGATTTATTCACATTTATTTCCCCCAATCTCTAAAAGATTAATTTTCTTTGGTAAGGCCATATCTTCACATTGCAAGAAATATAGTATTTCGAGGTGACTTCAAATGTGTTTCTTATGTTCAAGACAGAGGTAAACAAAGGGATCATATTCTGTATGATTCACATCTCTTAAATACTATGGGCCCGATTCAATTTCAAGCCCGCAACTCAATTGTTGTAGGCCGTATGTCTGCGGGTTTGTTGTGGGCTCCCGTTCGTCTCCGAATCCGGAGCTATTTACTTGCTCAAGGCCGCAAGTTACCGGACCAAAGCCGACTCCATAAACCATGCACTGGTTCGTAGCAGTTCAGGGCGGGAACATGATCAAAGCCCATCACCTCCCATTTCGAATCAGCCAATAGAAAATGTCATTATTACAGCAGTAAAACATTAAGGTTACATGTCAATCAATTAGTTTCTTGGGTCCTGTAAGCTATCAGACTGAAAAAGACCTTGCAAAATAAAGAATTATGAAAATGAATGCCAATACTGTTCTAGTCCATATGGGTGGCCTGATATGTATTAACTTATTGATACCAGAGATCGATTTAACCCTGAAATGAAACATAACAATAAATGTTATATACTGGCGATTTGCGGGCTTGAGACTGTTGTGTAATTGATTATAATGTCTGTCATCGCTTTCCCCGTTATTTACAGTGCAGTAGTGATTTTTTATTTGCATTTACAGTGCTAGGAATAGGTGTTTAACCCCCTTGCGAGTCCTCTCTAGACTCCTAGGATTTTCTCCTTCTTTTATCATTTACGGGTGTGAAAACATTTGCCGACTTGTGGAATTGTAGCAATTGAATAGCGATTTGCGATTTTAGCCATAATAACTCTTGTGGAAGTGAAAGATCAAAGGCTTTAGGAGGCTGTAAGTTACAGGTTTAACCATCAAAAATGTTTTCAAGGGGGTAACTCGTAATCCGTTTGAAGCCAATAAAATTATGCCAATTGAATAGCAAATTAAATTGTGACCTCACTTAGGGGCTACAGTAACAAGTAGAAAGAGCCCGATTCAATTGAGCTATGTGCACTGAAGCTGAACCAAAACCCTGATATTCCTGGTTACACCTATATAAAAGGTGATGCTAAAAGTCAAATAAACAAAAGCTATGTGGGAGAAAAAATAAATAAATATAGTGATGTTTTGGTGAACCTGTAGAATCTTCAGATCATGATTTTGTACATGAATAAAAAAAACAAGTGAAACTTATCCAATCATCCCAAAAAGGGGAAAATGAACTTCTTCCTGTCCCCAGATACTGGCAATCGGACTTCTCCCTGGATCAATACTCCCTCTCTAATTATCCAGGATAACACTGAATGAATGCCCTTTTTAATTAAAAATATATCCAGTCTCTTTTTAAAGTTATCTATCGAATCCGCTGTCACCACCTGCTCTGGTAGAGAATTCCACAATTCAATCACCCTTACTGTGAAGAACCCTTTTCTTTCTTTAAGGTGAAATCATTTTACTTCTAACCTCAAAGGATGTCCTCTTGTCAGTCAAACCCTCTTGGCACAAAAAGTTCACATGACAAAGCTTTATATTGACCCTGAATAAATTTATATAAGGTAATCCTATCCCCTCTTTTTTTCTAGAGAAAATAAGTTTCATTTATCTGGATCAGGATACTGGAAATGTAATTTTAATATTATCAAATGTGATAGAATGGTCTCCATGTTGAAAAGACTGATAGAGGCAAGATTAGCCATAATGGAAATGTATGATAATGTTGGTATAAGGTGGGAAGAGACAAAACAAGAAATTAAGGGTCTATTTAAGAGAGAGGCAGTTATATCTCACAGTGATAAATATAACAAATATTTGTCATGTAGTGTTCAACTGTCAGTGTGTACTTCAGAGAGGTCAGGAGGTAAACTCAGACTATATCAACCAAATTAAAAGGGAATGAGAGAATTAGAATATAACCAGGTCTCTTCTCTAACTCGTTATGGTGAATGTGGGGTCTTTTTCACCTGATATATTTGAACAGTATAAAGAAAGGAAGCAAAAGCGTGTAATGACAGAACTATGGGATGAAAGAAAAATAAGAAAATCTTTGATTCGGCAAACTCCTTTTACAAGGAATTGTTTAATGGGAAAAACATTTAATAAAAGTCATATACAAAGAATATTAAACCATATAAAGACCCCTAAACTGGATTCAGGTCGTAGCGTCCCCATGGTGGCCCCTATCACAGTATCTGAGGTAAAGGCAGCTATTAAGTCTCTGGGTAAGATGAAAGCTCCAGGTTCTGATGGGTTAACATCAGTTTTTTAGTGAGTTGCGGAGTCCAATCCTATGTGAAGTATATAATGTTTTATTGAATTAAACAGGATTATCATCATCACAGTCTCAATCATTACTGGTATTGATGCATAAAAAAAGGTGATCGAAGAGAAATCATAAATTGGCGCCCATTTGTTTTACTTAACACAGCTTATAAAATCCTTGGTAAGATTCTGTGTGTTCGGTTGGGGTCTGTGGCTGAGTCATTGATACATTCTGACCAGTCCGGTGGTATACAGGGGAGACACATTGCAAACTCCCTCATTGGAGTGCGAGAGACTTTTGAGCAAGCAAAAGGTTGAGCTTCATGTGGATATATGGTGAGTTTTAGATCACAATAAAGAGTTTGATCAGGTAATTTGTATCTCTTCTCAGTGTTAAAAAAGTGGAATATCAGAGAAATGTGTGTCCTGGCTTAGAGGTCTCTATAGAAATACTGAGCGGAGATTAATTATAAATGGATGGATTGGAGAAAGTTTTCTCATAAGATCAGGAGTACGTCAGAGGTGTCCTCTTAATCTCCTATTTTATGTTTGATGATTGATCCAATAAAAATATCCAGCAGGATCCAATGATCCATGTAAAGTGTATTGCTAATGCTGACGATAATTATTATTATAATTATTATTATTATCTTTATTTATATCCCCCTAACATATTCCGTAGAGCTGTACAGCGGTTTAGTACATGGCACAAAACAAACTTAACACTGTATAAAGAATGGAGGGCCCTGTTTTTGAGCATATAATCAAATGTACATAGTGCTTGTTTCCAAGACACGGACACATGATTGAAAACTCACAAACTTACAGTCTTATTAATTAAATACAGTAAAACTGTTGCTTTTTGGATTGGAGAACTAGGAAAAAAGTTTGTTCTTCCTCCAGGTGAAAATGTTATTATCCTAGGAATTAAATGTAATAACCAGATTCAGGGGAACTAAATTGGGAAGAAAAACATAATATATGCAAAAAGGTCATGAGATGGAAGAAATGGAAACTCATTTGAAAATAGAGTTTTGCTGCCCATCTTTGTTTACTGAAGCTTCCATGTATCTTTAAACTTTTACATATTTATTTGAACTTCTATAAGTGACATTTACTTTGCATCATCAAAGCCTCTGTCCCTGATTCATGCACCAAGATGTAAACTGCTTACAAAAAACACAAAGGTGAATGAAAAATAAATTTGCGTCCTTAATTTGGTAACTGAGTACTGAAACTGTCTAGAGTTTTACAGTTGAGACTTTTTCTCCAACTGAATCAAGTAAGTCTATTGATTCTCTAGTCTCTTTTAAATCTGAGCATAACAGATAAAGCATTACAACAAATGTAAAGTCTCTTACTCAGAGGCTACACAAAAGGATGCATTGATACAGAACCCCAGCTCTCAGGCAATCATGACTTTTTAAACAAAGAGGACATTTACTCACATTATATTGCTCTTCTTCTTGTTTTGATGTTTTTATTCCACCAAATTAATATTCTGTCCAATTCCCTTACCAAATTTCAAAGATAGAAAATATGAAAGGGGACCCTGATTAAAATGTAGTAATGCAGACAATGAGTTTTAATAGTAATTTCAACAAAATAGTCTAGGAAACTACCAGAGAATCAGAGAAAGTAAATGTGATTATTCTTCAATCTATATACAAACAAACTGCTCCATCTTACAAGCTACCCATTAATTATTACAAAAAAAAAATACTATTTATATACTCTGTGTCCTTTTTTTAATTCACCACCAAGACTATTCATTTCCTTAATAAGCATATTGGTACCCAAGTTCCTTGGTTCAGTGGAGCTCTGAAAAAAATAATAATATATATATATATATATATATATATATATATAATGTGCCCCAGTTACTCCTCCTTCTTTCCACTTGTTTTATCCCTTTGATAAATTATCCACACATCTATATAGAAAATCATATGTGTCTATGGGAGTATAAAGTAAGTCTGAAAGTGCCAGGTACACTTACAGATAGAATATCCCCTGCATATAGACATTTCTGTGCATATTTCATGGCATTATATTGGCAACTCCAAGCAACCTGTTGCTCCATGAAAATGTGCTGCACCTTGGCTGGGGCGTTTGTCCGACTCTCAGTGACCTCTTGGACTGCAACACACCATGCTAATCCACTTGGTATTCATGGCAGAGAAGCTGGAGTGGATTGTCAGCTCCTTCTCCAATGGGCCACAGCATACAGCTCCTGATATTCCTAGGTGGTCTCCCATCCAAGTACTGACCATGCCCAACCCTGCATGGCTTCAGGGTGGTGTGACCTCTTGGTTATCTAACTGGAATCAAACCCAGGTCGCATCTGTGAAAGTACAGAATTCCTAACCACAGGAACACCAAAGAACCCAATGCCTTTAGCTATATTATTCTATCAAAAATAACATCACACTTCTCCCAGAAATGTCAGTGTGAGAACAGGACACCGCTCCAAACTGGCCTCTCACTGAATAAAGATGCACATTTCTCAAACTAGGATGTGCTTCCATGTTTTCTTTGCAGCTCAACCATGTATAGAAATGCTTGTCTCTTTCAACTGTTTCATGTTACTTCCTTCCTATAAACACAAACCTACAATTCAGAGGCTACACAATATGGTGGTAAAAAGTACAAAGTAGTGTTAAAAATACCAAAAGAAAGTATACTATACTTTTCTACAAAGCATGATATTTTGAAAAAATTATAAAAAATATTATATATTTAACAGATTTAACAATGAGCAGTGTAAAAGATTTAAATCCCATATGAATTTCTAAATGTAACTTCAAAGGACCACTGATGTCATATTTTTAAATTGTACTGTTTTGAAGAATTACACTTCAGAATATGGAACATTTGTCCAGCATATATAATAATTATTTTAAAAAATAGCACAGCCTCCAATGTATTAAATTTTGTATGGATTTATGCTGCTGTGGCATCTGCCGTATTGCTTTTAGCAGTTGGCTTCCTAACATGGGAGGAGACTTTGAATATACAGGAATTTGATGACTGCACAATGGCAATATGGCAGTAAGAACTACCAACACTATAGTCACAAGTTTACATGGACAAACCCACTTCGGGAAATAACAAGCAGCAGCAGACAAGAACACAAAATAAATACCAGCAGGAAAGAAAAACTGCATAAAAAAAACTGCAAAATATAATTTTTTAATTTAGTTTTTTTGTTTATAGTAACATTTAGCCCACTGTCATATATAGTTTAAAAAAAAGACCATAAAGAAAATGATCACAGTGATCCTTTAATAACCCTTTAAAGGTTAGATTTCAAAGTTGCTTTGCAGTAGCAAATTAAATGTCAACAATTTTCAGTCTGCAGAAAAAACAGTGCGGTCATTTACTGACTTTAGAGAGTAAAGTATAAACAACTTTTCAATTTATTGTGATTAACAAAAATGTGAACTTTCTGAAAAAAAAATTCAAATGCAAATTGCTGGTAAGTAAATTAACAGACATTATTTTTTTTTTAAATAACAAAAAAATGCCTGCTAAAAAAAATTTAATGACCCAAAACATGGCTTTATTTACATTTACCAAATGAGAGAAAATTCTCCTGAGTAATAAATCTAGACAAGTAAAACAATCCGATTAAAAGAAGTGTAAATGATTACATACAACAGATACGCCAAGGCAGTTATCTCAGTGCAGATAAGACTTTAGCCACAGTCATTTAAACCGGAGCTAAATGTTACTCAGGCATGCAGAGAATGGACATTGAGGTCATAAACATCTGGGAGTAAGCGTACAGTTATTTTAATGTGTAATAAACACAATTGTGTTCAGCTGTAGATATGGTGCCGTTTTTAAATAATTTTGCAACAAATGGAAACTTAAATTTGCAGAGAAAGCAGTATAACTCCTACATATATTTGTACTGTCATGGAAGGGTAGTAGATGAATGGAACAGTCTTCTAGTGAAAGTGGTAGGGTCAAATACAATAAGTAATTTAAACATCCCTGGATAAGCATGAGGCCATCCTGAGGAATAATTAAGCAACATTCAACATTCAGTATTGGGCAACAGGCAGTCGAAGGGCCTTGTGTGGCCCTCATACACGTCTCATGTGGCCCCCATATTGTTCTCTAGAGTGGTAGAGCATATCCCTCTTCAACAATACACAGCCTATTTAATCTCCCCACTACTAGCAAATCACTCTGTATTGTACTCCAGAAAATCTGTACCTCCATTCAATCCACCTCTACGTCTCCCACAGTGATTTTACCATCAAACAAATAGTTAAAAACTTTTTTTTAAGGCCATTTAAATACGACCCTTCAAGTGATATCATTTGCCTGGTAGACAGAGTGGACAGACTAGATGAGCCTTTTTGGTTCTTGTCTTCTTTCAGAGCTATGTTTCTGTGTTTACTAGAGAGTTCGATAAATAATATAATGTAGACATGATTAGCTGTATAACAACTTTTACACATTAGTGAAGAGGTGTTATGTTTCCTCAGTACCCTGTTAACATAACAGCAATTGACAGGATGTGAATGCCAGTGTCAGATTTCCTTTATTCCCTTAGTCAAATGGCTGTATCTCACTATTCATTAGACACTTCAGTTAGCTTGTAGCTTTTCAAGCACAAATTAGCACTTCCAGCTACAATTTCCATGCTAGAATACATATTGCAATTTACAAAATCTTTCTTTATAGACTAAAACTCTTACAAAACAATATTTTGAAAGGTGCTTCCTTTCATTATCCAGCCCTAAACAAAATCTACTGTCATTATATTTTGCATATATAGTTAATTAATAATAATTAAACACATTGATTAATATCTTGGTAAGTATCAAACCTGCAAAATAAACCAAGAATATGACATCCATGTCATACAATGTAGAAGTGTATTGCTAAAAAACAAAATTAACAAACTTGCTCAAATTCTCCACACTCATGCTTATTCATTTCCCCCTACTATTTCCTCTTCCTTCACCTGTTCCTTATCCTCATTTTCAAGTTGCCACAGCATATTGAGAGTATCTTACCTGAATTGTTACATGTCCCATTGTATTTAGTAGTTAGCCCTCTTCCATGGTTGGGCAGCTCGTCCAATATAAGGCTGGGTACAAATGAAGAGTTTAAATGATCTGTCATTGCGTACCGTAAGAGTTTTTCAGTAAGTGTAAATCCATAGCACAATGATTGCTTGGCTACAGAATCTGAACACTCTTCATTTCAAAAGGAAACATTTTCAGTGTGTTTCAGAAAACTGCATGAGCCAGACAGGAAGAAGAGGAGGGGTTTCCCTTCAGCATAAAATCTCGGGAATGCTCTTGTTTTTTTACTACACTCAATACACTACAAAAGAAACTGCACCACTGTCAGGCCATCCAACCCAGGAAACATATATATAATTATTATTTCCAAGATATTTATAAAATGTCACAGGATCATTCATTAAACTTGTTAAACTTCAGTTATTCCTCGTACTAATGGAATTTTAGGCTGGGTGATGTGTACTGCAACAGCTGCAACATCTTTTTCACATTTTAAAGCAGTTAAAAAAAACTTGAAGCCGTATATAGAATACTAGACTTGGATACTCAAAAATCTGAAGTGAAACTGGTGTTGCATCACTCTTGGTGGATATCTGTTTTTAGTTAAGGAGAAGTGCTTTGGGTGTTGTTTTTGCAGTTCTGCTTTATTTAAATCCCTTGGTGGGACGTTGTATGTTTATTGGAGGGATCACTAAAGGAGAAGCCCACTAAGTAGTTGTTTGGTACAGAAGTTGTTTGTATTTCCTGATTAATTCCAGTTAAGTTACTTTTATTTTTTTACGGTTTCATTTTGCTTTTCTCTACTGATGATAATTGTGTATACATTAAAGTGTGCAAAACCTACATTTTCACTGGCAATGATAAACTGAACATTTAAGATAACACTTAACATTTAGCTTTGCATCTAATCTTAAATTATAGAATACGGTTAAACCAACATTGAATTCACTGGCCCAAAGATATTTTGTTTACACATTTAAAAGCACCAGTTACTTATTGAAAATAACAAAATTACCATTTGCACCAATGTTGGCATATAGTTTTATGCCCAAATAGGCTTGGGTATGGATATTTCCTGAAGGTTGACATATTCTGTGTATACAAACATTGAACTCAGTGGCGCAAAGCTAATTAACCCGTCAAAATGTAATAAATTAAGATTTGTGGCAAAGTTGCATCTGATGTATCGCTAAAATTTGATGGTATCAGGCTGTGTATGATATGGGCTTATGTAATATATCCCCCTGTGTGTGATTACACATAATTTATTGAGATTTAAAGGACCACTGCACAATGAAAAAACAAATGTAGTCTTTAAAACTTTGAGTCTAAGAGAATAATTAGGCCTGCAAAATGTCATATAGCTAATTTGTAATTAGAAAAATAAATGTTGATTCTGGAGGGATCCAAGATACATTGGTGGAAGTTGTGTGTGTGTGAGAGGGTCATGTACATTTCCAGAGAGCTATGGTTCCATTGTTTGATGCAATGTCCTGCTTCTGGGCCAATAAGAGGGAACGTTTGTGGTGTCTATTTCGATGTAATTCAGTGACCAGATAATGGCTCTTGACTGTTCACCTACCCAGATTGATTACTGCGAACGCAAACCCCCATTATCCAGCTCTCTGGAATTTTTGTAACAAACACAAAATGGATTCCTGTACTCAAAGACAGAGTCTTCAAAAATTCATATTTTACAAAAAAAATGTTTATGTCCATGGCTTCCACAGCTGCTAATGTCGTTGGTTTGGTACATACTTGACAAACAAGTGTATTTTTTTTCTTGAAATGCAGTGGTCCTTTAACCTACCAATAAATGATGTAATAAGTCTTACTTGTGTTCCACTATTCAAATGACATCTAAAAAATGGGAACTTTATTAACATATGTAAAACAAAACTACGCTGCAATAATCTCGTTGGATGAATAAGAATAATTCATAATAAACGAGTATATAATTACCATTTTAGACGACTTGGACACTTCAACAACTAGTTAAATCCAGCTTTATACCATATCAAAGAACCAAATAAAAGTTGGCAATCGATTCTAATAACTAATCCTGTGATAAAGATTACATTACAAAGTTATAAATAAGGTAACTTAAATAGCAAGGCTCCTGTGTGCATGTGTTTCATGTTTTATTTTATTTTGCTATCTAGTTGGTATACTAGATTTGACACATTTTACTTCTTTGGGCACATTGTGTCTGTCTGTCTCTCTCTCTCTCTCTCTCATTTGCCACACATGCGCAGTTTTGTGATTCTCCCAAGTGCCAGACAATCAGCATGTGAGTAACACCTGTGCAGAACCGATTGCATCTCTCTCTCTCTCCTTTCTGCCTTTGCTCCCTTCTCTCTCTCCTCTACCTTCTCTCTCTTCCTTTCTGCCTTTGCTCTCCTTCTCTCTATTCTCTACCTTCTCTCTCTTCCTTTCTGTCTTTGCTCTCCTGTCTCCTTTCCTCTCCCATCTCTCTTCCTGTTTGTCTTTGCTCTCTCTTCTCTCTCTCCACTCCCTTCTCTCCCTCTTCCTTTCTGTGTTTGCTCTCCTCTCTCTACTTTCCTATTCCTCTCTCATCTGCCATCTCTCTCTCCCTTTCTGTCTTTGCTCTCTCGTCTATCTCTCCTTTCTGTCTTTGCTCTCCTTCTCTTTCTTCCGCCTTTTCACCCTCCTTTCTCTCCTTTCATTCTCCTTTCTGTCTTTGCTCTCTTTCTCTCTCTCTCTCCTTTCATCCCTTCTATTTTTCTCCTTTTCTGTCTTTGCACTCCTTTGCCCTCTCCCTCGCCCTCCGCTCCCCCGACTGACATAGTGGGGGCAAGGCTATGACATGGTGGGCAGAGCTACAGAATAGTGCAGCCATGGTGGGGATGGGGCTATTATGTAGGGGGGCAGGGCTATGCTGTAGGGGCTACAAAGTGTTACTGACACTGGTTTATATATATATATATATATATATATATATATATATATAGTGACAGAGTGGTACAAGGTGTTTTAGTGAGCCACTTTACAAAGCTCCTTTTTCCCAGGAGGTCTGAAATAGTTAACTTCCCTGAGCAGTTGATTACATGCACCTGGCGAGATTTGACTTACATCTGTTAGTGGTGTTTGGATGGTGCCCATTTGGACTGCAGCTGGCAGTCTCTGAGAGGCTGTGATTATGGCCTGCAGTCTGTGGAAGGCTGTAACAGTTTGCTTGAAGCTGAAGAAAGACACACAGATAGAGGTATGTGTGCAGCGTTTAAGTTGAAGAAATATAGAAACACAGAGAGTTGCTTGGTCTGAAGCTGGGAAAAGACACAGAGATACAGCACTCTGCAACAGAGTGAAGACTAGGAGTTCTGAAGAAAACAGGCCAATTATTTTGAACAAGCTCTTTGACTATTTGTTTCTGCTCCACCCAGGTTTAGCAGAATAGGAGCCAGATAGTTAGGGAACTGTTTCTAAGTAAAGGTAGTGCTTCAGTGGAAGCTAGGCCTGCTATTTTCTTTGATTTGTTTCCATGTATTATTATGTTACACTGGCTAATATTATAATACAATTTGGAATAGTATTAAAGCCTCCTTTAATTGTGTTCATCCTTTAAAGCGCCGGAAACACAAGCACCGGTAACTTGTCACATGTAGTGTTAGAAGTGGGTTTAAGATGAAGGAACTTGTGATAGCCCTGTTACAAGCCATTGCATGCAAAAGAGAGACTACACAGCTCTGGCTGAAATAAGCAGCAGAGAACATAGCCCGTATGACACAAGCTACTCTATGCCATCAAGAAAATACCCAACAAGTGTTGGGACAAGCATCAGAGGACAGAGCTTATATGAGCACAATAGACCCAAGCAAGTGCACACCAGCAAGATATTACACAGAAATGGCTAAGACAAGCAGCATCTGAGGCTTGCAAAATATATTGAGACCATTGAGACCAAGAGACTATCGGAAGCATTAAACCTAGAAACTGCAGAAAATAATGAGTCACAATCTACTCTTCAGTGGGCTTGAAAAGACCAAGGAGACCAATCGTACTTCAGAGAAACAGATCGGGGTGGCCCTCCGCGACTTGCTGACCTCAGCAGTGCAAATTCACTCTGCTTCAAGGCCTACTACACCTATGAGATTCTCAGAGCTGCATGCACACCGCCTCAGCAGTGCAAATTCACTCTACTTCAAGGCCTACTACATCTGTGAGATTCTAAGAGCTGCATGCACACCACCACAGCAGTGCAAATTCACTCTGCTTCAAGGCCTACTACATCTGTGAGATTCTCAGAGCTGCATGCACACCACCTCAGCAGGTATGGAGGAGACTATGGAAACTGCACCATCCCTGGAGCCAAAATGTTTATTAATACCACTACTGTATGCATATTATTATATCTTGGCAGATAGAGATATTTCTAATTGTTTATTTTCAATTTCTAACTGTTTCCTATATCCTGCTTGGCTGTCTCCATCTTCCCCCATCCTTTCCCCATTTATGGCTGTCATAATTGCCTCAACTCTCCTCACATACCTCTCCCATTCCTCTCTGACTCCCCTCTCTAACTCCCCTATCTTCCTGTACTGTATGTCCCCAATCCATTTTTCTATTTCTTTCAGTGCAAATTCACTCTGCTTCAAGGCCTACTACATCTGTGAGATTCTCAGAATATTGCCCTCCCTCCCTACAATTCACCTACCCACTCCTACTCAGATTAAATTTATAGAGCCATGGAAAACACCTGACTTCCTACTTGCAGATATATCATCTCAACACTAGGGGTCATCCAGCATACTAGTCTTTAACCTCAGATCCCTCCCCTCTCCCTCTAAAATAAAACTCTTTCTATCTTCCTGGCCCTTGCTATTCCTTATTTGTTACTCTTCCCCAGTTCTCTGCCCTTTAATACCCTTTAGATTGTAAGTAGCGAGTTTCCAGTGTTTTAGGGTGCTTTGGGATAAAGCACTTTCTGCTAAGATTCTAAACTCAAAACAGGGCCCTTCAACTTTTGAATTTGTTAAACTTGTATTTCCCTTGTTCTTATCCCCTGTACAGTGCTACGGAATATGTTGGCGCAATACAAATGAAAGTTAATAATAAATGCTAGCATACAAAGATCTAAGTTCTCCCCATTTCTCCTTGTACCAATCAGCCAGTTAACCTGCTCATGGTAGTAGCGCTTGCTTGACTTCTTCTAGAGTATGAATGTCCTTGCCCTTCCATCAGCTGTCACATTAATGCCGTAATCGCTAGACCAGTTCCAAGTAGCTATCCCAATCACGCTGTACTTCCTCCTAGTCCCCAGCAATATTCAGAGGAATCGCCTAGTAGTCTATACTTGCTGGACCACTGAGCAGACTGACCAGGATCTTCACCCATTTGGCTTGAGAGATCTAATGGAGCTCACACTGTCTCCAAGAAACCTGGAGGAAGCCATCAATATGCTCTCGACCTTCACTGAAATAAGTTTGAGACTACTGAACACCATGCTGATTACCAATCCCTCTTGCTTTTGGACCTCCTGGCTGATGAGCTCCATTATGTTGTAGACTTGATCAGTGGATAGTTCCCCCGAAAAGGCAGCCATCTGTTCCCGAAATCTCACCACTTTATTGTCCTCTGCCAGACTGTATCTCCCCACCAGAGTAGTACTCCCAGACAAGAGGGCCAGTCCCTTGGGTTGTCGTGCATTTTGTTGGATAAAGAACGAGGTTATATGTATATATACCTATCTCTTTCTCTCCCTCATATCCTATCTGCCCCTCACTCCATGTTCCCATATTGCTTTCCTTTCAGTCTGCACCAACTTCACTGCTACTCTGGCAAAATCCTGAGACCCTGGCAAAATCACCCCATAGAAGGTATGGAGAAGAGTATGCTTATTATATCTTGGCAAATAGAATTATTTCTGTCTGTATCTCAATCCTCTACAATGCTTACTGTTTCCTATGTGCCTTTTCCCCTCCCCCCACCATATATGGCCCGCATAACTTACCTATATCCCCTCACTGTTAATGGATGAGAAGACCTTCAACATGAAACATTAAGATAATGTGTGCTAAGATATACGCATCTTATTTCAATTCCCAATTGTTCTAACTGAAACTGTTATCACAAGAGGTGTAGATAAACGTGCAATGGCCTAGTTTCTAACCAAAAATTGTTGATAGACACAATATTGGACACAGGTCACATGTATTAAAATGAATTTATTATTAAATATACCTAGACTGCTCCCTGGAGGGGAGAAAATCAAACACCACTCCATCATATTTGCATCCACCATATTATGCATATACATTATAATTATGCCTATACATACAAATAGGGAGTAACCTATTGTAATTGGTGGAAACAACCTTGTGACGATGAGAGAGAAATGATTTATCAAATAGGCAGAGAGAAGGATCAGGGTCTTTTCTGGTCTTTCCTGGTTGTCTGTTTTTTTTTTTTGGTCTATTGCTCTGGGCTAATCTCTGTCTATCACTCTCTGGTAAAAACATATGCCCCCTCTTATATTCTATCTAAGATATCTTACTATGCCTGTCTATATCCAAACTCTATCCCAAATCTTCCTAAAAAGAAAAGAACCAAATACACAAAACGGGATTACTTCAGACTATCTTGAGAAGGGATCCTAAAATGAGACAGGTGTTACCCTGAAATCCTATACAGGCAGCCCCATTATATTCCAAGCCCGTATTGGCAACGGCAAACCCGCAAAGCCTGCGGGCTTGAAATTCTCCTGAGTTACAGAGCTATTACATTCAACCATGGTGCACATAAACCCTTTCCGTGCACGCAAGCTATTAAGGGGCTGGCCGATACGCAATAGGACTTTACTCTCCAATCACAGTATAACGTAGTATGACACAGGCCTCTCAGCCAATAGAAAGCAGTCTAGCCGCAGATGATTGACAGATGACTGTGTTGTATTTTCTTTTGAAGTAGCACGCAGGTCCGGGAGTTGGAGGTTTTTGAGAGCAGTAACTTGCGTTTTTTTTATTTTTATTTATCTTCTACTATTTACTATTTTACACTTAATCCTTGATTACACATATTTACAGATTACACATAATTATAATTTAAACAACACACATCCCATCACCTATACCCCATCCCCCAACAGTTATTAATTACACATAATACACACATTTTTTTCCCATCATATATTTACAGAAACACTTATTTTCATTTATTGTTCTATTATTTTTGGGATTGATATGGAGGGAGGAGAAAGGAGGGGAGAGGTGGGGAGAAGGAGGAGAGATGTGGCCCTGGTGAGTAGTGGTGGTGAGGAGAAGAGGTGAGCAGTGGTTTAGGAGAGGAGGTTGAGGAGTTGGAGGAGGAGGTGGCGGAGGAGGATGGGAGTGTAGAGGAGGAGGTGGGTGGTGGCAGGGTGGCCTGAGCAACAGGAACACCTATGAGAGGGATAGAGGGACAGAGGGGGAGGGAAAATTCAGGGAGGGCAAGAGGCTAAGGGCAAGCACTGGGCCCACAATTACACGCACCAGGAGAATGTGGTCCTCCTTGGTGCTATCCATGGCCGCCCATGTTTCTTGCAGGGTGGAGGGAGGTTAGGCCAGGGTCTAAGGCTCAGGCATGGAAGGAGGTAGCGGCTGAGGTTACAGCAGTAGGCACAGCGCCAAGGGATGTGAGGTCTGTCAAGCACCAGGACCAAGGTGAGGAGGATGATGGCCAAGGAGGACAAGAACCAGAGAGTGACATATAATGAGTGGGAGAGGGTCACCAAGGACCTTCTGAGACAGGTGCCTGCTGCTTGAGCTTCTAGCCTGGTGGCCCAGCAGGACCCAGCCTCCATGTCAGGTGAATATCACATACATCAACATGCCACCAAATGTACATCACACACACTACACATGTACACGATGACCAACAAGGACACTGACATGTCAGCTCTATGGAATTAACAAGGGATAGATGGATGCATCATTAAATCCATGAAGCTGACAAATCACTATCATTCCTGGGCACAACAACACTTATCAACCAATAGATAGTCCATGTATTGGTGTGCCCACTGCAGCCTATGCAGTTACAGACCGAAGCCGGAATCATGATAGTGTTAGGAGCCAAAAACAATCAAGGCCGAGAGCCAAAGATTAGATCACCTCTAGCAAATGATAGCTAAACTAATTTGCAATTAGGCGTATCATCCAGGTTCAAGCCTAGACGCCAGATAGTTAGGAATGCACATAAAACAATATAGTATTCATCATACTAATGTCATATACCTTTCCTTTATCTCTTTCATCATCAAGTAGGTCTGGGTCCAGTGGCAAGCCAGAGGAGCAGGCCTCGCCCAGCAGGAAACGGTACAGGGGGAGGAAGAGCGAAGCTGAGCTGAGGGCCCTGGTTCGGAGGAGGAGGATGTAATACGGCTGTTGGTGTCACCATCTGGACCTCCGGCCACACCACCGGGATTAGACCCCACTTTTCCCCTCCTCCAGGGCCCTCCAACTGGAGTGAGGACACCAGCCAGCCACCACCTCCTCCCCTCCACAGCAGTGCCACCACCACCACCAGGCTCAATCACACCACCACCTATTCTGCAACACTCCCAAGCCGGGCTCCAGACCCCCCCCCCCCCCCCCCCCCCACTCACACACTACCACCTCCTCACTAGGCCACGCCCCAGGGGCCTCCACCCGCAACATCAGGCCAGGCTGCACAGGCTGGAGATGCTCGCCCTCATGCGTCAGCAGGTGAATTGTCTTCGGGGTATCCAGGCCAGCATCTCCGCCAATCATGCGGAGGTAATGCACAGCCTGGCAAGGCACAATAGGGAGGAGAGGAGGCACCACCTAATGAAAGAGTCGTACCTGGCCGAGCTGCTCAGTATTGGGGCGGGCCAGAGCAAATTCCAGGGAGTCACCTCAGAGGCCATACCATGCGCTCTGGTCCCCAGCCCCACCTCCTCCACACGGAGGCATCCTCCGGCCACCTGCAGCCCGGCCCTTTCTCTCTTCCCATTATGCCTCCACCACTGCAGGTGCTGCTTCCTCCCGCTGCCCCACCGCCCCACCACCATCACGACCACTAGGGAGACAGCAGCCAGCCATCGGGGATTTGGGCCCTGTGCCAAGGCGGAGGAGTACCTAGGGGCTGCGCATATGTTCTTCTCAACAGCACTCCTCAGTGACAATCTATTGGCTACAATGTTAACCTAATCTAGCCTGGATACAGAGTCTTCGATCTTGGCCTATGTGATGGTGATATTTTATTTGCAGATGGCTACCTCCCATCACGTGGTTCATGACCCTCTTCTCTGTGGACATGTAGGTTTCTGTGGAACATGTCACAAATTGATGGTCACCGAGGAATGCTGTTGTAATGATATAGAAATCACAAAGTTGTGGAGACCAGTAGCCAAGGTCAGCAATAATCCAGTTCCGCAAACTTGTAGGTGAAAACAGGAACAAGGTTTATTGAAGTGATCAGGAAACACACAATAATCTGGCAAGGATCAATAGACAGGAAGTGCCTTATATAGGCCAAGGACCAGACACCTGACCAGACACAGCTGAAGAGACTTAGGTACTGATACTATTGCTAGCAGAGTCAAGCTTATAAGGTCTCAATGGAATCTACAAAGGTAGGCTGGTGCAGTGGTAGGGAAGAGGTATAGCATCCTGGGGACCAGGGTTCAAAACCCAGCAGAGTCAATTCCTCACATTACCCCCGCCTCTATAGGTGCAGCCTCTGGATGCCCTATTACCTGGTTTAGCAGGGTACTGCACATGAAAAGACCGAAGGAGATCAGGAGCATGAATATTGTCCACTGGTTCCCACGAACTCTCCTCCTCACCATAGCCTTTCCAGCGAACCAGATACTGAAGCTTGCTACGGAAGATCCTGGAGTCAAGAATTTTGTCCACTTCCTACTCATCCTCACCATCCACGAGGACTGGAGGTGGGGCAGGCAGGGCTCGGCCAGGGAAAGTGTTTTCATGAAAAGGTTTAAGCAGTGCAACGTGAAACACTGGATGTATTTTCATGGAATTCGGGAGTTGTAAACGGAAAGTGACAGCATTGATCTGAGCAATGATCTCAAAAGGTCCCATGAACCTTTGACCCAATTTATAAGAAGGAATCCGAAGCTTGAGATTCCTTGTTGACAGCCACACCTTGTCACCAACGTGATAGACTGGGGCCTCCTTTCTGTGCCTATCAGCAGCTCTTTTGTAACATTCCTGAGCCTCCAAAAGAGTCTCTTTCAACAGTGCTTGGGAATCACGTAAGGCCGTTAGCCGGTCAGTGACAGCAGGAATGGAAGTAGTAATTGGGAGACTGACTAGAAAGGTCGGATGGTAACCATAGTTGGCAAAAAATGGGCTCAAAGAAGTGGAGCAGTGTTGGGCATTGTTATAGGCAAACTCCGCCGTGGGTAGAAAATCCAGCCAGTCATCCTGCAGGTAACTAATATAGCACCGCAAATATTGCTCCAAAGCCTGGTTGGTTCGCTCAGTCTGTCCATTACTTTGCGGATGAAAAGCTGACGACAGATTAACATTAATACCTAGATTAGAACAAAAATGTTTCCAAAAACGAGACGTAAACTGCACTCCCCTGTCAGAAACTACTTCATCAGGCACTCCATGCAAGCGAAATATTTCCCGGATAACCAGGTCAGCCGTCTGTTTAGCTGAAGGGAGACCACGAGCTGGTATGAAATGACCCATCTTAGTTAACCTGTCCACAACAACAAGAATGGTAGTGTGTTCCTTAGAGGGAGGTAGTTCCACAATAAAGTCCATGGATATAGATCCCCAGGGACGATGAGGAATCGGAAGAGGCTGAAGCAAGCCAATAGGGGATGAGCGAGGAGTCTTATGTCTGGCACACACGTCACAAGAGGACACATACTTCTTAACATCCTCATGATACTTCGGCCACCAAAAGGATCGGGCAAGTAGCTCTTGTGTCTTTCGGATTCCTGGATGACCTGCTGGTTTTGAGTCATGGTAGAGACGTAAAAGGTCCAGTCGCACTGACTCCGGAGCAAACAGACGTTGTTGAAAAATCCAAAACCCATTAAGCATCGTCATATGGAGGTCACGAGGAGGATCACGAAGAACTGGGTCTTCAGCGTAGCCCATTTTAATGCGAGACATCAGATCAGAAGGAAATGTAACTCCTATAAATATATTTTCTGGCAAGATGGTGGTCTTGGTTACGGTAGTATGGAGGGGGTCAGCTATTCTAGACAAGGCATCCGCCTTACCATTCTTGGAGCCAGGACGGTATGTAACCAAAAAATTAAACCTTGAGAAGAATATGGACCAGCGTGCTTGTCTGGCTGACAGTCTCTTAGCTGATCGAATACATTCCAGATTTTTGTGATCTGTGAGGACAGTAATTGGATGGGTAGCTCCCTCCAAGAGATGTCTCCATTCGGTGAAGGCAGCTTTTATAGCCAATAGTTCTTTATTCCCTATGTCATAGTTTCTTTCTGCTGGCACCATCTGGCGGGAATAGAAGGCACACGGATGTAACAGCATCTTAGGTCCAGTCCTTTGAGACAGTATAGCACCAACAGCTGAATCAGAAGCATCAACTTCCACAATAAATGGTAATTCCGGCTGAGGATGTACCAGGACAGGGGCAGAGGTAAACAGAGTCTTCAATCGGGAAAATGCGGTATCCGCCTTATCGGACCACTGAAAAGGAGTCCCCTTACGTGTGAGTTCAGTGATCGGTGTAATAACGGCAGAGAAATTCTTAATGAAACGCCTGTAAAAATTGGCAAACCCCACAAATCTCTGAACATCTTTTTCATTCTTGGGGATGGGCCAGTCCAGCACAGCTTTAATTTTACTTGCGTCCATACTTAAACCTTTGGGAGTTATTACATACCCCAGGAATTGAATGTCTGTTTGTTCAAACTCACATTTTTCTAGTTTAATGTATAGGCGGTGGGTACGAAGGCGCTCTAGAACTATTCGGACCTGTTTTCTGTGGTTTTCAAGATTATCAGAGAATATTAGGATATCATCCAAATATGCCACAACAAACTGATCCAGGAGATCTCGTAGTACATCATTGATAAGATGCTGGAAAGTTGCAGGGGCATTACACAGCCCAAAAGGCATTACTAGATATTCGTAATGCCCGTACCTGGTTCTGAAAGCTGTTTTCCATTCATCATTGGGTCTTATGCGAACCAGATTATATGCCCCCCGAAGATCAAGCTTCGTAAATATTTTAGCTGAGCGAAGTCTCTCCAAAAGTTCAGGAATCAGAGGCAAGGGGTAGCGGTTTTTAACAGTGATGTTATTAATGTCCCTGTAATCAACGCATGGCCGCAGGCTGCCATCTTTCTTTTCTACGAAGAAAATAGGAGCTCCTGCTGGAGAAGTAGATGGTCGAATAAAGCCTTTGGCAAGATTTTCTTGTAGGTATTCACGAAGAGCTTTCAATTCAGGCTCAGAAAGGGAATATATACGGCCAAATGGAATAGCAGCCCCAGGCAACAGCTCTATTGGGCAATCATAAGGCCTGTGTGGTGGAAGCTGATCAGCATTCTTCTTATCACAGACATCTGCAAAATCCCGATATTGTAGAGGAAGCTTAGTCAAGTTTGTAGCAACCATTTCATTAATTGTTGTGGCAACAGGTGTTACCTTAGAGGGTTGACAATTCATTAAGCAGTGTTCTGAAGGAAAGGACAAAGTTCTGATCTTCCAATCAATCTGTGGGTTATGCAGAGCAAGCCAAGGTACCCCCAAAATCACTGGAAACTGTGTTGAGGAAATTAGGTGGAAAGAGCCTCATGGTGATTCACTTCCACAGTTAACTTTAAGGGCACAGTCTCATGTGTAACCGGTCCTGACGTAAGTGGAGAACCATCAACTCCATTAACACAGGTGAAGAATTAGGGATAGACTGAATTCTATTTCCTGCTGCAAATTTAATGTCCATAAAGTTTCCGCCTGCTCCAGAATCTATCATAGCGGTAGTTGAAATTTTACGATCACCACATTGCAACATGATAGGCACCACAAAATGAGGATGTTGAGTCAACATTCCCTCTTCACCATGAGCCAGAGAAAACAAGGGTTGTGTGACAGAATCCAGTTGATCCGAAATCTGGGATTGGTGTCGAATCTGTGCACCCTCAGCCGCCATAGCTATTGTTCTTTTGGATTTGCTAGGGCAATTGATGGCATAGTGCCCTGCACTACCACAATACAGGCATAAATTGTGAGTGCGTCGCCACTGTTTTTCTTCGTTGGATAATGGCCCTCTTATTAGATTTACCTGCATAGCCTGTGGCTCAGAGTCTGTAGGTGTTTGTGGGATCGGAGTAGAAGTTCTTGAATAGAAAATTGGAGTAGTACTTGGTCTAAAAGAGCCCTGTCTTTCCAATCTTCTATCAGAAAGTCTCCGATCAATACGGATAGCCAAACGCACAAATGCATCAAAGTCAGCAGAAAGATCAACACGAGCTAGCTCATCTTTTATAGCTTCTGAGAGACCTTTTCTGAAGTGGAACCTCTGGGCTTATTGGTTCCAGGTAGTATCAGCAACCCACTGTCTGAATTCAGCAGCATATTCAGCCACCGAGCGCCTCCCTTGATGCAAATGAAGGAGAGTGGCTTCTGCTGTAGCACATCGATTGGGGTCATCAAAAACTAGGCACATAGCCTCAAGAAAGTCATTTAGATTACCCAAGACTGGACTGTCTTGTTCCAGAAGAGGGGAGCCCCAAGCCAGGGCTTCATCTTTGAATAAGGAGAAAATAAATCCCACCTTCTCTCTTTCAGATGGAAATTGGTGAGGTAACATCATGAAGTGCAAACGGCATTGATTTAGGAAACCCCTACATTTTTTGCGATCTCCTCCAAACTTTTCTGGCAGGGGCAAGCGGGCCTCTTGTGCAGGTGTAACAGTAGCACCCGCAGCATCACGTGCCCTGTAGCTGGTATACTCACTGTGCATTGACTGAAATTTATTTTGCAGTTCAGCTACCTGGTCCTGCAGCACTTGGATGGTCTGTGCCTGGGTCTGCACAGTGCTTGCAAATAAAGCAACCTGCTGGGCCAATGCAGAATCTGTCCCGGCGGTCTCCATGAAAGGGCCAGATTATTCTGTAATGATATAGAAATCACAAAGTTGTGGAGACCAGTAGCCAAGGTCAGCAATAATCCAGTTCCGCAAACTTGTAGGTGAAAACAGGAACAAGGTTTATTGAAGTGATCAGGAACCACACAATAATCTGGCAAGGATCAATAGACAGGAAGTGCCTTATATAGGCCAAGGACCAGACACCTGACCAGACACAACTGAAGAGACTTAGGTACTGATACTATTGCTAGCAGAGTCAAGCTTATAAGGTCTCAATGTAATTCACAAAGGTAGGCTGGCGCAGTGGTAGGGAAGAGGTATAGCAGCCTGGGGACCAGGGTTCAAAACCCAGCAGAGTCAATTCCTCACAGCTGTTGAGAAGTGATGCTGCAGTCCCTATAATTGTTAAGGCCTTATTTTGTAGGTTTTGTCTTTTTTTTCTTCTTTTCTTTTAGGTACAATTCAGGTCCATGAAGGCATCTTCTGCATCTGCAAGCATTGTGAAGGAAATGTATGTTTTTTGTAGGTTTTCCCAGTGTCTCTCAGGTAGATATCCCTTCAATGACAGCCCCCCACCCCTTTAACATGTAACTCACACAATCTTAAAGCAAAGATATAGCCAGATATCGAAGACATGATTGTTGTTAGCTGGAATGTAGACTAATACCGCAATGGTGGTGGACTTGCAAGGTCTCATAATGGCATGTTAATGACAGCCAGTATTAATATATTGCACTAGTGAAGCATGTGATCCTGACCTCAATATCAGTCTGAGAACAGATCCTTGGGTCTGATGTAGGTGACATTGAATCTGGCTGCTTACCTTTGTGTCCTCTCTGTATTTATGGATATTTTCCCATATTGCTGATTATCCAGAGACCAAGCTAATAGTTAGTAATGCTTGCAGATGGGAATCAGGTGAGTTGATATATTTTTACAGTTACGGTATTTAGCACTGTACTGTACATGCATGTTGATATATTCATTTTATCCTTCTCCACCTTTCTTTAGTTGACTACTTTTTTTTTCCAGATTTTGTTTTTGTCTCCACACTGTATATGTAAAACTGGATTGGATAACACAGTCCAGAGGTTGAATAATCTGTTTCATCGAGAAGATCTAGACAAGTTGTAAGTGCTATGCACGTTAATAGTTTCTTCAATGGAGTAATTTGTGATGATCCTTTTTTCCATCAGATTCAGTTTGCAGGGGTGTAGTGACCACATGTGACCCTGGTAGGTGCTATGCATCATGCTTTTTCTAGACTATGACATTACCTCCTTTAGGTATCCCCTTTTTACCACAAGCCTCTTGCTCTCCTTATATAAATGCACAGTCTTGTCCATTTCTGATTGTGCTCTGTGTATGAAATCAAGCTTTGTTATACCGTTCTAACCATGTCTGTGTGTTTTCAATGGTTGGGGTGATGGAACATCCACATACATCACATTTGTGTCACATTCCTATATATGTAAACTAATTAGCCCTAGTTACTATGCAATAGATCAATACATATAACAATAATACTAGTCATAATAGCATTAGATATCATATAATATATATATCATATATAATCAAAATAAAGGTTTAATACTCATGCAAAGTCCAATTAGTGATACTGTGGAGTGTCAATATTCCCATAAGGGCCTGGTACTGGAGTGGGTTGCCAGTTCCTTCCCTAGTGGACTGAGATTTGTCTGACCTCTCTGCTATGACCTGCCCATCTAGAGAGACCTTACATGATATAGCTCACAGCTTCATTGCAGTACACAAGCCCCTTTACCACCACCACTTAGCAATGCTGAAGGGGACCAAGGGAACATACACCACACTAATGTAAATTGATGAATAGCAAAACATATACTCGGCTGATCATCTCTGTATTGAACTAACCAAATCTTATTGCTTTAAGATAAATTGTTAACCAAGTTTAATAAGATTATATACACTGTTTATTGATCCATATATTAAACTAACAAAATACTGATTGTCTTAAAATAGATCAGTTAAGAATTGTATGATTCCTATATTGAATTAACAAGTACAGTGCCTTGCAAAAGTATTCACTCCCCTTGACTTTTTACCTATTTTGTTACATTACAGCCTTAAGTTCAATGTTTTGTTAATCTGAATTTTATGTGATGGATCAGAACACAATAGTCTAAGTTAGTGAAGTGAAATGAGAAAAATATATACATAAAACTATTTTTTAGAAATAAAAAACAGAAAATTGGCATGTGCGTATGTATTCATCCTCTTTGTTATGAAGCCCATAAAAAGCTCTGGTGCAACCAATTACCTTCAAAAGTCACATAATTTGTGAAATGATGTCCACCTGTGTGCAATCTGTCACATGATCTGTCATTACATATACACACCTTTTTTTGAAAGGCCCCAGAGGCTGCAAAACCTAAGCAAGAGGCACCACTAACCGAACACTGCCATGAAGACCAAGGAACCCTCCAAACAAGTAAGGGACAATGTTGTTTAGAAGTACAAGTCAGGGTTAGGTTATAGAAAAATATCTAAATCTTTGATGATCCCCAGGAGCACCATCAAATCTATCATAACCAAATGGAAAGAACATGGCACAACAGCAAACCTGCCAAGAAACGGACGCCCACCAAAACTCACAGGCCGGACAAGGAGGGCATTAATCAGAGAGGCAGCACAGAGACCTTAGGTAACCCTGGAGGAGCTGCAGAGTTCCACAGCAGAGACTGGAGTATCTGTATATTGGATGACAATAAGCTGTACGCTCCATAGAGTTGGGCTTTATGGCCGAGTGGCCAGAAGAAAGCCTTTACTTTCAGCAAAAACAAAATGGCACGTTATGAGTTTGCGAAAAGGCATGTGGTAAACTCCCAAAATGTATGGAGGAAGGTGCTCTGGTCTGATGAGACTAAAATTTAACTTTTCGGCCATCATAGAAAATGCTATGTCTGGCACAAACCCAACACATCGCATCACCCAAAGAACACCATCCCGACAGAGTAACATGGTGGTGGCAGCATCATGCTGTGAGGATATTTTTTAGCAGCCGGGACTGGGAAACTGGTCAGAGTTGAGGGAAAGATGGACAGTGCTAAATACAGGGATATTCTTGAGGAAAACCTGTACCACTCTGTGCGTTCACCTTCCAGCAGGACAATGACCCCAAACACACTGCTAAAGCAACACTTGAGTGGTTTAAGGGGAAACATGTAAATGTGTTGGAATGGCCTAATTAAAGGCCAGACCTCAATCCAATAGAAAATCTGTGTTCAGACTTAAAGATTGCTGTTCACAAGCGCAAACCATCCAACTTGAAGGAGCTGGAGCAGTTTTGCAAGGAGGAATGGGCAAAAATCCCAGTGGTAAGATGTGGCAAGCTCATACCTAAGGTTGGTAATGACTCATATTGCCTGTCTGTTTCAAACCTATACAGTTCGAATCTAGATGCCTTACACTACTGGAGATCTAGTCAGTGTAAAACTTTGACGAACACAATAAGCTGTATAATTTTGGATTTTGTCAAGAGAAGACCCAGCAGCTTATCTCTCAAATATTTAACATTTGCCTTTTATGTGGGAGACTGTAAAAAATTAATACGGCTACACTGCTTTATAAGGCTATAAATACACAATTACTTTGGAACTGAAATAACTTTTTCTTATTGAAAGGTCAGTACAGTTTGCAACTTATCTGTGTACTCTACTGCCATCTACTTGCCAACTGAAATGATAAAGTCTTAAAAAAATAAAAAAGGTCGCTGGAAGGCATTCTTCAAAAAAGAAACAGGATCATGGCACTATAAAACAATATGTGCATTCTTCCCAACACTACTCCAGATAAACAATTACTGAGCAGTGGCATAGAGACTTCTGCACCCAGCACTAAAGCAGATATTCAAGACTTGAAAGAGTTAATCTCTTCTTCCAGATTAGAAATTACAGCTGAGATACAAAGAGTCTCTGTGGAACTAACAGCAGAAATAAAGTCTGTACAAGACCAACCTCTATACATGAAAGATTTATGTGCCAAACTTCTACCAGATCTAAGGGAAGAAGAACTTAGAATGGACAGGATTCATAGAGCCCTAACAGAGCTCCACAATCCTCCAATGAGAGACCAAGAAATGCGATCGTCAAATTCCATTTTTTTCCCAACAAAAGTCTTATTCATTAAAGCAGCTAGATATGGTGGTCTCGGAATTGAAGGAGGTCAACCGGCTTTCTTCTCAGACTTATCACACACTTATACAAAAGGAAACTCCTGAAACCCTTTTTAGGGGTGATAACAAATCATGGATACAAGTATACTTGGGGCTTTCCTTTTAAGCTTATTATATCAAAAGACATCACTCTGTTCATACTCCCAAGGAAGGTGAAGCGATGCTCCATTTGTGGAACTTACAAATTCCAAACAACCTGGAATAAAAACAAAATTTCCTAATAAAAAGTAGACCAAAATACCATCCATACTCAAAAAACAGAAGAGACACCAGATGAGAAGTAAATGAAGAAGAAAGTTCCACACCACAATAGAAGTAGAATGTGCAGAAATCCTCATGGACTCTTATAAGTGATAAGCTGAGATAACCCTGTGCCTCCTCTGTAAAACTATGATCATGTGACCTATACAATTTCCTAGTGCTTAACACTAAATTTTAAGGCGAAGGAGATTCTTTAATAGGGAAATTTGAGGAGATATTTAGTGTAATCCAGCATTGAACGTCAATATTACAGAAAAAATCATAGTTAAAAAGAGTCTATCCTAAGATAATAGCTGTAAGTCAAAAAGGTATCACTGTCCCACAATACTCTGGGACTTTTTTCCAAAATGTGACCACCTTAATTTTGACAAATTAGATTGTGATTTGTAATATCTATAGGGCTATAAAAAGCCTCAAATTTATATAATGATGTTTAAGATGATGTTAATATGCATGCCTCATATGCAAAAGGTATTTGCTAATCATAGGGATGCAGCAACATATTTTTCTTGTATAATGTTAGGTATAGACACTGTATATTTATTTTTATTTTTTTAAAGTTAGTGCACTAGTTAAAGAACAAATTAAAAACACTGAGAAAAAGACAGGGAATAGAGCATGGTGCCAAGTATATAAACGGAGTACAATATATTAGGGGAAAGAGAATATCGCCATAAATATCTATATACTCATATATATCACTTATGGCATCATCAAACCACAACATAAAGTATAGGCTTTTACTGCTCAAGTGTAATGAAAAAAATGAAAGAGAGAAGGAGTATCCCTTATCCCCACTATTGGCCAAACATGTGCCAGAGTACTTGCATTTTTGGACTACCAAATGATGAAAGGTTGTTCTGTTGTAGCTCACAAGAGAATTTAGATTAAATGTACCATCCTCTCCCTGCTCCCGACAGTCCGTTTCGCCACTTAATGGGGCTTACTCATGGGCTAGTGTGTGTTTGGATCCATGGCCTATTTATGGCCTGAGCACATAATCATTCATTCCCTGGTTAGCGTGTCACGTGATTCCTGTTGGTCACGTGACACCTGTGTGACGTCATGACGTATTAATAAAGAGAAAGAAAAAAAAAAAAGAACAAAACTTTATTAGCAACGGCGTCTGACGTCATAGCTTGAGTTCTCTTTTTTTTCTGTTTTTTTTTTTTTAACAAAACTTAATTGAACAAACAGAGCACGCTAAAACATAGCGTAATATAGAGCCTAAGGCTACATAAGGTCAATTTGAACAGAAAAAGTGGCAATTTACAGCAAGTATGAGCTTGGGGACCTACAATATATATAGAGCAAAAATACAGGAAATAAAGTGTGTGCTAAAAAAGTGAGTTTGTATGAGAGGGACTAGTACAATAGTGAACTAATCTAATTATTTGTATAAAAATAATAAAGTGTATATTATTATTTAGTAGTGATATCATATAAGATTAGATTTAAAACAACAGGGTATTTATGAATCAATTGAAAAAAGTGTGAATGTGTATGATGTTTAAGGATAAAAGGGTGTTAAACTATATTATAAAATTATGAGTCAATGATAATAAAATATCTGAAGGAAGAAACATATGGTTCCTTTTGTGGAAAAAAAATATGAATAATAATGGTGAGCTGTTAGTGTAAAAGTGTTAAAGAAGGAAATAGGTAAATCCGTGTTTAGCTGTGTATATATTGAGGGTCTAGGATTATGTTGAAATTTAGATACTATATATGAGGAGGCCTATAAAGTTGTTAACTAGTGGCCTGTACTCATAAAAATGCTGAATATGAGAAACCCTCGTTTAAGCCATTAGGATAATGTGATTTTAAAGTAAATATCCATCTGCTTTCTAGCTGCAAAAGTTGTGTATTAATATCACCTCCTCTCGGTTTTCTGCAAGGAGGTGATCAACTACATAAAATTTCATAATTGAAAATTTATTGGCGTGCACCATTCGGAAGTGTCGTGATACTGGCGTGTCCAATTCTTTTTTCACTGAATATGTGTGTTCCAGTATACAGCGACGTAGTTGTCTTATCGTTTTGCCTACGTATATCCTTGGACATGGGCAAACCAAAACATAGATAACGTGTGTACTTTTGCACGTAATAACATTTCTCAAGGGATATTCTTTGGTGGTAAATGGATCTTTAAAACACTGTTTCGGCTGTACATAGGGGCATGCTTTACATGTTCCACATCTATATAGACCTCTCGTTGGTTGAAGCCACATGGTGTTTGTCTTGTCCTCTTCTTTAAATTTGAAGAAGCTTCTAACAACATGGTCTCCTATACTTTTGTTTTTTCTATAGGTGATTTGTGGCTGTAATGGAAGGTATCTTTTGAAATCAAAATCGTCCAGAAGTATATGCCAGTGTTCCTTAATGACATTCTTTATTTGTTACCAATCGTTACCATACGTCATTATGCATCGTATGCAGTTGTCCTCTTGTTCATTTATGGATTTTTCTTCGGTTTGTGTTTGACCTAAAAAGAGTTTGTCTCTATCCGCTTGAAGGGCTCTTTTAAGAGTCCTATTAGGATAGCCTCTCTCTTTAAATCTGTTTCTTAGGTCTTTAGCCTGTTCATAAAATTGTTGCGGAGTATCACAATTTCTCTTGAGGCGAAGGTATTGGCCATATGGAATTCCAGATTTTTCTGCCAGAGGGTGTTGACTAGACCATTTTAGTAAAGCATTTGTAGCTGTAGATTTCCTGTATACACACACGTATGTATTGCATCCAAATGATCTCTCTTTAATTTGAGGTCTAGGAAGTCAATGTGGTCTTTATCAATATTGAATGTAAACCTTAGGTTCATATGGTTCGTATTTAGTTATTTAATGAATAGATGAAGATCTTGTAGGGTGCCTGCCCAAATTAATAGTATATCATCGATATATCTTTTCCATAGGATGATGTTATCAGTGAAACCATTCATGGTTTCATTAAACACTTTTGTTCGTTCCCATAGTCCTAGATACAAATTTGCATAGCTGGGGGCACATACTGTGCCCATAGATGTACATTGTACTTGTTGGTACCATGTCTTATTGAAAATGAAGAAATGCTTTGTAAGGGTAAATTTGAGTAGTTCAAGAATGAATTCATTAAATTTGGTGACAGTGTTGTCTTTTTCAGCTAGAAAATATGCAACTGCCTCTATACCCAGGTTATGTGGAATGCTTGAGTATAGGTTCTCCACATCGATGGTTACTAATAGAGCCGCTTGAGGAATATGTATTCTATCTAGGGGTCTTAAGATATCCAGTGTATCTTTCAAGTAGGCTGATAAGCTTTCAACCATATCTTTGATGTAATCATCCACAAAGGTACTTATTTTTTCTGTTAGATTATTGTTTCCTGAGACTATTGGTCGACCAGGTACTGGCTTCACTTTTTTATGTACTTTAGGTAAGGCGTAAAATGTGGCAATCGTTGAAAATGTTGTTTTCGAAGGTAGTCATATGTGTCTTGATCAATAAGTTTGTTATCTTTTGCTGTTCTGAGTATTTCTCCCAACTCTTTACTGAAGGTGGACAGAGGATTATTGCTTAATATTGTATACGTATGTTTGTCAGAGAGTAGTTTTTAACACATGGATATATATTCCTGTTGATCCTGCAATACAATATTGACACCTTTGTCTGCTGGCTTTAATACAATTGGTGCATCCTGTAATTCCTTCATTGCTTTTCTCTCTAGCTTATTCAGATTTTGTTTAATTGGTTTAATGTCAGATTGGGTTGAATCATAAAGTTTTCTCAGATCTCTTTTTAAACTTGATCAGTAAAGACTTTTAGGTTGGCATGTTGGTTTAAGTCTGGAGTGAATCTACTCTGTTTTCTTCTCTGCATAGATTTAATATTTGATGTCTGTTCAGGGAGTTGTTCATTAAGGAGTGACATTAGATCATCAAAGATATCTTCATCTTCTTTTTGTAAGCCTAGACTGATGTGTATTCTCTCTGTTTTCACAGAAAAATATTTCTTTAAAGCCAGTTTACGTATAAATAAGTTGATGTCCTTGATATTTGTAAACAAATCAGACCGGCTTGGAGGTATATAAGAGAGTCCTTTCATTAGGAGAGATACATGAGCCTGTTTCAACTGAGAATTTGAAAGATTAATTATTTTGTCATCCATATGTGATTCTCGTGTGTTTTGACTGTCCAGACTTAAGGTTGTTGCCGCATTTTACGCTTAACCTAAAGTACAAAAAAAAGTGAAGGAGTGTTCCCATCTCATTTTTATTTGATTCAAAATCAATTTTCTTTCCAAATGTTGAAGGTTCTAGGACTTTGTTGGCAATGGGAATGATTGACTTAGAATATGCCTTGTTTATTGTTTCTTTTTTTGTCTTAGATGATTTTTTTCAATTTTCTGTTTTTTTTGTCACGACCTGATGTTAATTCATCTACTGTTTGTAATTTCATCTTGTTTTTTTAGTCGCGCCCCCTCTCTAAAAAATGTTGCATGGTTGGTTGTATAGTTGGTTGATTAGAACCGAATCTAGTGTTCGGTCTCTGTCCTATGATTCCTCGTGCTGGCTTCCGTAATTGATAATTATATCTTCTTTGTGGATTTTCATCTCTATCTGATAGATCCAGATCAGAAGAGCTTATGTTTGTATCATTTTGTTTTCTAATGGTGGTGATAAATTTGTATACTCTTCCATTGTTATAATCAAAGCTATCTCTAGCAAACTTATTTTGTTTCCGTGATGTTATTTCTTTTTTAAATTTATCAATATTGTTGCGTAATTTAGTATTGATGTCATTATATTCATCCACGTCTTTAAATTTTTCAAGTTCTTGTTGACATTGAGCAACTTTTTGATTAATTGATTCCAAGTTTTGTTGTTCCGTTTGGAGTATAAAATCCATTAGGTTTTGTTATTTGTTATTGCAGTACATTTAGTGATAAAGTCATCATCACATAGGTGTCATGCAGGAGATAGCTGTATTCTCATTCCTCTTGGAATTATTTTGGTTTTTGTTTGTCTCCCTTACTGCTCTCACTTGTTTTTTAAGAAATTTTTGTATTTTGTTTGTGATGTTTATAATGTTTATATCTGTAGTGGGTTTAGATGCACTATATTCACTGTCAGTGAATGTTTCTTCTGCTTCTTTGATAAGATCTGTTATATTCCAATTAGTCATATTGGATGTTGCCATGATGATTACTATTTGAGAATACTTTTTAGAGAGTATAAAGGGCTCAAAACTATTTTTCACCTTTAGTAAGTATGATAAAGTTTAAAGTTGTAATGGTTAATAGTCATGACTGTATAAAAGGTCTTTTCTTGTAAGTGATTGGATTGAACTAACAATTATATAAAAATGATCATGTGACCTTTACAATTTCCTAGTGCTTAACACTAAATTTTAAGGCGAAGGAGATTCTTTAATAAAGAAATTTGAGGAGATATTTAGTGTAATCCAGGATTGAACGTCAATATTACAGAAAAAATAATAGTTAAAAAGAGTCTATCCTAAGATAATAGCTGTAATTCAAAAAGGTATCACTGTCCCACAATACTCTGAGATTTTTTTTCCAAAATGTGACCACCTTAATTTTGACAAATTAGATTGTAAAACTGTTGAAAATATTCTTATTCCATTACTTTAAAAAAATGTGTGTTTTATTTTTAACCCCCCCGCCACAAATATTTTCTATGCGCAAAATGCTCCATACGCTAATCAGGTGAACTGCTTCTGTATCTAATTCTAGGATACAATCCGGCTCACCATAAAAAAAGAGGACAGCGATTGCTCTCATTTCAACTGATTTATTTCAATATTTTAAAACTATGCTACAGTAAATGAGTTTAATAACTCTCGTAAGATATAAATATTCTTAAGCTGTAAATCTGGTTATAAACAGAAGTAGTTAAGTAAAAGGAGAAAAAGTAAAAAAAGGATAAAAAAGTTTGAGTAATATGTTATTTACTTACTATATAAAATGTTTACAATATTAGACTTAATATTCCGTTTTGCTACGTAAAATATCTGACATAAATAGCAGAAGAAAAAGATAAATATAGTTCTGAGAACTATAATTCTTTTATTACATAAAATGTTTAAAACCATAGATTTGTTATTGTTAGATTAAGAAAAGTTGAAAAAATAAATGGGGAGAAAAGAATTACAGTAAAAAGATATAATAATAGGAAAATGGTATGTTATAAAAATGTAATTGTGTTGTGTATTTTTACTGTTATCATTTATACTGAAGTGCATTTACAACACTTGAGTTGTTTATTTGTATTCTCTGTTTTTACAAGGATAGACCATATTTCAAGGAGCACACCATTGATTAGTGTATCAGATAGATAGAAACTAACCTTATTCTTCTTGCACAGATATTAAAATGGTACAAAGCACCAAGCCCCACTAGCCCCTTGACTGGTCGAGCGACTTTCCAGCCAATCACTAAGATCTGGTTTGATACTGACAAAGTAATTTTGATTGACTGCCTGATGTCCACCGGTCATTTCCATTAGACAAAACTCATCTGGTATCTTTCTGTTGTCAATAGTTTAGAGGGGTTCAGGTTTATTCCAGTCTCCAGACCTGATCTGTTTCTTATGGTCCGCCTTTTAAAACTCCAGGGCCTGGTTTTACAATACTTTTATTTATATATGTCATTGGAGTTAAAAGTTCACTCAGTCATTTACCCTGACCATATTTCACCCAATAAACAATGATAGGAAATAAAGGCACAAATTAAATAAGGTATTCAAATTAGTCAGTTTTAACTTACCTTCTTAGCACTTGCTATCTAACTAGGGAATATACAAACTTACAGTCATTACCACTAGACAAGTCACTAACAGCACACTCTGAACACACATAAATTCCTTAAAACACATCTCATGTCCATTTTGATATCCTTTTGATGTTGGCAATCGCATGAGCTAGGGTACCAAGAACAGAGTTCATGACTTTAGGGGCTGTGAGAGATTGGCTTAGGGCCATAAAGGTCTCTTGCTTGTGGGGATTCCCACCCTGACCCCAAAAGTCAGTTATGACTAGATGCAAGCTGGTAAATCCATCAGAAGAGGGAAAATGAAAGCATGTATGAGGAGCTAAAGACTTTAACAGTGAATGAATTCCCCTATTATTACCAAAAGATTTTGCATTTAGAGTTCAACACATTCCAGTGGATCAAAAATATTAATTCACAGTAATGTATATATTAAATTTGGTGACACCCTCAACATGACATTTAAAACTTGATGCTCTTGGTGAATTTATAACTCTGCTTACATTTCAGCACATGGAAATTGTTTTAACATTTAATTACATCGGTGATAAGCAGAAATGATTTGCACGAAAAGGAAAGCTATATCATAAACCGAGTAATGATAAAATGGGTGCAATTAAATCTGTGCTATTGTTTATTGAAGACTGGACAAGACATTGACTAAGACGAGAGTTTGTTATTATTATGTATCTTAATAAATAGATTGCTACATGAGAATTTCTATTCATGATGTTGAAGTTTTTAAGGCACTTCTTGTGTTTGTGTAAAGACACAAAGTCAATATATTAGTGATTATATATATATATATATATATATATATATATATATATATATATATATATATATATAGTAAATAAATAGTACATTTATGTTCACATTTAAACGTCTAAAATGTGTGTGTGTGTGTATATATATATATATATATATATATATATATATATATATACACTGTGACAATGTATCAATCTCCTACTGGGTCTGTGCCCTTGTTTCTAGCACAAGTGAATGAACACTTTCATATATTTGCCAGTAATACAAACATGACACAACAAAACAAATTAAATAAATTAACAGGCCTAGCCTCCTTTAAAGCACTAATCTTACTTTTAAAGTCAGTTCCCTCACTAACCAGAGTTTCATCCAGCTAATCAGGATGGAGCAAAAACAAAATAATAAACATTGGCTTGCTTATCAGCTCCCACAATGCAGTGTCTTTCCAGGTGTCTTTTTCCACCTTTTTCTTTTTGCATGCAGATCGCTCATTGGCTCCCAATAGACACCTCTCTGGGTTCACCTGTCTTTGTCTTGACCCAGATTTAGTAAATACCTTTCTGGGTTTCTTTCTTGCAGCTCTGACAAACAGTGTTCACTTCCGTGAATCTGTATTTTGCTTTAAGCAAATTTTCCCTAGTTTGCTCTTTCAGCTTTGCAAGGCTGCAAACATAGCTTGTTTCAATTAGCCTCTCAATTCAGTCCATTAATAGCGCCACATCTATCTCTCATCTCCTATGTTTTAAGGGCTGTGTACACCTGAACTATTTGAACTCATCAAGGAGTTAACTCTTTCACCTCCTGGGGGGAAAGGGAGCTTTACCATATTTGTGGCCCATGCAAAGCTCTGGTCTCACTCTGTCAGTATAACTATATTGAGACACAGAGAGGCCGCAACATTGACCAGACATAGTAGTTATCATACTTAAAGGACTATTAAGTGTCAAAGAAAAATTCAACCAAGGAAGCTCACCACTAAAGACAGTTATTTATGTCTGCATACTATCCTCTCATCTTGTACAAGTGGACCAGCATATGGAAGATAAGTACAATAGCCACATTTAGACCCACTGTTCCCACAGAATGCAGATTATACCATCATAATGATACAAACAACAATATTTAACTTCACACCATGAAAATAAATGGCATGAAAAGCATATGTACTATACTTTTTGACAGTAAGGTGGTTGTGTGCTCACTAATAAGGAGAGACCTTTCTAATACTCATGTTATTTTATTGAGCCTCATGTGCAAGTTGTGAAGATGTTCCACTGAACAATAAAGGAAATGGAGAAATCTCCACTCACAGCTGAGAAAGCTGTCACTAGTTAGTGAATATAGACCAGGTAGATAAGTTCAAAGATGAGAGCTTTCTCTAAGGGGAGAGAATGCTCTCATATTCACGGCTTTGATAAAGCATCTAATATCTTAGATTATTACTCAGGGCAATAATTCCTTGTGTTTCTGTATGTTTAAATTTGTTTTGTCATTAACACTTGAATCAATGTTGTCATAAACCTGAAAATTGTGTTGTCCTAAATCCTGTAACAGTTGAAACTGGATTAAAGTGCTATACAAAAATATGAGTAAATATATAAATACATAAATAAATAAATATTCATGTTATTCAATATTGCTTATTTCCTAAAGGTGAAGAGATGTATCAACCTTGAATTTAGAGTATCATAGAGTAACTTTGGAGCTGTAAAGGTTTGAATCACAGGAGATTCGGCAGTGCTTGAGGGAAGCAATATAAGATGTGTTCACCCTTCCTCAGCTGAGCATGTTTACACTGTACTAAGTCCAAACACTGATTTTCAAGTAAATTTTGCATTGCGTTTTGGGACATTTTATAAGTTTCCACGTTAACATTTCTGCTATAGCTGTTCTGCAAAATAAAAAAGGCTGTGATCTAATCTCTCATATGTGATTCTGAATATCAGCCACCTCTCATACTATCAATTGCAGAATTATTTAAAAATGCTAGATAATAGGCCTAAAACAGAAAACTCAGTTATACAAGATAGTCACATAGTATGGGGGAAAATTCAAACAAAACATAAACGAAAAGATAAAAACCCAATAATAAGTGTTTTTTTTTCTCATAATATTGTATTAAACATATAATAAATGCTTTATTATATAGCTCATGAAAACAAAGAGAAATAGATAAAAAAAATACATTTATTACAAATAATACTGAAATAATACCATTGTCTGATTTATGGAGAAATATAAGATATGTAGAGCAGATTAATTCAAATATAATCATTTGAAACCCCTCATTACCTCATTTGTTAAAAAGATAAAATAATTTAAACAGACTTTCAGCTTTTATGTATGGAAACCATTAGTAGCAGGAGTGGAGCTACCAGTGGTGCCGGTGGTGCAGTGCACCAGGATCCTCCTCTGGGGCTCTAATGCTATAAAAATATATATAAATATATATTTATTTATTTTCATTTTTCTTTTCTGTAGTGTGGGGGCTACTGGGTTTTCCCCACCCCAGCCCAACCCACCTTTCCCCCTTACAATCAGTGTTACATATATTTATGAATAAAATAGCAGAAATGTAAAAAAGCAATAAACTACATTTAAGCCACAAAGAAATTGTAAAACATATATTGTAAAGATGCATGGCAGAGGTATTTAGAAGTAAAAGTAGAGAGATTTAAGTAGAGAGAATTAATACCTTAGTTTTTTTGGAAGGAATATTGACAGAATCAATTAGATCTACGTTCACAAAATTAGTATAGCTATTTTATAATTTTACCACTAGATGTCAGTATTGCTTTGTTAAAAGAATTATTACTAATACTAGGCTTATTGTCTTTCTTCGACTATATACAATGAGCACTTTTCCTGTCATAATTAAAAATAGATAACAACTAGTCATACATGAACATCTATAAAGGGGGTGACTAATGAGGAGTGATTTAATAGGCAAAAATAATTTCATACTAGTAAATAATGTTAAATGACTATTGTATGACTAAATGTGTATTTGAGTCTAAGAGCATGCAGCCCTATTAAATTGGGGCTACGTTGTAAAACATAGCCTGTAACTCGAGATTTACATGTTATGGCCCTGTAACGTTGCACGCAGCGGGCTTTGCATGATAACACGCCGGACGGCCGAGAATAGGCTACGTGCTGAGCAACGTTGAACTTTGCGCACATAAATCCTTTGATCTGACGAGCTCGTAACCGCTACTTGTTCAATTCAGCTATTAATTTGCTACGTGGCCACTCACGAGCAAGTACGTAACACACAAATGAAGCCCAAAGGACGTGTGCTTGAGAGCACCCGCAAGGGGTGTAAAAGACCAATACGTAGCACTTGTAATGCAAATAACAACACTCTACTATACTTTCTACAGGGAAAGTGATGTTAGGTCTTAGAATTAATAGCACAACATTCTCAAGCCCCCATTATATCTGGCCTGTGGGACCGATCGGAAACTGGAATTGAAGCACGTAGGACTGCAAAATCTACCCTCCCGTTTTTCAGTGACGTAACGCTAATGATCTCTTGTTCCATTGGCTCCATATGAACCCGTAACTACGTGATTGCTTAATTTTTTTGCGTTCGAGCGCACAACCCCAACAGCCGAGAACTAGTTTACGAGATAGCATCTCTGTGGGGAAAGGGGGTATATTTCAAATCCTATTAACTCCAATTATATAACAATTCCTTCTCCCCTCAACCTCCTACCTCATCCATCCCATCCAGTATTATTACGTAGGTAAGGTTTTAGTCAGCATTTCTGATCTCCCAAAAAAGGGTGCAATTATTAACAATAACTGCTGTCTACCCCTTAGGCATTAAAATATATTTTCTTGGGCACAGGGATCTTCCCCTTATGTTGTGAAAAGTCCTTGAGCTTAAAGAACTTTTCCTCAAACGTTTTATTTTCTCCAGCAGCAGCATAACCTGCAACTGAAACTGCCTCTGTCCTGATCACTTTAAACTCCAACCCAGCACTGCCACCTAGTGTCCATTCACACTTATTGCAGCAGTATTATAGAGACTGACTTAGGTGAAAGAGACTACAAAGCCACCTTTTGTCTTACCACTTCCACTTCAGCTAATAACAGAACATTACAATTTGGAAATTCATACAAACTCCAGAGCTGCAACCCAAAATCACTGGGGTCGAGCTGGAAAGGGAACAAGAAGTGCTCAGCACTAGCTCCTCAAAAAGCACAGATAAATCTGGGGGAATCGACCCCAAAAAGACCCCACAACTGCAAACAAACATCATCCCCACACTCAGGGGACACAGCCGATCCCACCAATACAAAATTTATAATAAAGATATCACTACCCCCACCACGTGGTCAAGGCCTACCTCATCAGGCCTCCCCGGTGAGAGGGGCCGACACAGCCTCAACAGAGGGAAGCGGAGCGGCGCGCAGCCGGGCCCAACCGGACAGAACACAACCAGAAAATAAGGTGGAGCAGCGGGGCGCCATCAAGCCAGTGACCCAAGGGATTCAACCCAAAGGGCTCCACTGCCACCTTGTGGCCAAAAGCTATATCTACAATCCAGACTTCAACAAAACCTATCTGCAACAACAGAGACCTAAACTGAGGGTTATCAACCCCAAAACAGTAAAAGGCAAACTCCTGATAATATATCCCTAACAAGGTGGGAAGATAAAACAGAAACGGAACAACCTCAACACTATACTCACGGACTAGACAAGGGGTCAAATTAATGCCCATGAGCAATAACGGGCACTATCAACAAGGAGCCCAACTCATTCACCAACCTCAAGGAAGATAACAAGACAAAAGAAAATATGAAAGACGGCTAAAAAAGGGGAGAAACAGCAGGAACTCCAAAAACAGATAACCAACCAGAAATGACAGATTAAAGCCAAATCAACAAGATGCAAAGGAAAACATAACCAAACAGCAAAGGGTCACAAGCCAAAGGGCAACTACAACTAGCGACTACCTAAGCTCTACAAAACCACACCCTCCCAGATACAAGATTGGGAAAAGCAGGAAAAGTGTACCAAGCAAAAGTATAGAGGAACACTTCAAACCCACAGAGCACTTTCACCTGGCAACAACACAGACAGCCATGGATCCACCGGAAACCTCAGAACCAGAAGATGGCGCCACTCCTCCATCTCCACACATGGATGTCTCAGAAAAATCAACGGAGAGATTTGAAAAATTATTAAAGGACTACATAACTTCAGCAGTGAGGGACATCAGGAAAGAGATCCACGATATCGGACAACGGACCCACCAACTAGAGGAGATAACAGATAAAATAATAGAAACACAAATCAAAGACAGAAAAGACATCACCAGCAACACGGATAAGATAGCAGAAATGGAAAGCAAATACGAGGACCTGGAAAACAGGTCCCGTAGATACAATTTAAGATACAGAGGCATCTCCTCCCAAGTCACGGAACTGAAGCAATACATAACAGCAGTAACCCACACACTGCTACCAGAGGGTGGAATAGAAGAAGATGAGATTGAGAGAGCACACAGAGCCCTGGGACCTGCTAGAAACACAAACACACCAAAAGACGTCATTGTCAGATACTTAAAACAAAGCAATAGAGATCTCATTCTGTCAGCAACAAGGAAGATAAGAGCTATGAAAGGCCCGGATGGCAGTGACCTGCAAATTTTCATGGACCTCTCTACCATAACTTTGGAAAAAAGGCGAGCAATGAGACCAATACTGCAAACTCTTATTTCACATAGAATCTCCTACAGATGGGGATTCCCATTCGCCCTAATCTTCCAGGCGAACGGGTCATTTCATAAAGTCAATAACCCAGATAAGGGTCACAAACTTTTACAACAACTACAACTAAAACAACTGCCCGGACAAGAACCACATACCAACAACGACGCAAGCCAAAGGCCCATTAGGGCCTGGACGGAGACTACCCATAGTAAAAGCACAAAGAAAACCCGGGAAGAAAAGCCCACACCTCCAAGAGACACAGCAAATAAAAATCAGGAGAGAGTCACCTGAACAAAATAACCGTACAAACTCATCATTACGACAAAACTGGTTGAATCACTTCTAGGAATAATGAACAACAAATAAAACAAAGATCATCCCAGATACTATACAACCGCAACAAATAACACAAGAAAACAGCAAAGACATTAGCAACAAACACACCCGGTTGCTCGCACACTAAATAAATCTTGACATAAAGGATAATTAAGCGGAAACACACATGGAGTTCCTGTAGTCAGTTCAGATACAGGAAAACATAAAATTTGAGTAGTGCGCTAGGCACTACTAACCAGATATACACAGACTGAAGAGAACCCTTCATAACAGAAGGACACTACAATAAGGAACTGAATTAAATAATATAGAATAGGCACTAGGTCACGGTTATTCTCCCAGAGGGAAAGCGGAAAACAGATCCCCTTTACTCTCTAAACCAAGGGTACTTCTACTAAAGTGTCTGGAGAATTTGTTGTTAACCATGGTTGCTTATTACAAGTTTACGTTAAACGAATGTTATGTATTTATGTTATGCATGTTACTAAAGTCATTTTGTGTTTGCTTACATTACAAGCGGCTCCACACAATTACACAAGGTCACGAGCCTCAAGGTCAACTGGACTCCGTAGGGGGAGGGCCCCGGGACCAGGAATAACAGACAGGTGAGATCAACCTACACAGACAAAAACCACGACACACACATGGCAGAGGTCACATTTTATCTCATTTCCCATAACGTAAAGGGTTTTAATACCCCTTTCAAAAGAAGGAAGGCATTCCTCTTTTACAAAAAGTATAAACCGGCGGTGCTCTTCATACAGGAGACACATTTTGCCCATGACAAACTACCAAAATACCTTCACAGGGAATACCCTACCTTTTACTCAGCCACACAGAAAACCAAGAGAGCAGGGGCCACAATAATAATACATAAATTGTTCACATTTCAATTAGAACGTAAAATCGTGGATAAGGAAGGGGACTTCATTATCTTAATTGGATCGATACTAGGGGAAAAAAATCACCCTAATAAGCCTCTACGCACCCACCACTGCGCCACACAAATCCCTAATCAAACTACTGAATACCTTAATCACTTAATCATTTTGGGAGGAGACCTCAATCTCACTCTACAAGCCACACTAGACAGGTCGGGAAATAAATCAGACTTAAGATTTAGTAAGCAACTACAAAAGATTAAAATGCTAATGCAAAATAATAACATAATAGATGCATGGAGGGGACATCACCCCCTGGAAAGGGAATACACCTTCTTCTCCCCCACACATCAAACGTACTCCCAAATAGATATGATATTTCTGGACTCTGGGTTGTTTGACCACTCTAGCAATGCACAAATAATCCCCTGTCCATGGTCCGATCACTCTGCGGTGGCCATCACTTTGAACCTGAACACAGGGTTAAAATCCAAATTTAACTGGAGACTAAATGAGTCCCTTATTGTCATACCAGAAACAAAAATGCAAATACAATCAGAACTGACACGATACTTTGAACAAAATGAAAAACTAGAGACAGGAATAGGCTGGCTCTGGCTAGCCCATAAGGCCTATATGCGAGGATCCATTATAAGGATAGCCACCACTTACAAAAAGACCCTTAATCAAAAAAAGGCAGACTTAACTAAAAAATTACACAAACTAGAGACCTTAAACCAAATGAAGCTGACCCCTACAAGGACAGCGGAAATAGTAAAAACAAGACAAGAATTAGATAACATTCTAACAATTAAAACAAATAGAATAATCAAATATTCCAAATAAAAACAGCAGATGGCCATATAACCCAAAGCCAATCCAAATACAAGAAACCTTTAAAAACTTATACCAGAAAATCTACACATCAGAGAAAACCTCTACAACACACCAGATCCAAAACTATCTAAGCGGCCTAGATTTACCAGAAATATCAACCACAGATCTAGAAGCCCTTAATACAGAAATTACACTAAATGAAGTCAGGGAAAGAATTGAAGGAATGAAACTAGGAAAGGCGCCAGGACCAGATGGGTACCCAAATATTTATTACAAGACATTCACTGATCACTTGTCACCATACCTAGCAAAATTATTCAATTCACGAATTCACACAAGCAAGCCTCATTTTCTTCCCCAAGCCAGGCCGCGATCCCATAGAAGCCAAGAACTATCGACCCATCTCCCTATTAAACGGCGACCTTACGATACTAGCAAAAATTATGGCCTGCAGAATCTCAAAATTCCTTCCAAAATTGGTACACAAAGATCAAGTTGGATCAGAAGGATTATGAATGTTATGCATATAGCCAAGGCAAACAACAAATCACTCTGCACCATCGCTTTTGACCTAGAGAAAGCCTTTGATTCCCTAGAGTGGGGCTATCTGAAAGGAGTGCTACACAAAATGGGGATCAGGGGAAATGTTCTCAACGTCTTTAACACCCTATACAATAAACCCAAAGCATTCCTGAAATTAGAAGGGGAAAACATAAATTACATCGACATAGAAAGAGGGACGAGACAGGGGTGCCCCTTGTTACCATTACTATTCGCTTTGGCGATAGAACCTCTCGCACAGAGAATCAGGGCGGATGGGGGTATCAAGGGGGTTTGGGTTGGGTCCCACCAATTCAAATGCTGAATGTATGCAGATGACATTCTATGCACTGTGACCAAGCCGGAATCCTCTATACCCCCCCTGCTGGAGACCCTGGACCAATTCGGAATGATTTTGGGATTAAAAGTTAATTATAATAAAACTGAGGCTATGGGCTCCAACATTCCGGAACAAACCTTAACCAGACTAAAAACAAAATATAACTTTACATGGTCCTCAGACCAAATCAACTATCTGGGAATAAAACTGACCCCCGACCTGTCTGGGCTGTATGAGGCCAACTATCCACCTATATTCAAAACCCTATATGCAGACGCATAAATTCCATCAAATTAAACATATTACCAAGGCTGTTGTACTTGTTTAGGACCCTCCCTATTTCCATAAAACGAAAAGACTTAGACAAATTTAAAAGGCATCTAACAAGATTCATATGGTGCAACAAAAAACCTTGAATTTCAAAGAAGCTGCTATATAGCAATTATAACACCGGGGGCATAGCGTGCCCGGACCAAAAAGCTTACTATACATCAGCCCAACTAGCATTCCTTTCCCAATCCCACTCCGTGGTGCACCAGCCAATCTGGGTATTTGTGGAGAACATACAAATGCACCCACATAAATGGGACAACGTGACATGGTCGCCCACCATACCACAGGCATGCGAGAAACACAGCAACCCAATCATCAGACATATATTACACACCTGGCACAAAACCAACAAGGCACACCACATAACAAGAGGCCTATCAAACTTAACACCCACTTTAACAATCCCAACGATATGGGATACATTAGACAAGGACTCAATTAACTGGTGGTCCTTGAACAAACTAGACACCCTAGACAAATGGATACAAAATGATAAGGTCCTTACCTTTGACCAGCTCCGACATAACCATAACATCCCATTAAGAGAACATTTCAACTTTTGTAAGATAAAACACTACATAACAACACTTATTAGGAAATGGGGAGCCCCCAGACCAAACTGGCTAAGCGTGATCTGCCAAAAAGCCCCACTCACAAAAGGCATCATAAGCACACTATATGCAGCAATTAGAGAGAAGCACAACAACAACACAGCTCCCTTTAAGTGGAAGTGGGATCGAAACATAGGAACCCCAAAAGACGATAAGGCCTGAGAGAAAACCTGCCTCAAACTTGTGAAGAGCCCCCTGAGCTATTCCCTTAGGGAAACATCCATAAAATTCCTCCATAGAGCATATTATACACCTGCAAAACTACACACCATTAACACGCGAATCCCCCCACAATGTTTCAGGCACTGCCAGGATAGGGGGACATTCGAACATATATGGTGGGAATACTCCATAGCCCTAAACCTCTGGAACAAAGTGGTAAAACTAGCCTCAGAGACACTGCATACACCAATCCCTTGGTCAATTGACACATGCCTCCTAGGAGGACCTATTACACATATTTCAAAAAGCCAGAATAAATGGTTTCAGTACCTGATGCGATCAGCAAAAAGCCACATAGCTAAAAAATGGCGAACCCAAGACCTCAGGATACAAGAGGTAATACACAAATTAAATGGCATAATGTTGTTTGACAGATTCACACACACGACTAACAACACATACCCAAAATTTCTAGAAATATGGGGGGCATGGACAACCTCCACACAGGCAATAGAAATATAACAAACATAAACACAGATAGCAGACAAACTAGGAGATAAACCAATTCAAGAAAAGTGAACTGGGGCCCCCCCCTTGCCGGACTCCACAGACCAGCGCCAAACGGCAAGACTCAGAGGTGAGTGACCTACTTCAAACTACTGTCTAGTATACATACAAACACGGTCCCTCGACATGAAAGGACGGAAAGAAGAATCATTAGACACAAGCACACGAATGACACTGTAGTTAAAGTTGTTATATCCAGTTAATTTTATTTTGTATGTTAAAAACTGTAACAAGAGGTAGCATATCATACTAAAACCATCAGAAATCTCAAAAACAGACAAACAACCACGCTACCAGTTTATTGTTACTTAGAAAGGTTTAGAAAAAGGAAACCGTAATGGAACTGTCACTAAATGAAAATGTCCCCATCATATAAGTTTACGGTTAAGCAATCTACAACATAAATTTGGCCTGCGAGCCATCGCTGAAACATTAATACTGTATAAGATTTACAACTATGTGACAATAAAAACTATTGAAACAAAAAAAAATATATATATTTTCTTTAGTTTAAAGCAATGCAGGGCATTGACCCCAGGAATAAATAGTATAATTAGAGTAATTGGTCTGACCACTTATGCTCTTTTTATTTCATATGGCTTCAAACTGAAAACAAAAGATTCAAAGCCACAGTGGTAATTAACAATTATTGTCATTCACATCCCAATAGCAAGATATTTCACTCTGCATGGTGGGTGGTTTGGAAAGGCTGACAAGTGAAAATTACAGACAATAGATTTTCATAACATTCAGTTGATCAAATATGTTTTATTACAGTACCTATAGTTTTAAATGACATCACATATGGAACGTTCACTGTGTTACTTTAGGAAAGTAGATAATGTTATCTGAACACAGACTCCATGAAGCACATCTGTTGTGCAATGTAATACTGGCTGAGAATCAAGCAGGTCATTGGTCCCTGGCAGGATATAGAAAGGGAAGACTTCCATTACTTACTTAGCAGCTTGTTTTGTTGATAAATGTTGCTTTTGTAAGTAAGAGCTCTCCCTCTCCCTCCCTTTTCTTGGCAGAGCACACATTTCCTTTGCACGCTATTCATTATTATTTCTCAACCTATTTGATATTAGTAATTATGATATACACTAACTGCATACATGTGGACACCAACTACTCAGTCAGAAGTGTGTACAAGTAGTTTGTACAACATCAACATTTGATCAATCTAGTCTGGATTGTTTCTCTGGAAGTGATAGCTATGGGAAGAGGCTGAAATTTTCTTTAAACCTCATTACCACATTTTTACCAAAAGTATGTATTACATATATGTTTTGACTCCCCATGCTTGTATTACTTTCTGTGTTCCTTCTTCTTCTTTCTCCTCTTCTTCCTCCTCCTCCTCCCAAATCAAACACTGACAGTGTAACAATCTTATAAGAAATGGGATTAAAAGTGCTCAAAACAACCCCTTTATTGTATAATGCACTGTTTTTATTATTAATGTTTTAAATATTTTTTCAGGATATTAACCCTGCTTCTTTAGCAATCACTAATATAAAGACTAAATGTTACTTAAATGGAGTCCATGAGGGGAATTTACTAAGCATATCAAGATGATGTGAGAAGAGACGTGGTCTATTTTTTTCCCCACAGGAAATTGTTCTTGTTCAGTTGTTTATTAGTGGCCAACCCTTAGAAAATACATAGTAATACAAGAATGCACATCCCAGCCTCTTGAAATGCATAGTAAATTTTACCCATGACAGAACCAATGCCCAAATAAGCCAATAGGAAATGTGAACATCATACATCAGTGCAGTTACAGCTGCTATAACTAGCTACAGCAAGGGAATATATATATATATATATATGTGTATATATATATATATATATATATATATATATATATATATATATATATATATATATATATATATATATAGTGCCTTGCAAAAGTTTTCACACCCGTTGACTTTTTACCTAATTTTTTACATTACAGCCTTAAATTCAATGTTTTGTTAATCTGAATTTTATGTGATGGATAAGAACACAATAGTCTAAGTTGGTGAAATGAAATGAGAAAAATATATCCAGAAAACTATTTTTTAGAAAATTGGCATGTGCGTATGTATTCACCACCTTTGTTATGAAGCCCATAAAAAGCTCTGGTGCAACCAATTACTTTCAGAAGTCAAATAATTAGTGAAATGATGTCCACCTGTGTGCAATCTAAGTGTCACAAGGATCTGTCACTACATATACACACCTTTTTTGAAAGGCCCCATGGCCGCAACACCTAAGCAAGAGGCACCACTAACCAAACACTGCCATGAAGACAAAGGAACTCTCCAAACAAGTAAGGGACAATGCTGTTGAGAAGTACAAGTCAAGGATAGGTTCTAATCTTTGCTAATCTAGCTTTGTCCTGAAGTTCACTCGGAGCAGTGACCTGGGGCGGTTTGTTCACAATGTTTCAGGGATGGGTGATTAACATAGCTATGTAGGGCTTACTCTGTAGTTAGGGCAGTCGTAAATGCTTTTTCTGAGATTTACATGAGGCGCTTAGTTTGGAAAATCCAATGTTTATTAAGTGTCTTTAGTTTGTTGGTTTAATGTGCAATAATCGCTGGGGTAATGTTAATGTTGTGATATCATGTAGAACAAAATATTAAAATGTGCTTTTGTTTGGAACAGTCTTAAAACATCTAAGATAATATTTGAAATAATATTTTGTCCATCCTATTGGTATCTGATAGCTTGCAGCTCTTGACTCCTATTGTTTTTCCAGATGAGGTGGAATTGGACCTGATGACATTAGCATTGCCACCGAGATCTTCTAGCAGATGTGGCAAGATCTATCAGTGCCTTTCACCCACTGTAGGGCTTCTTCCTTGATCAAACAGGTAGGAGAATATCCATTTGATTACATTGTTTGGGTGAAAATAGATGATGTAAATTGTATTGTCTAGAAAAACTCAAGAAATGTTTGAGTAGCTTAAAAAGTATGACAAAAATGGATGCTCTTTACCTTTGCAATAAGTTTATTCTCTTTGAATAATAGTCAGATTTGGCAGGTTACATTTGTATTACGTAGATATAGAATCAATAACATCTTCATATCAACAAAGAGATGGTGGCTTGAATTCAACCAAGGGAAAATATCATTCAATTACATTATTTTCCATACTTCTAATCAGAATTGATTCCATCTGAATGCACCTATTTAGTGTGACGGGTCATCATTATCTACAAACAAGAGCAGCTGTTGACTCCAGAGTAAGTTCTAATTTTGTTGACATACTATTTGTACACAATTAAAGGGATATGGAAGATTTCTGGATTTTACTAGGTATATAATATACCTGTGTATTTATTTAGTTTTACGTACTTTATTTTATTAAGACATGATTATAAGCTCTATTTTTACTGCATAAAATCAAATAGTACATTCTTGGGTCTGCCGACGGCAGTTCATGAAGACACAGATTCTGTAGTACTAACTGTGCAGTGCCCTAGCTTATTAGTAACCATCTCTCAGCAACATTCTACAAAGTGCTGCTGAGATTAAGCCACTACACTGCACAACCAACCCTACAGTCCGCGTCTGCAAACACTGCAGTGGGCAGACCCATACAGGGACTATTTGTTTGATTTTAGGTAGTAACTAAGAAGCTTATAAGCACATCTTAATAAAATAAAATACATAGATACACAGATGCACCTTTCATATCCCTTTAACATATACACAAGAAGAAAGTAATCCCATACAGGTTAACTACTATTAGTAGTAGTCGTAGTATTAGTATAAATGTACCTGTTACCAAGGTTCACTTTTTTTATGTAGAGCTCAGTCCTATTTCAACACTTACATTCACCATTCTAATTCTACTGGATCTCTCTGCTGCCTTTGACAAAGTTGACCACCCTCTTCTCATCCAAATTCTACACTCTCTTTACATCTTTGACACTGCTTTCTCATGGTTCCCATCTTATCTAGAAAACGTAACATTTAGTGTCTCCTTCTCTGTCAACACTTCTTTGCCTCTCTTTCGTTAACTGTTGGTGTACCACATGGTTCAGCCCTAAGCCCTTCTTTTCTCCATCAATACATCCTCCCTTGGTACCCTAATAAAATATTTTGGATTTCAGTATCAACTATATGCAGATAACACTCAAATATATCTCTCAGCACCAGAACAACACCCCTCTCTTCTAGTTGAAGTTGCCAACTGCCTCTCTAGCATATTCTCCTGGAATATCTGCCCATCAACTCAAACTCAACATGTCAAGACTGAGCTCCTGATCTTCCCACCCTCTTCCACAGCCTCTACTCTTTGCAAATATCTCACTGTTGACAATGCCATCATCACTCCAACCTCTCAGACCCTTTGTCTTGGGGTTCTATTAGATCCTACCTTTTCTTTCATTCCTTGTATACAAATCAGTCACAAATTTTGTAATTTTTACCTAAATAACATCCACAGATATATGTCACTATCTTACACAGCTAAAATTCTAATTTACTCTCTCGTCATATCTCGCCTCAACTACTGCAACTCACTCCCTCCCCATCACCCATCTGTCCCCACTCCAATCCAAATTGACTGCATCCGCTAGATACATCTACCACACTTAACGCTCAGTATCTGCAGCTCCTCTCTGTCAGTCATTCCACTGGCTTCCCATAGCCTCCAGAATACATTTTTAAATCATTACAATAATGTATAAAGCTCTCAACAACTATGCACCCTATTACATCTCATCTCAACATACTCTCCCAACCACGCTATTTGCTCTGCTAACAACCTTCTTATACCCCCCTCCCTTATCACCTCCTTTCACTCCCACCTCCAGGACTTTTTATGTGCTTTTGCAATGTGTTAAACATGTTTTGATTTGTACGTAACCGCTGTTTAAAGCTGCAGAATATGTTGGAGCGTTACAAATAAATAATAATAATAGTAATAATAATAATTAATATTATTATTATTATTATTATTATTATAAAAAGGAACAGTGGGATGTTGCTTGACAGGACATACCACTTTTTCAATAGGAAAAATAAAATAATCAAAACATAAATAGTTTATTCAGAAAAAAAATAATAGAAGTCCTTAATATTAAGGAAGAATACAGTATCTGTAACAATCTAGGCAACCATGTCTTGCCCAGGGTTACTTACTGTTACTCGTTAATGAGCTAAAGCCCATAAGACAGGGGGGTTTCTATTGGCCAGAATAGTTCAGGTCATTTCAAGCCCCCTCTGCATAGTGGGTTGAGAGTAGGTTCAGCAGTGCAAACAGGACATGCACCAAAAATATTTATACCAGCATGGCATGCTTATCTTCTTCATCACCTCCACTGCTAATCTTAATTAATTATTGTTGATAAAACCTTGAGCTCAGAGCGTGGATCAAGTGGTGGAGCTAGTGAATGGAGAGCCTCAGTGAAAAAAAAATGAGCTGCCCCCCATCCTGCCCCGGTACCAATTAACTCAGTGACCCTCCCCAAAACCCCTTCCCATAAAAGCTCACCTCTCTAAGACTCCTTGCCATAACAGCACCACTTCCCAAGACCCTTTCCACAGCCGCTTCTTTTCCCATAGCTGCTCCCTTACCTTACGTCCTGCCTGCACAAAGCTCCTGTGCCTGCAGCCCAGTTCCAGGATATGCCCTCTCCACTTTCCATCAACATTATCTATGGGTGGGGGACTGGTGCAGCCTAGGGAGCACAGGGAGGGCCATAAGGGCCCTACACTACAGAAATGTATACATATACTATGTCTATGTATCCTTCTAAGCAGCCATCTTAGCATAGTATCCAGTCCTTGTTAGCACCCATCCCCTCTCAGCACCCACCTCACTTAGCCCTCATCCATATTTCATTTGCTTCCCCCTCAAGAACCCATCATGCAGCACATGCTCTCTCTAACCTCTTCAATGATACACATGGGGGCCCCAACATTACAAAAAATAAATAAATAAATTACACAGCATTCACCCCTCTCCAGATAAAGGCCCTGGTTTATTGCACCGCCTGCATCACTGGTAGCTCCACCCCTGACAATCGTAAAATCTATATTATTGTTAAGGCAAGTCTACTTAGAACATTTTATTACAACAAATATGATTACATTTAATTGTATTTGTACTTTTCTTCAATAAATTGGACTTTTGCTTTGTCACTTTAACTGTTTGAATGATGACTGTTAATACAATTAGAGGTATTTAGACAACAAATGATCATTTAACTGGGTATGACCAGAATAAGCCTATCACATTGCTTTCCTTGTTAGTGGTAAGTGCCCACAACCCATGACAGAAGTTTGACCCTCTTATTCTGGTGGTGACAGGACATCCCTGCTGATGTTGAACATCAAACGAGAAAGGTTGGAGGGCCATGTACCACCTGTTCAGCCTTGGTTTAGTATTTTTTCATAGATTTAAACCACAGAATGAGCATGTTGCTCTTTTATGAAATATTTCACTTCTTCCAAAATATTTTGAAGAGTAGGTTTCTTAGACAGACAATTATTTATTTTATCAAATGCCTCTTTGCACTCATTTGACCAGTAAGGCCTCTTTGCACTCATTTGACCAGTTTACCTGTTTGGAAATCACTTATTTTCGTTAAGTTGTTGAGGTGAGTAAAATACTACTCAGTAGATAAAATAACACAGCAACATGATTACTAACGCATTAGAGCCCCCGGTCACTTCCTTCCTGCATTCCTCCTCGTTCCCCCACAGTCTTGGCATGGGGAGGCCGAGCTGAACCTGATCTGTGCTGTCACAGCTCTTATCCAAGATCTGCTCTGCAGCACATGGCCTGGCTGAACAGAGGGGAACTAGGGACCCCTGGTGTAGATAATTCTAAAATTATATTGAAAAGAATAAAATATACTGTATGTCATCCAACTCAGATATGGTGGTGCATAACTATGCACTAGGAATAATCAGCATAGCTTGTTAGGCTACATCAGTCATAGGGAAGGTGCCTTCCATGGCACAAGAGGATTACACTGGATGTCAAGTCATTTCAGGTGGCTCAGCACCTTCAATTTTGATTACAAGACAGCGTCATGACAATAATACATATACTCAAGGTTTCGCTTTTCTTCTATTCACCATTGAAAATTATTGTTCAATAACAGACAATGGACAATGCTTTATTCAAACATAAAAAATTTATGTGGCTACATATGACTGAAAGGTCAACACAAATATTCCATATTTCATAGTTGGACCATGGAGTAAGTTTGCACCCTAGTGAACATAAATACATTTATACACCATTTTATAGATATATTTGAAATATGTATGTGTATACAAACATGAAGTGAGGCTTTTGCCATTGGTTGAAATCAGTCTAGTGACTGGGAGGTGGCGAAAAGGAAAGAGTTTATTTATGAGGACAGGGGGAGGCGGTCTCTCTGTCGATCCTTGGCATAAACTTCTGTCCTTTTGTCTTTTGTCTGTGATAATTCGCTATACGTATTTTTGTATAATTTTTTAATAAAAAGAAGACCAAAAAGGGATTACTGCTAACCAAACTTAAGAAGGAGTACTGCAACTTAAGAAGGGGTACTGCTCCAATCGGAGTCTACTTGCTAACCTCATAATTGGTATAGCTGTGTTCCTCTATTCCATTTTGTAACAGAGTTAAAATAGCCTTTATACAATCTTTCTGTTACATTTTTATAAATTGGATACAACATTAAATAAGGTATTGGAAATCATAGTCCGGATATGGTTCCCAATCCATGATTTTTTCCTTGTGCACATTTTAACCAAACAGACTGATTGCTTAGATAAATTAAGTTTAATCAATTAGGTTATAAAATCCTTTATAATAATCTAATACCTATATAAGAATTTTATTTAGCTACATTATAACCTACAGTGCCTTGCAAAAGTATTCACCCCTCTTGGCATTTTTCGTGTTTTGTTGTCTCACAACCTGGAATTAACATGGATTGTTTGAGGATTTGCATCATTTAATTTACAGAACATGCCCACAACAAGATTTTATTTATATTATGAAGCAAACAAAAAATGGGACAAAATAACAGAAAACGTCAGTGTGCATAACTATTCAGCCCCCTAATGTCAATACTTTGTGGAGCCACCATTTGCGGCGATCACAGCTCCAAGTTGCTTTGGATAGGTCTCTATGAGCTTGCCACATCTTACCACTGGGATTTTTGCCAATTCCACCTTGCAAAACTGCTCCAGCTCCTTCAAGATGGATGGTTTGCGCTTGTGAACAGCAATCTTTAAGTCTGACCACAGATTTTCTATTGGATTGAGGTCTGGGCTTTGACTAGGCCATTCCAACACATTTACATGTTTCCTCTTAAACCACTCAAGTGTTGCTTTAGCAGTGTGTTTTCGGGGTCATTGTCCTGCTGGAAGGTGAACCTCCATCCTAGCCTCAAATCACGCACAGAGTGGTACAGGTTTTGCTCAAGAATATCCCTGTATTTAGCACCATCCATCTTTCCCTCAACTCTGACCAGTTTCCCAGTCCCGGCTGCTGAAAAACATCCCCACAGCATGATGCTGCCACCACCATGTTTCACTGTGGGGATGGTGTTCTTTGGGTGATGTGATATGTTGGGTTTGCACCCACTTACTTTTGCAAGGCACTGTAAGTAGTTTTATATTATTTCAGTATATATTATATGCCTGATATTGCTATTTGCTGCCATAATAGAGTATGTTGATTATTGATCTATGAATATGACATATCACTGAATAGTAATACCAAATACAGTGCCTTGCTAAAGTATTCACCTCCCTTGACTTTTTATCTATTTTGTTACATTACAGCCTTAAGTTCAATGTTTTGTTAACTCGTTTTTTTTATGTGATGGATCAGAACACAATAGTCTAATTTAGTGAAGTGAAATGAGAAACATATATACATAAAACTATTTTTTAGAAATAGAAAACAGAAAATTGGCATGTGCGTATGTATTCACTCCCTTTGTTATGAAGCCAATAAAAAGCTCTGGTGCAACCAATTACCTTCAGAAGTGAAATGATGTCCACTTGGGTGCAATCTAAGTGTCACATGATCTGTCATTACATATACACACCTTTTTTGAGTGGCCCCAGATGCTGCAACACCTAAGCAAGAGGCACCACTAACCAAACATTGCCATGAAGACCAAGGAACTCTCCAAACAAGTAAGGGACAATGTTGTTGAGAAGTACAAGTCAGGGTTAGGTTATAAAAAAAATATCCAAATCTTTGAGGATCCCCAGGAGCCCCATCAAATCTATCATAACCAAATGGAAAGAAAATGGCACAACAGCAAACCTGCCAAGAAACAGCCTCCCACCAAAACTCACAGACCGGGCAAGGAGGGCATTAATCAGAGAGGCAGCACAGAGTCCTAAGGTAACCCTGGAGGAGCTGCAGAGTTCCACAGCAGAGACTGGAGTATCTGTACATTGGACGACAATAAGCCGTAGCTCTGGTCTGATGAGACTTAAATAGAACTTTTCGGCCATCAAAGAAAACGCTATGTCTGGCATAAAACCAACACATCACATCACCCAAAGAAAACCATCAGTGAAACATGGTGGTTGCAGCATCATGCTGTGGGGATGTTTTTCAGCAGCCAGGACTGGGAAACTGGTCAGAGTTGAGGGAAAGATGGATGGTGCTAAATACAGGGATATTCTTGAGCAAAACCTGTACCACTATATGCGTGATTTGAGGCTAAGACGGAGGTTCACCTTACAGCAGGACAATGACCCCAAACACACTGCTAAAGCAACACTTGATTGGTTTAAGAGGAAACATGTAAATGTGTTGGAATGGCCTAGTCATAGCCCAGACCTCAATCCAATAGGAAATCTGTAGTCAGACTAAAAGATTGCTGTTCACAAGCGCAAACCATCCAACTTGAAGTGTTACAAGGAGGAATGGGCAAAAATCACAGTGGTAATATGTGGCAAGCTCATAGAGACTTATCCAAAGCGACTTGGAGCTGTGATTGCCGCAAAAGGTGGCTCTACAAAGTATTGACCTTATGCGAGTGAATAGTTATGCACATTGACTTTTTCTGTTATATTGTCCTATTTGTTGTTTGCTTCACAATAAAAAAAAAACATCTTCAAAGTTGTGGGCATGTTTTGTAAATTAAATTATGCAAATCCTCAAACAATCCATGTTAATTCCAGGTTGTGAGGCAACAAAACACGAAAAATGCCAAGGCCGGTGAATACTTTTGCAAGGCACTGTAGGTTATAAATAACTCATTCACCTACAATGTCTTTGATATCTACTATCTCTTATATTAATTTGTCACATCTGCTCAAATTTACAAAATTCTTGATCTAAGGGGTGCATATAATTTGTTTACATATTAAACACTATCAATACTTGGTCATGCCATTTTGATAGTTCAATGTCCGTGTCACTTTCCGGAACTTCATTAATGATGTTTTCTTATATCTGCTTACCAGATTTCTTGTTTATTTTGGTAATATGCTGGTTTATTCAGAATGTCTAAAAGACCACATAGAACAAATGAGGATAGTCCTAGATTGAATTGTTCCCTGTGTTGGAAAATTGTCTATTCCATGTAAAAACTGTTTAATTATTGGATTTCATCTTATTCCACTTTGGAATACAAAAGGACTGTTGTAAAGTTCAAGTAATTCTGGAATGGCTCATACTAATATGTCGCAAACAGTAATTTTGTTTGATTCGTTTGACACTTGTGGAAAGCAGACATTTGTTGGAGGGGCCTGAACACTTTGTGAATATATACAGAGAGTATGCAGAGACTGAATCTTAGACAAGTTTGATGGTCTCTTTTCCATTTCCAATATACCAAATGACCAGGTAAATGAAAACGCTAATGCATTATATAGAAGGACAAATCACTGAAGCCAATTCAACATTCAGGTCATTTAGTGTTGACTACTTCTTGTCTAACAAAGAAGATCCACAAGGATGTCAAGCTTCATACCTCAATGTTCTACCAATGCAGATAGAGTTTGAAGTGTAGGGTCAACATATTAATAGGTTACTTATCTTCATAAAATATATGATATGTGTATCCTATTGTATGGATCAATATTCTTCTGAAACGACATAACACACAATTGTCTGGCCATACTTGGATGAGAAGAATACTACAATCAGCCTAGAGAACATTTTGGAAGTCTTCCATGAACTCATTTGTGAAGCATGTTCTGAATCCCTGTGAAATTAGTACCAGAAATAAGACTCTTCCTATTTATCCTCTGGGGTCCTGATAACTCTTCAAGTTCCTAAATGATTTTAATTAAAAATCAGTGGATGCAACTGAATAATGGATGTACCACCATCCAATAGATTTAACACTCCTATGGTCGTGATCAATAGATTTACTTTATCAATATGTTCCCTTTTGTCATGCTCTGATGTTTCCAATGCTGTAGAAACAGAAGAAACATTTATAAGAGAAATTAGGTCTACAGTACTAATGACATAGTAGAGGATAGAGAGGTATAAGATTCCAATTCAAATAAGAACTGGACCATAAAGAAGGCTGAGAGCCGTAGAATTGATGCCTTTGAATTGTGGTGTTGGAGAAGACTGCTTAGAGGCCCTTAGACTGCAAGAAGATCCACTAATCAGTACTACAGGAAATCAAGACAAACTGTTCACTGGAAGGTTTGATCACGTGGCTGAAGCTCAAATATTTTTGCCATATCATGTGAAGGCAGGATTCCCTAGAGAAGACTCTGATGCTGGGAAAGATTGAAGGCACACAAAGGCTGAGGTGAGGTGGATAGATGAGATCACTAAAGCAATAAACATGGGCTTGATGGAGCTCAGAAAGACAGATGCCTGGCATACTGCCGTCCATAAGGTCAGGGAGAGTCAGACATGACTGATCAAATAAACAGCAAAAATAATTATTGAATGCTCAATAAAATATATTTTTTAAATATATTATTTATCATTCTTGTTGGAGTAAGATTAGCAAACTTGTAAATTATTTTCAATTTGATTATGTTTAACTCAACCAGTACATTTGAAATTACTTTACATGATATAGTTGGATCTAATATAAACAATAGCTAAAACTTAAATGTCTAGCTACTGAACATAATGCATGTTGATATAATTTAATGAATCAGTATGTAATCTCATTCATCTATTCATTTGTCTTCATTGTAATGTTGTACGTGATTTATTAGTTGGAAGTTGGCGGTTTGCTCCATGTTTAGCCTTGGTTAATTGTTTTTAGTATCTGCATGCCGAGCTCTGTCTTTTTGCCAGTCCATTTATTCTAGTCTGCAGTAGAGTATAATCTGCATGAATAGATTCCCATCTCTTGAACTTGAATTACAACATCTTCCATCAAAGAAAGCAATGGATTATAACAAGGAAACACAGAAAACAAAGGCCAGTAGTACAATAACCTATTAGGTCAGGAGATTTGGCGCCTCGTAAAAGGTTCAGGAAGAAAATAAACTACATCTTAAAGAACCATTATACAATGACATATATATATATACTAGCGACTTGCCCATCAAAAATGACGGCAATAAATTGAAGCCTGGCAATGGTGTTTGTCACACACTGCGAGCCTCTCCCCCCCTCTACTTTATTGGCCTCGCGATGAGCGCCTTCGGCGCTAATCACGCGCCTCGCAATGAGCGCCTTCAGCGCTCATTGCGAGCCTCTCTACGCCTCTACTTGACGGGAGGGGCTCATTGCGAACCTCTCCCCCCTCTACTTTACTGGCCTTGCGATAAGCTCCTTCAGCGCTCATCTCGGGCCTTGCAATGAGTGGCTTTGGAACTCATTGTGAGCCTCTCCCGCCCTCTACTTCCTCTCCCTTCCCTCTGTCTCTTCCCCCCCTCTCCCTCCCCTGTGTCTCTTCCCCCTCTCCCTTCCCTGTGTCTCTTTCCCCCCTCTCCCTCCCCTGTGTCTCTTTCCCCCCTCTCCCTCCCCTGTGTCTCTTTCCCCCCTCTCCCTCCCTTGTTTCTCCTTCCCCCTCTCTCTCCCCTGTGTCTCTTCACCCCGTCCCCCTCCCCTGTGTCTCTGCCCCCCTCATCCCTCCCCTGTGTTTTTCCACCCCCTGACCCTCATCTCTTCCCCCCTCCACTGTGTCTCCTCCCCCATGTCTATTCCTCCCCTCCTCTCCCTCCCGTTTCTCTTCCTCCCCTACCGTTTCTCTTCCTCCCCTCCTCTCCATCCCCTGTGTCTCTCTTCCCCCTCCTCTCCCTCCCCTGTGTTTCTCTTCCCCCTCCTCTTCTCGCTCCCCTGTGCCTCTCTTCCCCCTCCTCTCCCTCCCCTGTGTCTCTCTTCCCCTCCCCTGTATCTAACTTCCCCTGTCTCCTGTGTCTCTCTTCCCCCCTCCTCTCGTGTCTCTATTCCCCTCCTCCTCTCCCTCCCTCATGTATCTCTTCCCCTGCTTCTCCCCTCCTTGTCACTCTTCCCCTGTGTCTCTCTCCCTCACCTCATTGCTGTAGATGCGCGCGCACGCTTATGTGACGTCTTCGCGTGCGCGCGCACGCTTGTCTGCCCGGCTACTCGCGCACGCAACGTCTTCGCATGTGTGCGCGCGCGCGCGCACGCTTGCCGGCTACCCGTGCACGCCTGCAGTAGGGCTGATGGGAGCCATGGGGAAACTGAGAGTTGTCGTCAGTTGCGGCCCTTCCTTTGCGAGGGCCGCAAAGCGTGACGACAACTCGCAGTTGGACAATTATAATATGTGATTATATATATATATATATATATATAAATATATATATATATATATATATATATATATATATATATAATCACATATTATAATTGTATAAATATATATATAAATATATAAATATATATATATATATATATATAAATATATATATATATAAATATATATATATATAAATATATATATATATAAATATAAATATATAAATATATATATATATATATAAATATATATATATATATAAATATATATATATATATATATAAATATATATATATAAATATATATATAAATATATATAAATATATATATATATATATATATATATATATATATATATATAAATATATAAATATATATATAAATATATAAATATATATATATATATATATATATAAATATATATATATATAAATATAAATATATAAATATATATATATATATATATATATATAAATATATATATATATATATAAATATAAATATATAAATATATATATATATATATAAATATATATATATATATATATATATAAATATATATATATATATATATATATATATATAAATATATATATATAAATATATATATATATATAAATATATATAAATATATATATATATATATATATAAATATATAAATATATATATAAATATATAAATATATATATATATATATATATATATATATATATATATAAATATATATATATATAAATATATATATATAAATATATATATATATAAATATAAATATATAAATATATATATATATATATAAATATATATATATATATATATATAAATATATATATAAATATATATATATAAATATATATATATAAATATATATATATATAAATATATATAAATATATATATATATATATATATATATATATATATATAAATATATAAATATATAAATATATATATATATATATATATAAATATATATATATATATAAATATATATATATATAAATATATATATATATATATAAATATATATATATATATATATAAATATATATATATATATATATATATATATACTAGCGCCTTTTTGAAGCCATGGCAATGCTGTTTGCCACGTAATGTAAAGCTTTTTCTAATCTGAGGACCTTCGGCGCTCATTGAGAGCCTCTCCTCTCGTGTACTTTTGCTCCTCTGAGCACCTTCGGGGCGCTCATTGCGAGCGTCTTTCCTTGTGTACTTTTGCTCCTCTGAGCACCTTGGCGCTCATTGCGAGCCTCTCCCCTTGTGTCCTTCAAGTTTTGTGTTTTGCAACGATCATCTTCGGCGCTCATCGCAAAAACAGATATATATATATATTTTTTTAATAATAATTAATTACCTTTATAATTAATATACTTTACCTATTTCTAATTAATATATCCAGCAATCAATAGCCCGAAGAGCTAACAATCTCTTTTTATCTTCCTGCAGCATACAATGTACAGTTGGACTGTTGCTGCCCTGAGGATAAGGTGTCATCAATGTGCCAATTGTGCAGTATAAATAGGCTGCGTGCGTGAGGGCAAACTGTTGGTTTAGACGGGTAAAGCGCCATTTTAGATTTGTAATGTTTTGAGTTGCAAGTTAGTTTTGTAAAATGGCGTTGATTGTCTATGTGTTACGTTCCTGGGTAAAAGTGATATGCGGCTGGCGGTGTTTTGCGCAGTTCGGGGTTGTGTAGCCTCGTTTTAATTTTTACGGCTGAGATTTTTTATTTCTCGCTTAGCCACTCTTCAAATGCCGAAACTCAGCAAATTTGTCTTAAATTTGCGTGCAACCTCACTCCCAGACGTCCTGGCTGTCCCACCGTGCTGTGTGTGATTTTCTTTTTTTTTTTTTTTCGTGTTTTTCGATTTGCACGGTTTGGCCGTTAACTTCGTATTTTTCTGAGCTTGTATTTTTTATTCTTAGTTCCGCGCCTCGCAATTTCTGTTTTCTAAGTCCTGTGTTCCTCAACTGCTTGCAGCCTAAGGCGATCCCGCGTTTCCTAACTGCTTGGAGGCTAAGTCCCGCGTTTTTTGGGGGCCATGGAGGTATTCATAATACATTAGTAGGAATTGTTTGTGTGCGAGAGGTGCTTACATTCTGGAGAGCAGTGCTTACATATATTAATGGATGATCTTCAACTTCAATTAAATCAAATTATCTGGAGTCTCCAGACCTGAGTGAAGCAACAAGATGGAATACAAATGTTTCTACACGGCTGCTAATGTTGTTAGTTTGTTACATACTTCCCAAAGAAGTGTGTTTTTCTTGAACTACAGTGGTTCTTTAAATCTGAATAACACAAATAGCTTTCTTTCTACATAGTCCACCAGAGACATCAAAATAATTTTTATTTCAACAAGGATAAGTGGAAAATACAAGGATAGTTCCAAATAAATGTGTAATACCATGCACAAAAACAGCACAATATAACTGCTTTTAGTGAATTTCATTGGTATTTTTTATTACTTGCTCATTCTTTGAGAGCTGGATTAATTTAAACTAAAGTTTCAGGGTCCTAGTGACTGAACATTTATACATTTTCAGTATTAAAATATTGTTTTACATTAGTGTTGTATTGATCGCCTATCTAGTGAAATGGATTTACCAAAAAAAAGATACCCAGGCCTTAAAAGGCCAGGGTACACACTATTCATGTGGAAAAAAAATGTAGTTCGCCATTAATTAACATAAACATATTATGAATGCCATAGTAGCACAGAAAATCCTACTTAGTTATGCTAAACACCCCTGCTACGATTGACTGCAGCAAGCCAGAACTGACATCTATGACGCTCCTTTCCACTGATTTTCTGGCCTGATAATAGATTACGAGTTACTCCGGGTGGCTTTGACAACAAAACCCTATGCTAATAAAGCTTTACGGATCACTCGCAAATCAGGGCAGACCATAACTGCTACAAGCTGAAGAAAATTTTATGTTTAACTGAGACCACTCGCAATTGGTTTTAAAGCCTTTGCGGAGTCCTGCAGCAGCAGTTAAAGTGACACTATAGCACCAAACGCTACAAAATTATGAAATTTCAATATTATTTGACACTTTTATTATACAACATCAAGTGTATCACACAATCCAGTACTCAATCGGTTAATACACGTCACAACCACGTTGCCTATGAACAAATGCTCTAATGCATTGTCTATAAATATATAATATTTAAACACATATTTATCTACCGAAGTTATAAATACAATTGTCACATCTTTTTAATATCAAAATATATTATTAAATAAAAAACAATTACTTTCCATATATATAATGTTTCCTTGTTACAGCAGCACATCTCACTCATTATAATATTCATGACATTCGCATTTCCTGTTGGCTCCTAGAGCCCTGTCTCATCAGTAAAGCTTGGTTCGGATACTCCCTACACAGAAATCTGTTGCAGCTAAGGCAGAATTTACAGATGAGCACGGAGTGCCCTAACCCGCGGGGAGCAAAATATTTATATTAGTGTATTACTTGGGGGTAAAACCTCCTACAGCCGATTTTGGAGATGTTTTTAGGTGAAAATTACATAATTTGGTTATTGATTGTATTTGAGGAATGAAAGAGAAGGCAGGGTCCAATAGAACCCCAAGAGATTGGAATGATGGTGGTATTGTCAACAGTGAGAGATATTTGAGCAGTGGAAGCTGTAGTATAGGGTGGGAAGATTAGTAGCTCAGTCTTTGACATGTTGAGTTTGAGTTGAGGATATGCTTGAGCGACCAACATGTAGTAGAATAGAGGGGGTAGATCTGGTGCTGAGAGATAGATTTGAGTATCATCTGCATAAAGATGATACTGACATGCAAAAATATGCATATATATGCATATATATTAGGGTACCAAGGGAGAATGCATAGATTAAGAAGAGGAAGGGGCCTAGGACTGAGCCTTGAGGTACACCAACACTCCGAGGGAGCTGTGGAGAAGAGGTGCAAGAGAAGGAGACACTAAATGTTTGATTTTCTAGATGAGTTGTGAACCATGAGAGAGCTGTGTCATGGATCACAAGCGAGTGGAGAATTTGGATAATAACAGGGTGGTCCACTGTATCAAAGACAGCAGAGAGATCCAGGAAAATTAGAATAGAGAAGTAACCCTTTGAATTGGCAGTGAGCAAGTCATTAGTGACTAGTGAGAGCGGTCTCTGTGGAATGTTGGGGCCGGAAAGTCAGATTGGAGGGGGTCAAGAAGGGAGATGGAGGAAAGCAATTGGGTTAGGCAGTTGTAGATGTGTCATTAAAGCAGCCGGGAAGTAGAGAGTGAGGGAGATAGATGCAGAAGCAGGGTCAGATGAGGGTTTCTTAAGAATGGGTGTAATTATGGAATGTTTAAAAGATAATGGAAACTTGCCAGTGTTTAGGGATATGGTTTATAGATGTGTGAGAACTGGAATAAAAGTGGTAGGGGGTGATTAGCTGTAATGGAATCTGATCGAGTTTGTAAGTTGTAAGGTGAGAGGTTGACAGGAGACTAGAGACTTCAGCCTCTATCACAAAGTCAATGAAGTTCATAGTAGATGTAAGATTGGGGAAGGGCAAAGGCTGGTTGTTAAGAGGAGTGTGTGTTTGAGCCACATTTAAAGGAGATCTTGTTTCAGATGTTGTGAATTTTATTTTTAAATAATGACTTAAAGGCATTTTTAGAGAAATATTAGCAGATTCTGCTAGAGCACAAAAGCTGTCAGGATAGTCATATTTCCTTTTCAAGGTACTAGTGGCAGTTATAGAGCAGGGTAGCAAATCGTGCCAGTATAATTGCAAGATATCCGTACTGTGGGAGGGGAAAGGTGCATTGTGCTAAACTACTATCTCAATCCACATATTCATCAACAAATCCAAAACCAATCCTCTCACTCCTCCCTCCCTCATCCTTCCACACTCAATGGATAATAAAAATTAGCAGAACACAACCACTGAGCTTCCAAGCCTACAGGAAGTGTGGAAGATGCAAACATAGCAACCATCAGACACAAGCAGCGTCTACTAAAATAAAGTTTTTACCTAAAAATGCTTTTATGCCCAGTTTACAAAGCTATTAAGGTTGCGAAATTGTTACAAACATCTGAAGTTACTCCAAATCTATAACAGTCCTTTAACAATATATAACATCACATATAAAGGTCACTATTTATAGCTCAGTGACGAAATATATTTGCGTAGACACTGACATTTAATTAAAGTAGATAAACACATTAACAATGCTGGTGGCCCTGATCCAAGAATAACATACAGCAAAAATACAAAATTGATAAATATTTTTATTTTATTGCTTTAAGAAATGGCTAGCTTCGTCAATCAGATGAAAAGCAGTAATGTGTAACTAAATGTTTCCAAGTAAGTTCCATTAGAACAATTAATTAATTGAAGAGCATCAAACCAAAATCTTGGCTTGTGGATTTTTTTCATTATTATGCGGATTTACAAATTATTTATTCACACAATGAATGTGTATCACAGTCTGCTTGTCTCTCTGTGGTAAACAAAATATTAGCCCCAATGTTATCATGGAGTGAGGTCGCCTTCCCTATCCTTATCAACTTTCTAAGCCACAGGTTAGCATGCCGGAGCCAAGCAAATAATTCTGTATAATTCAGGAATTATTTACTATAGAGATAAGTGTCTAATACAATGTATATGCAGTTTTTCATGCCTTTTAAAATTAAACCAACTTCCTCTTGGGGTGACTTTTAACACCTTGGAGTGCACATTTAACACCTAAACAAACTGAAACCATGCGCTCGTAAGTAGGATTTCAGGGGGCCCAATCATATGATCTGACGATATTTAAGCAAGCCCATAATAGTAAATGAGACCGTCATCAGGACGTCAGTAAAACATGGAGGTTATATTACAATTAATTCGTGTTTAGAAGTAAAATTTGTGATCCAACTCGCAATCCAGAAATGTAGAAATCAATAAAAATCATTAAAGCAACTGTTCTAGTCCATGCAGGTTCCGTGATATGTATTAACCCCTTGATTCCCGGGATCAATACAACACAGAAATAAAAGTTAAAAATTATTATTTTTTATTGCAGATTTGCAAACTTGAGACTGTTGTGCAATTGGTTATAATGCCTTTCACTGCTTCCCCAGTATTTTAACATACAGTAGAGTGTGTTTAATAGCTGCTGCAGTTGTCAGAACAAGTGTCTAACCCCCTTGTGAGTCCTATCTAGTACTCATAATATTTTTTGATACATTTTCAAGTTGAACTTTTGTAATTAAATATGAATTTTGCGTCGTTAGCACTGTTAACTTTTGCAGGCTTGAAAAATCAATGGAGGAGATAGGGCTGAGTTACGTCTTTGACAACCATAGTGATTTTGGGCAGGTAACTCACGATTGGAATGCGAGTAGCAAAATGTAGCCAATTGAATATCTGTATCATTTACGAGTTACATTGCAAGTTCAAGTAATAGCGATTTGGCCAATTGAATAAGGTCCTATGCTCCAAAAGCACAGTTTGTAGAGAAATATTTAAAGTATGTAGAGAAATTTAAAAAGTATATTTAAGGCTTGTAACCTCCATTTTCCATACAAATAAAAACCTTTGTAATGTTTTGTCCTTTTTAAATGCATGATGGTAATGTTGTGAATTCAGCCTCCCTTTCATTACTACGAAACCCAGAGCCCAATATAAGCACATTCATGCTGTATAATAGGTGATGCCTGAACAGTATATTCTTACACTATCTCAGACATTACTATTGTTTATGATATACTTCTAGCCCCTGAAAATCCTTTATTGTGTATTTTTCCTTCATTGAAGAATGGATAGCTATAACTATCTACCCACATTCCTTGAATGTTTGCAGCTTTACGCCCTCCTTTTTCCCTTTGCCATTCTCTTTATCTCTGTCCATATTCATTTATCTATCCTCTCATATTTTCCATTTTTTCCCTTATCCATGCAGCATGAAAAATTCCATCTACCAGAATTTAGGACATGAATCCATATTTAAAGGACTGCATTTACATATAAAGCTAATTTCTTTCTTTCCTGGGCATAGACTACTTTATATTGCATATTGTTTTTAATAAACAAAAGTTAACATTTTTATTAGCTTTTAAGCTGTCAGTTTTCTCTTCAAGCAAAGCTATTTATCTCCTGCTACCTGTGTCTATCAGGTACGTGGCCAGCTTTGCCTGTGTGCTGGACTATCATGGAGCTTGGATTAATGGTGGGCTTATATCACTGGCCCATACCCCATTACATCATTAGCTCCACCCCGACTGCCTACACAGAGATAACAGCTCTATTGTAACATGCTTGCAGCTGCCTCACAGGCCCCATCCAGTGACAGTGCATCATAGCCTCACTCCCTTTACTGAGCATGCTCAGTCTGAAGCAGAACCTACACTGGTCAGACATTACATTTAGTCCAGCACACAGGAAGAACTGGCCACGCCTTTGATAGGCATGGGTAGGAGGAGAGCTACAGCTCTTGCCTGAGCGGAAAAAAGACAACTTAAAAACTAAGAAAATGTTAACTTTTATTTATTTTAAACTGCATACTCTTTCTAATAGCCTATGACCAGCAAAGAAACATATGAACATTACTTGTAAATGGAGTACAGTTAATGTGTTATGCATGTTTTTGACAAGACATGTATATATAACTCTAGTTACGTCTGGTATATGCTAATGTGCATTAATATTTTAAAATTATGCTTAAGAAACATGGAAAGCCAAGTCTTGGTTTGATAAAACATATTTACCAACTTATAGATGTTTTTAATTTTACCAGAAAAATGTTTTAACTCTTCATATGTTTTTTTTTTTTATATTTTTTTATTAAGAGCACCAGGTTAATACAAAAATACAAATGTTTCAACAATAGAACATAAATAGCATAGGCAATGCCCTACAAAAGTGCAAACATACACATAACCTTTTAACTTTAATTGTCCATTGTAAGTTATACTGAAATCCAATTACACATGTACGTATGTGTTAAAGTACAATCTTATAGACTGATAGCCTATAAAAGCACACAAAGATTAAAGGAAAGAGAGGAGAAAGAAAAAGAGGGACAAGAAGAGATATAGTTCAACACTATGCCTGCTCTAGCTTGTTCCAGCCCTGCTGATTTATCACCCGACCTTAAGGGTCCAGGTGTCCCAAAATGAGGCCCATTTCCCATATGATTGATCCAGGTCCGCTGAAATAACACTCATGTCATATATGAATTTAAGTTTCTTTAAAACTGCACTATATGCAGATACTTCTGACTTCCATGCTTTGGCCAGTGTACCCCGAACTGCTAAGAACACCTGGTGTGATAAAAGTTGAGCTTCTTTACCGAGGCCCTCTATGTGGAGGCCTAAAAGGGCCTCTTCCGACATTTGGGGGATCCTGCGACCCCAAAGTCTCTCCAAGATATCATATGTCTCCCGCCAAATATGAGCAATCTTAGAGAAGTCCCAGAGGACATGTTTAAGGGTACCCAAATCGGGACACCCACTAAAACAATTGCCATCTAAGGAGGGATTAGAGAGTTGCATCCTAGCCGGCGTTATGTACCACCTCATAATGGTCTTATGTTCATTTTCCAACAGTATTATGTTCAGTGAGGAACCTAGGGCCTGTTTATGTATCTTGTTTCACTGTGCATCAGTTAAATCAATGGCAAGCTCCGACTCCCAAAAGTGTTGATGGCGGAGTTTTGGCGGTGTGGTGCGGTCTATTAAATAATTATATATAGTGGAGATATTCCGTCTACCATTAGGGTTATCAAGATACCATTTCTCAAATGGAGTGATCTTAGCAGAGGCATTACATTTGATTACCTTGGAAACATTAACATGTATCTGGCATAAATTAAGCCATTCCTTTAATGGTAAATGATGTACGTCCCTAAATGTTGCGTGCAACCACTGTTGATTACCCCTTAAAAGATCAGCAGCAATCGTAAATGTATTGTCTATCCACCACTTATACTGCAAAATCTATTGATGAATGGTGTTCTCTGATATAACTACAATGGGGTAAGCCATGAACCTGCTTCTACAAGTGGGATTCTCTTGTTCGTCTGAGTCAGAACCGCCAAAGATTGAACCATGCAACTGGGAAGGAAGGAACTGTCCAATTTAGAATGTAGGCAGAGCCATAAAGCCTGTCTAATGTGAAGGCCACTTTCTGCAAAGATATTTTTTTCCATCTCCACCCATACTGGCAGCTGCTCTTTACCAAAAGTGATTTGGGCAATCTGGTAGCTTTAGAATACTTAAGTAGAGCCGGAAGGGCCAGCCCTCCTTTGGCCTTAGGTGCCATCATGGACGTCTTATTTATTCTTGGTCTTTTACGATCCCAAATGAAGCGAGAATAACCAAAATATCCTTCGAGCAAATAGTTGTTTCAAAAGCTTGGACAAAATACAAATTTTAATAGTATGAATCCTACCCAACCAAACTTTTTTCTAGGAGGACCACGTGTTGATATCATCAAGTCATTTTTTTATAAGCAAGGGGAAATTTGCTGCATACGTTAGGCCAGATTGTCTAGGGCTAAAAACACCTAGATATTTAAGGTGGTGTTGGAACCATTTAAAAGAAGAAGTTTCCTGATAGTTGAGATTTTAAATGCTTTGGCAAAGAAACATTTAACGCTTCACTCTTACTTGCATTAAGTTTAAAGCCAGAAGTGCTGCCAAAAAGTCCAAGAGCATAAAATAGGTTAGGAAAACTGGTCAAAGGATCGGTGATAGTGAGTATGACATCATCCACGACAAGGCTCAGTTTATGTTCTGACTCCCTCACTCTAACTCCCTTTATATAGGCAACATATGCTGTCAGAGCCCAATACAGTGCTAAGATACCCTTTACTAGCTTATCACTCAGACCAAACTTGTGTAAAGTCTCGGCCATATACGCCATGTCAATCCTATCAAAGGCCTTTTCTGCGTCAATTGCTCAGAGAAATAGGCCTATAGCTCTTACATTGGGATGGGTCTCTACCTTCTTTGGGTATTACTATTACCTTGGTTTCCAGGAATTCTGGTCTCACTGGCTCACCAGACAAGAAATTGTTAAAAAGTAATTGAAGATGGGGCGCTAACGTATCTATAAATTGCTTGTAATAAAAATTTGTGAACCCATCCGGGCCAGGGGCTTTATGTGACTTAGACTCTTTAATAGCTCTCTTAACTTCAGTTAAAGAAATTGGATTACTTAGCTTAATGGAAGACAGAAAATTTGGGTCCTATGATCAAACGTGCCCGAGCTAGCAGCCGCTTATTACAAATCAGCATAACATTTTTCAAATGCCTCTGTGATGTCATTCGGCTTATAGATGGTCTTATCATTCTCCACCTTTAGTTTGGGGATAAAAGAGTCTGCCTTTGCTGGTTGAGCGTTCTAGCTAGCATTTTGTCTGGCTTATTTGAGAATGTGAAATACTGAGATTGAGTTCTTTGCAATATAGTTACAACCTTCCTACGAAGAATCCTACGAAGAATCACCTGCAACTGCTGCTTAAGTTTATAAATTTCCGCTTGAATCGCAGGTGGTCTCCTAGAGGGAGGAACATCTTAAAGGGCTGAGATTTTATTGTTTAATGTGTTGATTTGGGCCAGTTCTATTTTTCAAGAGATGAAGCCAACTTGCATGCATTTGCCCCTTAACACTGCTTTATATGCAACCCAAACTCCAGTGTTATCCACCTCACCCCCACTATTCAAATTAAAGTATTCTACCATAGCACTATGTATTTTGTCTTTTGTAACTACATCATTAAGCAGGGCCAGGTTTAGCGCCCACGAAGGAAAGCGCCCCTTAGGCAGCAGATCGTTCAAGGAGATACTGATTATATCATGGTCAGACCATACAATGGGTCGGATTTCTGCATCCAGCAAATTCGGGGCTAGGTGTTGCTGGATTAAAACATAATCAATGCGAGAGTATGAGTGATGCCTAGCTGAGTAATGGGTGTATTCCCTAAAAGTCGGGTGAACCATTGTCCACGCATCAAGCATACCATGACTGTTAAGCAAAAGTATGAGGGAATTACCATCTGGGAGGCAGAGCCCGATCTATCTCTTGCTTGGTCAAAGACTGAATTAATGCCCCCCCCCCCCCCCCCCAGGATCCACACTGACTGTTGCCAGTCAGATATTATATCTTTTTTTTTTATATATATACATTTTTATTAGTTTTTCAAATAACCAAATTACACAAAACAAACAAACAAGACTATGTCTGATAATTAAACACAAATATAACGTATTATTACGTAATAACAAAAAGAAGAAAAACAAAACAAGTACAAAACAGAGAGAAAAAAAAACAGATATAGCCTCATTCACACCATATTCATAACCTGTACTAATACCCAGATAAGGATCAAAAGAGTCTCGTAAAACCTTGATTTGTTTAAGCATTCAAGGTTCCGCCATTGAGTCACAAACCAACCATTTAAGTTTGTATTGATTAATAATTTTACCAGATTCATAAAGGTTTTCCAAGTCTCTAATATAGTTAATTTTTTCAAACATTTCCACCCAGCTAGGGGGGTTGGGTTGTTTCCATCTGCTAATAATGGCAGATTTAACTGTGGAGCAAATTTTAATAATTAACGCAAGTTCTCTAGTTTTAAGAGCGTCAAAAATAATATGAAATAGACAGCCTTATGGGGTGAGACAGATAGTCTTTTTTAATGTTGTTGAAATAAATTCAAAACACTCAACCCATACAGGTTTAATAAGAGGACATTCCCACCAAATGTGGAGTTGATTGTTGTTGAAATAAATTCAAAACACTCAACCCATACAGGTTTAATAAGAGGACATTCCCACCAAATGTGGAGTTGATTGTCAATACCCTTCCATTTTTTGAACAAGCAGTTCAACTGAATTCAACTGCTTGCCAAAAACTTTATTTGTTATATGCTTATCTACCCATACTTTTAGTTGTTCATATGTTAACCAACAAAAAGTTAAAATATCAAGTTTATATTAAATTGAGAAAAGGGGAGAAGCTTTTTATCAAGAAAAAATCATAAAAAATCACCAAGTATCTGAGAAGAGTTAATTAAAAAGTTAGAATTTGTAATGGTTTGAATTTAATAATATTCGCTTTGCGAGTCCGCAGTTTTAACGTTGCGTTACCAACGGAGTTTGGCAAGGTCGCGCTGCTGAGAACTATATATGTGATATTTTACAAAAGAATTCGGATTGCCCAACATTTGGGACTTTTATATTTAACAATGAAAGTTTATGATCATTGACAGTACCCTGTACCAGAATGAATCTACCCTCCGGGTTTCTCTGTGGGTGGACCTGTGTTAGAAGTGCTGCCTCCTATGTATTAAAATGGACACCCCTCTTTTTTTCTGGGGCAGTAGAATGAAACGTTTGCGTGAAACATTTGCCCCAATAATTTGGAATGGCATTCTTCTTAAAATGGGTTTCCTGTATTAAAACATTGTCTAACCCCATGCGACTGTACTCACCCAGGGCAACCCCATACTTCACTGGTTCGTTTAACCCCTGAACATAATGAGATGCTATGTGTAAAGCCATTACTCACCACATACCCCAAATGCCATTCGAGAAATAGGTAATCAGATGGGTAGATTATCCGCGGAGGGCAGATAACCTGGGGAATGCACTTCACTAGAAACTATTGGCTCGCAAATCTCCACACAGGATTAGGGATAGATAGAGCAGGGAGAGGAAGGGGGAATAAAGAGGACGAACCAGGGAGAGGCAAGAAAAAAGGCGTAAAAAATGTTAAAGCAATGTACAATAACAATATATAAGTTAGTAATTCCGAAGATATATATATATATATATATATATATTTTTTTTTTTTTTTATTTTTTTTTGAGTATAATAGAAATACACAAAGTAATGCACAATTTAAACTGAGTTGAGGAGAGCAAATACCTGTCCTCCTAAAACCTACGGTGAGGAGCCAGGTATCTTCTCACCAAAAAAAACAACAACAAAAAATAAGAATTGAAAAATATACAAAATATAACCCCTATGGGGCACAACTTTGAAAAACCATTAATATTTAAGTGACTATATCAGTGCAATTGAGATCTAAGAAGTGGGGAAATTCCATAGCGGACCCTGAACTAAGCCCATATTCAGCATATGAACAAACAAACAAAAAATAGTGCAACCACATATATAAACTTAAACTGAAATTCCCTAACGTATCCTAAGTTTGTACCCAATACGGCACAAAAAACTAAAACCTTTCCTACTATATAGCTAAACTTAAACTGAAAACTATGGGCCTCATTCTATTATCGTCCGCAAGAGATGCGGGGCCACAAGGACCGGCCGCAAGCTATTCGGCTATTCTATTCCCCTCCGGCCGGGGACTCCGGCAGGCTTGCGGCCGGCGCCTTGCACGCGCCGGAGGAAAGCCTTTGATCTAAAACGTCCGCAAGAAAATCCTGTTTGCTATTCAATTGCTCCAGGAAACCTCTCTGCAAGGCTAAAACCGAGCCGCAGCTTACTTGCAGAAAAAAGGTCCCGCTAGCACCAATTAAGCACATAATATAGCCCAAATAAAGCCATCCTGCACTCTGAGGAGACTATAAAGTGATTGTAGGTGTTAGCAAAAATAGCACAACATTCCCCTATACTCAAATCCGTAAAAAAAAAAAAATGTATATATGTCAAATATCCATGTAAAAAGTCCAGAGTGCTTGGAGCACCTCAGACCCGGCCACGCTGCGTCCGGAAAATAAACAGTTAATGTAAACTCGGATTTGGGCTGATGTGCAAGCTTGAGAGTGGGTTACTATTAATCCTCATGTCCCCCAATATGATCCCTAGCATTTACAGAGCTTTACAGTGCTGTCTTGTATTTATTTTTGACTTTAAAGATTTCTGAGCTTACAGCCGGTTGTAAGATATACGGCCGGCCGTAAGAGAAGCCTTGCGGCCATTTTACGGCCGATAATAGAATGAGGCCCTATGTGTTTTACATGTAGGGTTACAGAGTCCCTTCTCTAACGTACAGCAGTATCCCAAAGCAATATCTATATTTGATAGTGTCTTCTCTCGAATTCTCCACACTCAGAAGTATAAAAAGTTGTTACAGACTTAGGATCTCTGTTGCGGTTTGAAGCGTTGATAAGGTCTAGTATCAGGATGTTGGGCAGTTCCCAACGGTTCTGGTATCAGGATGTTCCAGGATAAAAGCAACGCCATGCCCTCATCCATATAAAAAACTGGGTATGTTCTCCAGTCTCTCAAAATGTTCAGCTTTAAGGGAAAGCCCCAAGTATATCTCCATCCCTGTGCTAAAATGATCTCCAAGAGAGGTTTGAATAGTCTTCTTTTATACAGGGTGGTCGGGGGCAAAGATCAGAATAAATGCTAGGCTGGCCACCTGCATTCTCTGGAATGCCTGGTCTTACTGCTTTCATAAAAAGAATGTGTAGTAATGGAATTTCGCAATCACATCCCTAGGTCTTTCTCCAGAGGCAGGCCGACCCGCCAGCGCTCTATGAATGCGATCTAATCTGAAAGCGTTTTCTTCCAGGTTCGGTAGTAAAATTTTACAGCGATTCAGCATATAGTTTGGGAGATTTGTAACTGTTTCTGGTAAATTTCGATTCCTGACATTTTGACGGCGGGATCGATTTTCCAGATCCTCTTGTGCATATTGCAGTTGGCTTTGTTCATCTCTCAAAGCCGACACCTCTCCCTCCAGTTGGGTACCTTGGAATCAACTGCTTTTATTTCTCCAGTGAGTTCTGCAGCCACTTTCTTGATATCCCCTGTCATTTCCATTCTAAAGTAAGAAATCAGTTAACTCTTCCTATCTTAAAGAGTATACCATAACTGTGTCAGTGTTTATTTACAATGATAACAGCAATACCAATGGACAACCATATAATGTAAATAATAGATGGATGTGGTATTCTTTTTACCCTCAAAACCCACGATATTCCAAAAAATGTTTTTAAATTTTACACAGCATTGGGCCCTCCACTGGTAGATCCGCCCCTGGTGTTACATAAGCTATTAATGTATTCAGTGGCTCTCTATTATAGTATTACTAGCGACTTGCCCGTCAAAAAATGACGCAAATAAAATTTGAAGCCATGGCAATGTTGTTTGCCATAGGATGTAAGGCTTTTGCTCTTCTGAGTACCTTCAGCGCTCATTGCAAGCCTCTCCCCTCGTGTACTTTTGCTCCTCTGAGCACCTTCGGCGATCAATGTGAGCCTCTCCCCTTGTGTATTTTTGCTCCTTTGAGCCCCTCTGAGCCTCTCCACTTGTGTGCTTCAAGTTTTGTGCTTTGCAACGATCATCTTCAGTGCTCATAGCAAAGACAGATATAGAAGTATAGTGTTAAATATACAATTTTTTTAGGGCAGTGTAAATTAGCACATTTTTTCAGGTCTCAGAGCATAATAAAGTGATTTAAATATGTAACTGCTTAGAAAGTCATATTGTGTCAGCCAATGAGCAGTAATCCAGATATATAAGTGCAGTGTAAATGTATTTTTTATTTTTTTAGTGCAGTGGAAATTATACATTATTATTTTCCATTAATAATTATCAAATTAATGTACGTTAATAATTAATTAGTAATAAATGTATTAGGACGTTTGAGGCATTAATGTATTCGTAAAGTAACAGCAGTGTAAAATATGCAATTTAGCGTATTTTTTTTCTTATATATTTATATATATATATATATATATATAATTTTTTTATATAATAATTAATTAATGTACTTTACCTATTTTTAATTAATATATCCATTAATCAATATCCTGAAGAGCTAACAACCTCTTTTGATTTTCCTGCAGCATACAATGTACATTTGCACTGTTGGTGACCTGAGGTGTGTTAGCAATGTGCCAAAGGTGCAGTATATATAGGCTGCGTGCGCCAGGTCAAACTGTTTGTTTAGTCAGGTAAAGCACCATTTTAGAATCGTTATGTTATTAGTTGCCAAATTAGTGTTGTAAAATGGTGGCGATTGTCTATGTGTTACGCGGCTCGCAAGCATTTTCCGTCCTTCCTAATAGTGTATTTTGTACCTCGTACGTTCCTGTGTAAAAGTCGTACGTACCTGGCAGTGTTTTGCATGGTTAGAGGTTAGGAGCCTGTTTTTTTTTTTCGCGCTTAAGCAATTTTCGTGTGTCGAAACTCTGCAAATTCGGCTTAAATTTGCATGCAATCTCCCTCCTAGACGTCATTGGTGTCCCCCCGTGCTATGTGTGAGTTTTTATTTTTTTTGTGTCCTTTGTGTTTTTCGATTTGCGAGGTTCGGCCGTTAAATTTGTATTTTTGCGTGGTCCATATTTTTAGCGGGTGCAGATTTTTGCAGAAGTGTTACGGGCCATAATTTTTAAAAGCATTGTTTTCAAACTGCTAAGGGGCTCACTGCAGGGTCGTAGGGATGAGCGCCATAGGCGCTCAGCTCCACCAGCGCAGTGAGCGCCCTCGGCACTCACTGCCCAAGTCGCGCAATGAGCACCGTTGGTGCACGTTGCCTGCAACTGTGGCGGGCTCACTGTGCGAGCCCGCAAGCTTTAGCAACAACCCGGAATGCTCATGTGATAGCACAAGCAGTAATTGCTTGTCCATTATAGAATTTGTTAAACTTACATTTAACCTATTGACTTTATACGTAGCATAATTTTTTAAAATATTATATTTACAAATGTTAAAACACATATGGTAGTAATCAATGGACACCAGTATTTAATTATGAATATAGAAGAGCACTTGTTGATTTTTTTTTTTGTGAATTTTGGTAGAAATAAGAATGCTTATGTACTGTAAAAAGAAAAGTGTGTTTTTGTGACTCTTTTAGAATGTGCACATTTGCAATCTTTCTATTGTTTACTTACATGACTCATTTCCTTTTCCTCTGTAAAAGCTTATTGAAAGATATTAAATCCCTATGCTTGCTGTTACAGCTAAAATATAATTGCTTTCTATACATAAAAAATGAACAGAAAATAGAAGGCTTATTAAAGCTTTAAAAAGCATTTTGTAAATAAATTAAAGAGAAACCAACATTGCATTGGAAGGCCTTATACAAACAAAGAGTGGTTAATAAAATGCTTATTCCCTAAAGATGTGTTTCTGTGCCTAATAAATTAAGTTAAAATTCCTGGCAACCCCCTGACACTAGCTGTAGTATCCTTTGTGATATTCTATATTCAGGGTCGGATTTACATTTTTGGAGCCCCTGGGCAGTGAACTCTAAGGCGCCCCTGTGCACACTACCGTTTTTTGCTTAGTGAATGCTTACATACACCACATACATACACACTTAAACACAATCATATACACACACCACATTCTTATACACAATCATATACACACACCACATACATAAATACACACTTATACACAATCATATACACACACCACATAAATATACACACCACATACATATATACACACATATAAACAATCATATACACACACCACATAAATATACATACCACATACATATATACACACTTATACACAATCATATACAAACACACACATATACCATAAATATTGGGACATCGACACAATTATAATCTTTTTGGCTCTATACACCTCCACAATGGATTTGAAATGAAACGAACAAGATGTGCTTTAACTGCAGACTTTCAGCTTTAATTTGAGGGTATTTACATCCAAATCAGTTGAACTGTGTAGGAATTACAACAGTTTGTATATGTGCCTCCCACTTTTTAAGGGACCAAAAGTAATGGGACAGATTAACAGTCATAAATCAAACTTTCACTTTTTAAAACTTGGTTGCAAATCCTTTACAGTCAATTACAGCCTGAAGTCTGGAACGCATAGACATCACCAGACGCTAGGTTTCATCCCTGGTGATGCTCTGCCAAACCTCTATTGCAACTGTCTTCAGTGCCTGCTTGTTCTTGGGGCATTTTCCCTTCAGTTTTGTCTTCAGCAAGTGAAATGCCTGCCCAATCGGATTCAGGTCAGGTGATTGACTTGGCCATTGCATAACATTCCACTTCTTTCCCTTAAAAAAACTCTTTGGTTGCTTTTGCAGTATGCTTCGGTTCATTGTCCATCTGCACTGTGAAGCACCGTCCAATGAGTTCTGAAGCATTTGGCTGAATATGAGCAGATAATATTGCCCGAAACACTTTTGTCAGCAGTCACATCATCAATAAATACAAGATAACTAGTTCCATTGGCAGCCCTACATGCCCACGCCACGACACTAGCACCACCATGCTTCACTGATGAGGTGGTGTGCTTTGGATCATGAGCAGTTCCTTTCCTTCTTCATACTCTTCTCTTCCCATCACTCTGGTACAAGTTGATCTTGGTCTCATCTGTCCATAGGATGTTGTTCCAGAACTGTGAAGGCTTTTTTCGATGTTGTTTGGCAAACTCTAATCTGGCCTTCCGGTTTTTGAGGCTCACCAATGGTTTACATCTTGTGGTGAACCCTCTGTATTTACTCTGGTGAAGTCTTCTCTTGATTGTTGACTTTGACACACATACACCTACCTCCTGGAGAGTGTTCTTGATCTGGCCAACTGTTGTGAAGGGTGTTTTCTTCACCAGGGAAAAAATTCTCCGGTCATTCACCACAGTTGTTTTCCGTGGTCTTCCGGGTCTTTTGGTGTTGCGGAGCTCATCAGTGCGTTCTTTCTTTTTAAGGATGTTCCAAACAGTTGATTTGGCCACACCTAATGTTTTTGCTATCTCTCTGATGTTTTTTTTTGTTTTTTTCAGCCTAATGATGGCTTGCTTCACTGATAGTGACAGCTCTTTGGATCTCATATTGAGAGTTAGCAACAAATGCAAATAGCACACTTGAAATGAACTCTGGACCTTTTATCTGCTCTTTGTAAATGGGATAATGAGGGAATAACACACACCTGTCCATGGAACAGCTGAGCAGCCAATTGTCCCATTACTTTTGGTCCCTTAAAAAGTTGGAGGCACATATACAAACTGTTGTAATTCCTACACAGTTCACCTGATTTGAATGTAAATACCCTCAAATTAAAGCTGAAAGTCTGCAGTTAAAGCACATCTTGTTCGTTTCATTTCAAATCCATTGTGGTGGTGTATAGAGCCAAAAAGATTAGAATTGTGTCGATGTCCCAATATTTATGGACCTGACTGTATGTGTATATATATATATATATATATATATATATATATATATATATATATATATACACACACATACACCCCACATAAATGCACACTTATATTCAATCATACAGATCACACAAACAATGCACCACATAAATATACACTTATGCTCAATCATATACACACACACACATATATATATATATATATATATATATACACACACAATCATACACACACACCTATACACAATCATATATACACACACCACATACATATACACATACATACATCACACACACACCACATACATATACACATACATATCACACACACATCATACAGACACACACCATTTACATTTATTTATTTTACTTGGCAGAACATAATATAAAGCCTACCTTCCTATTGGACACACAGGATAAGGCTTGGGAATCTCCTGCTCTTCATGGGCAGAAGCTGTGCTGCTGGAGGAACTGGGAGACGGGGGAGGAGCCAACTGCCTCCTCTTGCTGTCTTGGGTGCTCTGGGTAAAATGTCCCCTACTCACTTCCTGTGCCTGCAGTACTTCCTGTATTTAGTTCTAGGAAGTGACACTGAGGCGCCGCTCTCAGAGGCCCCCGTGTAAGCTAAGCTAGTGCCTACAATGCCTAATTGATGATCCAGCCCTGTTTATATTACTCCATTTTAATAGAAATATATTCTAAAAATCTGCTGCCTTGCACAATTATTACCACTATTATTAGTATTATTATTATGGAACAAAGTGTAGCACATTGGTAGTTACTGTTTTGAAACACTGCCACCTAAGCAAAGCGAACAGCTTTGTACTCATATGTTTTATTTGTGCTCTGGTCCCTCCCTCACCCCGCCTCTTCTGTGGATGGGGCCCTCCGCTGCTTCATACACTGTCAGTCCCTCTCTAGCCCCGCCTCGTCCTTAGGCGGGCCTCTCTGCAGCTTTATAAGCGCTTCCTGTTTGCACCTCAGCTCATTTGGCTCTGTGTCATGCAGGGTACTGCTGCGCCGGTTGTTTTTTTGGCCTTATCAGGTATCTCACTTGAGCTGTTTGTACCTCTACTCATTCTGACTGAGAAGCAAACTGCAGAACGTAGCTCTCTCATCTACCTATGCCTGTTCATTGTTTATTTGCTTCTCTCCACCACTTTCACCTCTCTCATTTCAGCATCTGTGCCTATCTCCTCGTAACTGCTTTTCTTGCCTGAGAGGGCACTCTCATTGCTGGAGAGCGATGGTTTCTCTCGAGGTAAGTTATCCTGACTTCCTTACGTTTTCCTTCTATATATCTGGGCCATACCTACTTGTCTATTCCCTTGTCCACGTCCCAAGGTAGCACTTCGGCTTCCCTACGCCTTATTCATGTGGTTTCTGGCCCAGACCTACTAAATGTCTACCCTCCTTACACTCTCTACTCTGCTCTCTCTGGGCAACACTTCCAATACCTTCATAAATCCTATATTCGCCTTTGCTAGGCACCGCCTCACGTCACCTCAATCACGTTTTCATCATCCCATTCTCTAAGCTCAAACACATTTGCAAACCACATCAGCCTTCGCTGGGGTCCACCTCAATCGCACTAGCCTCCACCTCAATCACGCTTTCATAGTAACACTTGCATTCGCTAGGCTTCATCATGCTCGCAAGCCCCACATCAGCCTTCGCTAGGCACCACCGCCATCACTCCTTCTACATCCTACACTAGCCCTCTCGTCTATTGCCGCTAATGTCTTTCCATGTATCGCCCAATACGCTTTCTCTCCAGTAGCTACCTCCACAGTCGCTGCTGATCCCGGGGCTACCAGCAGTTTGTCACTACTCTCTGAGACCCACCTTTAGCTTACTAGCGACCTCATCCACTATCGCCGTCCCAGCAGTCCTTGCTTTCCCGCAAGGACTCATCTGGCACTCTGAGCAGGCCGGATGTTCGGTAGCACCCGACACTTCTCAGCTACACCTCGCCACGTTATTCCACTTGTCCAATAGGGCATTCCATAGCCGGAGGGCCAGGGTTCTTATGGCTACCACGATCATTTGACCATTGGGAGAGGACCCCTCCCACAAATACAGATAACATTCTTCTATCAGATCAGAGTACCTTCCTCCATACATTTTGGGGGTCTCCCACATGCATTTTTTTTTGCAAACTCAAAATGTGCCATTTTGTTTTTTGCTGAAAGTAATGGCTTTTTTTCTGGCTACTCTACAATAAAGCCCAACTCTATGGGGCGTACAGCTTATTGTCGCCCTATGTACAGATACTCTAGTCTCTGCTGTGGAAGTCTGCAGCTCCTCACGGATTTACTTAGGTCTCTGTGCTGCCTCTCTGATTAATGCCCTCTTTCCCGGTTTGGTGGGCCGCCGTCTCTTAGCAGGTTTGTGTGTGCCATGTTCTTTCCATTTGGTTATGATGGATTTGATGGTGCTCCTGGGGATCATCAAAGATTTAGATATTTTTTTATTACCTAACCCTGACTTGTACTTCTCAACAACATTGTCTCTTACTTGTTTGGAGAGTTCCTTGGTCTTCATGGCAGTGTTTGGTTAGTGGTGCCTCTTGCTTAGGTGTTGCAGCCTCGGGGGCCTTTCCAAAAAGTGTGTATATGTCATGACAGATCATGTGACACTTAGATTGCACACAGGTGGACATCATTTCACTAATTATGTGACTTCTGACTGTAATTGGTTGCACCAGAGTTTTTCATGGGTTTCATAACAAAGGATGTGAATACATAAGCACATACCAATTTTAGTTTTTCTCTTTCTAAAAAATAGTTTTGTGTATATATTTTTCTCATTTCACTCCACCAATTTAGACTATTGTGTTCTGATCCAGCACATAAAATTCAGATTAACAAACCATTGAACTTAAGGGTGTAATGTAACAAAACAGGTAAAAAGTCACGAGGGGTGAATATGTTTGCAAGGCACTGTAGGTATTTGAAAGGACATTCTTCTTCCTCCATTGTCCATTCCAGAGGATGAGTTTTGTTGTTTGATTGGCCCTCAACTGCAAGTAATGCACTGCGACACTGGTTACAGCTCCATAAACATGAGCATCAATGTATATCGGAGAACACATTATTCCAATGATAATAAACATTTGAAGCTAACACAGACATTAATTAACTGAAAGTGCCTTGCCAAATTATGAATAACAATGCTAGAGGTACATTGTTCACATAAAGACGGTACAACTTGATTGGTGGGACCACAATGTATCTTATTAACAAAGGGCCTCATTCACATGCGATTTGGACAATTGAATAGGGCTCTATATAAGCACAGGGCATATTTTTTTACAGAAGTTTTTCGTTAGTTAACTTTATCCAAAAGCAAGGTCTTCACTAACTAAAAACTTCTGTAAAAAAAAAAGTATGCCCTGTGCTTATATAGAGCCCTATTCAATTGGCCAAATCGCATTTGAATGAGGCCCCAAATATTGTCCCTATTCAACAGATCAGAAGGAATATACTGTAGCTCCTTCGAGCAGCCTGTCTGGCACAACTATTACATTGGACAAAAGATGGACATTCCATCATCACCATTCGCATTTAACAGGTAAATTATTAATTTTCACAAAAGAGACAAATCAAAATGTAGTGCATATTTTATCTTAGTTAGAAGAATTGTGTCCTAGTTTCTAAATTAATTTTATATATTGAAACAATACTAGCCGATTCACTTTGAATTAAAAATACGTATTACATTGTGGTAACTCTCTGTTGATGCCCACGACATCACACAACCTACCACCGGTGCAGACAGTGAAATGGGGATACAGTGAGTACATGAAGCAATTATGACAAGTCACATACTAGTACAGAAGGTGTATTGGACCCTGCGCTTGTAAGAAATTACACATGGAAAGAGAATTCCTTGTATGTTATCCAGTGAGGCTGTAGGATTCATGCACATTAGGTGGTCCGTTCTGGTTTGAATCACTGATCTTAGAGTACTAGTTGATGGTTTCTTTGAATAGATGAGCTTTCAGGGAGTCTTTGACAGAATGGGGTAGAGAAGTTCACAGGTTTGAAGTTGCACAAGTAGGCTTGGCGACAAGAGTGTGAGGTGATGACAGATGACTAGGGATGTATATTGTGGGAAGAGTGGAGTGGGCAGTTAGGGGAGTATCTGAAGATCAAATCTGACCTGTAGAATGGTGCAGCGTTGTTGAGGGCTTTGTAGGGGAGTCAGAATTTTAAACTTAATTCTAGAGGGTATGGGATGCCAGTGAACAGATTTATGGAGTGCAAAGTAGATGAAACGCTAATTAAATAAGAGTATGACAGTCATATAAGATAGATTGGAGTCTAGTAAGAGGAAGGTCAGTTAGGAGTGAGTTTTAGTAGTCAATGCAGGAAATTATCAGTGAATGAGCTAGAATTTTGGTTGTTTCGTGTAGAAGAAAGGGATCAATTTTGGAGGCGTTTCACAATGCAATCAGCAAGGTTTTGGTAATCGATCGGACATGGGGAGAAAGAGAAGAGTTCAGAGTAGTGCCAAGGCAGCAGTCTTTTTTGTTGGTGTGATGGAGCAGTTGACAATTGTAAGGGTGATATCTGGAATTAGGGAAGTGGTACCGGGTGGTATTATTAAAAGTCCAGTCTTTCACATTTATTTTTAGTTTATGGGAGGCCATTCAGGAGATTTTGGATTAGCAGGTGGTGACTTGACTTAGTAATGAGGGAGATAAGTCAGGAGAGGAGATGTAGATTTGGATATCATTAGCATAGAGATGAAACCAAGATAGCTTATTAGTTTACCAAGGATGGGGGGGGGGGTAGATTTAGAAAAGCAAGGGACTCAAAAAGAGACATGAAATATCGCACCAGTGAGTAGCGATGGTGATGAAGCAAAACCCAAACATTGAAGTTGTTGTTAGATAGAAAATATTATAACCAGGAATGTCACAGAGGTCAAGTGTAAGGATTACATTTTTTATGGACTAATTTTTCAGATTATGTTGTAATCAATAACTATCTTTTTCTAATGACCACTTTACATTTTTAGGTTTATTGTCTTTTAACCTGAAGGTGTTCATTTTTTATATACATTCTGATATTCGTTTAGGTTAATACAGTCAACTCTAAAAAGTTAGAACACCTTTTGTGGTTATCATATTTGTTATATACCACAACTAATTTGTTTAAAATGTAACTTATTATAACTTCTTTAAAAACAATTTTCCTTTAAAATTCGGACATTTAAAAATTAGTTTTTGTGATGACGTCTCAACTTTCCCAATTCTTTGTTAGGAATAACTTCTCTATCTTTCATATATTAGCAATGGTCTTTGTTTTATGCAGGGTTTTATAGTAGTCATTTGAGGTATAAAATGCTTTTGTGCTTTAAAGGTGCTAAATAACTTATTTGTGCAATTGTTGCAAACGAAAGTGCTTGTGCTTGTATTAAATTGATAACATCTCTTTATACTGAAACTTCTCAGTGTTTGTTCTGTAGTAAGCACTTTGTGTCTTATCCCTTTTTTTCTTTGTGATTCTTTAATTTGCGTGACTTTTTTTTCATTCAAAGTGCTTTAATACTTATTAGGAGTGATGTGAATAAGGCTCCCTTAAAGTGCTTTTATAGTTGTGCGACTGTTTTGTAATTATTCCTCTTTGGACAAATTGCACATACAGTGCCTAGCAAAAGTATTCACCCCTTGACTTGTTTTGTTAATCTGAATTTTATGTGATGGATCAGAACACAATAGTCTAAGTTGGTGAAGTGAAATGAGACAAAATATATATATATATATATATATATATATATATATATATATATATATATATATATATATATATATATATATATATATATATATATATATATATATATATATTTTAGAAATAAACTGAAAACTGGCATGAGCGTATGTATTCACCCCCTTTGTTATGAAGCCCATAAAAAGCTCTGGTGCAACAAATTACCTTCAGAAGTCACATAATTAGTGAAATGATATCCACCTGCGTGCAATCTAAATGTCACATGATCTGTCACTACATATACACACCTTTTTTGAAAGGCCCCAGAGGCTGCAACACCTAAGCATGAGGCACCACTAACCAAAAACTGCCATGACCAAAACCCACGGACCGGGCAAGGAGGGCATTAATCAGAGAGGCAGCACAGAGACCTAAGGTAAACCTGGAGGAGCTGCAGAGTTCCACAGCAGAGACTGGAGTATCTGTACATAGGACGACAACAAGCCGTACGCTCCATAGAGTTAGGCTTTATGGCAGAGTGGCCCAAAAAAAAAAAAAAAGAGCCATTACTTTCAAGAAAAAAAACAATATGGCACATTTTGAGTTTGCGAAAAAGCATGTGGGAGACTGCCAACATGGAGGATGGTGCTCTGGTCTGATGAGACAAAAATTTAACTTACATAAAAGATTACCCTATGCTTGGCGCAAACCCAACACATCACATCACCCAAAGAACACCATCCCCACAGTGAAACGTAATGGCAGCATCATGCGGTGGAATTCAGCAGCCGGGACTGGGAAACTGGTCAGAGTTGAGGGAAAGATGCATGGTGCTAAATACAGGGATATTCTTGAGCAAAACCTGTACCACTCTGTGTGTGATCTGAGGCTAGGAGGGAGGTTCACCTTCCAGCAGGACAATGACCCCAAACACACTGCTAAAGAAACACTTGAGTGCTTTAAGGAGAAACATGTTAATGTGTTGGAATGGCCTAGTCACAGCCCAGACCTCAATCTAATAGGAAATCTATGGTCAGACTTAAAGATTGGTGTTCTGAAGCGCAAACCATCCAACTTGAAGGATCTGGAGCAGGTTTGCAAGGAGGAATGGGCAAAAATCCCAGTGGTAAGATGTGGCAAGCTCATAGAGACCTTTCCAAAGCCATTTGGAGCTGTGATTGCCGCAAAAGGTGGCTCTACAAAGTATTGACTTTAGGGGGTGAATAGTTATGCACATTGGACTTTTTCTGTTATTTTGTCCTATTTGTTGCTTGGTTCACAATAAAAAAAAAAAACTCTTCAAAGTTGTGGGCATGTTCTGTGAATTAAATGACGCAAATCCTCACACAATCCATGTTAATTCCAGGTTGTGAGGCAACAAAACACGCAAAATGCCAAGGGGGTGAATACTCTTGAATGGCACTGTATGACCTTTTTCTTGTATTGTGAATTGCTCTGTGGTAGCGGCGCTATTAATTCCACTGCTCTTGCTCTGATATTACTATTCCATTAGCTATAACATTTATAAATGTAGTCTTATTGGGGAGTTTCTGTTATGTTTGTAATAAGCTGCTTTTCCACTGTCATGTATCTGCTATATTACATACAACAATGATCACTGCACATGGAGGATTCTTATTTAATGCCAGCGTTATTTTTTTTTTTTTTTTACTATGATGCAATGGGTAATTATCAGAACATAACCTTTAAGCTTTCAAACATTTTAGTAAATACTATAGCTCCCTGATAATATTAATTGAAGTGATGAGAGAGAAATATACAAAAGAATATAAAATCTGTTTTTAAGCACCTAATCTCAAGAAACACAATATTTTCATTGCAATCTGGGAGTTCTGTTTTTTTACATAAATATACCGTATATACTCAAGTATAAGCCGAGTTTTTCAGCCCTTTTTTTAAGGCTAAAAAGGGCCCCCTCGGCTTATACTCGAGCCACTCTTCCCCCCCCCCCCCTGTCTCTCGAATGCCCCCCCTCACGTGTCTCTTTCCCTCCCCCTCCTCATTCTAAATTCTGATGATGGTGCGGTGGGTTGAGGATGGGGGGGACTGGGGTTGAGGATGGGGGGGTTGAAGATGGGGGAGGGGGGTTGAGGATGGGGATGGGGGGAGGTTGAGATGGGGAGGGGGGAGGTTGAGGAGGGGAAGGGGGAGGTTGAGGAGGGGAAGGGGGAGGTTGAGGATGAGGAGTGGGTTAAGAATGAGGATAGGGGTTGAGGAGGGTGATAAGGGGGGGGGGGGGGAAGAGACACAGGGAAGGGAGAGGGGGGGAAGAGACACGGGAGAGGGGGGAAGAGACACAGAGGGCACAGGGGGGACACAGGGGGCAGAACCTTTCCCACCCTCGGCTTATACTCGAGTCACTCATTTTACCCAGTATTTTGTGGTAAAATAGGTGCCTCTGTTTATACTCGGGTCGGCTTATACTCTAGTATATACAGTAATTAAATACATATAAGCACTATCATTTACACATACATATTTCATACATGGGCAGTTTGGCTAAATCACCTTTCTAGTCATAACATAAACTTTAATATTAAAATACATGTGTAGGTATGGCAGTAAGGGGAGGCAGCTAAGAAGTCTTTCCCTAGGGGGACCTCAGATGTAAATCCTGCCCTGGCAATACTACTGCAATAGATTCACTGTATCCAAGTATGCTGCTACAGGAATGGCTTAAACAACATTGCATGCTTGTTTTCTCATGTGACCAGAGATTCAGGACCCGATGTATAATATTTCTAACACCACTTGCAAAAGTTTACAATGCTTTTTGTAACTTGGCATTTATTTGCTTATACTAGGAACAATTATATCACAGGCATTGTGTATCTGCCAGAGGCTCAAGCTGTCTCAAAGCTATATTTACTATATAAACCATAGTAAATGGAACCTAACAAAACAAAATCTTTAATATGCTGGAAGTATTTTTGTTTTTGTTAATGCTTATGGCAAGTAGGGTAAAGATTCCTTTTCAAAGTTATGTGGAAGTTTCCCCGGTTGTAAATATTTCCATTGATTAGCAGAAAAATATGTATTAGATTGAACATCTCAAAATACTCAGATTTATTTGCAGCAAAATGAAATCTTGATTTCCACACCCCCAAAGGGGTCTATGTCAGCAACCCATACTAGCCTATAACAGTACAGCATTCAAGTACAGATTTTATCAGGTTAGTCACAGACCAGCTGTGCAGTTCAATCTGCCTAAATCACTTTTTATATAATGTAGCATTTTCATCCATATACCGTATTTATCGGCATATAACACGCACCAGCGTATAACACGCACCTCATTTTAAGAAGGGAATTTCAGGGGAAAAAAAAAATTCAAATAAAGAACTTTGAAGCAAAATCCTCATCCTCTCTCCTCATCCCCCCTCCTCATCCTCCATCCTCAACCCCCCTCCTCATCCTCCATCCTCAACCCCCCTCCTCATCCTCCATCCTCAACCCCCCTCCTCATCCTCCATCCTCAACCCCCCTCCTCATCCTCATTCTAAACCCCCCTCCTCATCCTCATTCTAAACCCCCCTCCTCCTCATTCTAAACCCCCCTCCTCCTCAACCTAAAAACCACCCTCCTCAACCTAAACCCCCTCCGCATTCTAACCCCCCCTCTCCTCAACCTAAACCCCCCTCCTCCTCAACCCAATACCTCCCCCTCCCTTACCTGCTTCTGCTCCGGCCTCCGCTCCTTGACCCGGTAACGTCACATGCGCGCCAGCGCGCCACCTCATTAGCATATACCAGGTGACGTCACCGGGTCGCGGAGCGGAGGCCGGAGCAGAAGCAGGTGAGGGGGAGGTATTAGGTTGAGGAGGAGGGGTTTTAGGTTGAGGAGAGGGGGGGGTTAGAATGCGGAGGGGGTTTAGAATGAGGAGGGAGGTTGAGGATGAGGAGGGGGAGGGAATATCGGTGTATAACACGCACCTATCATTTGCCCCCTATTTTCAGGGAGAAAAAGTGCGTGTTATACGCTCATAAATACGGTACTTACATCCTACACACAAACTGGAACCAAGGTCAAATTTGTGGCCTTATACACCAACCTAATCGATTAAACTCAGGTGATCTGATTTTCCCTTCTGGATCGCTACCTTGTCGTGGTGAAGGGGCTTCTGTATCTCAATGAAGCTGTGAGCTATACCATGTAGGGTCACCCAAGATGGGAAAGTCATAGCAGAGAGATCAAATTGCAATCCACTGGAGAAGAACTGGCAACCCACACCATTATCTTTGCCAAGAAAACCATTAGGATGAGCCCAACCAGAAATAGACAGACGTGTGTGGCATGCTCCGATCCATATGGTCACAGAGACTCGGACACGACTTAAGGAGTGAACAACAATCTGATTATGCATTTGCTAAGCCTATGGCACGGACATAAAATATCTCCAGGTAAACTCACACCTAACTTAATGCATGTTAGCTAGCTCAATCACCCAATCTTAGCATAACACCTTCTAGTTGCTCTTATTGTCCTTTACAAAATACATGACGCCAATGTCTTTGTAAAATTGTTTTTGTAACTTGGCATTTATTTGCTTATTCTAGGAACAATGATGTCACAGGCATTGTGTATCTGCAGATGGCTCAAGCTGTCTGAAAGCTATATTTACAGTATAAACACTAGTAAATGGAACCAAAATAAACAAATTGTGAATATATTTTTGAAGTGAAGACTTTTTTTTTTTTTTTTTTTTTTTAAAGCTTACGGTAAGAAATAAGAAATAATTATTCATTAAAGGCAATCCTGTCTCCATATAAAATCATATTTTTTTTTATAGAACAGTGTCATCTCTTCACTTATCTGAAGAGAGTTTGCAGCCTATTTGTACATAATGATGGTGTCACCTAGGTGATTACACAAACATATATAGTGGATTGTAACCAGAATGAATTGTACTGTTCATACACACTGTACATATAACCCCTTGACTGTACTATGCACATACATTGGACACAAAAGTAAACTGGACGGAGCACACATTAGATAAAGATGACCAAGTGCTGGACCAAACACACAACTGAAGCTAACAGTAGAAAGGGCTCAGCAAACTAACTTGAGAGACACGGGGGGGGGGGGGGGGGGGTTAGAGAGACACGGGGGGGTTAGAGAGACACGGGGGGGGGGGGGGGTTAGAGAGACACTGGGTAAGGTTAGAGAGACACTGGGGAGGGTTACAGAGACACAGGGGAGGGTTAGAGAGGAACAGGGGAGGGTTAGAGAGACACGGGGAGGGTTAGAGAGACACGGGGAGGGTTAGAGAGACACGGGGAGGGTTAGAGAGACTCGAGTATAAGCTGAGGGGGGCCTTTTTAGCCTTAAAAAAAAAGGCTAAAAAACTTGGCTTATACTCGAGTGTATACGGTATATATATATATATATATATATATATATATATATATATATATATATATATATATATTTACCCCATCTACTATAATAAATTAAGATGTATCCTTTATCGCAGGCTGCAGATGGTAGCAGTGGACTCCTACCCGGAGGTGAGCCTATGTGCTCTGCACCTGTTGCACTGCTGCATTTATTGCCTCTCCTCAGTAGGAATCTTATGTTTTCTTTACCTAGAGAGTCAAAGGAAATCAAATATTTTAAAGTAGGTTGCCTAATTAATGTATTCTTCTCAGTGTAACGGTATATAAAATCTACTGTTCACCTACTTCTAATATGCACCAGAGAAACAGTTTCCCACCTTTGAGAACCTCCTCGTTCCTTCTGTTCTCTCTCATGTTGAGGCCATGTTCCACGTCTGTGGCCCAAGGACACAACAACCACGGAGTAGTTTCACACTACCAGTGTCTCATGCTATTAGCAAGCATATTGTGACATGAGAGCAGAATGAAACACTGGTAGCGTGAAGCTCTCCCCTGTGAGCATGGTCTCTCTGCAAGATCCTAGCTGTGAAACACAATCACCTACATGAGAGAGAACATGAAGAAAAGCTTATTCTGTGGGCCTCTTAGAAATAAGAGAAACGTACATTTTCTATGACAATTAAACTGGAAATGATAAAAGACAGTAATCTACTTATATTAAAAAACAGCAAATAGTCTAAAAAGAGTCCCTTTAAACTACAGGAGACCCCCGACTTACTGATGGCCCTTACATGAGAACGGGCTTCAAATGATTTTTGTAGGGGTTTGTTTTAAGTTCTGTTTGTTTAAATTAAAAGAAAGTATTATTACCATTATAGTATTATTAATTATTATTAATCAGGGATCCAAGTGATATACATTTCCAACCTAAAGACGTTCTTAGGGACGTATTTTGTAACTAACACAGGCATCACCTATATATTTACACAGGAAAAGAGGGTCAGTGGCCAATTTCTTTGTTGGAAAGTATGTTATATTCAATACTCTTATTTTATAATCACAAAGAGTTATAAGATTAATATGTTCTGGTCCTAAATGGTACTGATTAGGCACTTAACATGGAAACTTGTAGTGTGAAATTTATAAGTCAACTTAATTGCATCATTTCCCTTTTTGCTTAAAACTTTTTACTACCAATTCAGCACACACTTACAATTTAATTAACCACAGCTACAATAGTTTGTTAATTTTAAATGCTTAAAAAGTGAAAAGGTTGGAACTCATTCATGCTAAACAGCTATACTGGTGGATAGCATATAAAGTACATCAGCAAACCAGCCCAAAATGGTCAATTTAGATTTTATGCTAGAAGGCTAAGCTGAGCCAACAACCAATGCAAACTTTTGTGTTCTATTGCAAGTATTTATATATATATATTTGTACTCAACAAAAAAGTAACTAAAATGATAATATGCATTTCAAAAAATAAATATTTAAAGTTATTCTTTAATAACAGAGACAACAATGTCAAATACCTAACAGGCAACAGTTTGTTTCTTGGGGGATATAGAAATACAATCAATTATCACAGTAGCTCCCTCCAGTCTTTGCATTATGAACAGAGTACAAAATATTGACTGCTCTAAAAAAAAAAAAAAAAAAAAAAACACACATAACAATGGTTGCACAGGAAGTTGATGATAGACGGCCTCCGTAAAAATTCTTCATAAATGAGGCGCAGGTTTTTCTAAACCTATGAGGGTACTAAAGCTCCGTAATATGTGAAAACATTGAAGGCACTTTGTTCATTTATATCTGTTTACCTCTTGCAGCGATTGCCACTAAGATAGGATAATTCCCTATCGGGTATCAGGAAATGATATAACATCAGTCTTCTGACCTGTATAACAGATCATCTAACACATTACAAGGTCCAATTCTTTGTAAGCTTTTTCAGTTCAGTTGTAAGTGGCAATGGTTCTGCATATGACATGATTCTTCATGCTGTATTCATGTATTGAGGTCCTGCTCTTTTCAAAAGAAAATGTAAATACTGTTATTCTCTTGAAAGAAACTTGCAAACATTAAACTGATCCCGCTGTGCCGGCTAAATGGAAAAGGAGCATGATTTAATAGTGTTGCTTAATTTTTTCAAATATTTCGATTGTTAAAAATAAAAAATAAAAAAACAACCAATGATCAAATCTCTCTTTCCTGAGGGAATTAAAATGATTATAGTAATATAATAAGTATGTAGTGAAGAAGGGCTTGACGAATCCACAGCTTATAGAATTTTCCTTCTGGCTACTAATTTGTTAATTATTATACATATATTTCTAAATATAAATCATTCTCTGGTCCTTAACAAAAGTCTGGCTGGCTCTTAAGATTCATCGAAAATTTGTCATCCCCTGAAGTAAATTATGTAGATTAGCCAAGTAGTCTGTGTTATAGTAGGTGGAAAACACTGCATTGAAATCTACATTTTATTTAACAAATTAGATTGTTTATTTGTTTTCCAAAAGATAAAGAAAAATGGTAGAATATATCACTAGATGGCAATCTAGCAACATAAGAAAAAAATATTTGAGAATTGAGTTGTATTAGTTTCTGTTCACATGGGGCCTCATTCTATTACCGGCCGTAGGAAATGCGGGGCCGCAAGGGCCGGCCACAAGCTATTTGCCTGTTCTATTCCCCTCTGGCCGGGGATTCCAGCAGGCTTGCGGCCGGTGCCTTGCTATCTCTTGCGGCCGCTCGCGCCGGAGGAAATCCTTTGATCTAAAACGGCCGCAAGGAAATCGGCCGTAAGAAAATCCTATTTGCAATTCAATTGCTCCGGGAACCCTCTCTGCAAGGCTAAAACCGAGCCGCAGCTTACTTGCAGGAAAAAGGTCCCGCTAGCACCAATTAAGCACATTATAAAGCCAAAATAAAGCCATCCTGCACTCTGAGGAGACTAAAAAGTGATTGTAGGTGTTAGCAAAAATAGCACAACATTCCCCTATACTTAAATCCGTAAAAAAAATTGTTTTTTATATATGTCAAATATCCATGTAAAAAGTCCAGAGTGCTTGGAGCACCTCAGACCCGCCCACGCTGCGGCCGGAAAATAAACAGTTAATGTAAACTCGGATTTGGGTTGATGTGCAAGCTTGAGAGTGGGTTCCTTTTAATCCTCATGTCCCCCAATATGATCCCTAGCATTTACAGAGCTTTACAGTGCTGTCTTGAATTTATTTTTCACTTTAAAGATTTCTGAGCTTACGGACGGTTGCAAGATATACGGCCGGCCGTAAGGGGAGATCCTTGCGGGGCCGTTTAATAGAATTGCGAGGTAACGGAACCCCCGCAAGGAATCGCAGCCTTGCGGCCGTTTTACGGCCGATAATAGAATGAGGCCCATGGTGTTGTAGTTATGAAGGAATTTACTTTTATATCAACATTTGTGCATTTTATGGTAGAGGATTTTAAGTGTATTTAACTTTCTTATGTGGCTCTCTTTTCATTGTAGATTCAGAAGACAAAGTATGAACTGTATCTTAGGAGTAGGGAGCAGCAACATATTGACTGAACAACAAGTAACAGGATGTTTCAGCAAGAGAAGATGTTCATATGAAATAGAGTAGCAAAAGGCTATTTGTGCCAAGGACTTATAATACTTCTTTCACAAGTGAATCTGATGGTTTGTTGAGATCCATCCTCACTCCCTTTTCACCTATGAAGAAAAAAATGTATTAGTACCATTGGACACTGCAAAAGTGACACAGAAGAAGTTCTAAATATGGTAAAATTAAAGACTGAGCATATCCAAAGCAGAGAGATTTATCAGTCTAGATAACACAAGTCATAAGTCATTTGCATAAGACTTTACATATTCATGTGGGGCCCTGGGGTTAACTAGCAGTTATTGACAGAAATTAATATCAATATAGACTTACTGTAAGGAAATTCGTTTTTAATAACTCAAATTATAATGTAATTACTTATAATTTTAAATTATACAATATTTGTTTCCTTTTAAATAAAAGTGTGAGATACAAGTACATAAAAAAAAAAAAAAGTAGTAGATGTGAATTCATACATTGGGGCCAACAAAGAAAAAAACACCAACAAATGTAAACAGCACAAATATTCCTCTGACACCTCACAGTTCCTTTTATACATAGTAATAGTGGGGGAGAAGTTAAACATGTACTTCTTATTTGTTAATTCTTCTTATTTGCTAAATGTACATTTTTAATGTACATTTAGCTGTTCTTTGCACTGGTGTTGAGACACAACATTTTGTAAAAACTGGATAAAAGAACCAAATATCTGTTGTATGATGGTAAGATTTATTCACCAGATTGGATCAGATTTACAGACCCTTAAAATGTTCCTAATAATTAATGAATGCTTTTTGTAAGCTGACCTAGTGGGTCATTAATAATAAAATAATGGAATTTAAATAATTTTTCACACCTGTTCTGTCTATCCTTATGAAGACCATGCAGTGGATATAAAAAGTCTACACACCCCTGTTAAAATGTCAGGTTTCTCTGCTGTAAAAAAATGAGACAAAGATAAATAATTTCAGAACTTTTTCCACCTTTAATGGGACCTATAAACTGTACAACTCAATTGAAAAACAAACTGAAATATTTTAGGTAGAGGGAAGAAAAAATATAAAAATAAAATATGGTTGCATAAGTATGCACACCCTTAAACTAATACTTTGTTGAAGCACCTTTTGATTTTACTACAGCACTTTTTGGGTAGGAGTCTATCAGCATGGCACATTTTCCCACTCTTCTTTGCAAAAACACTCCAAATATGTCAATCAGATTCAGGTCTGGGCTCTGGCTGGGCCATTCCAAAACTTTAATCTTCTTCTGGTGAAGCCATTCCTTTGTTGATTTGGATGTATGCTTTGGGTCGTTGTCATGCTGAAAGATGAAGTTCCTCTTCATGTTCAGCTTTCTAGCAGAAGCCTGAAGGTTTTGTGCCAATATTGACGGGTATTTGGAACTGTTCATAATTCCCTCTATCTTAACTAAGGCCCCAGTTCCAGCTGAAGAAAAACAGCCCCAAAGCATGATGCTGCCACCACCATGCTTCACTGTGGGTATGGTGTTCTTTTGGTGATGTGCAGTGTTGTTTTTGCGCCAAACATATCTTTTGGAATTATGGCCAAAAAGTTCAACCTTGGTTTCATCAGACCATAACACCTTTTCCCACATGCTTTTGGGAGACTTCAGATGTGTTTTTGCAAAATGTAGCCTGGCTTGGATGTTTTTCTTTGTAAGAAAAGGCTTTCGTCTTGCCACTCTACCCCATAGCCCAGACAAATGAAGAATACGGGAGATTATTGTCACATGTACCAACCACAAAGCCAGTACTTGCCATATATTCCTGCAGCTTCTTTAATGTTGCTATTGGCCTCTTGGTAGCCTCCCAGACCAGTTTTCTTCTCGTCTTTTCATCAATTTTGGAGGGAGCTCCAGTTCTTGGTAATGTCACGGTTGTGCCATATTTTCTCCACTTGATGATGACCGTCTTCACAGTGTTCCATGGTATATCTAATGCCTTGGAAATTCTTTTGTACCCTTCTCCTGACCGATACCTTTTAACAATGAGATCCCTCTGATGCTGCTTTGGAAGCTCTCTGTGGACCATGGCTTTTGCTGTGGGATGCGACTAAGAACATTTCAGGAAAGACCAACTAGAGCAGCTGAACTGTATCTGGTGTTAATCAGAGGCACTTTAAATGATGGCAGGTGTATGCTAACTCCTATTTCACACGACTTGGAATGTGATTGCTTAATTCTGAACACAGCTACATCCCCAGTTATAAGAGGGTGTGCAGACTTATGCAACCACATTGTTTTTCTTTCTTTTTTTCTTCCCTCCACCTAAAAGATTTCAGTTTGTTTTTCAATTGAGTTGTACAGTTTATAGGTCACATTAAAAGGTGGAAAAAGTTCTGAAAGGATTTATCTTAGTCTCCTTTTTTACAGCACAGAAACCTGACATTTTAACAGGGGTTTGTAGACATTTATATCCACTGTATCTTCATGAGGCTATCAACAGATTAGAAACTAGTTAAAGAGACAAACAAAATGGTGTGTGGTCTAAAAGACAAAAATCTTATAAGTGAAGAGTTCATGACCTCAATATGTATAGCTTAGAGGAAAAAAGAGGGATGATATGATAGAAACCTTCACATATATTAAAAGGATTTAAGAAAGTTCAAAAGGGAAAAACAGTAATGCAAGAACAAGAAGTCATGGTTTAAAGTTGGAAGGTGGAAAAAGTAGGGATATTGTGAGAAAGCACTACTTAACAAAAATAATAGTAGATAAATGGAATAGCCTTCCAGTATAAATGGCAAAGTCAAAAACAATTAGGGTATTTAAGCGTGCCTGGGATAAGTATAAGGCTATTCCTTTATCAATATAACTGGCAAACCAGATGGGCTTTTTTGGTTCTAATGTGCCATCAAATCTAAGTTTCGATGTTGCTACCTATGTCATGAGACTCCATACTGCATGACAGAAAAAAAGACATATGGGCAGTCATAGTTTTTTCAGGTAGTATAAATTGGAACACAAAATGTACTTACATTACATAAATAATTTTAACCTTGTTTTCTATTAATTGTTCCCTAAATCAGTTTGCACAGCCTATCCCCATTACTATAGGTAGTTTACATTGCTGAAGCCTAAACTAGAGTAAGCACTGCCTTAATAATGTTTGCCTTTATTACTAATTTGTATTCTGGGAAAGGTGTTTCATGTATGAAAAATTACACACAAAAAGGCATCCATATAAAATGTAAATTTAACCATTATTCATTGTGGCAGAAGCAGCCACAAGAGACTTTTGCATTGATTATTGCCTGTATTTGAACTGTATGTTATTTGAGCATAGTGGATTCTATTAGACTGGTTCTGGCCCTTTAAATGCTCGGACAAAGGATCTGCAGTTTTGCTATGCACTTCGGGTGCAGAGTGTGAAGAAAAACCCTGTTTTATGGTTATTTTATTCTTATGTTCAAAAAATGATCACATTGCTATACTGTAGATATGTTGGTCTGCTAGCCTAAAAGATAATCCTATCACAGGGGCTCCTGTGGTAGGAAAGTCTATTGTGTAAAGTGTTTGTGAGAGATAGCACAAAGAGAAGAATAATCTAATCAATGTCTGTATTGTATAAAAAAGTAGCCAGGTAGCCTCCGGGAGGTGTGACCACACCTATTGTCTCTCTATGTGTATTGTGTGGCCAAAGAGGGGGATGTGTATTACCTGCGAGAAGAGATGTATATATACACTTCTGGATAACAAAATAAAGACAGTATTATTTGACTCCCAATTGAGTGTCGTCCAATATGGGAGGTTGGGGCTTGTGAGACTGCAGTGCTTCTTGCATATTTTACCGTATACCAGCGGAGATACTGGACTTCGTGTTCCAACTCCGTTAAATTCATATTGTTATTAACTTAAAGGAAGCCATGTTTCATATGGTTATGATTGAAGAGAGAGGCATTTGTGGGCACATTTGCATGTCCCAGCTCAGCTTCCCAGAATGCAGTGTAATAAGTTTTTTTTCTCTGAATTCTGAGCTGGAAGCAGATTTTTAAATTTGCTTTAGACATTCAGATGTGAACACAGATGTACTATTTATTTACTGTACGGTGAAGGGCTTCTATCGCTCTTTTGCCCACCATATATTAAATGATTGTTGTGGTTAACTACCTAATCATAAGGTCCACAACACAAGTGGAGATCCTGCTCCATGCTGATGATAGCCACTAAGTTTGAAACGGCTGTACGTGGATAGGATTCCCAGCTTGTGTGTAATCCAACCTTGGTTTTGCATAAAAGCTGTGTAATGCAGCGGACATAAGCTTAAAAGAAGCCATGTTTAAAATGGCTGTGGATTGAAGAGTGAGGCATATGTGGGAACATTTGCATGTCCCTGCTTAGTTTCCCAGAATGCAGTGTAGTAACTGTTTTTCTTGGAATTCTGAGCCGGAAAAAGGTTTTTTTAAAACTTGTTTTAGACATTCAAAATGTGAACACAAATGTACTATTTATTTATAGTTATTAAAAAAGATGGTTAAAAAGATGCATAGTCTTAATGGATAAAAAACACATCCAACCAAATTTAGTACCAAATAATATTATCCCTAAGTACTGCTCAAGTAGAGAAATGTCATCTTATGGCATTATCCCAAAATGTAGAGGCATGTCAGTTTTCATTATGAGGAGATGATATACTAAAAGAGGAGAAAGGCATTTTATTATATAAATTAGTTCCCCAATGAATACAAATGCACGCTATTGTCATTGGCGACACTAAAGCACCAAGGAGCCACCTCAAAAATATTACTGATATTTTACTTGCAAGAATCTACCACTTACCTGCTGTCAAATACTTTTCTTTAGCTCGCGCTCTTTCATCTGCATCAAAATACCACACTGTTATTGCGTACCTGAAAAGACAAAATGGCATTTTTTTTTTGTACTGAAACATCAGTTTATGACACGTCCTTATTTATTTCAGCAAACCAAGAGTGGCGGGTATTTTTTTTTTTTTTTTTTTAAGATATTTAATAGGTAATCTATCTAAACTGTATTCACATATGAAGTCTGCTGCTGAAGACTTGGTAAGGAAATATGCTCGTAAAAGACCACTGCACAATGAAGGAGTCTGAAAACTTTGAATATAATTAAGAGCATAATTAAACAGAGAAAAAAAAAAAAAAAAAAGTCACACCGCTAGTTTGCAATTAGAAAAATGAAATGTTAATGCCTCCTCTGGAACCTGGGGGAATCCATGATACATATGTAGAAGTTGTATGTGTGAGAGAGCATTTACATTCTCTGGAGAGCTGTGGTTTCAGTGAATGATGCAAGGGGTTTAGGCCACGGAGGAGGAGGTTTCAGTTTCAGATGTATCCAGTTATCAAACAAAGACTATAGTAAGTCTGTTCCCTCCACTCCAACTACCCCCCCCCCCCCCTCCACTGATTGATATAAATACAAACCCCCATCATCAAGCTCTCAGGATGTGATGCAAACACAAAATGGATTCCTGTACTCAAATTGTAAAACATTATTTTGGGGAAATTAATTTCTGATGTCCATGGCTTATATAGCCAATAATATTGTTTATTTGGTACATACTTGACAAATAAGTGTCCTCTGTGGTCATATACAAGATATAATATAATATTTTCAAGAACTACCCTTGAAAGCAGGTAAAATATATTTAGAATGAAAATAAAAAATAATAAAATTAAAGGCAACCTTTCATATTACTAAATTATGCACTTATGCTGCGGTGGGATTTACCATTTCATTTTCTTGAGATCAACTGAGGTGGGTAGGAGACTCTGAATACACAAAGTCCATATCTCTATAATGGGAATGTGGTACAATTGCCAGGGCATTCATTGGGTCTAATGAAAAGTTAATTAGTTTACAAACACACAACCTCCTGAAACATTAACAGACAGGAACAACGGATACAAGATTATAAATAATAAGGTACCGTTTAAAAGATAAAAATGTAAAAGCTTTGTTCGATTTTTCCACTTTCTAAAACATTTTTGCTCATTATTAGGTTTAGTTATTCAAATAATCATCTAGTAAAAAAAAAGGAAAATTGACAAGTTAAATAATTTATTTTTTCCACAAAGTTAATCACATAAGAGTAGCCTGGATTGAACGTTGCAGCCACAATTTGAACAAGACTTCCTATTTTAGAATCAAACTCATTAAATACACCTGTACAAGCTGAATCGATCAGTCTGTTTAACAGACCATTAGTATTTATGTTCATCAGAGTTTAATATTATTTATTTTTGTTTGTTTTACACCCCTACTATGAAATTTGCCCATCCTTATTATTATCTTTATTTATATTGCACCAACATATTCCGTAGCGCTGTACAGGGGTTGAGTATCAATTCACATTTTCCATAGTACAAATATGAAATCTAAAACTAAAACTCGATGAACCAAAGCCTTTATTAACCTCAATTACTATGGAACCCACCCATCTGAGAATTAGTAGTTAATGAGATACTGATTAACTCAATACAACCTCAAAATGTATTATCTGTACAGAATCTACCACTTTGGAGGCAGAGGTTACTTTGCCAAATTCTAATTGTGCACACAGATAATTCCTGTGCATTCAGTTACATCTGCCAAAGCTCTCACTAAACTGAAGTTCATTTCACAACTACCTGAGAAAGTAACAGGCAGCAGCAGGGAAGCATGTAAAATGGAGCCATGGAGTAAATACAATTGCATATTGAAGTTACAAAATGTAAAACATCAACGTATGAAAAAAATACAGTGGTCCTTTAAAGCATGCTTCTTATAAGCTGTTTCCTCCCATTGAAAAGGGCATAGGTGCACAGGAAGAGAGAATAACTGCCACAAAAAAAAAAAAACTCTTGCAAGACCTCATTTGAAATATGAAACACAGTCTTGGAAGCCATTTCATAAAAAATAAAAAAGAGAACAGAACATTTAACTTATGGTGGACACAAGCACTTAGATTAACTCTCTCTAGTAAAGAAAAAATCTGAAGGTTTGTTATGAGATAATACACACATATATATATATATATATATATATATATATATATATATATATATATATATATATATATATATATATATATATATATATATATATATATATATATATATATATATATGGTTTTATCAGGCATCTGCTTTAGAGGAGAGAGAAAAAGGATAATTCTACCTAAAGACCAAATGCAAGGGCTATGGAGTAAGAGTAAGCAAGTAATTTCATTCAACATTTTATTTTCAAAATAATGCTGAGAGTTTGGACAGTCAATAAATAGAAGTTCCAGGCTTATCAAAATAATAATAATCAAGTTTTGGGTTTAGAAACATTTTTACAGTATCAGAATTAATGTTTCAGTTCTGAAAGAACTCACATAACAAATGGACCAGAGGAGTTTTACATATGTTCTACTTGATTTTTTTTTCAAACTTCTTATTATTAGCTTTTTCATTGTTTTTCATTTTTTATACTGATATAATCTGAATTATGCCATGTTTATTATTCATTAAAAAACTTCCCTGTACATAAAACTCCTGTGCCACGAATGGCTTATTAAGCCAAGCAATCAGATGTAACCACTGGAGGGTGCTAGTGTAATACCGTACAAAAGAATACCATTAGATATATGGAAAGGCTAACTTTTGGCTCTATAATAAATTAGCTGTGTTCTTGTGTTTACATTGCTCAGTCATGTTTGACTCTCCATGACCTCATGAACCACAACGCACCATGCTGATCCACTAGGTATTCATGTCCGAGATACTGGAGTGAGTTGCCAGTTCCTTCTCAAGTGGGCCACAGCATACAGCACTTGGTATTTCTAGGTGATCTCCCATCCAAGGACTGACCAGGCCCAACCCTGCATTGCTTCAGGGTGGTGTGAACTCTTGGTTCCCTGATTGGCATTGAACCCAGGTGAAAGCACCGAATCCTAACCGCTGGACCACGAGGGAACCAAGCCATGTTCTTATCTTTTGGTAAATCTAAGCAAGTACTTAGTTTGTTCTAAATTGGTGCTTTAGATTATTATACTAATCAACCAAATATGTCAATCTTAAGTAAAAGGCAATTAGATGACTTGATCATATAGTATTTGACACCATTCCAGGCCCCCTTAATGCAAGCTGCCGGCTTCTAGGCCTTTAAGAAATGCAAGCACAGCTCACCAGAAATGCACACACACACACAAACTCCACCATAGTATCATGGATGCCTAACAAAATCAAGAGACATCACTTTTTTGCCAATTACAAACTAGCTTTAGGACTTTTATTCTTCTTAATTATACTCTTAGTCACACTGTTCGTGCTTAGCCTAGAATGTTCATCTCTCTCTTAATGAACATATTAGGAGTTGCTTTGATTTTGCACTGCTGCTCTGAAACGCATGTGTATTGCTCTCCTATGTAGATTGATTACATTATGTCAAAAGATGTTTGCATCTTGATTAGAAGTATAGTGTAAATTACCTATAAATGTTTGGTGAAGTCCAAGGTGTCGGTCATCAGTATTTTATGTTATGGACTGGTCTGCATGGCTCGTTTATGAAATACATTGATTTATGTGCGACTGAGAAATCATTATGCCCAGTACACATCCTCTCTTATTCTAGTTTCATATTAACAATGTAGACTTTCTTCTGTATTAATACAAAAGAAAAATACTTCACCCATTGATCCGAGCCTTCCACATATACAGTGAGTTTGTGCCAGTCACAAGACAGATCACATAAAAGGCCAGTCACAGGAAAATGGGATTTAAAGGACCACAATATTTTTGGAAAAAAACGTAACATATTTGTGACTGCATGTACCAGTTGAACAACATTTATTACCCTGTGACTGGGTCTTTCTTCCTGAGGGGAGGGCAACTACACTGGCAGTTGCATTTCCTATGGTTACATTGCACAAAAATGCAGAATCGGTTCTGACCACCATTAACAGGAAACATGAATGCAATAGATAGAAAATAAAATGATCCTTTAAACCTTTCCAAATTAAAGCTGTGAGTTTAGCCAAAGCAATGAGAACTATATGCATGTCTACGTAGCAGGAATGGAAGGAGTATAAATAAACTGCATACCTTGTGGCAAATGCTGGCTGAACTTCATGAGGGTTGCGTCGGTCTGACCAGAAAAACAACAGTCTATCAAATTTAGGTTCAATGTCAGCAAACTGAGCTTTGCCTTCTGGAAAAATTCTAAGTACACCACCATTTACCTGCAAAAATAAATGTGCTAAATTAGCATTGAAAATATGTGCAAAATGTATTACATTTTTTTAATATATATATATATATATATATATATATATATATATATATATATATATATATATATATATATATATATATATATATATATATATATATATATATATATAAAAGTAAACTAATATGGTCAACACACTTTCTGCTTAAAATAAACTTCATCTTAAAAAGAGGGACACAAAATTTATTACACTTCTTCCCTTAAAATCAATTAAATATTTTTAGGTTGCACAAGTTTGTGGGTCTCTTAGAAGTGAGTGAAATTGTTATATGAAGATTACATTGAGGAGGATCAAAATAATAAAAATAAATCTAGTTAAAACATTTTATATTAAAACAAAACATTCTGCCAATAGGCTTGGATTTATTTAAATATACTCCTATGGAATGTTACACACACTTCTGGATGACATACTGTATAGGACATAAATTGTATGTACCTTTGCATCCCAGTCTTTATTTAGATAGTATATACAAGTGATACATCTGCCATCTCCATTTGGGTTGTCAACATGTCGCACGTATCCTGTTCCCTTCCCTGGATAACAAGCCACCATTGCCTGTAAAAGATAACGCATTGTGAATCTAAAAGCAAAAACAAAATCACTTGTTTACTGTAACTGGATTGAAAAGATTATTTGTGCTTATGAACCATTGTGCTGTTTTTGGTATTTATAATTAACTAGCGAATTGCCCGTCAAAAAAAGACAGCAATAAAATTGTAAGCCAAGCAATGCTGTTTGCCACACAATGTAAGACTTTTGGCCCTCTGTGCACCTTTGGCACTCATCACGAGCCTCTCCCCTCATGTACTTCCACTTTCCTGCTTTGCAATGATCATCTTCGGCGCTCATTGTGAGCCTTTCCTCCCGCCTACTGTATGGTCCGCTCATTGCAGGGTTCATTAACCTGCAAGTTTTGTGCTTGGGAATGCCATGTGTCTCTTTCCAGCATCTCCCCCCTGTCCCTTCCCTGTGTTTCTCCTCTGTGTGTCTGCTGAATATTTCCGTTGGTTTTATTTTATAAGTCCTGCGTGCCTGGCGTTGTTCGTGCAAGAGTTAGTGTCTTTGCCGTTGTGTATTTTTCAGAGTTCGGTATTTTTCCGAGGTCAGAATCTGCTCAGCCTCGGTTTCATTCCTTTTTCAGATTTATTTGCATTTTTCATCAGCAAGAAAAAAAAATGCCAGTTGATTTTCAGGTGACGAAACAAGGCAAATTGGGCTTAAATTTGCTTGCAACCTCACTTGCGAGGCTCGCAAGTGTGACAACAAATTGCAGTTTGACAACTATTATTTAGGGCTTGCTGTTGCCCTTACAATAAGAGTTTCTTGTTGCTGTTTGCATAGTCACATTTTACCAATCACACACATAATTTAACAAATTACTTTGTATTACCAGTAAATTCTAGCACTTAAATAATAGGTAGGAATTATATGGAGTAAAAACAAAAGGTTTATGTAATGAGCGCAGGGGACAGATGATGAGGGTATTATGAGGAGGTATAAATCTGGTAGAACCATTGATGGTAGATTGCAGCAGGGGTAGGGGGTGAGTGGAAGGCCAACTACGGATGTATAAGGTGGATGATTGCATATGAATTCTGAATAAACTGAAGTGTGGAGAGGGTTGGAGTAGAAGGAAAGTTAGGGAGAGTTGAAATAATTGAGCTGGGACTTGACAACTGCATGATCTTGCTTAAGGAAACTATTAATTTTGGAGATATTCCAGAGGTAGATACAACAAGATTTAGTGTGCTAGAATGGGATCTAAAAGGTAGTCCAGGTAGAAAAAGCAAGATAACCGATTTTAGATTTAAGAATCACAGAATACATAGAAAACATCCATCTCTTTCCTCTACTTTAAGTTATTTGTAAAAATGGTTTATAAAACTTTAGTAAAGGGACAAGTGGAGTTACCATATGTGCTCTTCACCATCAGAGGATGAATAACATGGGGAGGGGGGAGAAACAGTTGTAGCAAGACTCAAGCCTACAGGTCTAGTTTATGCCACCAGGCGGGGTAGCTTGTTAAGTATTCTGCCAATGCAAAGCAGGTTAGAAGCAGGCTAAAATTTCAAACTCTTAATTTAGTAGTAATTTTTTTTTTTTTTTAAGTACTTTCGACCCTCTGTCTGATGGCACAGATAACATGTGGTGACTTTGGTGTACCTTACATTCAACTTTTTGAAACCTTGTGATACTAGTAAGAGAGACCATAGAACTGCCCTCTAAAGCCAATATAAACAGTGAATACAAGTAACAAAGACAATTAAATACAAACATTAGCCACAACATTTGTCATGCAAAAGCTTGTACATTTAAAGAATTATTCAAATATGTCCCTTTAAAGGGATACTATCTTGAGTTCATCAGGTTTTGCTGTTAACTGGAAGTGCATACTTGAAATGGCAGAAATAACTATTTAGCATACACACTTTATTTCACTTGAAGGGCCTCATATGCGACAGCAAAATCGTTAAAAAGGGCCTCACTGTGCTTTTCCATTTTGCTTTTGTTAATATAAAAAGGTTTTAAATTGTTACAGGAGAGAAATAATGTATTCATCAAGTTATAGATAGTGAGCAAAAGTATTTAGGAGCACAACCAGGTATTCTGTTAGTTTTAAGAGAGGTAGAAAAACACTGTGTATTGTTGGGGAGGGGCAGGGTCCCCCACTCCAGAGAACAGAAAGGGGCCGACAATGGGCCTCATTCAATTGTGATTTTGCCAATTGAATAGGGCTCTATATAAGCACCAAAACAAATGTATATTTAAACATAAACATACCATTCCTATTTTGTATGCAAGGTTTTTATTTTGTTTATTTTTATGTTGTTTGTTCGGTTAAGAGAGAGAGCACAATAGATTCTGTAAGTTATTACAGTACAGGGGTATTTATATTTTTACAATATTATACTATTATTACCACATATGCGGAATCAGAGTGTTGTTGTTGTACAAACAAATCTGACCTAAATATGTTCTGTATAATATTGTAAAAATATTAATACCCCTATACTGTAATAATAACTTACAGAAACTATGGTGCTCTCTCTTAACTGAAACAAACAGAACATAAACAAAAAACCTTTCATATGTCATAGGTATGGTATGTTTAAATATACATTTGTTTTGGTACACAATATTAATAGATCTAGTAATTGTACCTTTTATATAACCAATAGCCACTTTGAAGTTACTTAGGATTTGATAAAGGCAGGAGACACTTCTCAAAAGCTCAATTATTAAAATACACTGTTACTTCAATGAAAGTTATATTTTACATTAACACACAAACCACCACCACCAAGACCTACAGAACGAAACCCATTTCCTGACCAGATGACAAGGTAAGAGGCTGTGGTTCTGTGGGAATATAGGTCTACTGGCCTGCTTGAGACATGCAAGTATTCTCACAATGATCATTTCATTCCTTACTGGACTCTACATGCTCTTAGGCCAATGTTTTCTCAGCAATCTCAAGATTGAGAGATTAAATCTCTCACACATGGACTTCATAAAAATGTGAAGACATTAATTCTTCCTTCACCTAACCGGTTTGTTGTCCGATCACATCTCGTTAGAAGTATTTTCATACAGCTTTCTAGATAAAAGTGGGGGAACAAAACTAATCTAGATTCAGTGTGATTGTTTTGTATTTTTTTGTTTATCTACAAGTAAGTATTTCTGATAGCTTGCTTGGATTGTCTTAGTAATTTTCCGCCACCTCCTCACAAACACACAAAAGAATTACACTGTACTATTCCACTAAATACACATTCTTGAGACAAGATTTGTACCAGAGGGTGACAACAGGAGTTTTGGGAGACCTCCCATGCAGCCACAGCCTGTTCTCTAAAGTGAGAGAGCATGCCCCTATTCAACAATAAGGAATACATTTTTGATAGCTAGTAGATCATTCTTGCAATGTAAATACACATCCTCATTATTTAGATCTCCATTGCCAATTAATCTTATATAGAAATATACTAGCGACTTGCCTGTCAAAAATGACGGCAATACAATTTAAAGCCTGGCAATGCTGTTTGCCACACAATGCAAGGCTTTTCCCCCCTGTAAGTTGGGGGTGTTGCGATTAGTGCCTTCGGCGCTCATTGCAAGCTTCTACCACCGTCTAGTTTACGGGCCTCGAAGTGAGCGACTTTGCTGCTCATGTCGAACTTGTTTCAAAGTCTTGCGGGCCTCGCACTCATCATGGGCCAGGTATTACGGGCTTTGGCCTCGTTTTGCAAAACACATATGTCTTTACGGCTGCCATTTTTTTTTCTTCGCTTAGCCTATTTTCTATCTCTCAAAAAACGCAAATTACGGTATATACTCTAGTATAAGCCGAGTTTTTCAGCCCTAAGCTAAAAAGGGCCCCCTCGGCTTATTCTTGAGTCACTCTCTCCTCCCCCACCGCCGCCACCCCCCTCCTCATTCTAAACCCCCCCTCCTGCGTCGGCACCCGGTATATGCTAATGACGTGACGTCGCATGCGCGCCACGTCATTAGCATTGGCCGGGACAAGAGGCCGGAGCAGAAGCTGCAGATGGAGGTAAGTGAGGGAAAAGTGATAGGGGGAGGTATTCCCGGTTGAGGATGAGGAGGGAGAGGGGGGGGGGGATGAGGAGGGAGAGGGGGGACACAAGAAAAGGGCACACAAGAGGGGGACACAGAGGGCAGCACATTTCCCACCCTCGGCTTATACTCGAGTCACATATTTTTCCCAGTATTTTGTAGTAAAATAGGTGCCTCGGCTTATACTCGAGTATATACTTTAAGTCTCAAATTAGCTTGCAAACTCTCCCCCTGTCCTGTGTGTGAGGTTGTAAGTTAATTTTGTAATTAATTGGCGGGCTCCAAAAAAAAAAAATAAAGTTGGCCGTTAAAGTTGTAATTTTTTCAAAGTCTTGTGTGCCTCGCAATCAGCACCAAAGCCCTACAGCCTTTGGCGCTCATGTCGAGCCTCTTCCCTAGTTTACTTTACAGTACTTTACAGGCCCCGCGATGAGCACCTTCGGCCTGCAGGGGTGGACATGGCCAAAATTACGGCTGTATGACTTAGGACCCGAAGCACATAGATGGTCTGCGGGGCTCGCAAAAATACAACTTTAAAAGGCCGAACCACTAAACTGGAAAAACATGCAAAAACACACAAATGTGCCTCAAATTCACTTAGAGGCATATTTTGCCTTTTTTCGCAATTGAAAATCGCTGAAGCGATAAAAAAAAAAATGGCTGCTGAAAAAACACGTAAACATAATGAAAATGACGCCGAAGGATGTAAATACGAGCCCTAAGACTTAAACACAAACCAGTAACACTACAGGCATATAAAGTACACAGTGGGAGAGGCTCGCAAAAAATCAGACTTTAACTGCCAAATCACAAAACTGAAAACTAAAAAAAAAAAAAAAAATATGCCTCAAATTCACTTACACACTTACATACAACCTGGGGGGGGGGCAGGAAACCTGTGAGTGAGATTGCAAGTTAATTTGAGCCATATTTGTGTTTTTTTCAAGATGAAAAATTTTTTTTTTGCATAAGCAAGGAAAAAATGGCTGCAGAAGACAGTAACACTAGGCCTATAAACTACACAGGTGGTGAGCCTCGCGATGAGCGCGTAGGTACAGTATTCCCAGCCTTAAAAATTTTATTCCCGTCATTTTTGACAGGAAGTAGCTGGATAGAGATTATATATATATATATATATATATATATATATATATATATATATATATATATATATATATATATATATATATATATATATATATATATATATATATATATATATATATATAATTATATGCACACACATACACTTAAAACGCAAGTAACCCTCGTCATTGTTTTCTCAAAAGAAAACAAGATACAACTCCACCCATGCCCTTTCCATGGAACTCTTTCCACCCAAGTGATTCTCATGAACTTTGATCCATAATGTAAGACGCACAGTATGGCCCGAGCTTTTATTAAACACAATTTATGCACGTTCCTTAAAAGGAAAGAAAAGAAAAAAAAAACCTTATGGCACAATGCTACAGCCTGTGTCAAAACAAATATGCTTCCTTCCATGTAGTGTAGTGCTGTAATGACATTTCCTGCCTAAGGAAAATAGTAAATTTTTAAGACAAGTTTGGAGCCAGAAATAAAACTACGCTACACTGAAGTAGAAAATAATTGTCTACACAGGCTACAGAGTTTTGTGAATGAGAAAAGACAAACATACCATGGGGCACAGAACACATTAAATATATCATACTTTTTATTTATTTTACATCTAAAAAGGCGCAGTTAAAACACATTTAGAGATCTGGTGAAATGGCAATTGTAACATATGCAGCCCCTCTTAAGGGAAAACTTTGATGCACTGCCCAGTCATCCAAAAGTAAAGTTTGTGTGGCCTGTCCACATTTAACTCAAATCCAACTATTTTGCGTTTAAACAACAACAACATAAATCTACAAAACGTGGAGAAACACAATTTCCACCCAAGGAGGAACAAACAATTAAATGAAATAAGAAAATCTGACTGCATCCCTCCCACAAAGGCCTCCTGGTTAAGGACCTAAGAGATATGGATAGATGTAGATATAGATATAGATATAGATATAGATATATACACACACATACACAGTGGATATAAAAAAAGTCTACACACCCCTGTTAAAAAGTCAGGTTTCTGTGCTGTAAAAAAATTAGACAAAGATAATACTTTGAACTTTTTACACCTTTAATGTGACCTATAAACTGTACAACTCAATTGAAAAGCAAAGTGAAATCTTTTAGGTAGAGGGAAGAAAAAATATAAAAATAAAATAATATGGTTGCATAAGTATGCACACCCTTAAACTAATACTTTGTTGAAGCACCTTTTGATTTTATTACAGCACTCAAGTTTTTTTGGGTATGAGTCTATCAGCATGGTACATTTTGACTTTGCAAGATTTGCCCACTCTCCTTTGCAAAAACACTCCAAATCTGTCAGATTGCGAGGGCATCTCCTGTGCACAGCCCTCTTCAGATCACCCCACAGATTTTCAATCGGGTTCAGGTCTGGGCTCTGGCTGGGCCATTCCAAAACTTTAATCTTCTTCTGGTGAAGCGATTGCTTTGTTGATTTGGATGTACGCTTTGGGTTGTTGTCATGCGGAAAGATGAAGTTCCTCTTCACGTTCAGCTTTCTAGCAGAAGCCTGAAGGTTTTGTGCCAATATTGACTGGTATTTGGAACTGTTCATAATTCCCTCTGTCTTAACTAAGGCCCCAGTTCCAGCTGAAGAAAAACAGCCCCAAGCATGATGCTGTCACCACCATGCTTCACTGTAGGTATGGTGTTTTTGGTGATGTGCAGTGTTGTTTTTGCGCCAAACATATCTTTTGGAATTATGGCCAAAGAGTTCAACCTTGGTTTCATCAGACCATAACACCTTTTCCCACATGCTTTTGGGAGACTTCAGGTGTGTTTTTGCAAAATGTAGCCTGGCTTGGATGTTTTTCTTCGTAAGAAAAGGCTTTCGTCTTGCCATTCTACCCCATAGCCCAGACATATGAAGAATACGGGAGATTGTTGTCACATGTACCACACAGCCAGTACTTGCCAGATATTCCTGCAGCTCCATTAATGTTGCTGTAGGCCTCTTGGTAGCCTCCCAGACCAGTTTTCTTCTCGTCTTTTCATCAATTTTGGAGGGAGCTCCAGTTCTTGGTAATGTCACTGTTGTGCCATATTTTCTCCACTTGATGATGACTTCACTGTGTTCCATGGTATATCTAATGCCTTGGAAATTCTTTTGTACCCTTCTCCTGACTGATACCTTTTAACAATGAGATCCCTCTGATGTTTGGAAGCTCTTTATGGACCATGGCTTTTGCTGTGGGATGAGACTAAGAAAATTTCAGGAAAGACCAACTAGAGAAGCTGAACTTTATTTGGGGTTAATCAGAGGCACTTAAATAGGAGTCAGCATACACCTGCCATCATTTAAACACGATTTGGAATGTGATTGCTTAATTCTGAACACAGCTACATCCCCAGTTATAAGCGGGTGTGCAGACTTATGCAACCACATTATTTTTATTTTTAATTTTTCTTCCCTCCACCTAAAAGATTTCAGTTTGTTTTTCAATTGAGTTGTACAGCTTATATGTCCCATTAAAGGTGGAAAAAGTTCTGAAATGATTTCTCTTTGTCTCATTTTTTTTACAGCACAGAAACCTGACATTTTAACAGGGGTTTGTAGACTTTTTATATTGTGTGTGTGTGTGTGTGTGTGTGTGTGTGTGTGTGTGTGTGTGTGTGTGTGTGTGTGTGTGTGTGTGTGTGTGTGTGTGTGTGTGTGTGTGTGTGTGTATATACATATACACACACACACACACACACACAGTTAAAAACTGAACTTATTGCATGTAAAATAAAATCGTACACCTACTAAAGTACAGTACCAATAAAAATAAAAACAAAAAAATATACAAAAACATAAGACTTCCCACTGTATCAGTAGCCATTTCATGTTTTTTTAATAAAGAATAAATACCGTTACAGTAAGGGAATTAATCCTCTAAATAACAAGAATAAATCATGGCAAAGCACTGACAAATACAGATGCATCAATCATCAAAATAACTGGCAATGCAACAAAGTTTTATTTAAACACTGTATACAAAGTTAATATTTATAAAAGATAATAATATAGGCTGCAAAAGTCTTTTATTGTGCTGTGCGAGTACAATCGTAAATATGTAGTAAAAACACATTAGGACCCTTTCTGGATATCTGCCTTGTTGTGGTGAGGGAGCTTGTATATCCCAATGAATCTGTGAGCTATACCATGTAGGGTTACCCAAGATGGGCAGGTCATAGCAGAGACGTCAGACAAAACGGGGTCCACTGGAGAAGGAACTGGCAAACCACTCCAGTATCTTTTGGATAAGCATAACCAGAGACAATATGTGCCTGGCATACTGGAGTCCATAGGGTCACGGAGAGTAGGACACAAAAAAAAAAAAGGTCCAATAAGTTACAGCTAACTTTCCCTCAGGTTCCCTAAACTGTTAACCCTTTCACGGATGTTGAGGCATCAAACACCCAACGCGCGTTTCAATCATGTGTTTTGTGTTAGCTTTTATACAAGAACTATTTAAACACACACATGACGTCACCTGGAAAACTCAGATATCGGCATAAAGATGCAGGAGAGTAGGGCAGAATTGCTAAGAGAGCAGGGGAGGGAAAAGATAGTATGTGACCTGCCTCTTTCCACTAGACACCAGGGTTATTTACTTCCTCTTAAAATCATTTTGAATTCTAAGTAGCACTAAGAACTTATAGTAGGAATTAATCTATGTCTGATATTGCAATTGACTTACTGCTCATTGAGAAACTCAATATTGAACCTAATGGACTGGCAAGTTCTTTTATAAAATGTGATTATTGCTGTCTTTTTATATTTATTTTTGATTTGCTTATTAAATAAAATAGAATAAATATATGAGACAAATACGAGAGTTGTGAGGTTTTAAAATAATTATTTAAACAGAAAAAAAAAAAAAAAAATATATATATATATATATATATATATATATATATATATATATATATATATATATGTATATATATACACCATATCTTTGTATAAGAAGTAAATGAGTATAACAATAAAAACTAAATATCAGTGTGACAGTTACAGCCTAAACCATATTATCTATGCAGATTATTGTAGGAGGTATTATTGAACTATGCAAACCAACAATAAAAAATGTTAATGTCTAAGTAAATTCTTAATAAATTGAAAAAGAAAAAAAATTAGCTTGATTCTCCATCCTCTATATCAGGGGTGGGCAAGTTCAGTCGTGGAGAGCCCCACACAGGCCAGGATTTGAGGATATCCCTGCTGCATAAAGGTGAGTGTCACCCTGTGCACAGAAAGGATATCCTCAAATGCAGGACTGTGTTTGGCTCTCCAGTACCAGACTTGCCCACTCCTGCTCTTTATGATGGTGCAGAGCGTGTGTGTGCCCTTAAATGTTTTAAACTGTATCTAATATGAGCATTTGTGAAATTAAAACTATTTTGTGCAGATATCAGAAACTATTAAGGTTTGTTTGTCACATGGGTGACAAACCATAGCGACAACTTTCATTAGTTTGTTTTTCTCAGTTTGTTCAACACTTACAAATTGTAACACTGAGCAAACAATCCTGTGTTTCTCAAGGTATCTAGTCACGGCTACCTAAACTTCACAAGCAGTGAACATAAGGTACATGTTTATTCTATGATTCGCATATTCAGTAACAGAACTTCCAAACATTGCGCAAGTTATGAAGCTGATCATGGCATGTTCTTAAAAGGGATATGAAATCCCCAAGTGAATCATCATTTATAGTTAATTATTAACTTGGGAATGTAGTATCCTATTAAAAGCGCATATACAATTTATCAATGAACCAATACAGCTAAACCAAACATTTTGCTCAGTTCAATACATTCATATTCAATAAGATGATTCTTACATTTACTTACTGCTTTTGTTTGATTTATGTTATTAAGAGCAGTACTGTACAAGACAGAAATATAGAGAGCCTGAAGTTTTCTCTAGTACACAAGAATGCGACTAGTGATGATATCCAGTTGAAAAGTGAAATATTTGTCTTCAGTATATACACTGCAGTCTTCAGCAATCTGCTTCACAACCGCTGCAAAGCTGTGACCTGAGAGTATGTATAATATTGGGTGGTCTACTAACTTTTTCCATTCACAACTAACATTCAGTTACATTTTTTCCAATATTTTTTAATGAATTTAAATATAGTTTTGAAAAACAAATCTGCTGTTCTATTCCATTACTTACGGACTCGCACCCAGGAGGAGTTTGCCTGTAGCTCTAACTTGTGCTGGCTGCCTGCTTAAAGTATACCCTCAGGATACTCCGTGCGCACTGTTGCTATGGAGACTACGGATATTCTGGCTCGAACGTGAAGACACTACACTAGTCCTAACATCATCCCATATCCCTATCTATATAAAACGCCTTGCCATGACAAAGAATGGGTTAAATAATAAAATGCCTATGGTCCGCTACCCCCTATGAACCTGTGGATCCGCCCAGGATTCCCTCTCAGTACCAGGGGAGCCATTGGGTCCCATTTCACCCACCCCTTGTGCAGTGGGGGGGATCCTTTTGGACCCCTATGGGGCCTCTATGGACCCCCCTCCCCCATGGCACCTAACTATCTCTATGAAAATCTAAAGTAGAGAATGGTAACACTAGAATGAGACCCTACTCTGATTGTGTGACATTTCATCAGTATAGGGGAAATTATTGGTTAAAAGCTAATCAGAGTGCACAGATTTCAATCCGTGCATTCTGATTTGTTAAACATCTAACCAATAAGAAATTTGGCGGTATTAATTCGAATAATTGATTCTCATGGTCTGAAATGTGTAATTTCAACAAATCAGAATCTGCAAAAAAAAAACGTTTATAAAAACAAGGTCAAAAAAATATATATAATTTTATTTATATTCATTCATGTACAGACATATCTAATCATGTATATAATTATACATGCTTTTGTGTTCGCACAAATGCACCTCAAATTGCTTAATGTTTGTTTTTTTCGAAATTAGCCATACTTCTATATCATGGCAGGGCAAGCCAAAAAGCACACACCTTATTTTCAGTTTAGTAAAAGGTTACTTAACAGAATTGCCTTGGGCATACACAGTTACAGGTCAGCAGATTGCAGTAATTGCATTTAAATCACACTCCCTGTACCACATCAAGCAAAACGCTTTCCCTGCCAGTATATAGTAGCGTGCTGCCTTAAACCCTCACCTGATGAATCACTTTTGGTAATCTGCACTGTTATGCAAACATGATTCCACAGTTTTTTCTGTATTATGTTGTCAGTAAGTTAACCATGGAAAGTGAAAAAAACAGAGTCAGCATGCAGTCCTAACAAATAAATGATGCCTTGGCAGTAGCTTTAAACACTAATCATGAAACAGAGACAGCAAAAGAACTGCCCACAAATTAGTCACTGTGCACTTAAAAAGTTACATAAAATTCATTGACAGGGAATGCAATAACATGACCACAGCTATTCACATATTAAAGGAAAACTGTAGTGCTCATATAATAGTGTTTAATCTGTTTAATAAGTTAATTCAAACAGTATTTGAAAAAGAAAAATGTAATGTAGTATTTAATAGTTACGTTTGAACTTTAGCATATGTGCACCAATGAGGTGTCCAGGGAATAAGAGAGGATCTGTCTAGGTGGACTGTCCTGATAATAGTCTTCATCGCTCTATTGCACTTAGAGACATGGAAAGATTGGTTTTATTTTAGTTTATGTTTCCTTTTATTCAAATAAAGGTCTCAGGGAAAAAAAAATCCTTATAAATGTAACTGCTCTTGTGGACTTGCCCTCTACCAGCCAATAAGATCTACAGGCTTAAGTATGCGCTCTGCATTACCTGTTATTTTCAATGAAGTATAATCTGGTTTTACTTAATATATCATAAAAATAAAACACTGCTTTATGTCCCTTTAATGTCTGTTGCATGAACACTAGTAAAAAAATAATAATTTAGGACAGCCTTCCCGACGTATCATCTTTCATCTCATGAAACACCTAATGGGAGAGAAGCATATCTGCTGGAGGCTGAACTGTTAAATTCAACGTAATCTTACATTTGCAACAAATTTCGTCAAATACTGATTGTATTGCCAATTAATTAGCAAATAAATAAATTAAACCTAAAGCAAACAATAAATTACAAAATGTCAAACTACGACAAATGTAATAAGTTATGGACAAATGACTCCACCCTATGTGGCATATGTTGAAACTTGATTATATTTTTCTTCTCCTATCCAACTGAATCTTGCTACTTATAAAAGGTATACAGAAGTTTCCACAAGGAGATGGGGACAAAGAGAAATAAACACCAGCATCAGATGCAGGGAACAGACAAGCTGCAGGTGTAATCTAGTGTGAATGTGCTGCTCAGATTGGTACATGTTAGAAAGTACTAATATAAGAGTCTGACTACATATCCCAGGCTGCAGCACAGACAGCAACCCCAGATTGTGATGCAAATGTTTCAGCCTCTGCTTCCCCCCGATAGGCCATTTTTTTTATTTACGGTAATTACTGCTACTTTAGCCTGGGCTTGGAGAGGGTGTTAAACCTAATTTTCAACAGTCATAAATTACAAAACATTTTGCTAGCTTCAAGGTAAGTGTTTAAATGTTTATTTTGGTATTTTTTCCTGCAAAAAAAATGTTTGCATGTACTACTGATTCTCCTCTATCAGATGCACTCATAATCTAGCAAATGTAGGTATGCCCTTAATACTTCTTTTCACAACCTGTGTCTTCCCACACACATACTTATATCAAGACTTATTTTTTCAACAGTACGTTCATTAGACAGCATGAATTATATGCCACATATATTGCTGTCATTATTATTATTATTATTATCCATTATTTGTAATGTGACAACATATTCTGTAACGCTATACAGGGATTAAGTACAAGGCAAAAACTATTTTAAAACATTACTAAGAATGGAGGGCCCTGGTCTTTGATCTAAGAGTCTAATTTAATTTCCAGAATATTGTTAGTAAATTGGAGCATTGATCCAGGGAGGAATCCGATCGGCAGTATCTGGGGTCAGGAAGGAATTCATTTTTGTTTTCCTTTAAGATGATTGGCTAAGTTTCACTTGGGTTTTTTTTTTGTTTGCCTTCCTCTGGATCAATTAATTAAAAAAAAAAAAAAAAAAAAAAAAACGCCCTCGCTTCGGCGCTCCATGCCTGCATCTGCGGACCTTGCAACATTTACGGACTTACGACACAGAAATACAAGACGACCTCGCAAAATTACGACTTTAACGACCAACCAGCGTGAACCTCAAAACATTCAAAACTCAATAAATACACACAACAAACACATAAAAAGCTTACCCACAGCAAGAGGGAGCACCCGGGACCTCTGCAAGTGAAGTTACACCTCCATTTAAGTACAAACTCAATAGTTTAGACACCAGAAAAGAACCTAAGCAAGAGAAACAATGGCCGCCGAAAAAAACGAAAACGAGGCTACAGCACACTAAACACGCAAAACACCAAACAAGTACAGATTTTCCGACAAAGCCGGACGAGCTCCAAGAACAAGAACACTAAATCACCAACAGCCACGTACCACACATTAGGTGCCATTTTACAACACTAACTTACACAATGCGGAAGTACACAGCTACACTACACACATTGCTCACACTTACACAGCAGCTCCACAGCACACAAAACACACATTGTATGCTGCAGCAACATGAAAACAGATTGTCAGCTCTTCAGCATAATGCTTCCTGCATTTATTACTTCAAAATAGGTAAAGTATATTCCTTTATTCATGTATTATTTAGTTCATTACCATACACCAAACAGCATTAGCTCACTTACAATTTGATTCCCGTCATTTTTTGACGGGCAATATTCTAGTAACATATATAGCTGTGAGCATGCGGGTTGTTACCAACGCTGCTGGCTCGCGAAGCGAGGTCGGCAGTTGCTGGCATGGAGAGCCAAAGGCACTCCTTGCCAGCAACTGCGGACCTCGCAAAAGTAACAGACTTACGACACAAAAATACAAGACGCGTTACAACCCATTACGATCTCGCAAAAAACGCCCGAAACCCGCGCACATGAACACATGAAAAACACAATAAAGACACACAACAAATACATAAAAAGATTACCTACAGGAAGGGGGGCACCCAGGACCTCGAAAACTGAAGTTACACCTCAATTTAACTTGAAATAAAAGAGTTTAGACACCCGAAAATCCCCTAAGCGAGAGAAAAAATGGCCACCGAAAAAAAAAAAAAACGAGGCTACAGGACTCTAAAGACGCAAAACACCACCAAACACCTACGGATTTTCTGAAAAAGTCGGACGACATCCAAAAACAAGGACGCAAAATCAGCCACAGCCGCATACCACACATTAGGCACCATTTTAGAACAATAACTTATACAATCCGAAAGTACACAGCTACCCTAACAGATTTGCCTCACGCACGCACACTATTACACTGCACACATTCATGACGCTTACACAGCAGCTCCACAGCACTGATGCAGCAGCAACATGAAAACAGATTGCCAGCTCTTCAACACAATGCTGCATATATTACTTCACAATAGGTAAAGTATATTCATTTCTTATTTTATGAATTATTCATTGCCATACCAAAAAAAAAAACACCAACGCTACTCATAGCACACAAACAACCAAGAGCCACGCAATGAGCGCCGAAGGATCTTAAAACACCAACAAAATTAATTTTGCACACAAACAACATTACCTGCCTTACAATCTTATTGCCGTCATTTTTTGAAGGGCAAGTCGCTAGTGTAACTATAGTTGTGAGCATGCAGGTTGATGCTAACTCTGCAGGTTCGCGAAGCAAGGGCCGCAGTTGCTGGCATGGAGCGGGCTTACGACAAACAAATACAAGACGCGTTACGACCTCGCAAAAATACAACCTTACCGCCCGAAACCCGCGCACATGAAAACTTTAAAAACACAATAAATACACACAACAAATACATAAAAAGCTTACCTACAGCAAGGGGAGGCAGCCAGGATCTCGAAAACTGAACTTACACCTCAATTTCACTCGTAATAAAAGCGTTTAGACACCCGAAAATTCCCTAAGCGAGAGAAAAAATGGCTGACGAAAAGAACGAAAATGAGATTACAGGACTCAAAAGATGCAAAACACCCAACACCCAAAGATTTTCCGAAAAAGACGTACGAGATCCGAAAACAAGGATGCAACCCGCGCGACCCGAAAAACATTACAAACACAATAAATACACACAAACACATAAAAAGCTTACCCACAGCAAGGGGGTGCACCCAGGACCTCTGCAAGTGAAGTTACACCTCAATTTAAGTCAAACTTACAAAGTTTAGACAAACGAAAATCACCTAAGCGAGAGAAAAAATGGCCACCGAACAAAATTAATGTCACACACAAACAACATTAGCTGCCTTAAAATCTTATTGCCGTCATTTTTTCACAGGCAAGTCGCTAGTGTAACTATATTTTACTGTAATTATAAAACAATCTTAATGAGGCACAAGTTGATCTTCTATTCACTAAAGCGCACTGTGTACTAAGATTAATAAGCATACAACTAGTAGGCCTTCGCAGAGAATGCAACTATTCCCACATAATATAGACTGCAATCTTCAGAAAAACAGATTACAACTCCTGTGATGCTCCGAGAATCTGGAAAAAATGTTTGAACAGACTTGTAGTCTCAGAAATAAGGAAAATATCTCTCTCTGTGTCTCTGTACCAGATGCAAGTCACAACCTACAAAATATTGACTAATTACAGCCAGTCAGACAAGTAAAACATTAATTTAACCAATCAGGATGCAGAGTGCCAATAGAATGAGGGTACTCGGTATAAAAGGGACTTCTTACACTACCAATTTAAAAAATTGAATGGCCATAATTAGTTACTACAGCATAGGTTTAGTGATATGAGTGAGACAAGTAAAAGTGCCAACAATATGAAAAAATGGCTGCTATGAGATGTGAAAAACAAAGTTCTCCCTCAGTCATTACATCTCATCTGGGTATGGAGATCTATGCAAATTGGGTCTTGTCTTCGTGACTGAAATAACTCACAGTTGTCTCACATTTTTCATTTGAGAACAAATTATATATCACAAGCCTTTGTTCCATTACTGCTTGGTCCAAAAAGGCTAAAGATAGGGCCCAATTTGGCCACATCTACACAGCCCAATTAATAGACAAAAGAAGTCATCATAGTCCTGACATCTAACACTATTCATTTTTTTCAGATTTCTGGCACTTTGTATGTCTCGTAAACTGGATTCTTATTTTGTGTGAAATATTTCAAATTATAGCTACTCGACTGGTTTAATTAAAAGTTACATTTTATTAGGACTGAGTTATGAATGTTGTCCCAATAGGAAACATCTAATTTTCTTAAAATATTATACTCATATCCCAGAGTACCCCTGCTAGTTACTTAATATAATATTCAGAAAGAGATAGCCTATATAGGTATATATCACAGTCCAGTGCAAATCTCAGTTTCAAACACTGTAGATGTTTAGCACAAAATAAACACCATACAGCAAGTGTAAAGTTTCAGAGGCTTCTTGCAGAATGGTCAGTATGAAGTCTACTCCATCTACATCAGTGATGAGCAACCTGTTACTATTGAAGGGTCTCATACATATAAAAGGGCCTTGTGTGGTTTTAATCCTTCTTATTTTAGCAAAGCAAAAAAGGTTAAATCATTACAGGAAAGGAATTATTTGGTTATAGAGGTATAGATAATGTGGATAAGTATTTAGGAATACAATTAGGTGTTATTTGCTAGATTTGGAGGGATATAATGAATTGTGATGTCAAAGTCTAGAGAGCAGGATGGGGTCTGCATAGTTCGTGACAGAGGACCACTTGTGGCCCACACCACTGACGTACACTACAACGTTACAAATCCTCATCTTTCATCTCAATTCACATACTTTATTTATCCCTAAATAGATCTTCCCATTGTATATGATGAAAAGCAGTTCTGATATACAATGCTACAAGAAAATGTAAGTTGGATTTCCTTGTCTACTCAATACGATAGGGGGTTATAAAACAAAACCGGAGATCAATAACCACAGCAAGTAGCTTTACAACAAGTCACAGCAAATCCTAACAGAATTATATCCAATGGCATACAAACAAAATAAGGGCAAAGCGATAGAAAAAAGAAAATATAGACATTAATATTCATACATAGACAGATATGAAACATAGTATAGCAGTAGGAGACACTGACAGATCTAATAAGAAAGTAATGTGACAATTAGTAACTTACAGTTACTTATGTTAGTTAATTTTTACATGTTAATTACAAGTTGGTAATGAATTCTGAAGGAGGGCTCATACATTCAAAGGGTCTCGTGTCATCCTGTTATATATATATATATATATACACACACACACACACACTATAAAACAGAAATAACTGCACTTTCATCAGTCATGTCTTCTCATATATATATATATATATATATATATATATATATATATATATATATATATATATACATATACATATACATATACATACACACATACATATATATATGCAAAGATATAATAGACACAGATAATAAAGTTTTCCTGGAGCCTGGGATCCTAAATCCTATATTGTGTCTCTTACTCTCTCTTCTAAAGTATCCATGGCTCCAAAGCCTTAAATATTGTTGTGTGTGTGTGTGTGTGTATATATGTGTGTAATTATTTTTTTTATATTGAAAGGCTGCATTCCTACAGTATTGACAAACTCAAAAAGGTGCCTATATTGGATTAATAATTTCCATAAAATCATTTAAATAATGGCTCCTCTTAGGTGCTGAACATGAACTTTGATATATTCTGTAAGAAATAGTTTTATATCCTATTCCTTCTTACTGTTTTGGATAATGAAAAAATATGATCTTTTCAAATTAACTTATAAATAAAATGGTTATAGAATAAAAGATGTGCATTTAAATAAAATAAAAAATATAAAAAGTATATACTTGCATTTTCCCAAAAACATGAATTCCACAAGGTAACCTTGGATAGATACATAGCATTATGTGTCATTATCAGAGTATATAAGGGGTATATACATAGTGGGACCTCACCTTAGTCCTGCCATTAATCCTGAAGTTGCCCAGCTTCCCATTGCAGTGCCTGATCAGATCATCCATGCTGTTCATGAGCTCCCCAATAGTCTTACACCCGGCTTCCTTGCCCTCTACCCAGGTGATCTGGTCCCCACGAATGTCACGAGTGGAGTCGCCCTTTTGGCTCACCAGTTGCCCATCTGTAAAGCGCCCTGTGCTGTGCAGAGCCTTCACCTCCCGGACTATCTTGTCCCCGACCTCCTGGCCCAAGAAGTCGTCCAGCACGCAGATGCCATGTTTGTTCATGCAGGGGATGATGTAGCCCAGGGCCAGCCTCTGGGACAGAGGTTTTGTCTGGCCGTTGGGCCTCCCTGTGCCCTCTGCCCCTCTCCTGGCTGCACTGCTCCCCGCGGCCTCCCCAGATGTCTGTGTATAATCCTCCTCATTGATAGCCCTCAGTGTGGCCCCACCGACCACCACTTCTGTCTGCCTCGGTATGGCCCTGTCCGGTGTGTCTCCAGCGGCCTCGCTGGGGGCCCTGTCCGGGGTGTGTGAGGGAGGGCTGTGCTGAGGGGCTTGTTGTGTACTGTGGGCTCCGGGGCTTCCCTTACACACCAGCTTGTGCTTCTTCCAGTCCTGCCTCTGGTGCTCTTTACTGCAGTAGAAGGAGCTCCGGCAGCGACCGCACCGCAGGAGGTTCTCCATCTTCCCGCACAGCTCACAGTATTGATGGTCACAGGCACTGTGACTGCTGCCCTCGCAGCCCCCTCCACCTCCGCCGGCCATGACCACTTCTTACCACCTGCTGCCGTGAATAAGGCCGCTGCCAAAGGAGGTGGAGCTGGGAACGGGTCAAGAATGTGAGTGTCCTCGGCGCCTCAGACAGAGATGCACTGACAGCGCCAGGCACAGCAGCTCCACATTATTATGAACACAACGCACGTGAGTGAATGGTGGAGCTGTCACGGCTCCGCATTCCTAACACCCGCCTGGACTTGAGCTGCTTCAACTCCATATACTCTACATAGACTCATTGTATCCTCATGAGCTCAGTCGCGTATATTGTATTAGTATAAGATTCCTAACAGGCTCCTTCAATAGCAACTGACACCACATCAGTACAGGCTGGGCACAGAGAGCAGACTGTGGGAGTGACAGGCTGGCCTCTCTCTGAAAATATTTCCTGATCTGTCATTGGGTAGTTGGGGTCATGTGACGCTCTGCTGCATTTTCTGCTGGGAGTTGTAGTTTTGCTTTTCATATCATATTGCAGCTGTTTATAGCACTGTACCACATTACCCAGAAGTCCTGGAAAAAAACTATTTTCTATGGGCAGTATACTTTATGACGTATTTCCTTTCCATTAACGTAGACAGAAAGGAAGCTAAATACATAAACCGTGGAGCAGGGCTGCACTAAAGTCCCACATTAGTAATGTAAACAGGGCATATATATGTATTTATTTATTTATTTTCAATAAAAGAAAAATCATTATTTTGTGAAATTGTGATAATTGGTAATTTAGCAGAATTCCCAACCATTACATACATTTACATTACTTAAAGTAATATTTAATTATTATTATTTATATGATAATGTGTCATAGTGTATGGATCTATCCTGTTTTATGTGTGCATTTGTTGCAGCAAGACGACTGTAGGAATGCGGCCGCGCTCCCGTCCCCATCTAGCTGTGAAAACTAGGTAGTACACCCCAAACCATTAACCCTCTAACCCTAACCCCCTAAACCTCACTTCCTAACCCTACCCTTGAACCCCCTAAACCTCACTTCCTAACCCCCTAAACCTCACTTCCTAACCCAAAACCCCTAACGACTTACCGGGGGTAGTAGTAGCTCATCACAACTAGATGGGGACGCAATCGTGCCCGCGTTCCTACAGTCGCCGACGGCGCCCTTCCACTACTGCAAAAAATGAGCGCAGGATAGGTCCTAGTGTATCTTCATTTGTCAAATAAAAGTATCGGAGCACAAAAACGTATTCAGAAGCGTAACTGCTCTTGGGGGCTTCCCTCTGCCAGCTAATGAGATCTACAGAATGGTCTTTGCATCTCCAGTTAGTTTCAATGACGTTTAAACAGGTTTTACTTCATATTTTTAATTGGTTATTTACATATTCAATTAAACAAAGAACATGAAACATTGAAATACAAGGCGCCATCACCCACTAAAGATGGCATCCATAGATAGATACACTTTTAAGTATATAGGGGTAGGAAGAGAGACAGGGAAAAAGTGAATGCAGAAGAAAGGAAAAGAAAACAAACAGGCCAATGATTACAGGATATAAATTCTATTCAAGGAGACCATTTTTTATTTTCAAATCATTTGGATTTATGTTTAATAAAAGTTGTGAGTCTTTCCATTAACCGGATCTCTTTCAATCTAGTTTTGATTTGTGAAAGAGTGGGGATAGACTTGTCTTTCCATTGGGTTGAAATTGTGAAAAGTGTGGCTGTTAAAAGACGTACAAGTTGTTTAGTATGTCTTGACATATCATATCATAGGGTGGGTAAATAAAAGTGAAGATGGATCTTTTGGAATGTCTATATCAGTAATATTTTATATTAGTTGTATAATTGTATCCCAAAACAGGGAAATCAATGGGTATTCCCAAAATATATAAAAAAACAGATCCCACTAAAGTGCAATCTCTCCGTTCAATCATGTCCGACTCTCTGTGACCCTAATTAAAATAGCACGGCAGGCACATCTGTCAGCCACTGCCTCTCTGAGCTCTGTTAAGCTTATGTTCATTGCTTCAATGACCTCATCTATCCTTTTCTGCATCTGCCTTCACATTGTTCACGTGACGTCAGCCTTTCCCAGAGTCCTTTCTAGGGAATCCTGTCTTCTCATGATATAACCAAAATAGGTAAGATTCAGCCTCATGATCATACCTTCCAGTAAACTGTTTTGCTTGATTTCCTGTAGTATTGATTGATTTTAAGCACTTTTCTCCAACACTGAAGGATTTTATCTCCTTTAATGTGTGAATTTATAGAACCAGAACCTAGAGTGTCCCTTAAGTCTTCATAGTCCCTTATTCTTTCATTGTGCCCTCCAATGGGATCATCAGATCCAAGTCTCTCTGCAAAATGACAGAATTTACAAAAATTCCCACATGCAGTCCCTTTTTCTCCAGGTAAGAACTGGGGTGGATGGCAGGGACAAATCCTACCCAGATTATACTGTTAGAGGGAAGGGTTTATATATATATATATATATATATATATATATATATATATATATATAGATAGATAGATAGATAGATAGATAGATAGATAGATAGGTGCTGGTTAACTCTATCTATCTAACTCCCCTACTTTGTACAGGAGGTAGGTATCTAATGTCGGGTGACTAGTAGGAGACGAGAGATCACAACGAGCATCATCATGCTGCAATCTTTCCTAACCTCCCCTAAAGTTCCTAATTGCTACCCCTCTCACCTGTCCCTTAGGCTCCTGGGATTACAGTGATAGCTGTGTCTCACAAGAGGTCACGTGATCTCATGAGACCCAGGTAGCAGCCAAAGGGACAGGAGGTGAGAGGGAGCTGCTGGAGAGGGTATCCTGTTAAATCTCTATATATAAGTAACCATACCCAATAACAATGTAGATATATATAAATAGGTAGATACATAACTATGAATATGTTTGTCCAATAAAAAAAAGGTATCACTATATACTGCAATACTCTGATTATTCATCTAGATTACTGGACACTCATGGCTACCTCACTCTTCATATATATGTCTGTTAGCACATTTACTGTATAACAGTAGTGCTATTAAAGGCATATCTAAGATCCCTGGATTAATACATTTCTGCAACCCTTAGGCAAAAAGTATCCTTGATATATGCAGCACATTTCATAAAATGTTTTATTTTTTATTAATATCTAAAAATCCCTCTAATGATTATGTTGATGCCCCGAGGGTTCCCTACATAGGTACCTGGTTCCATCACAAATCAGCATGGAGCATTTGGGGACCAATTTTAACCCATTATTCACCTGCTGTGTCTTCCTCAGCCAATAGGAGATCACTGATGTCAACCCAAAAGTCACTGGTGGGATGTGATCCTTCCTGTGTCTGCTGTGTTGTTGGACCCTGCCCCCCACCAGAGATCAGCACAGACAGTGCTGCTTTGTGTGTGTGAGACCTGCAGCTGTCACCAGAGAGCGTGAGTGAGAGAGAAAAAACATGCAGCAGTAGTTAATGGAGGGAGTAGACAATCTGCAGGGGTGGTAATGACACAAGAAGGTTCAGCTGCAGATTAGCTCTGCCAGAAAGTGAGAGGAAGGAAAAGAACACCCACAGCAGTAGTTCATGCAGGGAATTGACAATCTGCAGACATGGTAATCAAGTGTGAATGTGCTGCACAAAGAAACTCTTATATAAACATGCATAGCACCTTCTAACATGGTGCCACACTACATATCCCAGGATGCTTTACAGCACAAACAGAGTTTGATACAAATCTTTCAGCTGTCTGAGCTTCTTCCTGATTGGCCAAAACAAATGATAAAATTTATGCTAATTTAGCATATTGTTTACTCTAATTTTCAACTGTCAGATATTACAAGAGAATTTGATAATTTCAAGGTACGTTTTTAAATGTTTATTTTGGTATTTTTTCATGCAAAAACATGTTTTTGTACACTTTGCGAGGGTCCGCATTTGCGCAAGGTGGAGGCTACAACGTCGGCTGCAAAGCGAGGGGCCGCATTTGCGGAGGTGGAGGCTCTACGGCGCCTCACACGCAGTTACAAACACCCACACAAGCCGCACTTTACCGAAATACATCTAAGCCGCAATCACTAAATACGGACTTACACAACAAAATACGAACTGCTGGACTTAGAATGCAAAATTTACGGACTTACGAGACGCTGTACTAAGAAAAAAATATATTACGACCTCGTAAAAATACGACCTTAACGACCGAACCGCGTGCACCTGAAAACATTAAAAACACAATAAATACACACAAGTAAAATAACAAATGTAACCTTGAGAAATAGTTACATTTCATCCTACATAAAACCTGCCTCTGCTAAGTCCCATGACAACAACAATAATAATTTTAACACTGAAAATCAAGCCTGCTAACAGATGAAAATCTAAAACGATCAAATTATAAAACCCAGGAGCTGCACTACTAATTGAAAACAAGCAAATAATGTAGATCTAAATATAGAGAAACAGATTACATTTATTATCAGTGTGTCCTACAGACCAGCTGTAATACAAGTGAAATTCAATTTGCTTGTTTATTACCAGGGCCTCTGGAATTCTGCAGCACTTCAGGGCAACATTCTGTAGTGAGAGTACAGGACACTGACGCAAAACACGGCCCTTAATGATTAAAACAATATTGTTTTACAGAAATACTTATCTTTAGAACTTTACTAATAATATTTTAGGCTATTTAAAGGGACATTTATTTATTTTGCATTTAAAACATGAGTGTGTTCTAATTTTTTGGATAAAAGTCTCAGTGCAGGAAAAAAAATGTAAATCTTTAGCTTGGTTACAAATTTCAGCAGTGACAGAGCTAGAGAATGGAAGGCCCTGGTTCAAAAAAACATTTTTGGGCACCCTCCCCAATGGGAGGGGTTTAGAGACCCCCCCCCCCCCCCCATTACCAACTTACTCATTGCCCCCCCTAAGAAACTCCTCCCTTAACCACAACCCTCCCCAAAGACCCTTTCCCATAGCTACCCTCCCCTCCATCGCTGTGGCCCTTCACTAGTAATTAAAGTAATGAGCATGAGCTTGAGGGAGCTCAGAGGAGCAGTGGCTGACAGATATTCTGCGTGCGGCGGGTTCACAAGGACACTAAATGTCAGACATGACTAAACAACCTCATATTATAACATTATATTTTGATTAGTATAATTTTTTTTGTTTTTTTTGTTACACTTCACCATTCTTCCTGCATTTTATTAATAGGGTGTTCCTACTAAATATCATATTGAAAAATGCTGATGGAAGCGTGGAGGATACTCTCTAGTTTCCCTGTAGCACTTACAAATTAAATCCTTATATTTTATGCATCAGAAAGTGCATGAGAAAATATACAAACTATTTTTTATTTAGAAAAATTAGTGCGGCAACGCCACCATGCATACTTTACTGGAAATTGTTTTGCTTTTTATTCAATTGTCAACAAAGTTAAATATGTACATCTAATTTAAAAATGATCTGATAGTCTAATAATATTTTAGGGATTCTTTGTCCATTTAAATATTCTCTAGAGCAATAATATATTTTAAATATTTATATTTGCTTAAATAGTAGCTAATTTGTTTGCTCTGATAATATTAGGACCACTATATATATTGTGAAAAATGTCAAATATGTTTGAAGTTTGTAACAAATTAACAAACATTAGCAGATGTGTAATCTGTGGGCATAAAATATATACTTAAAAAAATCTTTATTTTAGTAGACATTACTTGTCTAAATGAGGCCTATTTGTGCCTTGCACGCAACATGCTGCTTCGAAGACTGACTGACTGTGTACTACTAATGTTGATATATATGTATATATTCAAGAGTGGAAGGGGGAGGTGGGAAGGAGTGTGGGGGATTTGTTGACTGAATGGTGGATTTAGATATGATTTCAGCACAGAGTACCTTCCCTTTCCTCATCATAAACTCAGTAGAAGTAGTTTATTTTACCTCCAGACATAGAACGTCACACACCCTCCCACCTATCCTGTTCATACCCACCTACCTATGATGTTTGTTACTTAATATTGCAGATTTCTGCACTATCACCTCCATTTTTCACAGCTCATACAACCAAATAATTATTCACTAATTAACCCTCTACTCTATTTCAATTACTTGCCAAACCCATGTTTCCCCATTTTAATTACTTCACCTTGTTTAATTAATCATTTAGCATATAAGCTTGCAAACTCTCAATCATGCAAGGCACTTTGTATAAAAGTGTCATGTGTATCATGGTAAGCTCAGGGGCAAGGTTGTTAATTCCTTTTGAATCAGTCTCTTAAATTACGTATTGTCATACACATGTTTATGTACTCCAGTGATACAGAATGTGTTGGGGCTATATAAATGAAAGATAATAAATAAAATACTTGCAAGCCTTCGTTAACATGCTTTGTAATCATCCCCTTTCACCTTGAGAAAGAAGTACAGTAAAATCCTGGTTATCCGGCACCTAACCAACCGGCACTCTCAAGCAACCGGCACCGGCATCAATTTCCCATTCTACAGAAACTCCTGCTAAACCGGCACAATCCGGCAGTTCGAGACTGCCCAAAAAAAATACTAAATGTTTTTTTCTGGGCCTAAATGGCCCAGTGTAGGTGCTAATGCCTTTTAAAAGGCATTTTGAGGGGTTTTGAGTGGTTTAAGGGTCATTTAGACCCTTTTTTGTCAGGGACTCACGATTAACTGGAAACTACACTTATCTGGCAATAGGGAGTGCCAGTGGGTGCCGGATAACGGGGAGTTTACTGTATAACTATCATGGCAGTTTCCATGCACTAGCAGAGTCTGGGATTTTCCCTGAAAATGCTTTCATGTCTATGACTTACACAACTGCTAATATGATTAGCTTGTTGCATACTCCACAAACATGTGAAAGTTTTGCTAATCTAGAGAGGCCCTTTAAACCCAGTAAGGGCACAATATATTTCACAATAATAACACCAGACCACAAATATATGTAGATTGGAGTGACCACGTTATATTACATCGTATATTTGGGTTTGAGTGAGAGCTTCTGATGCTAGTGCCATGAAACCAGACAACTAATAAAGTATTTTCAATTTGACATCTGCATTATTCTTCTGATTTGATTATCCTCCTCTCTGCAATTCTATCTTTCTTCCAAATTCACATATTATTCAGCTTGCCTGTCTCTCTCTTTTTTAACAGTAGCTAAGATTAAAACAAAAAGTAAAAAAAAGTGACTTCCTTTTACCCACTTAGCTACTTATATTTTACATTATCTTTCATTTTAAGCAAAATCTGTTGGACAGTTGAGTTATTTGTAATTGGTCCCTTGAATGAATAAGGAATCTTCTTGCAATTTATATTCTTCTTCACTTTCATCAGTTTAACCAAAAAGATAGTTTGAACAAAATCTCCTAATGTCATATGTTCAGGGGGAATTTTGTAGGTATTTACATGTATATCAGCCCAAGTGAGATGTCTCAATGGATGACACTCCATCAGATGACACTGGTTCATGAACCCCATAAAAAGAGGGTCCTGAGGACTCCTGATTTGTCTCATGCATTCATAACTAATCTCGTATATGTACGTTACCTAACTCAACAGATGTGTGTATAATGATTGATTACAAATGGTTACATGCTCAACCTGTGTAAGGCAGCATGATGTTTCAAGGATATTCTTTGCTAAAAGTGAGGTATGGAAACTCCTTTAGGAAAATAAAACAAGTTTGGAAGCTAAAAACTTTTAACTTGACACCAAATTCCTTTTGTCTGAATAGGTCTCTCGTGTTTATTTCTTTTTTCCTTTTATTCTCCCCTGTTTATCCACTTTTTTTTTTTTACATTTTTTCTCCCATTACAGATTCACTGATGATACCTGTTTAGCAAATTGGACACACCATTGGTTTCTATTTTTGGTATTATATATTTTTTTAAGGTAATAGACAGAGTCCTATTATAGGGTTAATGTTAGAATTGTTGGTATATAAAGGAGACACGGCTAGTGACTCCTTAGCCCCAGTAGAAGCATCCAGTTGTGAAACGTGCGTTGGGTTCAGGCGATGCGCGGTTCTTTTGGCTTGGGTGGCCAGGCTATGTGCAAGCGAGGGCGTGAGTGCGCACGTTCGGCGGAAGGACGCACACATATGCACAGGACGTCACTGACGAGTGACGCAACGTCGCACCATGCCGGTTATTGAGTGAGACCGCCGGATTCGGACACTATGAGCTTTAGGATGGGACACCTATTATAGCAAGGTACTATTTTATTTTATTTTCCCTGCACTAGACTCCACAATCATATGGTAACATCTACCTGCTGTGGAAGTCGTATGAGCGTATATACCGTATTAGTCCGAATATGAGCCGCACCTTTTTTCCGATTTTTGAGTTTGCAAGTTACGGGTGCGGCTTATATTCGCAACCGTAAAAAAAAATCACTGCCGATTTGCGAGCTTGCGAGACAAGTGTGCGGCTTGTATTCGCAAACATAAAATTACTGCCGATTAGCGCGAGTGCGAGTTAAGGGTGCCGATTTGCGTGCTTGAGACTGCGGTATTGTAGCAATTGAATAGCGATTTACGGTTTTAGTGATTCTAACATCCTGTAAGGTCTGTAACCTGCAAAAAAAGCTTCAGTACTAATTAGAAAGCCTGTTTCTTGCAATGGCTGATCACTTTGAGAGTCTTTTTCTCTCCAATTTTACGGGTGCGGCTTATATTTGAGTACTATCTTTTTTCTATTTTTTCCCCTTGAATTTTACAGGTGCGGCTTATATGCGGGTGCGGCTTATATTCGGACCAATACGGTATGTCAATATATGTGTGCCCATACTGCGTTTATCTGGATCCTGGTCCATAGTACCACATTATTGTAATCCTGACAGGGTTCACATATACTCAATAGATCTGATTATTATTTTCAAAGCCTCTGTTAGGCTCACGCAATATTATATGGCCAGACTTTTTTGCTGGGACATAGATCTAAGTTTTTTCTAGTTGAGCACACCTCTGACATTGGGGTGTAATCTGTGCCGAATCTCATAAGGCTTGCTGTGGTGGATGTCCCATACCTATTTTTTGAGGTAGATTAGTTTGATCAGCACCATATGAGTATTCAAAGATAGTATTATATCTATCATCTTTTTCTATCACAATATGGTCTATTTTTCATTCTTATGATCATTATCAGATCAGGTCTCCATACATTCCTTTTATCCATTTTATGTATACTTGACACACTTATATAATTTAATTAAAGGTTACGTTTTATTGCTCAATTTATCTCTGTATAAGCAATACTACCAGCAATGATTTGGTGTGTCCATGACCTATAATAAGACTGTCTAATGCGATGATCTTATGGTCAACCGTATGAGCTGATATAACAAATTGGTTCAGTAATTTATAGCAAATTGGATTTTAGTGTGATTAGTTTATTCATATTATTAGTTGCCACTATTTTCTCTTTTTTCAGATTTAATATGTGTTTGTAAGTATCATGATTTGAAAGAAAATGTTGTAGAATATATAGAGAATTACTTTTCATAATGAGGAGGACAATACCCTTCTGTTCTATTAGTAGAGTAGCTTAACCTTAAATGGCAAATGTGCCCTTAACAAAGATGGCGAATTGTTGCTAACCAGAAGTTACCTCTTATAGTACACCGGAAGTTACTTGTCTGGAATCAGTTACGCCCAATAGGCACTCCGGAAGTTGTGATCTGACAGCGGTGACCGCCCAGGTTAGACTGTAGTCGGTGTGTGAGCTCTCGGTTTGTGATCATGGCCGAGACAGGCGGCGGGTCGGTGATCCGCTTGAAGCGGCAGTTGGAGTCCAGCAGTTTCCAGGCGGAACAGTACGTGAAGGTGCTCTCACAGCAGTCAGACGGTGACCGGGACCTGCAGGAGCACCGGCAGCGCATCCAGAGCCTGGCCGACGAGACAGCGCAGAACCTGAAGCGGAATGTGTATCAGAACTACCGGCAGTTTATAGAGACAGCCCGAGAGATCAGCTACCTGGAGGGAGAGATGTACCAGCTGAGCCACATCCTCACGGAGCAGAAGAGCATCATGGAGAGCGTCACCCAGGCCCTGCTACAAACAGACCGCTCAGAGGCTGCCCGGGAGCTGCAGGCTGCATTCCCCAAGGAGGCCGAGGAGGGCAAGGCCAGGAACCTAACCACCCTGCTGGAGAAGGTGGAGGGCTGCAAGAACCTGCTGGAGACCCCCGGGAGGTAATACCTAGTACCACAGGAGTATGTTAGGGAGCCAGGAAAGTAACACTCACTGGCTAAATCTAATTAACATGATAATCAGCCCAAAAAAACATAAATGGAGGCGTTACATAAAACAGTGGTGACCCTCTAATGAAGAGTGTAAGCTCTCAGGACCAGGGGCCTCTTATTCTTTTGTATTGTCAAGTGGGACCTATCATGTTATATGTATGTATGCATGCATGCTGCCCTGCGCTGCCAATGTCCCGATGTAGCTGTCTCCAAGTGCCCAGTAAGTGGTTAGGGATTTTTGGGTTAGGGGATTAGGTTTAGGTCCGGCAAGTGGTGTCGGGGTTAGGAAGTTACTTTTACAAGGTTAGGGCCGGCAAGGGGTGTAGGGGGATTTAGGGTTAGGGGGTTAGGTTATTGGGTTACGGCCGGTAACTGGTGTAGGGGCTTAGGGAGTACATCGGACGCAAGCGCGCCCGGCACCAGGAGGCTTCCCGTGCGTGCACACAACAGGAATAGATATGTGTCACATTCTCCCTCTCTCTCTCTCCCCTATATACAGGTAAAAAAAATAAAAATGTATTTCAGATCTTACCTTTTGGGTGGACACCGTGTTGTTCCAGACACAGTAGGGTTGTGAGCAGCTCGCCACCAGACTGGTCTGTGTCTCTCCCTCTCTCCTTTCCCTCTTCACCTTCGCAAAATCTACTTGCTGCAATCCCGCCACCAACCGACAAATGGCGCTGCCGATTTTCATATAAGTAGCACCAAAAGAAGAGGCTATGAGAGGTGCCCCCGCCAAACATAGCGATGGCCTCTCTATCGACTCAGCACCGTCGAGTTGCGCCACGTCGGAGGGGAGAATAGTTCTTTGCCTTACATCAAACATGACGGCACCCAAAAATCGACAGTGCCCTCTGCCGGATGGCTCCTGTAACTGCAGCTGTCAGTGCTGCCGAAGAAATGCGAAGGTGAAGAGGGATAGATTCGAGAGTAGCAGGGCAACAGTAGAACTAATATAATAATTCCTATCCCTAACCCGTCTATCTTCATTCATGCCCCGATACAGGTATTCTTCTCCCCATTCAAGTGAACGCGCTTCAGCTCTACGCTCAGCACCATACATTGTTGCATTCCAATAACTAGCTGCTGCTGCACTGCAACCTTGAAGCGTGTTCACAGCACTGGTGGCCAACTAACAGGAAATGTCCTGTATTTTTTCCATTGTATATAGCGCTTCATAAAATGCTGACACTTTATGAATAGAGATTAATAATAATGCTTGTGGGGCTGCCTTTAAGATCCACAGGGTGACACTGCATTTTCATCTAGTTTTGCATCGCTATGAATAAAGTATATTTCACACGCTGATACATTAGTCAGTCTTTCCTCTTTATTCTTGAGATCTGCTAGATAAGGCACAGGTTGATAACCACTGGCCTAATTGGAGTGCTATATTTATTGTATGCTTCTGGATCGCTACCTTGTCATTGTGAAGGTGCTTGTGTGCTTCAATGAAGCTGTGAGTTATGTCATGTAGGGTCACCAAAATGGGCAGGTCATAGCAGAAAGGCTAGACAATCCGCGGTCCACTGGAGATAGAACTAGCAACCCACTCCAGTATCTTTCCCAAAAAAACCTGGATAAGCACGACCAAGGACATAACAGTAATAGATGTGCCTGGTGTACTATGGTCCATAGGGTCACAGAGAGTTGGAGATGACTAAATGATCTAACATATTTATAGAACACGCTGACTAAGTCTGCACTGTGGCGATATAATGGCCCGTTTAGCACTTTTTCCCACACAGTGCTCCTGCATGCAGGAACGTATAAGGAGCGCTAAACTGGTTATAGCTGTATATGCTATTGTGTACTGTGGGTGTCGATCTGCAGACATGTAACATTGTTTATCTTCATGCATAAATGTATATGCTATTCTGTTTGCATGATTTTGGCGCTATGGAATATGTTGGTCCGTTACAAATAAAGAAAATAATAATGATCTTCTTCCCAGCCTGAATTAGGAGGGTGCTCCACCTACCTGATTAGAAGTACCCCAAGGCTTGTGAAGCAAATAACACACATTGTAGAACTGCTGTATTTAGGTTGCAAGTGAATTTAAGGCCAATTTGCTGTGTTTCGTCACTCGAAAATCGGCTAAGCAAGAAAAAAAATGGCAGACGAAAAACCTATAAAAATATGAAAACGAGGCTAAGCACATTCTGACCTCGGAAAAATACCGAACTCAGAAAAAGACGCGGGACTAAGAAAATACACGACGGCAAAGACACTAACACTTGCACAAACAACGCCAGGCACGCGGGACTTGGAAAATAAAGCCAATGGAAATATTCAGCAGACACACAGAGGACAAACACACAGGGGAGGGGCAGGGGGGAGATGCTGGAAAGAGACACATGGCATTCCCAAGCACAAAACTTGCAGGTTAATTAACCCTGCAATGAGCGGACCATACAGTAGGCGGGAGGAAAGGTTCGCAATGAGTGCTGAAGGTGATCATTGCAAAGCAGGAAGTTGAAGTACATGAGGGGAGAGGCTCGCAATGAGCGCCAAAGGTGCTCAGAGGGCCAAAAGCATCCCATTGTGTGGCAAACAGCATTGCCAGGCTTCAAATTTTATTGCCGTCATTTTTGACGGGCAAGTCGCTAGTATAATATATCTATTTATCTCTTTCCTTTTTTTGTACTTTATTAAGAAGTGCAGAAAAGCTGTTTTTTTGTTTTTGTTTTTTGCCTAAAATCATACAAATAGTTCCTAATTGGTTTCTCACCTCTGCAGTTCATAAAGATAGTATACTATTAAGTACAGAGTGTGCAGTGTCTCATAGTGACCAATAAGTGGCAACATTTTGCAACATGCTGCATGAAAGAGGTCACTGATGGGGTAATTTGAAACACTGCACTTCAGTCCGTCTATTTATGAGCTGCATGAGATACAGAGTGCATTCCCCAACAGGTACACATTGTATGAACTTAGGCAGAAAAAAACATAGCTTAATAAAAGTACTTTATATTCCTAGTAAAATGCAGAAATCTTCTAAGTCCCTTCAAATTGTTAGCTGAGCAAGACTAAAAAAAATGCCTTAAATGTTTATGCAAGTGAGCTGGATTATGAATGCATCTGATAGAGAAGAATAAGTAGTGTTTGGAAAAAAATGTTTGCATGACAAAATACCAAAATAAACATTTAAACCGTTACCCTAAAGTTTGCTGAATTTCTTGCATTTGCGAACTGTTTTCTATCAATTATGACACCCCCTGAAAATCCCGGGGAAAATTAGCATACATAATACATTGTATCTTTTTGGTCTCTGAACCGAGCTGCTTCTTTCCTTTTTTAGATTTCTGTAATACCCAGAACAAGGTCTGTGTCCCTTTCATTCGCTGATTGTTTTATCTACATCCCAGGTGATGCCCCCTGTGAATTGCATGCACTCACACAGACACATGCACACCTCTCTTCCTCAAAGTTTACAGCCATTGCAGGACTATATATTAGGAATAAATGCCCATTTGCCTAAAAGACAGATTAGAATAGAAGAAGCTGAAATGTTTGTTTTTAGAACAATTATAATTTGTCAGAATGTATCAAGGGGAGGGTGTATATCTAAAGAACAACTGTGTAACCGTTCAAGCATTTTTACTTGATTGTCGATTTTGTGGTCCTTTAAGGATCTTTAGTTCTAAAGCGTTTAGAAGCATTATCTAGCTGGCTGCATACAGCATTGCTGATTGGCTGCAAAGCTGGGTATGCTCGCATACAGGGTTCATTTTTACAAAATCGAACCCTGGGAAGCCTAGCTCAATTCTGGGGGTGTAAACATCACCTGCAACAGTTTTTTTTAAATGCAAAGCTAAAAAAACATGGTTCATGCAAATAAATGTAGTCATACACTATTAATTCCCATCCATAAGATGCATTCATAACTCAGCTCACTTGCATATACCGTATTTTTCGCCCTATAAGACGCACCGGCAGATAAGACGCACCTAGTTTTTAGAGGAGGAAAACAAGAAAAAAAAAATCTGAATCAAACACAAATACACTCAAACACAAATACACTTTACACACAGATACACACCTACATTACACACAAATATATATATATATATATATATATAGATACACATACATACATATACATACACACATAAATATACATACACATACATACATATATACACACACATACATACACACACACACACACACACATACACATACATATCCATATACTGCAGCATTTGGGAGCCATTGACCCTCCCTGACCCTCCTGATCCTCCCTGACCCTCCTGATCCTCCCTGACCGTCCTGATCCTCCCTGACCCCCCTGATCCTCACCTTTATAGAGACACATACATACATATACATACACACATAAATATACATACACATACATACATATATACACACACATACATACACACACACATCCATATACTGCAGCATTTGGGAGCCCTTGACCGTCCCTGACCCTCCTGATCCTCCCTGATCCCCCTGATCCTCACCTTCCTTCTGATCTCTGCCATCTTGATCTCACCCCAGCGCTTCCTACCAGCACTCCACGTGTACTGCAGCGTTGCGTGTGTGACGTCACTAGGACGCACCGGCCGACGCGATGCTGGTAGGAAGCGCTGGGGTGAGATCAAGAGGACAGAGGCAGTCTGAAAAGGTATATTCGCCGTATAAGACGCACCAACTTTCCTCCCCCAGTTTTGGGGAAGAAAAAGTGCGTCTTATACGGCGAAAAATACGGTACCTTTAAAGACAATCTTTGTCACTTACTTTGTCATGTTAACAAGGGGTATTGAATCATTTGCATCTTAAAGTAACACAATGATAGGTCTGTGTTGGTAACCTGTCTCACTCTGAGGTCCACATATGTGCCCCCTGTTACCTTAAGAGGATTGCACAATGCGATTAACCCTTTTTACTTTAAGCACAGCAAAATGTTAAGACCATTGGGTACAGGAGGATTCATTGGCAGTAGTGGTGTAAATATTGAAAAGTGTACAATAGAGAATTATTTCTTATTTGGCAATAGATACAACTACTGTGTATTGTTGAAAAGGACCTGCTGTCCCACTAGCGAGTACAGGCTGAGGGGCGCTTAGGAAGTATCAGAGCTGCATGCGCCCCCTATGCTGCCTGTTGTCCACCACTACTGTTGGTGATAACAAGTTACATAGTAATTGAGGTTGAAAAAAGACTTTCAGTCCATCAAGTTCCACTTTTTTTAGATCTCCTTGGATCTGCAATTTGCGGATTAGTTGTTAATTGATCCAGAGGAAGGCAAACGGGGGAAAAAGAACAACAAGTGAAACTGACGATTTGTTTAAGAAGGGAAAAAATAATTCCTCCCTGACCCCAGATACTGGCGATTGAATTCCTCCCTGGTTCAATACTTTATTCATGATAACTCTAAATGCCCTTTTTAATTTAAAAATATATCCAACCCCTTTTTAAGTTGTGTATCGAATCCGCTTTCACCATCTCCTTTGGTAGAGAATTCCACAGTTACCCACCCTTACTGTGAAGAACCCTTTTCTTTCTTTAAGGTGGAATCTTTTTTTACTTCTAACCTCTAAAACAGGTACTTGTGTAAGATGCATATACTTTAGGGTGGAGGCATAACTGTTTGCTGCAACATATATTTATAATTAATCTTTTTGTGATTCTGTATGTTTGTTTGTTTTTCTTTTTTTAAATAACAAATCCAGATCTAATATTTATGTATTCTCTTTATATCCCCATAGATATTTGGTATATAATGGTGACCTGACTGAATTTGATGTGGACAACATGGCTCTTATCCAGAAGGTCCATGCATTCCTGATGAATGACTGCTTACTCATAGCCACCACTGTGCCTAGTCGCAGAGGCATGTACAAGTATAACGCCCTTCATAATCTGGATGACCTTGCTGTAGTAAATGTCAAAGAAAATCCACCTATGAAAGACATGTTCAAGATTCTGATGTTTCCAGAGAGTCGTATTTTCCAAGCAGAAAATGCAAAAATCAAGAAAGAGTGGCTAGAGGTGTTGGAGGAAACCAAAAAGAACAAAGTATTGAATGAGAAGCGTAAAAAAGAGGAGGAAGCCCCACGTTCACCTGTTGTACCTGAAGTGGCCGTTGACCCGTTCAAAGATGATGAAAGCACACCTGATGAAGAGGAGGTGGACCTTTCCATGGAGTGGATCCAGGAACTTCCTGAAGACTTGGACGTTTGCATAGCACAAAGGAATTTTGAAGGGGCTGTGGACTTGCTGGATAAACTTAATTGCTATTTGGAAGATAAACCTCTGACTCACGCTGTTAAGGAGCTGAAGAGAAAAGTGGATGAAAGGATCCGACAGCTAACAGAAGTGCTTGTGTTTGAACTTTCCCCAGATAGGTCTTTGAGAGGTGGTCCAAAGGCAACTCGCAGAGCTGTATCTCAGCTCATACGTTTGGGTCAGTCCACCAAGGCGTGCGAATTGTTCCTGAAAAACCGAGCAGCCGCAGTGCACACTGCTATACGCCAGCTAAGAATCGAAGGGGCCACATTACTCTACATACACAAACTGTGTAATGTGTTCTTTACTAGTTTGCTTGAAACGGCCAAGGAATTTGAGATGGATTTTGCTGGTAACAGTGGTTGCTATTCTGCTTTTATAGTTTGGTCCCGTTCTGCCATGAAGATGTTTGTGGATGCTTTTAGCAAGCAAGTCTTTGACAGCAAAGAAAGTCTTTCCACCGCGGCCGAGTGTGTAAAAGTTGCAAAAGAACATTGTAAGCAATTAAGTGAAATAGGTTTAGATCTCACTTTTATACTGCATACATTACTAGTAAAAGACATAAAAGCAGCGCTGCAAAGTTATAAGGAAATTATTATCGAGGCTACAAAACATCGTAACTCAGAGGAATTGTGGCGGAAAATGAATCTAATGACACCTGAGGCTCTTGGGAAACTGAGGGAAGAGATGAGAAGCTGTGGCGTGGGCAGCTTTGACCAATATACAGGTGATGACTGTTGGGTTAACCTGAGTTATACAATTGTGGCCTTCACAAAGCAGACTATGGCCTTTTTGGAAGAAGCACTTAAATTGTATTTTCCAGAGCTTCACATGGTGCTGCTTGAAAGCTTGATGGAAATTATACTTGTTGCAGTTCAGCATGTTGACTACAGCCTGCGCTGTGAGCAAGAATCCGAAAAGAAAACTTTTATCAGGCAAAATGCATCCTTTTTGTACGAAACTGTCCTCCCTGTTGTGGAAAAACGATTTGAAGAGGGCGTTGGAAAGCCAGCAAAACAATTGCAGGATCTGAGAAATGCATCCAGATTGATTCGGGTTAACCCTGAGAGCACAACATCCGTTGTCTAATTCCACACATTCCCTGGAATGGTTTATTAGATAGGCAGGATATGTACATAACAATGCAGACAGCATTAAATGCTTTTACAGTAAAAAAGCTGTTTAAATGAATTCTTCCTTTAAAAAAAAAATCAAATATTGTTACTTGTATTAACTTAGTTATGAAAAGACAGAATACGCCACCTGTGATAAAAATATATATATTTTATTTGTCAAAAAAAACTAATACTCTCTAACATTTACAAGCATGGCTGCTGTAGTCATATATTTAAAACATACTACTTTGAATGCCTGCACATGGAAATAGGCAACCCATTTTAAATGTAAAAAAAAAATAAAAAATGCTGCTGCTGAGAAATCAATAGTTTTGTTTTCCAGTGATCAACTTTTTGAGGTGTGACAATACAATGATTGCACAGGAAGTTTGGGAGTGGGAATGTGGTATCTGCAGCTGGCAAGTTTTGTTGAGATCTTGTTAATTTACAAGGATCCAGAGAGCGTTGCAGACATGATCAGGCGAGAGAAGAAAATGAGAGCTTGCAGTAAAAATAATAGTATGTAAAAGTTTTTTTTCTTTTGCTTTCTAAAAATATTTTGCCTATTTGTTTCGATTTTCAAAGGAATATCAAACTTGTCAGTTTGTATACATTTTGAAAAAGTGGAACCAAACTTGGAGCAAACTGAGTTTATGTAATACAAATATTACAGATTGTTTAAAGGTCCCTGGTTTTACCTTTTTCTAATCCAAAGCATGCTGCTTATATCAGAAACACACATTACATTGAGTCATTCTATACTCATATGGATTTATTTAACAATATATTGTGTTTTCCACACCCCCAGAGCTGCTTACATAGGCACAGTGAACCTACCAACAGAAACACTGCATTTGTATGGATTTTAACCCTTTACTAATCATCAATCCCAACAGCAGCACAATGCAGAGATCCACAGAGCAATTTCTGGGCTCCTCCTGCTTCCTTCTGCCGGGGGACTACACATCTTATTATTCTTTCCTGCACAAACTGCCATCACTGATTGTTACAATATAAGAAAATTTACCAGCTGCCTGTGATTGGCCAAAACGAATTAGTAATTTTATTCTAATTTTAGCAGAGATATGCAGGAGTGTTAACAAACAAAAGCAACTGCTTGCAAACATAAGAGATTCAGCAAACATCAGAGTGAGTTGATGTTTATTTTAGTATTTTATCATGCAAAAAATGTTTTCATACACTATTGCTTCTCTATCAGGTGCATTCATAATTCAGGAAACTTGTACTGGTATTTAATCACTTTTTAATGAAAGCTAGATTAGGGTAAGTAATAATATTGGAAACTTTTTATGTGGAGGCAAGAATTTCTTTAACATTTCTTAATGTCTGCTGTTCAGATCTCCCGTAATTGCTGCAGCTACATGTTTATTGAACGTGTCAAGCTGTGTTTTTTATATGTATGTACATGTCTGTACTCCACGTGTGCTTGCTAGTCAAATTAAAGGGACTCTCATCCCAAAATAAGTTTCTTTTATTTTAAAGATCATTAAAATCTGGCTGTACTTCGTACTACGCAGTTAATCATTTCTGAAATATTTAGAATTGTTTTTGCGGATCCTGTATGCTAATGTGCAACAATGTATGCTTGATAAGTGGCAGGAGGGGGTCTAAATACCAGATAACATTGCAAGTTTTTTTTTGGGCCGCTACAGAGACATATATGCAGACTAATCGTAATAAGCACATCAAAGCAGCTAATTAATACACACAAGTCGCTCATTTACATATATGCATACCAATTGCAACATGGAATTTCACAGTATTTATTAACACTAGATAAAAATTAATAAGAATAACTTTAAAAAAAAATGGGGTGACTTTAAATATATATTAAATATATTAAATCTTTAAAATGTAGAAGTGGACAGTCTGGTAAGCTCTTCAAATGTCTGTCGCTAATATCCTGAGCTGTGCATGAGTAGTGCTAACCAATCATAGCTTTGCAGTTGGATAGCACTAAACAACAAGATGGTAAATGGCGCTTCAAACCAACACCTTGCAAGTCTGTTGGCTTCTAATTAAAGGGACTCTAAGTGACAAATTTACAATCATCATTTTCAAAAGGGGGAAAAAAATAATTCTGCAGTGATCTTTAAATATTTGCACAAACTGCGGATCTATCCTATTTATGGTATCTGCTGGTGTTTGCACAGGTCCACCCCTGCAGTGCGGTCTCCAACCACTAGATGGCGCTGCCAATATTTTGCTGCGCTGACCATATGTGAGAGAAGTTCTACGCTTATAATGTTTAGCCTAACCCTCACACTAACCCTAACTGTTTACCTAAGCCTTGACTCTCTGATATGGCACTGGAATATCGGCAGCGTCATCTAGCGGATGCTCACCGCCACTGCATGCTGCCTGTGCTGCACTCCTATAAAAGGATAGGTCCCAAACTGCTTTTGCAACAAAGTCAGAAACTTCTGAAACCGTTCAAAGTTTTAAAGGGACACTGTGACTCCAAACGAAAGTTGTTTTCATCTTAAAGCGCAGGAAAGGCTGTCTGTATATTAGACATTCCCGAGATAATCTGAAGTAATTATTTCTGAGCTCCTTTGTGCTAATTTGCAGCTCTGAGTGCTTGATAATGGTGAGGGAAGTCGTAGCAGTCAGGGGAATTGTTTTGGCCACTATAAAGACAGACAAGCAACCTGTAATACTAATTAGCACATATAAGCAACTAATTTGTGTTCAGGACGCACGCATTGCCTAATACAATTTAATTAATGCCTATCCCTAACAGTCTACCTAACTCTATCGTATCGGCACTGAAAATTGGCAGTGTCCTCTATCGGTTGGTGGTCACCACTGCTGCTGCCACTGCTGGCGAATTTAAAAAGGGAAAGTACCTAAATGGCTAATTTAATGTACAGCCAATTGTTCATGTTCTTTAAAAAAATTGGGACGGAGCACCTGTAAAAAAAATTCTAATCTTTAACATTTAAATATTATGGTAAAAAACTGTTAATACATTTAATTTAAAAATCTGTACAGATATATGTAGTGTAATCTTTGCATTGAGTTTGTGTTGTCAAATCAGCTACCAAGCTGAAATAAATAACATTTCTTGTGCTTTGCTGTGTCTCTTCAGTCAAAGCAATACTTAAAAAAAAAGTAAATCCTCCATTTTTACGGTCGTGGAGTTTGTATTGGGATGCGGCCGAACAGTTTTTTTTTATAAGCATGTTTTAATCGGAAGTGGTTCTGATCAATAAAATGATTGCATGCTATTATTCCAACCATTAAAAAGGAACACTAGAAAATAAATGGAAAATTAAAAATACCATCTGCTACATTGTGAATCTAGAACTTTAAACCCAATTTATGATAAGAGAAATTGTGCTATATTTCTGTAGTATTGTAACAGAGCAGCTGGAAAGCAGAATAAACATAAATCAATAGACTTACAAGGCCATCAGTCAGTTAATATATAAATTGAAGGACGTTGAAAACATATTTATTACTTTGTCGCATTTGAATGCACTATGTGTTTTCTGTTTTTTTTAAGTAATGCTTTCAAAGCAGAAAAAAAAAGATTTTAACGTTTAACTGATCTGGGGCATGTCCCTGTCGGTTAGTGAGCAGTAATATAGAGGTGGGAGCCATACTTGTCTGCCAATTACATTTATAGGGTTTCCTGGTGGCTCAGAGGTTAGTATGCAGGTACTTTTGCCACAGCATCCTGGGTTTGAATCTAGCCAGGGAACCAAGAGGTCACACTGGCAAGTACTTGGATGGGAGACCACCTGGGAATACCAGGAGCTGTATGCTGTGGCCCACTGGAGAAGGAACTGGCAACCCACTCCAGTATCTCTGCCATGAAAACCAAGTGGATCAGCATGGTGTGTTGTCCGCGGAGAGTCGGACACGACTGAGTGATGCCATTTACATGCTCCATGCATTTCCTGTTCGCTTCAGTATTGTTTAGACAAAGTTTACTTCGAGACATGAAACACAACAACCCCACCAGCTTTTAAAAAAAACAACATGTTTTAAAAAATATTTTTGTATTAATCTTTATTAAAACTAACAGTAAATACAGAGAGCATACTTTAGTTTGTAGTTCTCAGTGGCTAGCAGAGGACAAGTACCCAAGAGCAGTTAAACATCTGAATATGTTTCTGTAAAAAAAAAAACACATACACTGTGACTCATTAGCAAATACCCTCTTTCTGATGCAAGAAAACTGTTATTCCCATGTCTGTTTAATGATAGGTGGCTATCACTTGGGCCTGAATATTAGAACCCCCCTTCATTCAGTTTTATGTAGTAGCTATTTTTGTAAAAAGTGTTCAGTTATTGATCCATTTTGAGGAGTATATAGGTTACCACACATTCATGTAGAGTTAAAAAAAAATGCAAAGGGGACTTGTTATTGAAGCAGTTGTTATCATCCTTCTTCACCTGGCTTCTTGCCTCCAGTGATAATAACTGCTGTTTCTTACCATGTTCTCCATACTTTAAACTGTTACATCTGCTGACAGATAGTACCTTATGTAGCCATGTCACTACATCATATTGTGTCTTTATGTTGTTCAGTCATGTATGATTCTCCACAACATGCTGATCCACTTGATATTCATGGCCGAGATGCTGGAGTGGGTTGCCAGTTCCTTCACCAGTGGGCCACAGCATACAGCTCCTGGCTGGTATACCATCCAAGTTCTGGTCAGGCTTAACCCTACATGGCTTCAGGGTATTGTGACCTTTTGGAATTGAACCCAGGTCTCCGCTGTGAAAGCACTGAATCCTAACCACTGGACCACCAGAGAACCCACGTCTTGTAGTATTTAGCATGTGTTAATTGTTACTACCTCCTCAGAGTGTTGGGAGTTTAAAGTGAACGTGCATGTGACCTCTCACTTTTGTTTTCCTGGGCGTATTTATAGTTTTATAAACCATATGAATGTAATGATGACAAAATTATACATTTAAATTAAATATTGTTTAGCGATATTACCTTTTCCTTTTTTTAGCATGTGAGAGGATTTTCTAAACTGGGAGAAAATATATTGTGTAAAATACATAACCTGCTGAGCTCAAGAATATATCGGCAAATAACTACGTGTACCAAGCATCCAAGAGCTTGATCTATCCTATATTCATTTAAAAGTATGATGAGTTCTGAGTATTTCCTAAATTACAAACTTTAGTTTTCATGTGGAAATACGTCTTTTTTTTCCGGATTATGTTTATCTGCCACTCTATGGTATGTAGTCCTATTTTCTACATTGTGGCAGGGGGTAAGTATCATAAGAGAACTTAATGCACTTAAAAAAATATTCAGGGTAACCTTACAAGCCTGAATACGTTTGAGCAGCGACAGATCACATGATGATTGATCTGGATTCCAATCAATACCCCCAAAGCCATTTTGGTTCAGTAAACTGACAGTGCCTTCTTTTGAAAAAAATGTTTTTTTTTCTTCCGCCCTCAGGAATAAGATGGCACCTTTGCTGATAGTGTGTAACAGAGTTTAAAATAATTAACATGTACTTATGTTACTATTTTATATTCTCCTGCCATTGGTTTCAGTAACATATGAAGCACAAACCTAGCATTATAAAAGCATTCTGTGCATATGCTTGCCGTTTAATCCTCCAAATTAAACATGGACAGTGGTGGGAAACTCGGTTATATGAGCTCTGCTAACAGTCCAGGTTTTCAATATTTCTTTCCTTGAAGACAAGTGGATCAATCACATGTGCTGTACCTTAGGGGACCTGAATATACATTACATAAACTTTGAACCATTGTAACACCCAGTTGCCCATCACTGCATTTAACACTCTTAAAGGGAAGGGACTTTTCAAGCAAAGTGGTTATATAAAAGTTTTAACAATGTTAACTAATTCATTTCACTCACCTTCATATAACATTTATACTTCACTTACTTTTAAGAAGTCCCAATACTGATAATTTCCCACTTTCTGCTGCCTCCCTTTTCCTGCTCTCTCTCATGAGAGGTAACTTACTCAACAGAGGTGATTTAAAACCGTGACAACAGGAAGGGTCTTTACGCTCCCAGTGACCCAGGCTACTAACAAGCAGGTAGTGACATGCTGTGCACTGGGAGTGTGAAGCCCCTCCCTGTGGGTGTGACTTTAAGTCACAAGTGTACACCATGTGACATCTCATGAGAGAGTAGGAAATGGGAAGGATGCAGAAGGTGAGAATCTGTTGCTCTGGGGACTTCTTATTCTTCTTACTCTTTATTTATAAAGTGCCAACATTTTCCATAGCACCTCTTACAATATAGAATTGAGAAGAGTGGGCACAATAAGCAAATTACAAAGGTATATACAAATTATAAGGTAAGTAGAAATACAGGTCTGGGTACAGTGCAATATAAATATGATGCAAATCGATCTGAGGACAGCTTGGTTTAACAGAAGAGAAGTACATACTCCAAAGAGATAACAATCAGGAAGGTATGGTTGTGGTGTGATACAGGATGGTGGAAGCTGTAGTAGAGGGTGGGAAGTCTAGGAGGTCAGTCTTTGACATTTTTGAGTTGACTGACGGACGGACATCCAGGAGGATATGCTTGAGAGGCAGATGGCAACTTATGCTAGAAGAGAGGGGGATAGATCGGGTGCTGAGAGGTAGATATGAGTGCCATCTGTATATAGATAATACTGAAATTCAAAGGATTTCATTACGGTATCAAGGGAGGATGTATAGATGGAGAAGAGAAGGGGTCCTAGAACTGAACTGTGGGGTATGCCAACAGTCAGTGGGAGTGACAAAGTGCCAGGGGAGGCACATAATGTTCAGTTAGATGAGATTTCAACCGTGTAGTAAATAGCTATTCCATCAAGATGATGACAATTCAAGTCAAAGGTTAGTAAATAATATTTGGCAAGGACAGATAACAACTGATTATTAATAGACTTTAGTATAGAGTACAAGTGCCAGTTATATGTATTTTATAGTGAGAACAACTTTTGAATACATGTTTCACAACCTTGTTGTGGTGAAGGGCCTTCAATGAAGCTGTGAGCTATACCATGTAGGGTCACCTAAGATGGGGAGATCATGGCAGAGAGGTCAGACAAATCATGGCCCATTGAAGAAGGAACTGGCAACCCATTTCCGTATCCTTGCTAAGATAAGTTTATGGAGAAGCACAACCAGACATAAGAATAAAGCATCAGAAAAGATGAGACCCCTCAGGACATTACTGGGGAAGAGTAAAGGGTATTTACGAGAAGGAAAGTCCAGTGCTGCAAATAATTCAGCATAGGAACCTGGAATGTTTGAACTATGAACCAAGGCAAACTGGACGTGGTCAACTTAAAATTACAAGATTAAACATTGATATCCTGAGAATTCGTGAACTCAAATGGACTAGAATTATGTGATACCTCTATTTAAAAAGGGAGCAAGAGCAAATCCGGGGAATTATAGACCAGTGATCCTCACTTCTGTAGTGGGGAAGCTTTTAGAAGGGTTAATAAAGGATAATATACAAGAATATCTCTATTTAAATAGGATTATAAATAGGAGTCAGCATGGATTTATGAGGGATATGTCATGTCAAACAAATCTAATTAGTTTCTATGAGGAGGTTAGTAGGAACTTGGATCAAGGCAACTCAGTGGATGTAGTCTTTTTTGGATTTTGCACAGGCTTTTGATACAGGGCCACATGGGAGACTATTGTGCAAACTAAGAGATACAAGAATTGCAGTAAATGTCTGCTCATGGATTGAGAGTCGGCTAAAAGACGGGAAGCAAAGGGTTGTTGTAAATGGAACATACTGAGATTGGACTAATGTGGTAAGTGGGTTCCTCAGTGTTCAGTATTAGGTCCTCTCCTTTTTAACATATTTATTAATGACTTAGAGCTAGGAATGGAGTGTGGTGTCCCCATTTTCGCTGATGACACAAAGTTGTGCAAGGTAATTAAATTGGATAATGATGTGCTTTCCCTCGAAAGAGATTTACATAAAATTGAGGAATGGGCATCTAAATGGCAGATGAGATTTAATACGAATAAATGTAAAGTTATGCATCTGGGAAGGAAAAATAGCCATGCAATTTATAATCTTAATGGAGCAAATCTAGGTGTATAAGATATTGAAAGGGATTTGGGAGTGCTTGTGGACAACCACCTAGGTAACAGTGCTCAAAGCCAAGCAGCAGCTGCAAAGGCAAATCAAATATTAGCATGTATTAAGAAGGGTATAGAAACCAGGGAAGCAAATATAATTTGGCCACTATACAAATCTCTAGTACGCCCTCATTTGGAATATGGAGCACAATTTTGGGCACCACTTCATTAAAAGAACATTTTGGAGCTGGAAAAGGTTCAGAGGAGGGCAACAAAACGAATAAAGGGAATGGAGGGGCTAAGTTATGAAGAAAGACTAACCAAATTAAACTTATTTTCTCTAGAAAAAATGCGTCTAAGAGGAGATATGATTACCTTATATAAATACATCCAGGGTCAGTCTAAAGATTTGTCAAGGGAGCTTTTTGTGCCAAGAGGTTTTCAACTGACAAGAGGACATCCCTTAGAAGTAAAAAGATTCCACCTTAAAGAAAGAAAAGGGTTCTTCACAGTAAGGGTGGTTAATCTGCGGAATTCTCTACCAGAGGAGGTGGTGACAGCGGATTCGATAGATAACTTTAAAAGGGGACTGGATTTATTTCTTATTCAAAAGGGAATTCAGGGTTATCATGGATAATTAGAGAGACAGTATTGATCCAGGGAGAAATCTGATCGCCAGTATCTGGGGTCAGGAAGGAATTACATTTTTTTTCCTTTGAGATGATTGGCTAAGTCTCACTTGTTTTTTTTTTTTTCTGTTTGCCTTCCTCTGGATTAATTAATAATAAAAAATAATTGATTAATAATTAATTAAAAACTAATTAATTCATCTTTAATCCGCATATTGCATATCAGAGGAGATCTTAAAAGGTTGAACTTGATGGACTGAAAGTCTTTTTTCAACCTTAATTGCTATGTAATTATGTAAGAATGGGACGTTTCACATTAGACAACCACCAGATCTTCTATGGTGGTCAAGAATCCTGCAGAAGAAATGGAGTAGCCCTCATAGTAAATCAAAGGGTGGCCAAAGAGTTGCTTGGTTACAACCGAATAAATGACAGCATGATTTCAATTTGAATTCAAGGCAAGATATTTAACGTCACAGTGATCCAAGTCTATGCTCCAACCACGGATGCTGAAGAGGCTGAGGTTGTCCAATTCTACAAGGATATTCAACGCATCCTAGATGTGACACCAGGAATACATTTGCTCACATCATAGGTGATTTAAATACCAAAATAGGGAACCAAAAGATACCTGGAATAATGGACAAGTTTGGCCTTGGAGTACAACATAATTCTCTGGCAATAGTGAACAACAGCCTCAGAAACTACTCTACAAATGGACATCAACAGATGGACAATATATAAGATTCACTATATACTTTGTAGCCAAAGATGTAGGAGCTCTATACAGTCAGGAAAAACAAGACCTGGAGATGGTTTTGGCTCAGACCATGAGCATCTTATTGCAAAGTTCAGAATAAAACTGAGTAAAAATCATCAGACCAAGCAAATATGAAATGAATAATAACCCCACATGAATATGCAGTGAAGGTAAAGAATAGTCATGATAGATTGAGTGCCTAAAGGGTGTTGGACAGAAGTTTTTGAAATTGTCCAGAAAACAGCAACAAAGAATATACCCAAAATAAAGTGGATATAGGAAAAGATTTAACCAGATGAATTAGAGCAAGAACAAATAAGAAGACATTCTATAATGAACAATATAAAGAGAATGAAGATAACAGAATGGGAAAGTCAAGAGATCTCTTCAAGAAAATTAGGGATCTCAGAGGAACCTTTCATGCCAAAGGGGGCGTTATAAACAACAAAAATGGTAGGCACTTAACAAAAGCAGATCAGATAAAGAAGAGGTGGCAGGAATCAACAAAAGATCTAAACAGGAAGGATTTAATAGCACTGGTAACATCAATAGTTTATCCAATGAGCTAGAGCCAGAATTCTTAGAGTGTGAAGTGAGATGTCCCTAGGAAGCCTTGCTGATAACAACTACAGGAGGTGGTAGAATCCCAGCAGAACTGTTCAATTTACTAAAACACAATGCTGTGAAAGTGTAGCTTGTGTTATGTATTATACTTAGCAATGGCCAGTAGATTGGAAAAGGTCAGTCTATATCCCAATCTGAAAAAAGGGCAGTGCCAAAGAATACTCCAATTATCAAACAATTGCACTCAATTTACCTGCCAGCAAGTTAATGGTTAAGATCCTGCAATCTTGGCTCCAACAATAAATGGACCAGGAACTACCCGGATTTCTTAGTGCAGCGGTACAAGATATCAAATTGCCAATGTTTGCTGAATAATTGGGAAAGCAAGGGATATACAAATATCAACAAAGATCCTCATTGTTAGTACTATGGTATACCCAGAAGTAACATACGGATGAGTTTGCTGGACCATAAAGAAGTCTGAGCGCCGTAGAATCAAGCTTTTGAATACTGCTTAAAGTCTTTTAGACAGCAAGAAAATCCAATCAATCAATACTACAGGAAATCAAGCTAAACTGATCACTAGAAGGTATGATCATGGGGCTGAAGCTCAAATATGTTGACCATATCATGAGAATACAGGATTCCCTAATAAAGACTCTGATGCAGGGAAAAGTTGAAGGCACATGAAGAAGGGGACGGCAGAGGGGGAGATGGATAGATCGTCATTAAACAATGAACATGAGCTTCATGGAGCTCAGAGAGGCAGTGACTGACAGATGTGCCTGGCGTGCTGCGGTCCATACCATCATGGAGAGTCGGACACTTTTGAATGACTAAACTACAACAACAACCAATGTCTACCCCAGACAGGAATGTAAGATAGGTATCAGACGTCTGTTTAGGTTTTATGCTGGTTTTTGCTCATTCTGATTCACTTTTACTTTCTCTATGTTCTCATCCTAAAATGATTACACCCACATGCACATGTACTTATAGTGTGTTTATATACATACTGTATATCAGAAAGGTCACTACATACAGACTTTCTGTGTTCATGGACACACTGCAAAGGAAAATGAAAGCAGTCTACAACCCTCTGCAAATATGCCTCCCTAGGCCTGGGCCTTTTTAAATTAAGCAGAGATACACTACTAGTAGGTATTACACTCACAAGAGGTTGGCAAGATAAATAGGAACACAAGATGATAAAGAAGTTTACATTTGAGGTAACTTAATCTCAATTACAATTGCATCTGCAAAGGTGAGTCATATTAGTTTGATCACCAATTAGCACTATATGTCATCTTTAAAAGAGGTCTGACGTTTCAAAACAACATGAGACAACTAACAGAGGCCATATAGTTGGTGTCCAAATTGCAGGTGTACCCATCACAAAAACTGCAAAGTTATTTAATGTATCGGTGGTAACATTCTCAAGAATGATGAGAGCAAAGGGCAAACATGGACAAAATTAATTGGCAAAGAGGAACAGTGTTCACACGTCAATGCTCAGCAACATGGATAAACGGACAATTCACAAGATCGTTACTTAAGGTACCACAGAACTGAATCAGCACCTCTGTGACCCGTTCTCAACAAAAATTGCACATCATGAGCTTCACCAAGCTGGAATGGAAAAATGGAAAGAATTGATATGGTCATCTTTCACCGTTTCCTACAGTCAAAAGAGTTTTTGTTTCGAGAAATTAAAGAATGCCTTCAACTCACAGCTTTGAAGACTCTTATTCCTTATTAGGTCATTATATATTGTTCAGTCCTTCCATTATTATGTCCATTCCTTGTAGATATGGACTAGCTTTCCAGCATTATGTGATTTAATGACAATCTATGTAAATGTCTAGAGATCTCCCATGAATATAGTTTTAGTACACAAAGTAGGTTTCATCGAACACATCTGTCGTGATCTCATGCTGGCTCCACATCAAGCAGGTCATTGACCTCCTGACAGGATACTTATTTAGCAGCTTGTTTTCTTGATAAATGTTGCTTTTGTAACAGTCAGAGCTTTTCCCACATCTTTTGGCAGAACATACATTTCCCTTCAGAAGTCCTTGCACGCTATTCATTATTTCATGTTTAGAAATACTATGTGTAGCTGTCAGCAGCAAATGTGGATCCCGTTCACGTGGAAATGCCGTTAAACAGTCATTTCCACAAGACGTGTGTTTCCTACTAATATATTAGGCTATAAAATGTTATGGAATTGTTGGTATGAGTTCCAGAAACTTAATATAAATTAAATTAGTAACTGAAGTACCTATTTCCAAATTATAATTAGCCGTTTTTTTCTCTCACCATTCAGAGAAAGACTTGCCAGAATTATTGCACAGCCTGTCATTTGTTGTGGGATCACACATTAAAGGACCGCGGCAAAACACTTGTTGGAAAAGTATGTTCCAAATTTACAATATTAGCAGCTGACAAAATCTGAATTTTTTAAAGACTTTTAGCCTCCTTCAAATGGCCGAATTTGAGATCCGGAGGCCCGTAAGTAAGCTCGCAGGCAAATTTGCTATTCAATTGGCGTCTTCTTGCGGGCTCGGATCGGGTTACGAGTTACAAGCTTGAAAAAATGTTGTCCGGCAAACTCGTAACTTACACCCTCCAGAAGCCTTTTATCTGTCACTTTCGCTGGGCTAAAATCGCAAATCGCTATTCAATTGCCCAATTTCCCCAAGCTCGCAAACGTATCCACCCTCATAAACCGCAAATGGAGGATAAAGTCCAACAAGTGCTAGAGAGGACCCGCAAGGGGGTTAAACACCAATTCGTAGCACTGTAAATGCAAATAAAAAAGTAATTCTGCACTGTAAATAATGGGGAAAACGATGATAGACATTAGAATTAATCGCATAAGTCTCAAGCTCGCAAAACTGCAGGAAATTAAATGTATTTTATGCGTCATTTCGGGGTTAAATCGATCTCGGGTATCAATGAGTTAATACATATCAGGCCTGATATGTATTAACTAAGTCTTGCGAGTCTGATCGCATATCGGACCCCCCGAGCCTCATTTTCTATTTGCCGATTCGAAATGGGCGGTTATGGGCTTGCTGAATTGATACGGTTCCCATCCACAACTGCTCCGAAACAGTGCATGGTTTACGAAGCTGGCTTCAAGTCCGTAACTCGCAACCTTCGGCAATTGAATGGCATCGGAAACAGAAGGAAATCAAAGCCAGCAACTCAATCGCAGATATGCGGCCATCGGCGAGCGAGTTGCGGGCTTGAAATTGAATGTGGCCCTATGTTTATGAGTACAGGAATCCATTTTATGTTACATCACATCAGAGCTGGATGATGGGTGTGTGTTTGTATTTATCAGTGGAGGGAGGGGGTACAGATAGAAGTCCAGAGCCTTTCTTTGATAACTGGATAATACTGAGATTCACATCTCCTCTTCACTGGATTAGAAATGTAAACTCCCTTCTCACACGCACAATTCCACCAATGTATCATGGATTCCTCCGGGGTCATGCAGAGGCATCAAACACATTATGTTTCTAATAAAAAACTAACAGCATGCCTTTTTCCTTCTTAATTATGCTCTTTAAATAACTAAACTTCATAATGGGCAAACAGCTTTTAGAAAGCAAAGGATAAATAAATAAAGACAACCTTTACATTTTTTTAATTTCATATAATAGTTTATTTACTACAGGATTTCATTTAACTTGTGTGTTGTCTGTCATCTACTTTCTCAGGAGGCTGTGTCCTTATAAGCAAATTAACTTTTCAACAGTAATGCCAAGAGCACTGGCATTTGTTGATAGTTCCTGTGCATTTTCCTCCCACCTCAGGAAGTTCATCATCAGAAAACAAAACAGTACATTACAATGCAACATGGTTGTATGTAAAATGTAATAATTTTTTATTTTTTTTTACATTCTAATAAAATTCTTATTGCTTCTTTTCAAGCATAGTTCCACCATGGTCTTTTTTTCTATATAGTCTTTTGATGATAATGGGCAAAATGTTTTCAGAAATCAAAATAATCTAACACAGTCTTTACATTTTTCAACTTTTATTTGCATTTATTCTATATTATAGACTGTTTGTTACTTTCTCTTGAGGGAGTGTGTTTGTAAACTAATGAGCTTCCTTCTAGTCCTCTTGAGAGCATTAGCAGTTGTTACTGTCATATTCCCGTGGTGTAGATATAAACTCCCTCTGTATTCACAGTCCCTCCCACTGACCTGCTGAAAATAAAATGGCAGATCGCTAGCACCATAAGTATAGTTATTCAAAATAGTTATCCTTTACACAACCATCACAAGGTCACTAAATCTACTCTGCTAACCTAACACACTAACAGGACTTATATTCATTTCTGTGTGATTTTGTAGAATCCTTATCTGTTTTATTTCAATGACGACAACACGACTGTGGAAACACATTTCATCATTAAACTAACATAACTACCATGGAAAATAGATATAAGAATGCAAAATGATTATATTGGCTGAGGATGATTTAGCGTAAATATAAAAAATGCATAAATCATCATTACCAAATTCTTACCCCATTATAGTCCTGTAATTTACAGAAAAATGTTCTTCCATTACAGTAAAAAATAAAATAAAATTCAACTTGAGCTTATGAGCTGAAGGTGCCTCTTTGTCTGAACTAACCCAAAGCATAAGAACATAAGTCTTGTGCTATTATCTTATTGATGCACACGTTCTGAGTCTGCAGTAAGGAGCCTCATAAGTCTAACTTTAAATCCGAGCATGGAGATGACAATACATTTTTATCTTGATTAGGTAACATCGCTATTCATGTATCAGCTCAGATTTCTGTATCTAGTATAAAAAGCCTCTAAACTTATGTCCGTATTTTTTATAAATGTTTTTATTCAATTAATTATTTTTGAATACAAGTACAGTACATCATTAGTAAGTATTATGAAAAAAAAAATACATTTATGAATTTAGATTATTATAAGTGATTATTATTATTATCTAGTATTTATATTGCAAATGAGGTTTAATGAGGTATGGAAGGACTTGAGACAAGAGGATAGTCTAGTGGAGCAAGGTAAGGAGTTACAAAGGATAGGGGCAACACAGGAAAAATCCTCAAGGTGGGAATGAGAGGAGTTAATAAGAGAGGAGGAAAGAAGAAGGTCATTAGCAGAACAGAGGGGGTTGTGTGGTGGAGTATGTTGAGATGTGAGCATAGATATAAGGGGGTGTATTATTGTTGAAGGCTTTATACGATATTATGGGGAGCCAGGGGACTGACAGAGTGGTGATGCTGACATTGAGCATTGGGTATTGTAGATAAGTCTAGCGGACGCATTCATTATAGATTGGAGTGGTGATAAGCAGGTGATGGGAAGGCCAGCAAGGAGTGAGTTGCAGTAGTCGAGATGAGATATGATGAGAGAATGAATTAGAATTTTATTTGTGTCTGTTGTAATTTGCATCCATATTTCCAATAAGAGTATAATTATTAGGGTAGAAGTATGAAATAAGCATAAGCTTTCTATAGACATCATTGTATATGACATTTTTTTCTAAATGTTATAGGTTATTGAGGGAAGAGGTTGGGTGGATAAGGAGTCAACTAATCTGTAGGCTGTGAGGTTGGGGGTTAGAGGGGTGCGGGTAACTGGGCTTATAGTCAGCAATTTATTCAAAAATGTGTTCCCACTAAGCAGAGTTGCTTTTCTCCTGCTTGTGCCTTGTCAAGAGCATGTATTAAATATAACTTAACTAGCGAATTGCCCGTCAAAAAATGACGGCAATGAAATTGTAAGGTAGCTAATGCTGTTTAGTGTGTAATAATGAAATATATAATACATTAATAAATGAATATACTTTACCTATTTTAAAGCATTGTGTGGAAGAGCTGTGAATGTGTTTTGATGTTGCTGCAGCATTAGTGGTGTGGATCTGCTGTGTAAGCGTGCTGAATGTGTGCAGTGTAACACTGTGCGTGCGCGAGACCAAACCGTTAGCGTAGTCGTGTATTTCCGCATTGGCGTAAAATGGCGAGTAATGTGTGGTATACGTCTGTATGGGAATATCCGTAGGTGTTTTGTGGTGTTTTGCGAGTTTCTTGTGGTGTTTTGCGAGTTTAGAGTGCTGTAGCCTCGTTTTCGTTTTGTTCGGCGGCCATTTTTTCTCTCGCTTCGATTTTTTTTTAGTCTCTAAACTGTTTTATTTCGAGTAAAATCGAGGTGTAAGTTGTATTTTTGAGGTCCTGGGTGCTCCCTCTTGGTGTAGGTAAGTTTTTTATGTATGTGCTGTGTGTATGTATTGTGTTTTACATTTTGTAATGTTCGCGAGTTGCGTCCGAGTGTTGCGAGGCCGTAATGTGTGTGAACGTGTGTCGTATGTTGTTTGCGAGTGTCGTAATGTGTGTGTCGTGCTGTTTGGTTTGCGAGGTAAAGTTTGCGAGGGTCGCAGTTGCTGGCATGGAGCGCCTTCGGCGCTCCATGCCAGCAACTGCGGCCCTCGCTTTGCGAGGTCCTCAGGTGCTGGCATGGAGCGCCTACGGCGCTCCATGCCAGCAACTGAGACCCTCGGCCACTGCCCTCGCCTCGCGAGCCCGCAGCATTAGCAACAACTCGTACGCTCACAACTATATATGTGATACATATTTAACAGTGGTAGTTGGTAGGTATAAGCAAGGGGTCTACAGATACCTATTACAGATTTTCAGGTAGTATTAGAAACTTAGATACAACAAAGTCAAATACAATTTGTGAAGCAAAGGGTCTGGTATAAACTAAAAGAAGGGGCAGATAATTGGCAGATGAGATTTAACACAAACTTAAGGCTTTGTATTAGAAAGACAAAATAAATATGCTTTTTGGAACAAATTTAGGGGCATCAGAAAGAGAAAAGGTTTTATGAGTGCTTGTTGACAACAACCTAGGTAGCAGTTCTCAATGCTAGGCAGCAGCTGCAAAGGTAAGTAATATATTAGCGTGCACTGAGGTTATAAAAGCAAAGGAAGCATAATGAATCCTGTCATTATATAAATCTCTTCCTAGACCTCATTTGATATATGGAGTACAATTTTGGACAACACTCAATAAAAGGACAGCTAGAACTAGAAAGATTCAGAGAAGGGCAGCAAAATGTATGGGGATGAAGGGATCCAGCGATGAATAGAAGCTAATCAAAGACTTGTTTTTTCTAGGAAAAAGGACTCACTAGATGATATGATTACCTTCTAAAAATACAGAGTCAGTATAAGGAATTTGCAGTTGACAAGAGATTTTCCTTGAGGTTAGAGGAAAAAGATTTCATCTTAAATAAAGAAAATGGTTCTGCACAGTAAGAGCAGTCAGATTATAGCATTTATAGGAAGCAGTGACAGCAGATTCAACAGATAACTTTAAAAAAGGGGTTTGATACATTTTTCCAATAATACCAGAATGGGTAGACAAGGTACAATCTGATTGCCAGTTTTGGGGACTGCAAATTATTTTTTCCCATATTAGGCAATTGGCAATGTTTCAATGTTTTTTTTGTTTCAAAGATTTTTTATTCAACAGCTTTTATGTTACATAACAAACAATTACATTGCAAACATCTGTTAACTGAAATTATTGAGATAATTGTGTCTATTGTTATTAAAATATAGTATTCATATCAATAAACAATCATTCAGCCAGATATCTCAATTTTTTTTTCCTTTTTTGGTGATGGTTTTAAGTAAATACACAATTAAAGTTTCACTCCTAAATGTTCCTCACTACATCCATTCCTATGATCTCCAGTGCCACCCTCAGTACCTTTTGTCGTCTAGATGAGTTGCCTCTCCGCTTCCCAGCTCTACCCGTTCCAGTCCGCTCCACACTCCGCTCCCCGGACAAGCCACCGCTGTTAGCCAAAGTGTAATGCTCTTTCCTGTCCAGACCTTACAATGTGCTATCTGAAGACTGAATCCAAGGTCCCCAAATTTCTAGGTAAATTTGGTGAGTGTCCAACAAAGTGTGAGTCCTTCTTTCGTTAATGCAAAGATAATTTATTTTGTTTATGACTTCCTGAAATTGGATATGACTGCTTTTCCATCTTCTAGCAATTATATTTTTGGCGGCTAAAAAAATAATTTGGGCCAATTTGTTCCCCTTATTACCCAGCCCCTGGTAATGAATTCCCAACAGACAAGTCGAGATTGATGGTTCTAGGGGAGATTTAAGATTCCGTGAAGCTAATTTGGTAGCTTCAATCCAAATATTAGCCACTCTAGGACATTTCCACCACGTATGAATAAAGTCGCCCCTTCCCTGGCATCCTCTAAAGCACCTATCTGAAGTTGTTGGAGATAGCTTATTTAGCCTGGCAGGAGTCATGTATGCCCGGTGTAAGATTTTCAACGAGGTTTCTAGCAAGCTATAGTTATATGAGCCTTTAGATAGGCTCAGAAAGGATTCCGCCCATTTGTCCCCCTCCCAGTTTTGTTGCATGTCTATCTCCCATTTCAATGTGTAAGCAGGCTTCCACAAAGCCTTTGGGGCATTAAACATAGTGTACAGTGAGCCTAAGGTTCCTCTAGTTAAGTTTGTGTTTTTACATATTATTGACATCCACGATTCTTTGGGCGGGCCATGAATCCTATGTATCTCCTCAACCCAATGTCTAATTTTGATGTAGTTAAACATTTCTTGGTGTGGTATCCCTATTTTCCTGTTCATTTCTGCCCAAGAAATAATTCTGTCGCCCTCAAACCATGCCTCAAGTTTGTCTAAATTGTGTGTGGTCCAGAATGCTTTGGAGTCAGCTGTGAGGGTGGTCGCTAGAGAGGTTGATGTAAAGATTGAAGTAAGAGGTGATACGGGGTGAATCAGTTTATGTTCCTTCCTAGCCCATCTCCATATTTTCAGCATAAATTTAGTTATAGGGTTATGGATTAGGGAGTCAAACGTGTGGGAACTCGGAGCCCATAAAATGATTTCACATTTTAATGGGGCCATTTGTAGCTCTTCAATAAAAACCCAATTGGGGAGTAGGGTGGTAGAATGTATTAACGGTATAGAGGCAATTTGAGCTGCCTTAAAGTAGGTACTGAAATTAGGGCAGGATAATCCTCCTCTAGACTTATGTTTATACATAGTACGGTATGTCTGGCGATCCTAGGAGGTCTATTCCTCCAAACAAATCTAAAGACCTGGGCTTGAAACTGTGCCAATTCCCTATTATTAATTTGGATCGGCAGAGTCCTGGCCAGATAAAGCATCCTCGGCAAGATGTTCATCTTGACCGTGGCTATTCGGCCCGTCCACGAAATCTGCCTTTTTGTCCAGCTGTCTAAGTCCCTTCGAAGAGTCTTAAATAGGGGTGGGTAATTGGTTTTATAAATATCCGCTAGTGAGTTAGTCAACTTTATCCCTAAATAGTTAATGTAAGAGGCCATAGAAAGTTGTGTACCCTTTTCAGTTGGTCCAAGATGTCCCCAGGAATGCCCACACTTAAGGCTTCTGTCTTGCTATGATTCAAACTCAGTCCAGAGAGAGTGCTATATTCATTGATTGTGCCCAGTAGGGCGTCTAGGAGCCAGGATTCGAGAGGGTGCACAGTAGGTCATCAGCAAACAAAGAACATTTTAGATGCTGATGTCCCACCCGCACCCCCTCTATAGAGGAGCTTGCTCTTATCGCCTGGGCCAAGGGCTCTATGGCCAAAGCAAAGAGCAGCGGGGACAGAGGGCACCCCTGTATCGTGCTTCTCTCTATATTAATACTAGCCGTTTGAGAGCCTGGTAATTTTAAAGTGGCCTTGGGTAGCGTGTAGTAAGTGTGTAATAAGTTTAAGAAGTTGCCTTCAAACCCAAACTTTGCTAACGTGGCAAATAGAAAGGGCCACTCTAAGGTGTCAAACGCTTTGTCTATGTCCAATGCAAGCAGGCAGACCGGGGACTTCCTAGACCTAGCCAAATGGATGACATTTAGAGTTCTCCTGATGTTGTCGCCAGTTTGTCTATGCGGGATGAACCCTGACTGGTCTTTGTGAATCAAGGAGGGAAGGAATATTGAGATCCTTTGAGAGAAGATCTTGGCAAGCAACTTGACATCCCCATTAAGCAGTGAGATAGGTCTATAGTTATTGGCATCTCTCTGATCTCTACCCTCTTTAGGGAATATTGTTAAGTCAGCATGGTTTAGTTCTGGGGGGGTAATCTCCCCTCTCAGTATCGAGTTAAAGAGATTACATAGATGAGGAGCCAGAAGTGTTGAGAATATCTTATAGGAGATATTGGTGAACCCATCCGGGCCCGGGGATTTTCCTAGTTTTAGTTCCTTAACCGCTTCTAGAACTTCCTTGATAGTAACTTCCTTATTTAGAGAGTGTAAGTCAGCGGGCGAAATCTGAGGAAGGTCCAGTGAGTTTAAGTAAGAAGCAATGTTATTTTCCATGGCCACCTGTTTAGTGGAGTATATATTTTGGTAATATTCCCTAAAAACTTTTTGTATTTCATTTTGGCTATAAATGAGGTCGCCCTCTTTATTCCTGATTTGGGAAATCCTGGATTGGGCGTACTTTGCTCTCAGGCTTCTGGCTAACAATTTATCCGGTTTATTCGCTTTATTGTAAAACAAATGCTGCGTCCGTCTCAGTGCCTTGTCCGTTTTTATGGACAATACGCTATCTAGCTCCAGCCTCGTCTTGTCTATCTCTGTTCTCAGGGAGGAGGAGGGGGAGAGCTGATTTCGAAGCTCCAGTCGCGCCAATTTGCTCGCAAGATCTCTCTCCCTTTGTAGATTCTGTTTTTTGAACTGAGAAGCCAATTTGATGCACACTCCTCTTATAAAGGCTTTATGTGCCATCCAAACCCATCCCGCTCCCGTCTCCCTGCCCGCATTGGACCCAAAGAAGTCTAGCAACTCTCTCTCTATCTGCTCCTGAGTTGAAGGCAGTGAGATTTGGTATTCATTCAGCCTCCAGGTGTAAGGCATGCTTGTCACAACCTACAATGATGATGGAGTATAGAGGATCCTAGTCCTCTTATCTCCTGTAGGTTTTAGACCTAAGATTTGGGTGACTCAGACCAATGGACCTTCTTTGCGGATGCAAGAGCATAAGTCCCAGCTTAAGGTAGTGTGCGCTGGGAACCCTGGAAGGAAGTCAGAAACGATCTCCTCTGCCAGCATATGCCCTTGGGTCAATAATACACCTGCACACAAAGTCTTGATGAAAATTATGAACCATGTTTTATTTTAGAACAGCATATTTAACCACAGCACACAAGAATGGGGGAAGTGGCTACCGTTAGCCAGCCCCAAATGACGTCTGGCCAATCATGAAGGGGAACTGTGTGTGAACCAATAGTCCCCTCCCAGGTCCGCCCACTAGGCGAGGCCAACTAATTCATTTGGGTTTTGACTCTCCAGGGCAAAGCATGCCTTGGCTCTCCTGTGCCCAGGCTAAGAAGCCTTCAGGCCATCCCATTGTTTCTGGGTGCCTGCCTGTCTGCTCTCCAGCTGTGAGCTTCCCATTGTTAGTTCTATGCTGGATACTTAGCTAATGGGATTAACAGGCCTTTGGGAACAAAGGAGGCGTGGCTGTATTCAATGGCTTCCCCTCTACAATATAATAACATACTAATATAATAACATACATTCATATTTACAAATACAACACACAATGTTTCACACACATAGAACCAACACATCCCACCAGCTCCCTCACATGACACCCATTACAATGAGCCTAAACATGGAAGGGATGGGGATATGCTAAGGGGTAAACTTATAATACTTTATCCCCTAGACCACAACACAACAATATATCCATAACAAGTGGGCCCCAAACCTTTTGTTCCTCCCCATGGCAACAGCATGTGGAAGACCACCCAGCCCAAAATGGCCACCGCTGCCAGTCACAAAATGGCCCCAGCATAGTTCACACCAAATCCAATATGGCCACTGGCTGATTCATGACAATCCTTCCCCAAGCGGGCGGAGAACATCCAAGATTTTCCCAGCTACGCTGATAGTCATGAATCTGCTGGTTTGGCCCGGCCCGCTGCATGCTAGGCAAGTTCATGTCGGTGCGCACACAGTCCCAAGGTGCAGAGTAAAGACCTCCCCCAGCCCTTGGCCTTGCTCCCACTGTATAGAGCAAATTGCTCTTCCCATGCAACCCCCACCCAAAACAGTCCAGGATCCCATCTCTCTGTTTTTGGCAGCAGCATGGAAGTCTCTGGGGACACAGTGGGTTGCACCCATACATTCTTCTGAGGCAAAACCGTATTTTTGGGAGCCCCATAAAAACAACCCCTGTCCCATAGCAACCCCTTTCCCTCCAGCCAGTCCCCACAGCTGGGCTGGGGTCTCTAAAACAGTCTCTGGGCCTATGGGATTGCATGGGGGCAGACCAGTACTTCCCTCAGCAAAATCATTATTGTTGGTAGCCCAATAACACAATAACTGCAGTAAAGTACATACCGGTCTGCACTTGACTCCAGCGTCCCTGATGGAGTCCGGACTTGGATGCTCTGTTTGCTCTGGCTCCTGGAGATCTGTATCTTTGGACAGACCCTCCTGGTTTTCTTCCCCTTGGTCTGTCTGTGTTGCAGCCTGGAGAACTACGCTGTTCCCACCCAGGCTGTGCTTTGGGGCCCTCAGCTGACCCTCTTCTTCTATGGCCTTTTGCTTGGTACCCTTATCCCAGTCCTCCAGGTTTAACTGGGCCTTTGGAGCAGTGTCTGTTCCAGTGGGCCTCTGTACATTGGTTATCCAGGGTATCTCCCCACTTGGTTCACCCTCTACTATGGTGCCACACTGCACCCACGGCTCCTTTGCCAAGGCTGGCAAGCTTGCTGCCCCTGTCGGGCTCTTGGTGCCCCTGGCACTCTCTTGGTGCCCCTGGCACTCTTGCTGTGTGAGGCCTGGTTCCCTGTAGCTAAGAACCAGTTCCTTTCCCTCCCCACAGTCCATTACATAGCCCACCTGGGCTCTGTGCTTCCCTAGCACCTTTTGTAGCAACTCTCCTGGGGTGTCAGAGTACAGATTTTGGTTATCTGTTGTAGGCTGGGGAATCTTATCCTTCCCACCCAATCTGACCTCTACGGCCTTTTCCCCAGAGTGCATTACATAGCCCTCCCCACAGTCTCTTGGGTGGCTATCCTGAGCCACTGGCTCCATTAGCAGTTCTGGCCCATACACATTGCCTAGAACTTCTGAGGGCAGACTTAGTTCATCTGGCCCTACCTGTTGAGCAGTTACTGGGGTTTCTGCCAGGATTTGTGCTGGAAGGTAGTCCTCAGGTGAGACCTGTTTGGAGAAACTGTGCTCTGCTAGCATTTCCTCTGGGATTAAGTCTCTTGGGGTATCAGGGGACAAACATGGGTTATCTGACCCCACCAAGGGAACATTCCCCTGGGTCTCTGGCTCTTGGAGCTGGTGATTTGGTCCCAAGCTGACTTTACCATCCCTTCTAGGCTCTGACACAGTCTCTGCATTTTTTAACGGAACGCATTCTCCATCACTATGTTCTCCCCAGACCCCTTGCACACAATCACTTCGGTACATACCATCTGTGTTGTAACGATCTGGCGACCAGTCCTCTTGACTGGGTTGTTCCCCTCTTGATGGGCAAAATGTCTCCCCATAGATCTCGTCCCACAACTCAAAATACTCCTCCTCCAGCTGCAGTTCCTGCTCAATCAGGTGTACCATTAAATTAGCCTCCATGGACCATGGTTCCAGTCCCAGACCACGACAGCGTTCCACAAACAAGTTGTTGTGCCTTTTAAAGGTTCCTATGCCCCCTTCAGGATCACCATACACAATGTCTTGGAGGCCAGAATCTATCTCCAAGCGGAAATCAAACTCCTCTCCAGGGCCACCAACTATTCTGGCGTGAAAAACGTGATATTGGTTCTCCAAGGCACCCTATTTTCTTACTAGTACTTCCAGCCAGCCCATTAGCTCATCGTCCTGCCACAGATTCAGAATCGCCATCCATTTCTCTAGACGCAGTGTCTCTCTGTAGCCAAGTCTTTGTTGAGCTGGAGTTCTCGCTCCATTGCGCTCCTGCCAGATCCTCTGGCAATGCTGGTCTAGTACGTTGGACACCTCTTGTGCGGTCATCTTACTGGGGTATAAGTGCCTGGCTGCTTTAAACCGTCTTGTTGCTTCTTTGGTGATATCCGTCTGTTCCATTCTTGGTCTTTCTGTAGAGTCTCTCACCACTGCCACCAATTGTCACAACCTACAATGATGATGGAGTATAGAGGATCCTAGTCCTCTTATCTCCTGTAGGTTTTAGACCTAAGATTTGGGTGACTCAGACCAATGGACCTTCTTTGCGGATGCAAGAGCATAAGTCCCAGCTTAAGGTAGTGTGCGCTGGGAACCCTGGAAGGAAGTCAGAAACGATCTCCTCTGCCAGCATATGCCCTTGGGTCAATAATACACCTGCACACAAAGTCTTGATGAAAATTATGAACCATGTTTTATTTTAGAACAGCATATTTAACCACATCACACAAGAATGGGGGAAGTGGCTACCGTTAGCCAGCCCCAAATGACGTCTGGCCAATCATGAAGGGGAACTGTGTGTGAACCAATAGTCCCCTCCCAGGTCCGCCCACTAGGCGAGGCCAACTAATTCATTTGGGTTTTGACTCTCCAGGGCAAAGCATGCCTTGGCTCTCCTGTGCCCAGGCTGAGAAGCCTTCAGGCCATCCCATTGTTTCTGGGTGCCTGCCTGTCTGCTCTCCAGCTGTGAGCTTCCCATTGTTAGTTCTATGCTGGATACTTAGCTAATGGGATTAACATGCCTTTGGGAACAAAGGAGGCGTGGCTGTATTCAATGGCTTCCCCTCTACAATATAATAACATACTAATATAATAACATACATTCATATTTACAAATACAACACACAATGTTTCACACACATAGAACCAACACATCCCACCAGCTCCCTCACATGACACCCATTACAATGAGCCTAAACATGGAAGGGATGGGGATATGCTAAGGGGTAAACTTATAATACTTTATCCCCTAGACCACAACACAACAATATATCCATAACAAGTGGGCCCCAAACCTTTTGTTCCTCCCCATGGCAACAGCATGTGGAAGACCACCCAGCCCAAAATGGCCACCGCTGCCAGTCACAAAATGGCCCCAGCATAGTTCACACCAAATCCAATATGGCCACTGGCTGATTCATGACAATGCTGAATTGACTTCCCAGGTCCACTTCCAATAAAACTGCTGAATGGTCGGACCAAGTGCAAGGCACTATAGTCGCTCTGTGTGAGCTGTCAAGAAGTGAGCTGCTAATGTAAATAGTGTCAATGCGCGAGTAGGAGCCATGTGTGGGTGAATAAAAAGTAAACTCTTTCCCTCTCGGGTGAAGTCCCCTCCAGGCATCTACCAGGCTAACAGAGTGCAGGAGTTTCTTAATTTGTCTAATTTTGTTGGAGAATCGGTCACTCACTGGAGCCCTAGATTTGTCCGCCTTTGGGTCTAAGACTAAATTGAAATCCCCTCCTACCACTAAGTTTACCCAGTCCCCCCCCCTTCCAGTGCCCTTAAAAATCTTATTAGGGCCTTATGTGGTGCCGTTGTGGGGGCATAAAAGGAAGCCAGAGAAATCGTGTTTCCCAAGATTGTACCTTTTATAATGATAAAGTACCCTTCACGGTCTACCAGTTTGGATGTTAACTGGAATTGGAGGTTCCTATGTAGCAATATTGCTACTCCCTCTTTTTTTGAAGTGTGGGTGGAATGGAAGAATTGAGGGTAATCTTTATTAAGATATGTAGGGGTCTTATGCCTAGCGAAGTGGGTCTCCTGTAGGAATATTACAGATGGTTTGTAAGTCTTATAGTATAAAAAGGCCTTCCTCCGCTTAAAAGGAGAGTTAAAGCCCTTCACGTTGTGAGTGAGTACTGTTATGGGCATGGGTAAATTAATAAGGTGTCTGTCAGATATGCTGAATTAGCTTTACCTTTCCGGCGAGCTGTCGAGGAGGGAGTGAGGAGCGGCTCCTCCTTCTGGAGGTGTGGAAGTGGCTGAGCCCTGGGTGAGCGAGTTCTAGCAGGCTTGATTCTAGTTAGAATATAAAAGCAAAAGTGCGTGAGTTTAGATGCCACCCCCTGGTGCCTTATCATAAAAAACAGTTGGCTTAATTTTGGCTCGGATAATGTAATTATGAATGGGATTAGATTGTGCCCGTTGACCTGCAAACAGGCAGCCACTAGAGCCTCCACCAAATAAGGATCATTACGCTTATGCCCTGAGACCCCGGGAATGCTAAAGGGGCGCAGGGGGCGAGTAGGCAAAGGATGTGGGTAGTTTTAATTATTTGGATGGTGATTGACATTAGGAGGTCGGGTAAGCAGCGTAATTAGCTGATCCCAGCTTAGATATACTCTAAAAATGTATGCTTTGGCAGGGACAAAGTAATCAGAGAGTGAATTGCATAGTTCCGAACCCAGTAGAGGGTGGTTGAGCACCGGTTGGTAAGTAAATGGTATGTGAGCACAAATACAGAAAGTTGTGAGAAGAACAAATAGAGTGGTTATTGAAAAATCAAGCATTCTTAGGACCTCTAGCCCTAACCTATTCCTGTCAATCCGTTAAAGTACTAGCAGGTTCCGCTTCAGGTCCTGCCGGCAAGGACAATTATAAATAAGATAAAAAGGAGTGTTACCGTAATAGAGTAGCCAGATCTTTAAATAATTTGTGCTAACATTAATAACAAAACTCTTTACATAAATTATAAACAGTAGAAACAGCTAAACCTAGACCAGCCAGAGGGGTCTCGCCAGGCTAAGTATTATTCCCTCAATTAGCAACAGTAGGTATTTCTTTAACAATCTACTACAACCTGCTAGGTAGGAAGGAAAAGCAAAGCATGGGTTAATAACAGCTCAAAAGTCAAGAAGTAGGGGGGAAAGGTTTTACAGAACAGTTAGCTCAGTTCTGAGCAACCTTCCTGAGAGTCTCCCCTAGGTAGCAGCAAAAAAGCAAACAAAAAAAAGCAAAAGGGAAACAGGACTTTTTGATAGCATGGTGCCTCTTTAGTCGAACCCTCGTTTTGAACAGTCCTGAGGATAAAGACAATTGTGCTAGTGTGTCAGCGTGTCCATGTTTTGGCTGGGGCGCCTGTTGGCAGTTTTTGAGACGTGATCAGCAGGCCTCTTTTGTCTGGTCACTTCAGACCATTGTCTCTTTGGGAGAGGCAAAGTTGCTGAAGCAGATGCCATTTAGTTCTAGACGCTTAAGAAGCTCTTGGCAGTCATCTAGGGAGCGTGTTGTATATTGGATACCTCCCACAGAAAAGATCAGGGCAAAGGGGAATCCCCAGCGATATCTGATGCCATGGCGTAGTAGCACTTCCAGGGCCGGCTTCATCAGCCTCCGTCTTTGTATCGTAGTTGGAGAAAGACCAGCAAAAAACTGGAGCTTAGCCCCGTCAGGACCACTGATCGAGGTCTTGTTGCGGGTAGCTGCGAGGATCAGGTCTCTGGATTGTTGGCGCAGAAGCCTGACAATGATGTCTTTAGGGAGGTCTTGATTGCGGCTCCCCCCAAGGGCTCTGTGCGCTCGCTCTACCTCCCACTCATGGTCCAGGTGTCCTGAGAGGATCTCATGTATCGTGCCCTTAATGTAGCGTGGTAGATCGACTATAGCCGTGGGGACGCCTCTAATCCTCAAATTAAATCTTCTGGATCTATTCTCCAAGTCCTCCAACTTATCTTCTATATCCGAGATACGGGAGGAATTGCCAGCAATGTTGGCCCTGTCCTTCTCCTGCGCCTCTACCACTTGGTCCATGGTTTCCTCAAGTTGATGGGTCCTCTGTCCGATCTCTTGTATGTCTTTTTGCAGTGCCGTGACTGCTCCGTTGATATGGGAGGCCAGGAGCGCTTCAATTCTTGCCATTGAGGCACTATTGATGGATACCTCCGGCTGTAAGGTTACCTCCTGAGAGTCTAAATCTGAGATGTCCGATTGCTCTGAGGTGAGGTCTTGTGCTGGTGTTTCCAATGCTTCCAGAGTTTTAAAATGCTCGTCAATTTTTTTTGACGGTAAGGATTTTTTATTTTTCCCCATTTCTGCGCCGCTGATTGTCTCCGGGTTGGCTGTTGGATGCCTAGGCATTTAGCCAGTTGCTCTGATGAGAACCCTCCGCTTCAGCTATATCCTCTCAGGTCATTAGATCTGCTGTGTTTGGTGCTGTCGGGATACACCCAGTTCCTGTAATGTTGTCTTGGTGTTTTTTTTGGTCCTTGCCGGCTAGAACCATGTAGGGCCGCTGTAGTTACATCTCAATGTATTGTTGAGCTCTGTCAATCATGTGCTCTCAGTAGGCCCAAGCTGCTTTCATCAATGTCCCACTAGATGGCGTCAATGCTCTGTCTGGTGCGGGTGATGTATCTTGTTGAGTGCTGGACTGCACTATTTTCTGAGCACCAGTAGGTGGCAGTGCTGCTCCCTCCAGTGATAATAGGATGTTTGGTTTGATGTTGTACCAATACTGAGCACAGGCCACGGCTGAAGCAGTTATATAAGGAAAGGTAAATCTTGTTACCGTTAGTAATGAGGCAGTAGTAATGAAGATGAAAATAAAGAGGTTGTATGCCCCCTTCTGCAGTCTTATAAGCAGTGCAAAGTCTTTGTCCCCTTAGGGTCAGTATCTAGGCCTTAGAATCTTAAAGTCCTGAGCAAGCCCTTATATTACTTGAGTCAGGGAGCAGTGAGGTCACCCTTTAGTGTCCCTTTGGAGTGTTTTTAACTGTACAGGTCCCTGAGCTTTTGGGAGCCAAGAGTATTAAAGCCTCCCTTTAGTGCCTCTACAGCCTTGCTGCTACTAAAAACGCTGCAAACCTAAACTTTTCTGTGCCTCTCATACAGTCTCTTCTTATTAGGGTGCAACTTGCAGCTTCTGGATCCCAAAACTTGATTTTTAAAACCAGCTGGGTCCTCCTGTGCACAATCCTGGTCATATATATCAATTTGGTGATAGATAAGTCACTTTATATATGGTCTTAAATGTTTTTTTCAGCAGAAACACACATCTTCTTTCATATATTATAGCTTTGAGAGATAAGCTGCTGGGTCTTCTTCTCTTAAAAAGTAATACAGTTTATTGTGTACCATATCTTTAGATTATTACACAGACTAGATCTCCAGTAGTATAAGGCAAATAATTGTATAAGTTTGAAACAGACAGGCAATATGAGTCATTACCAACCTTAAGTAGGCATGTTGTTTATCAGTGTTTCAGAGACTCCTTTGTTCTGGTTCAGCTGCAAATCTCAGGAAAAAAGTTGCCAAACTTGATTTTTAAAGCCAGCTGGGTCCTCCTGTGTGCAAATTTGTTGATTTGGTGATAGAGAAGTTACTTTATATATAATTTTCATGCTTTTTAAAGCCTCATTGCTGGGAGCTATGTTGTTTTGCTTCCTCTCTGTTTGCTGCTAGCCACACCCTCCGCAATGTTTCAATGTTTTTGAAAGACATTTTGTAACCTAAATACCATTGGGAACTTATTGTTTCTAGTGTAGAGTTTTATTATCTGTCCACCCAAATTCAGTGTATAATAGATTGGTACCGACACTGAAGAACAAAACTCTGGATAACTTTAGAGCAGGGGTGAGCAATTAATTTCCCAAAGGGGAGAAAATGAGAAACTCGAAATGATGTGGAGGGCCGAACCATAGGCTGAACTTAATTCTGCTCAATATTCATTTTTTAGCTTTATTTTGTATTCTCAGTGCCATGAGCAGTATCTACAGAGTGCTATCCATCCCAGTTAGTCACAACACTGCTGCTCACAATTTTCCCACTTTTACAATTGGCAGTGTTTTTTTGTCCAGGAAACTCTTTTTTTTAACCCACTGTAGCGGGCTGCACAGGTACATCCAAAGGGCCTGATGTGGCCCGCGGGCCGCACAAGGCCCGGGTCTGCTATAGTGCAAACAATCACGTGGTCTAAACAACAGATATCAGCACTGGATGCTTACAGACCAGATCATTTCAGCAATTAAATTGCTTCAGGTAATTTTACCTGCATAATTAATGTAATCTATGATGATTTGTTTGTGTTCTGGAGAATAGTGTCCAGGACAAGGAGGGCGGCGGGGGAGGAGTACAGCATCTGTCATTATTGATGTGAACTTTGTTTTTAAGTTATACTTTGTAACATATGCCTTTTAAGTTGAATGCAAAGGGAACCACATTCAATAAAATTATGTTTAAACATAGTTATATAGATCGCCATTTGCTCTGTAGAAGACAATATGGTTCTTGCATGAATGAGCAGATATACTTATGCGCAAAATGTGAATCTGGGATTTAACTGTTGCCAGGTCAGTAGGCTTGTCCCTTCCAATGAAACACAAACCTGCATGTACAAGGTAGAGTAGGTTTATGCCTTATTTTGGAAATTACATGATGTACTTCATGTTTGTATGTAAATATATATGGAAATGTTCTGAGCCAGACACACACACACACACGTACCATATATATATATATATATATATATATATATATATATATATATATATATATATATATATATATATATATATATATATATATATATATATATATATATATAAATATAAAGAGTGAGGTAGCCGTGAATGTCCAGTAATTCAGATGAATAATCAGAGTATTGCAATATATAGTGATACCTTTTTTATTGGACAAACATATTCATAGGTTTCATGACGAGCTTTCGAGAGCGTTGCTCTCTTTGTCGAGTCAATACTGATTATAGATTCACAAATACAGCAACAAGTCCAGGATTAACAAATAATGTTCTGATCAGCCAGCCGTGCAAGTGTGTGGGGGTGCAGACCAGAGTAAGTAAATTGGGGTCATAAATAGTTTCACATCTTAGGACCCCAATTTACTTACTCTGGTCTGCACCCCCACACACTTGCACGGCTGGCTGATCAGAACATTATTTGTTAATCCTGGAATTTGTTCTCGATAATGTTCTCGAAATGTAACTTTAAAAAAAAGAATATTCTATTATTATTATTAATACATCTCAGTAAAAATGAAGTGTGCCAAACAATATAAATCAGAATTTTTTTTATTTCACTGGAAACAATTTTGTGGAAAAAAGACAAACAGACAAATTGCCGCTTTTTAATAACCAGCTGCATAGCTTATTTACAAAAAACAAAGAATGTAGCATAATTGAAAATCTGTTCTCTGGAAAAATGCATCCAACCAACATTGTTAGTTTTGCATATTTCAAAGATATTGTCACATTGATATGGTGTAAGACTGCTGTCATAAGGTTTCTACTGTTCATTTAAAGGGACTATGTCACCCCAAATCAAGTTGTTTGTTTAGATTTTCGTTAAAGAGCATGAAAAACTGACTATGTGTTCGGTTATCCTTGTGTCTCTTTAGTGGATAAAAGAAAGACCCCTGATGTTACCTGGTAGTTAGACCCCTCTCCCACCCTTATCAAGCACTCTGAGGCGCACATAAGCATAATAATTGAAATGTAACCAACTTCCTGTTGGGGTGATTGAGTCCCTTAAAAAAAAAAAAAAAGCACGTCTTAAACATTACAAAGGTTTTTGTCCACATGAAAAATGAGGGCCCTAAGGGTTAAAAAAAATGTTCATTTATTCTTGTTAAAATTGCTTTTAGAAAAATGTTTTGTTTTTAGCTGTATCAATTTCCGAAATTATAACAGTGATGGGCAACTTGGTCCTATAAGGGATAACAGTTCAGGATTTCTGCTCGTGTATTACAGGGACATGGAAGGTTTCTGGATTTCACAAGGCATATAATATACCTATGTATCGGTTTACTTTTGTGTACTTTATTTTAAGTGTTGAATTTTTCTGCCTAAAATCTTACAAATAGTTCCGAAATGGTTTCTCCCCTCTGCAGCTCGTGAAGACCGTGGTTGCACTATGACTGGTAATATTCTGCAACAGACAGCTTGAGAGAGGTCACCAATTGGCTAAATTGTCTGTGTATTCGTGAGCTACAGAGGGCAGGCTCCTGTATGATTTTAGCCATACCCCCCCCCCCCCCCCCCCAGATCATTTAAACACTTCTTAATAAACAAAGTACATAAAAGTAAATAGATACATAGGCATATTATATTACTAGTATAATCCTTTCATGTTCCTTTTAACATTCTTGTAAGACATAGGTCTGATCCATACTTTTTTTTAGAATTAAGTAGTATTTAACCCTTAATGACCTGCATATATATTAAGAAAGCCAGTTAACTCATATGAAACATTTTATGTAACTGTAAAACTTATCAAGTAATGACAGTATTTATAGTGATGTGGGTTTGAGTGCTTGTATAGAATACAGTTCTGTGAGGATATGAACAATGGGAAATGTTCTATACAACTGAACCTGAACTATTTAACGAGGCTGCATATAGCAAGCAATATAAGCTTTGTAATGTTTTTCAAACTTGCAACAATACGTAAACCAAACCACTTGCAGCCTGTCCAGTCTGTACGGTCCAATATCTCTTTACGAAATGTTCTCATCATGTTCAATCAGTTCCGTTTTGGAAGAAAACAAATCTGCAAGCATATGCTTGGGAATCTCAGAACCCCTCACTTTCAGGGTGTAACAGGCATTCTCCACCTTTGCCAGACTTTGCTTCAAGGTATACAGCTTCCTTGAAATTTCATAGGGCCCAGTATTGCCAATGTAAGAGAATCCATCAAAGATCTCACGTAAGAACTGGCTTAATTCAAAGGGGGTGTCAATGTCGCCATTTCCAACACTGCCTATACACAAGCGCATTAGCTCTCCAGTGAGATCCGCCACGCCAAGCAGGTAATCCACAGGGGTGATTTGTAAGCTCAGGATCTTGGCATTCGATTGGTCCATGTCTGGTAAATCAGACATTGGTCCATCAACTGAATCAGAGGAGTTCTGCAAGAAATTAAAAGTGATTACTATAGTTACATTCAACATTCAATTCCTTATAACCAGCAAATATTTTGAACGAAAACCCTCACACAACACTTTTCTGTTGGAAAAATATAGTAAAAAATAAAATATATAGACACTCTTGAGTCTATTTCAAAACTGTTGACCACTCCACATTGTGATGATCCACCACAGCTAAATGTATCCCACCTTAACATTTTCTTGATCATCACCAAAACATACAAAAAGGCTGTAATGTCTCAGCAACATACCAGACTTATGCAACCACATTTATTTCCCTCCACCGAAATGATTTCAGTTTGTTTTTCAATTGAGTTGTACAGTTTATAGGTCACATTAAAGGTGGAAAAAGTTCTGAAATGATTTATCTTTGTCTCATTTTTTTACAGCACAGAAACCTGACATTTTAACAGGGGTGTGTAGACTTTTTATATCCACTGTATGTAGTCGAAGACAGAAACCTGTTCCTTTAAGGAAGAGAACTGAATATTTCCTACACTCACATGGTATCATGGTTATTTCATTGTATTACAACAAAGACTGTTCATTATCTGACACGAACCAAGACTCAAGAGAATAGTATCTAAGAAAAAAGAAAACCTTTGAAATTAGTCTATTTGTAATCTTATTCTGTGGCTTTTCCAGAATGTGCACATTTTAAATATATGCATTGTTTACTAGTTCAAGTCATTTCCTCTTCCTTCTTTAAAAAAAAACGATGAAAGATCTTTATTGTCTTTGATTTTACCTCTGTTGCATAAGGCAGACATGGAAGCAGACAGTTTCTTCAATATCTTTGAGGCATTCCAATTATGTAGCAGACATTAATCTAAAGTATAAAACAAAATGGAAGTAACCATCAAAAATCACTTACTGCATCAGGCAAATTTACACAGTCTTCAAATATTAACTGTTTGTTGATATCTTCAATCCTAACAAGGTGCCTGGTTGTTATAAAATGCAGGAAAGTGACAGCTTCCACGTATTCTTGTAGACCTACACACAGCAGAGAGTGAATATGTTTAGTTGTAGACATGAAAAAAATAAAACAAAAAACAAGTATATAATGAATGATATGTTAAACGTATTCTCCTTTTTTTTGCATTTTTTTTTTTCAGTTTCCCAAAGATTATTAAGTAAACCCAATGGTTTTTGGAGGACTAAAACACCTGCATCTACATGGACAGGTTTTTAAAATAAAGATGATAATCTTATTACAGGGCTATCCCAAATCCAATCATAAAAGTTAGGGTCAGATGTGTGATCTGATGAACCAGAGGACATTACCGCAGAGCCATGTTTTTTTAGTAGGCTCTATTTCACATGGGGTTCCCCGATGTTTAGAATTTGGTGCTTTCACAGCCGCAACCTGGATTTGAATCCAATCCGGGAACCAAGAGGTCACACCACCCTGGAGCCATGCAGGGTTGCCCCTAGTCATTACTTGGATGGGAGAATACCAGGCACTATATGCTGCGGCCCACTGGAGAAGGAACTAGCAAACCACTCTAGTATCTCTACCAAGTGGATCAGCATGGTGTGTTGCAGTCCATGTGGTCATGAAGACTCAGACACAACTGTACGACACACACACACATTTCATATGGTGAAACATTCCACAAGATTGGTTTGTGTTTCAGGTCCTTATAAAATGTGACGTTCTTTTACTTCCTGTGGAATCATTTTTTTTTTATTTGAGGACAGATTTTGTATAGGGGTTTGGGGGGTGGTCTTTGAAAGTCAGATCCAGTGCTGGCTTCCCTGGTAAAGATTTCCATTCCTGAATCTGGTTCAGAAAGACTACAATGAAGATCAAGTTAAAATGTCACATTTTGGGTTTTGATCTCTTTTCAAAGAGTGTTAAAACTGGTTATTTATTGTACTATTTCTCAGTAAACGAAATAACTCCCATATTCCCTGTATTGCACATAATAATTATAGTGAAGTGATCTTTTCTGAGGTGGGAGGAGACAGGAAGTGTCTATCGGCACAACAGAATTTGGCAATAACAAATATCAGTGATCTCAGCAGAGCTAAAATTAAGCTCATTAGTTTACATGCATACACCTTCCTGAAAAAGTGATAGACAGCAGCAGACAAGAAAAAAAAAAAGAAAGAAAAAAAAAAAAGGTTAGCTTGCAGTAAAGAATAATTAATTGCTTGACTATTTACAAAATAAAGGTTGTGTTTATTTGCTTTGCCTTCTAAAAACACTGGGTGACTTATGTAGCCAAAAAATTACCACAATGGCGCAACCAAAAAAAACCTAAAAAGTATATGTATACAAAAAGCAAAGACACATCCAACAAAATTTGAAAATAAACAACAAAAATACATACCCACCAATATTTGTTTTTGCTAAATAATCTTAATACACCCTTAGAGAAGATGAATGTGTCTTGTAGATAGACACATTGGGTGATCTTTAATATAAAAGAACCATTATAAGATTTGCCCAACAAAATCTCACACACATTCTCACAGAATATTAATTATTAAAGCATATTTTCAACTGATTAACTGAATGGATAACAAATATGTAGTGGCCAAAGCACGTCTTAGTCACCCCACAATACCAAGAGTATGTAAGGAATTTCACAACTGAAATTTCAGGCCATAAAAACGTATGTTTCTTGAAAGACACTAGACAATTTGAAAATAAGGAAAAAACGTCTACCAAATCGAACAAATATATACCATGATTTACTTTTAGAACATACAATAGGACACTAAATAAATAACAGAACAGCTTAGGTTTCTTGTGAGAAAGTCCATAGAATGTAAGAACAACCCCCAGCTGTTCTCAAATAAAAGTGTTCATATCTACAATTTCCAATATATGTGTAAACGTTTTAGCACTGGCCTTTTATTACCACAATAGCTGTGTATTATGGGATGTGAGCTGCCGAGGAGACAGAACAGTGACTGTCACAGCACAGAATCCAGCTGCAGTCTGATTGGCTCATTTGACTCAATCAGTTCAGCCATTTTAAGATGAAACTTAAAATGGCAGCTTCCGCTCTATACAAACATGGAGGCGTAATTGGGAAAGTAGACACGTTTCATGGCTTTTATGTAGACACATAATCTTGTCTAAAGGGTGATCTTTCATTATTATCCTCTATTTGTAACTTTAACATTAAAAGGACACACAAATTAGGAGGGTTGAAGTAGCAGAGGGGCACGATTAGAGGACAACTGTAGAATGGGAAAAACGTCATATGTTTCTTAGGTTTGTAATACATTAACAACATTAGCAGCTGTGTAAAAGTCATCTTTAGGTAAAATCCTTATCAAATAGACAATGCTTCTGGCTGAAGTATACCATGTTTGTATCTTCTACACTTCCTGCTGGCTTGGAAACTGAGTGGGAGTGTTATCCGAATATGTATTGTCTAATCAAAAGTGGGAGGAGGGGATTTGTTGATTCAGTGGTGGGTTTAGATAAGATTTCAGCACAAGACGTGCTCATAGGCTCAGCATGTATACTTGCCAAGCTTGCTTGCCTGTCATGTAACCACCCCATTTCACCTCAAAAAGGAAATAAAGTAGACGCTCAGTTAACCGGCACCTACAGGGATTGGTAGATACCGGATAAATGTAGTTTCTGGTTGCGTGGGAGTAACTATTAAAAGAGAGGCCTAGATTAGCTGCATATAGGATGCAATACTAAGTATATTTGTCAGAGAGGGTCGTTCTAGCAGCAGCAGCAGCTTTCACTCGTCACTTATACACAGGTATATTGGACTGGAGGGTCCGGTGCTGAACCCGAGGAATGTAACACCAACACTGCACTGGCGCAGTCACTCATGTCTGTCTGCTTCCAGGTAACATTGCATTGCAGAGACGTACAGTGGATAAAATCTAGGTGCCTGTAAGCAGTTTGTGGCACGACAACCGGACTCCGGGCATTTGTTGAGCCGGTAAATTTTCAGTTTTATTTAAAAAGCGCAGGATTCAATTTATTTTCTGGTTGCTTGAGTTCTGGTTAACCGAGAGTCTACTGTATTATAGATTATGGCAGCTCTCATGCACTAGAATAGTGTTACAATAAAGATTTTCTCTGAAAATATTTTACGTCCATTACTTATATAGCCGTTAATGTGGTTTAGTTGCATATTTCACACTTGCTGATATACAGTGGTTCTTTAATAACATAATGGGCCCTAGGCCATTAGTTCAACATGTTGGTTTAAGAGGATTGAAGATGATCTACATCATCTTAGCACACTTGGAACAACAACAGAGACTACATGACATTTTAAAAAGCCCAACTACTTAATGTTAATGCTTCATTAACAGCTGCATAATAATATTAAGCATCCTCTTATTGTTAATTTTGTAATTCCAAAGAAGTCAAAAATAAAACTTCCATTGTCATAGACTGTACAAGAAAGGGAACCAAAACAAAAAAAGCTTATATTGCCGCTGATAAGGTGCCAACGGTGATTAAAAATGTGCGAGTTAAGCACGTACTTTGTTGTGTTATGAAATATTAAGGGAAGCAGCCATACTTTATTGGCAAGAAACTGAAACCAACTGTAAATATACTTAAAGGACAACGGCAGTACAAGAAAAAGGACATGTGTGTACCAAATTAACAGTATTAGCAGCTGTGGACAAAAAAACATTTTGGGGAAAATCTGAATTTTTTGAAGATTCTGTTTAGGAGTACAGGAATCCATTTTGTGTTTGTTACATCATATCAAGAGCGCACATTAGTGGATGGAGGAGTAAGGGAGAAGGGAACAGAAAGAGGTTCGGAGCCTTTGTTTGATAACTGGATACGATTAAAATAGACACCATATTTTTCCCCTCATTGGCCAGAAGCAGGAACATGTATGAAGGATGTAACAAACAAACATCATTAGCAGCTGCATACAACATTATCAGAGAAAAATCTTAATTTTAGCAGAGTTTAATAGTGTATAGAACGGCCATCACCGTCATACATCATTTTCAAGTTAGAAGGGGGTGGTAACCGAGCAAAGAAAACAAGGCTTGCAAGTACAGGCGAGATATGTTCCTGAGAACGTCTTTAGGTCGGATTTGTGGGGGATCCCCGAAGAATAATTATAATAACAAATACAATACTATAATGGCGTATATGTGGTAGTAGTAATACAGTGCAATACTGTAACAATAAGTTTAAAAAAAATTATACAAAACATAAAAACAAACTCATACAAAAAGCCTTGGGAGCCCATTCTTAAGTAGGGGTCATCTGTAACCGGGGACCCCCTGTATACTTCTAAGCAGCCTTCTAGTGAGCATGTGTGAGGGAAGGTGAAGATGTCAAATGCTTATCTGAATCCACCTCCTTTCACTCCAAAATAAATACAGATTAGCAAAACACACTGACTCAGACTCCAAGCTAAGAGGAAGTGCAGAAGACATAAAAATGTAATCCTTCAGCAGCGTCTACTAAATTAAAGATTTTACCTGAAAAAAGCTTGAGTGCCCATAGCTTACACAAGTGCTAAAGTTAATTGTGTTACAAGTGTCAAACATGGTGTTTTTACCCCAATTTATGGTGGTTCTTTAAAGCACCAAATGAGTGAAGTGACAAACACTTTTATTTAATCTGATCCTTTATGGAACAAACTTGAATAATGGCTCCATGAGCATATGCAATTTGTGTTTGTTTCTAGGATCTGGGTAACACTAGTAATTCTATCCTTTCCAGTATTCTGATGGATATTGTATATCAGCGGCTCTCAAATCTTCAAGTGCCGTGACCCCCCGACAAAACCTCCCAAGCCGTCGTGACCCCCAACAGCAAAACTACAGACCAGAATAGACAAAAAAAACAAAACACATCCCCGATGGCTCCAGACGACCGCTGGCAATTTGTCATTCGACCCCCGACCACTGTTGTATATATTTATGACATTATCCTGTTGTGATGTCATCAGCAATAAGGTCTCATACGTCAATAAATATTTCACTTTCATTACCAAGTAGCAATCACTCTTGTTTTTTTAAGGAGCGGCACTCTGGTTTTTAGGTGTCAACAACAGGTTTTAAATGTACTCAAAGATTGGTTTTGGTGTAATATTAAAAGTATGAGAAACAATAGAAACGTAGAAAGTCATGATTATTATAATGAGTGAGATTAAGTGCCGTAACTGCGGCAAAGAACCATTATATGTATATATTTCATTTATTTAAATTTAAATATGTGTTACAGTTGTATGTATATAGTCATTATATTTAAATGTGTTAATGTGTGTGTGTGTATATAAATATCATATATTATAATTGTCTAACTACGAGATGTCGTGACGCTTTGCGTGGTGCGTACGACACATAGCGAGGCGAGCCGTTAAACGCAGAGCATTTAGGTGATTTAGCCAAAGGCGCTCATCGCCGACGAGCCTTGCATAGCGAGGCGAGCCGCTAAACTCGGAGCACTTAAGCGATGAGCGCCAAAGGCGCTCATTGCCTGCGAGCCTCACAAAGCAAGGCGAGCAGTGGAGTGAATGAAACACACGGCACTTAGCCTGCAAACACTACAAAATGCTGCTTCGCCTTAGGCTGAAAGTAGTTGACGAGTGCGGGACTTAGAAAAAGATAAAAATACGAAATAGTGAAAATACGAGGTGAACGGCCGAACGGCGCACATCCAACAAACATAAAAAACACAAAGAAAATACAAATAAATACAACAAAAATATCACCCACAGCACGGGGGAACAGGCAGGACGTCTGGGAGTGAGGTACAACGTGAATTTAAGCTGATTTCTACGACTTTCACCACACGAAAATCGGCTAAACAAGAACAAAAATGGCCGCAGAAAAAACTAAAACGAGGCTACACAACCCGGGACTGCGCAAAACACTGCCAAACGCATAGCGCTTTACCATGGCGCTTTACGAGACGTGGGACTTAGAAAAAAAAAAAATACGACAGAGCAAAAATACGAGGTTAACGGCCGAACCGCAAACAACTAAAATAAAACAATAAAAAACACACAAAAAAAATAAATATAACAAAAACATCACCCACAGCATTTATTTATTGCATTTGAAAAAAAGGTTTTTGATGATGTTCCACGGTGTTTTTTTTGTTCAAATAAAGCTCTGAAAGCCGTAAAAAAAAGGAATATATATATATATATATATATATATATATATATATATATATATATATATATATAAAATAGACTGAGGTAGCTGTGAGTGTCCAGTAATCTAGATGAATATTCAGAGTATTGCAGTATATAGTGATACCTTTTTTATTGGACAAACGGATTCATAATATAGTGACGAGCTTTCGAGAGATGATCCTCTCTTTATCAAGTCAAAAGCAATACTGCTAAAAATATGAGAGAAGTAAACAAAGTGGACAGATTAAAAGAGGAAAAAAAAAAAAAAAAATAATTGGAAAAAAAATGAATTGGGCAGAGATTAGTGAGAAACACACACATATATATATATATATATATATATATATATATATATATATATATATATTTTTTTTTTTTTTTTTTTTTTAAATAGATATAGATAGTAGAGAAAAAAAAAAAAAAGCAGTAATATGTTAGGTGCCTAGGCTCGCTGTATTGGTCAAGCCTTGATTTCACTGCACATATGCTTACACGGACACATTGAATATGTGAAACAAATCTTATTACACTTCAGAAATAGTAATTTATGCTAGAGAAGAGCAAGTGTTAAATTAAGTTATTGAAACGTAACCAATTAGTGGAAATAATGGATGCAGGAAGTTTTAGTTTTTTCTTCTTCTTCTAAGGAAACAGTTTAAGTGTACAGACTTAACATATTGAGTCACTGGGTCAAGAGACAATGGATATATATATATTTTAACAGCTATAGGTTAAAGGATCATATTTGTAATTAACAATACAACTCTCCCTGCTCTTGGCTTTAGTACAGGAATGATAACATTGCAAGAAGTTTGCCTTAAGTTCAAAGCTGGGTTTAGGTGGCTTATGTTTATGTTTTCTTTATCGTGAAGTGTGTGCAAGTCTGCACGTATTACTACATCATCTGTACATGGAGGAAGCGAGGATTTTGTACTTATAATGACCAGAACACATTCTAAAGGCATAGCAATAAACAGTGAGTAAAAATAAAAAAGTAACATCAGATCTTTTTCTTGGAATTGAATCTTAAGAAAACTATGTATTAAGTTATTGATAATATATATATATATATATATATATATATATATATATATATATATATATATATATATATATATATATATATATATATATATATATATATATATATATATATAGAGTCCCCGTAAGGTGCAGGATAACTGGGAGTTAACTGTAATTTACTGCCAAAAAAAACCTGGAAGAAAAGTGTAAACTTTCCATAGAGCTTGTGAATGTATATATATTAGCAAACATAAAAACAAGATATGCACAACTTATTTTAATTTTTAATATTAAATCAACATTTATATGCACTTCTTGTATATTTTTCTTCTAGATGTATTTGTATTTTGTCATTCTATTAGTGCGGGGTATGACTATATTTTTTTGTGTTGATGCTGCTTTAATTCACCAAAAATAGATCTAAATGCTTGGTTTAATTAAATCTCAGCAGGACCTTATGCTCATCCCAGGCATGCTTAAATTCCTTAACTGTCCAACTCTACCACTTCCACTGGAAGACTGTTCCACTTATTTACTACTCTTTCTGTAAAGTCGTGCTTTCCAACATTATCCATAAATAATCATCCTTCCAGCTTTAGAGCACGACCTCTCGTTTTTTTGTTTCTCTTTTTTTGGGAAACAGGGTCACTCAATGTGGGCAAGTCATAGCAGAGAGGTAAGGCAAATCATGGTCCACTGGACAAGGAACTGGCAAACCACTCCAGTAACTTTGCCATGAAAACCTTATGGATTGACACGCCAAGACATAAGATGTCACTGGCGAGCTGCAGTTCACAGGGTCACAGAGAGTCGAACACGACTGAACACACACAATACTGGGCTTAGTGCCTATATGGGAAGATTTGTTTGATTTGTTATTAAAAATTGTAATTACTTATTTCATTTTTTTATGGTGTATTCTTACATACTTATAACTAACTAAGACAGATTTATAATATATGGCCAGTGGACCATTGCTGATGGCCAATATAGCATGAAATGTCATATCTCAATTTTAAGGACACTCATGTAAATAAAATCTTAACTACTAACCAAAAGTATAATGTCGTTAACTCATTTTCAGAAATATATTGTTCACAAAACCCAGCAGTTTAATAAATTGAGATGTTACATTAATTAAAATATTCAGAATTGCTTCAAAGAATCACAGTAATCCATTGAGAACTGTGTAACAATACTTCATATATATCCCAAGGAGCCGACATGCATTACTGGAGTATGCAGATTATATTCTTATTTTATTTACCAAAAGACACAATGACATTATGGTTCAAAAAAGGCCAAACTACTTCCAACAAAAACCCAAAGACTTCCTGCAAACCTGCAAAATCCAGTATATCCTGAAATGTGCCTATACTGGACTTACAATAAATGGAAATAGAGGCAATTGTACTTCCGCTGAATAGTTAAATTAGCACTAAATAGGAAATACTGAGTAAGAGAGAGGTGAAAAGGGCACACTGGTTGTAGAAAAATATGTCACAAGAACAGAAAGCACAACATATCACTGTGATAAATTCCACAGTACTCATTACCGACTTCCCCATTAGGTTTAAAGGCTGTCTGCAAAATGGAAAAAATATATATATCCTGTAGTCTGGTCTCAATCAAAAGAGTGATCCAACCAGGCAATTCTAACCTGAACAAGAGAAATCGCAAACCCCAGACATACATTTTGGCCTCTCTTGGGCCTCGTTCAGCTACACCCCACTGATGAGCCCCAAGAGAGGCCAAAACGTATGTCTGGGGTTTGCGGTTTCTCCTGTTCAGGGGCTGGATCATAATTTTGAGTGAGACCAGACTGATATACTACAGGTTATTTCTCCCTGTGAAGGGCACAAGTGGACTAAAAAAGGTTGTGCTCGGAGGAGGTAACCAGATGAGCACCTCTACTCTTTTTGCTTAATTTTTCTCACCTTAAGGGGGAACCAAATGTGGACTCCTTGCTCGCTGTGCCTCACTGACAAGGCCCACAAAGGCCGAAATGTACGTCTGGGGTTTACGGTTTCTCCCGTTCAGGGAGAATTTCCTGGTATTTCGGCGCTGGATCGCTCTACTGAGTGAGACCAGACTGATATACTACAGTGATATACTCCCTGGGAAGAACACAAGTGAGCTAAAAGAGGCCTATAGAACTAGGACTACAGAACAAACCTACTTAGATATTTTTTGTTGTCAGTTTGAGTGCCTCTTACTTTGTTTTTATGTAACCCTTCCATACCTTATTTCAGTAAAGTGACTGATAGTGCTAAACAAATAAATATATATATATTATAATACATACCAGGTGTAAAAGCTCTGTGGTACTGATACGTATCTTCTCCCTCTAGTTCTTGGGCGACCTGCTTGATTTTCTGCCGCACAGCATCTAGTTTAGCCTCTGCTTCACTTAATACATCATCTCTGTTAGGTTCACTGGCAAAGAACAATGTCATAAGATGAATACATGATTATGTTTTACATGTACCATGCTTTATTATTACTGCTACACAGATATGTAAAGGTTGTAGTGTTCGACCATACATAACCCAGAGCTTTTACAGACCTGAGATACCAAGATCAAAACATAGCTACATTTGCAAATGCTATATTAAGATCCAGGACAAAATAAATGGGGGAGTCCCAGTTAATTAATAAAAAATAAAAAAAAATGTGCTTTGTCATTTAAAGGGTCACTATCACCCCATTATGAAGTTGGTTTCATCTTAACAAATAATTATAACAGGCTATACAGTACATTATACTATTTTTTACAGTAAATAATTCCAGAGATATACAGCTTTGCTTCTGTGGCTAACATGTGGCTCAGAGTACTTGATAAGCATGGGGGAGGGGATCTAACTAATGACAACATTGGGATTCATTGTTTTGGTCACTGCATAAAACTGCTAATTAGTATTCAGGAACAATTTGCCCACATATGTAGCTCAAACAACCCTGAATTTCTGAAACTATAGTACAGTTTCCATGCTCTTTAAGAATAACATTAAATAAAACAACCTTTTTTTTGGGTCCCTTTAGGAAAGCATCCAAAAATATAAAATATCAAATACAAATATCAATTAAAACCTTGTATCATTATGGCATAATGTTTATAAACAAACATATTCAGACACAAAAAAAAAATCTGTTAATTTATAGGTATTCTTTTTCTTCTAAAGGTTCCTCAAAGTACCCTTTCATTGACCAGTGCACCAGAAAAAGAAAAGGGTTCCACGGTGGTCCAGTGGTTAGGATTCAGTGCTTTCACCGCTGTGACCTGGGCTTGATTCCAGCCAGGGAACCAAGAGGTCACACCACCCTGAAGCCAAGCAGGGTTGGGCCTGGTCAGTACTTGAAAGGGAGACCACCTAGGAAGACTAGGAGCTGTATGCTGTGACCCACTGGAGAAGGAACTGGAAGCCCATTGCAGTATCTCTGCCATTTAAACCAAGTAAATCAGCATGGTACGTTGCGGTCTATGAGGTCACAGAGAGTCGAACGCCACTGAACAAAGCAAGCACAGGGCACTGAATAAAGACAATATATTTACCTTCTTTTTAAATTCGTAATTATACAAAAAAAATGCAAACATTTTGGGAAAAACAGTCTTATTTTTACGTGGGACTATTATGTTCAAAGAGATAGAAAAGGATTTGTGAAAGGAGACAGAGTGCAGATCATTGTTTATTTTGGGTAACTAAAGTTACAAATATTATAGAAATCCTCAACATGATAATGATAAACGAGTTTACAGAGTAAACACTACAATGTGCAGAGATTATCATAATTACTACAGCTCTCCAGTTACAGCATTATTCCTAATGTGGGAAGTAACACAATGTCAACGAATATTTCACAGAAACAAGCATATATTGAAAAATAATAATTTGAAGTCAGGTTAAATTAAATTTTAAATATTTATGTATATATTCTTACATTTCTACCCCATCACAAACTTCTTCGAATAAGACATTTTATTACGAAAGCTCATTTTTGAAGATGTGGAGGGTCTGAGGGCATTATTAAAACTGTTTAAGTGGCAAATTACATTTTTAAAAGTTACTTTGAGTGGAAAAATTTAAAAATTCAGCAATTGATAAATATATTTTAACATTTGAGCTTTATATCTCTTTTTTTCAACAATTTAGAAGCAGCTCAACTTGTCATTTAGTCTAAGAGGGTGTAATGAGAAAGTAAAACAAGGCAGGCAAATCAAAGGACAAGGGGCCTCATTCTATTATCGGCCGTAAAATGGGTGCAAGGCTGCGATTCCTTGCAGGGCTCCTGTTACCTTGCAATTCAATTATACGGCCCCGCAAGGATCTCATCTTACGGCCGGCCGTATATCTTGCAACCGGCCGTAAGCTCAGAAATCTTTAAACGCAAAAATAAATTCAAGACGGCACTGTAAAGCTCTGTAAATGCTAGGGATCATATTGGGGGACATGAGGATTAATAGTAACCCACTCTCAAGCTTGCACATCAGCCCAAATCCGAGTTTACATTAACTGTTTATTTTCCGGCCGCAGCGTGGGCGGGTCTGAGGTGCTCCAAGCACTCTGGACTTTTTCCATGGATATTTGACATAAATTAAAAAATAATTTATTTACGGATTTGAGTGTAGGGGAATGTTGTGCTATTTTTGCTAACACCTACAATCACTTTATAGTCTCCTCAGAGTGCAGGATGGCTTTATTTCGGCTTTATAATGTGCTTAATTGGTGCTAGCGGGACCTTTTTCCTGCAAGTAAGCTGCGGCTCGCTTTTAGCCTTGCAGAGAGGGTTCCCGGAGCAATAGAATAGCAACCGGGATTTTCTTGGGGCCGAAACTCTTGCGGCCGTTTTAGATCAAAGGCTTTCCTCCGGCGCGAGCGGCCGCAAGGGATAGCAAGGCGCCGGCCGCAAGCCTGCCGGAATCCCCGGCCGGAGGGGAATAGAATAGCAGAATAGCTTGCGGCCGGTCCTTGCGGCCCCGCATCTCCTACGGCCGATAATAGGCCCCTTGTAAGTGAAGACAATAGGGCACTTGAAGAGGAGTCTGGGATTGCAAAGATTAAAAAAAAAATAAAAAAAAATTGCAAAGATGAGTCCAAGCACATGATCATATGAAACAGTGAACCGGTTCCATTTAAAACTTGTAAGACTTTGTTGGTTAACTAAAGTAAAAAGGACTTAAAAAGGCATATTTATGTTTCCTGGATTATGGATGCATCTGATAGAGGAGGATTAGTTGTTTATGCCAAAAAAAAATGTGCACAAAAAAATACCAAAATAAACATTATTAAACTTACCCCAAAGTTTGCTAAATCTTTTAGGTTTGAATTTCAGAGTGAACACCCCTTGATATCCCTGCTAAAATTGGCATAAAATTCATAATTTGTTTTGGCCGCTAATACATTGTATCAATCTGTGATGGCAGGTTGTGCATACATGGAATGTGTAGTCCCCTCCACAAGGAAGCAGGAGGAGCTAGACACTGCTCTGTAGAACTCTGCATTCTGCTGCTGTTGACATTAGGTTAAGTAAAGGGTTAAAATATATACCCAAATGCAGTGTTTCTATTGGTAGGTACCAGGTGCCTATGTAAGCTGCTCTGAGGCCATAATTATGTCAATTAAATCTTATTTTTGTATCTTCTTTTGTAAATGGATAAATAGAATAGTACTGTCTATATAATATATTCAGATTGTAGTAATGATCTTTAAACTGACCCACATAGAATAAACTTCAACGTTTGGATTAATCTGTATTGAATAAATACAAGGCTATTATAGGGACACTAGGAAATTGCCCGTCAAAAATGACAGGAGTAAAATAGTAAGCCTGGCAATGGTGTTTGCCACACAATGCAAGGCTATGGGCCCTCTGAGCACTTTTTACATCCTTGGGGCTAGTTTGACGTCCTTCGCCTTGTTTTCGTTGTGTTTGCAGTTTTTCGGCAGCCATTTTTTCTCTTGCTTAGGCAATTTTCACTGGTGAAAAAATGCCAAATATGCCTCAAATTACTTGCAACCACACTCAAAGGCTCCCTGGCTCTCCCACTTTGCTGTGTGTGAGTGGGAAAGTTAACTTGAGGCATATTTGTTGTGTTTTTCCGTTTTTTCTACCATAGATTACTAGAGTCAAGGGGATATTTGAGGAGGACCTTTTGTAACAGAAGTCAATACAGAATCCTTTCTGTGCCCAATGTTCCTCTCACTCCTCCAAAGTTTCTAATAATTTAAAAAAGACAGAATGTCTGTCCTCATTCAAACAAAACTGAATACAACCGTAACAAAATTAAAGGCTATACTTATTTGAAACTGTGTAAAGCCATTTTGTCCATTATTAAGTCAAGTTCTTCACACTGCAGTGCTCTTTTAAAAGGCCTTCAACGTACATTAGAGGTGTGTATTAGGATCAATGCCACTTAATATTTTCATTAGTGATGTAACAAATGGCCAGGAAGTTAATGTATATCTTTTTTTTTTTTGAAGAGGACACAAATGTGAAAAGCTTTTACTCTTGTGAGACTTATGACAAACTCGTACAGTAATTGTCTGTCATAAATGGCGGTATCTTTGCGCCCCCTCTCTATGTGCACTTTTTCATTCTGTGAGCCATCTCACTCTCTGTGTTTGTCTGCGCTCTGCCAGAAAGGAAGCTATAGGAACATTACAATGTGACACAGGCCAGGGTATATGATTACCTTATATAAATAAATCCAGAGTCAGTATAAAGCTTTGTCAAGTGAGCTTTTTGTGCCAAGAGGTTTTCAACTGACAAGGGGACATCTTTTAAGGTTAGAAGTAAAAAGATTACACCTTAAAGAAAGAAAAGGGTTCTTCACAGTAAGGGTGGTTATTATCTACCCAAGGAGGTGGTATATAATAAAGCGTATGTCAGTATGAGGTACTGTTGTCTTATTTTTTGTTTTGTCTACCCATTGGTAGAGCACAGAATAAAAAATAAATTGAAACACTAATACAATACCTGATAACTCTGTGTAAAAGGAATATTGTCCGTTTGCTTTCAATGGTTATGTCACGGCTAAGCTTCACAAGTCTTTCATACTTATCGTGCCTTATGTCCAGTTCATGCTGAAATGCTGTGAACAAGAAACATATGTCATACAGTTTTCTTTTGTTGGGAAATGGACTAATTTTTTTTTTTTATGTTTTACATTTTACGCACGCAGGAAATCCAAGCAAGGAAAAACTAAGGTTATATCATGCACAGTTCGTCATATGGCAGCATTTTTGGTGCAGCATTTTTTGGTGCATTTAGTGACAATATATTAAAGACTTTATGTACAATACATATTACAGTACATATTATGTACAATATACAATCTTGTCTTTGTTTCATCAATTCCTGAGAGCTGGTGCATAAAGGGTGTGTTTTTTATCTATCAGTTGAGGGAGGGACAGGGAGGATTTGTTTGATAACTGGGTCACATTGAATTTGACACCAGCTCTCTTCCTCCATGCATTCTTAGAAGCAGGCACCTTGCAGCAATAAATACAAACCCTGCTCTCCAGAAATGTTAAAGCCCATCTCACAATCTTACCAAAGTATCATGGGTGCCTACACTGTAGAATATCATCTGTGGCGGTGCTGTCTGAATTCCTTCACAAAGTCTGTCATGTTATATTTGTGAAACATAAACTTGTAATCTTTAGAATCGACTATCTATTTATATCTACAGACAAGCACTTGCCATAAAGGAATTAAGCTTATGGTGAAAGAAGCCCACAGTTGTAAAAAGTACAGCATGTCAGAAAACCTATGTCCTATCCTGAGAAAAATAAATATATATATTAGGACAAGGATACACAAATGTCCTATTTCAAGACAGGATGGACCTTGGCTGGACTAACATATACCACTACTGGAATCTGGCACAGTTTAATTATTGAATGTATGTACATACATTATATATATATGTGTGTATACATTCTCACATTGTGCGATCCTATAGAATGACATATATATATATATATATATATATATCCTAAATATTACAGGGAGTGCAGAATTATTAGGCAAATGAGTATTTTGACCACATCATCCTCTTTATGCATGTTGTCTTACTCCAAGCTGTATAGGCTCGAAAGCCTACTACCAATTAAGCATATTAGGTGATGTGCATCTCTGTAATGAGAAGGGGTGAGGTCTAATGACATCAACACCCTATATCAGGTGTGCATAATTATTAGGCAACTTCCTTTCCTTTGGCAAAATGGGTCAAAAGAAGGACTTGACAGGCTCAGAAAAGTCAAAAATAGTGAGATATCTTGCAGAGGGATGCAGCACTCTTAAAATTGCAAAGCTTCTGAAGCGTGATCATCGAATAATCAATCGTTTCATTCAAAATAGTCAACAGGGTCGCAAGAAGCGTGTGGAAAAACCAAGGCGCAAAATAACTGCCCATGAACTGAGAAAAGTCAAGCGTGCAGCTGCCACGATGCCACTTGCCACCAGTTTGGCCATATTTCAGAGCTGCAACATCACTGGAGTGCCCAAAAGCACAAGGTGTGCAATACTCAGAGACATGGCCAAGGTAAGAAAGACGACCACCACTGAACAAGACACACAAGCTGAAACGTCAAGACTGGGCCAAGAAATATCTCAAGACTGATTTTTCTAAGGTTTTATGGACTGATGAAATGAGAGTGAGTCTTGATGGGCCAGATGGATGGGCCCGTGGCTGGATTGGTAAAGGGCAGAGAGCTCCAGTCCGACTCAGACGCCAGCAAGGTGGAGGTGGAGTACTGGTTTGGGCTGGTATCATCAAAGATGAGCTTGTGGGGCCTTTTCGGGTTGAGGATGGAGTCAAGCTCAACTCCCAGTCCTACTGCCAGTTCCTGGAAGACACCTTCTTCAAGCAGTGGTACAGGAAGAAGTCTGCATCCTTCAAGAAAAACATGATTTTCATGCAGGACAATGCTCCATCACACACGTCCAAGTACTCCACAGCGTGGCTGGCAAGAAAGTGTATAAAAGAAGAAAATCTAATGACATGGCCTCCTTGTTCACCTGATCTTAAACCCATTGAGAACCTGTGGTCCATCATCAAATGTGAGATTTACAAGGAGGGAAAACAGTACACCTCTCTGAACAGTGTCTGGGAGGCTGTGGTTGCTGCTGCACGCAATGTTGATGGTGAACAGATCAAAACACTGACAGAATCCATGGATGGCAGGCTTTTGAGTGTCCTTGCAAAGAAAGGTTGCTATATTGGTCACTGATTTGTTTTTGTTTTGTTTTTGAATGTCAGAAATGTATATTTGTGAATGTTGAGATGTTATATTGGTTTCACTGGTAAAAATAAATAATTGAAATGGGTATATATTTGTTTTTTGTTAAGTTGCCTAATAATTATGCACAGTAATAGTCACCCGCACACACAGATATCCCCCTAAAATAGCTAAAACTAAAAACAAACTAAAAACTACTTCCAAAAATATTCAGCTTTGATATTAATGAGTTTTTTTGGGTTCATTGAGAACATGGTTGTTGTTCAATAATAAAATTAATCCTCAAAAATACAACTTGCCTAATAATTCTGCACTCCCTGTAATGTATCTGTATAAAGGGCTTCCTTCAAAGCTTCTAGAAACAGTCTGTCTGGATCCTTATAAATTGTTTGTGGCTCAGACGTTTTAGATATTTTTGTTTATGTATATGCGTGTGCGTCTCTGGCTCAAGCTCCCAGGAAATTTTCATATATAGTATTTTCGATTATCCAAACTAAATGAGGACCGACAGCTGGTTGGATAACCAAAATGGATAAGGAGGAATTGCCTGCTAGAAAGGTTAAACACATAGGGCCTCATTCAATTGCGATTTGGCCAACTGAATAGGGCTCTATATAAGCACATTACATATATTTTTTACAGAAGTGTTTACTTAGTAAAGACCTTGCTTTTGGATAGAAGTTCACAAACTAAAAACTTCTGTAAAAAAAATATGCTGTGTGCTTATACAGAGCCCTATTCAATTGGCAAAATCACAATTGAATGAGGCCCATAGTACATTTAATGAAAAGCCTGCACAGTAATAAGATGGTCAGTGCAGAGCAAATTAACCAGTAATGTTAGGCTGTTTTTGGCAAAGGGTGTCTGATGGTACTGTAATTATATCCCAGATGGAAAACTGCCCAATGATCTGTACAACAGCTATGTTGGATAAAGCAGAATGTCGGACAACCAAAACTGTACTGCCTATTTACACACAAACATGGAGTACATCATGGGGTAAGACATACCCCTACTCTAAGAGAGCAAGCCTACTGCCCTGGCAACAGGTAAATCCCAGATTCACATTTTGTTTGGAAGTATATGTACTATGCTACATAATGTGGTGTATTTGTTCTAAATATAAACTGAAATTGTAACATCATATTTACATTTAAATGCAATGATCACTGGTGATGACAAGTCCACAGCACTTCCCTTTTCATCTTTCCTTTGAGATCGTGGATAAACATCCTGTTTGCGTTTTTTAAATGCCCCTGTACCTAGAACCAAAACAAAAACAGGATGAGCAGTGGAAAATGTGAGAGTAGAGGCTCCCAAACTGTGGTACACAACCCATTAGTGGTCCGTAAACTTCATTGAGGTGTTCTCAGGATTAGAGTAAGATTAATACAAATACCCCCTTCTGGATTGTTGCCTTCCTGTGGTGAAGGGGCTTGTGTACTTTCTGAGCTATACCATGTAGGGTCATTTGTGAGCTAGAGCTATGGGTCTAATAGAATATCAGTTTTCTGTCATTTTAATTATTTAGATCTCATAATATTTGTGCGGTGCTAAAGCCAATGGAGTTCTAAGAATGGTTTTGTGGATTTGGACGCAGTGTTTGTGGGCGGGTAACTCATAATCTGATTGTGAGTAGCTAATAGAATACGTGGCAATTTTAAGTGTGTACACATTTATGATCTGGGCAATAGAATAGGGCCCTTTGTTCTCAGGTTAAAGTTTAGGGTAGTGGCAGGTTCTACATAGTAAAATAGTGGCACACGCAGTGGCCAGCAGGCAGCACCCCGGCATGTGGCAGCAGATAACAGGAAAGATCTATTTAATCTTATATTGCTCAGACTCCAGGGAGTATTAATCAGCATGGTTACTCCCTGGGTCTGCACATGCCCAGCCTCTTCTTTGCATATGATTTACAATAAAGACAACAGATGCGGGGCACCAGGCGGTAATGATCAATTATTCCCTATGATCTGCAATTAATAAGAGGTACAGTGCGTCCTTCTCCTTCTAGGTCTCTACCTTGTCGAGGTGAAGGGGCTTGTGTACCTCAACGAATCTGTGAGCTATATCATGTAGGGTCACTCAAGATGGGCAGGTCATAGCAGAGAGGTCAGACAAATCGCTGTCCACTGGATAAGGAACTGGCAATCCACTCCAGTATCTTTGCTAAGAGAACCTTATGGATAAGCACGACCAGAGATATAATTGTGCTGTCCATAGGGTCATGGAGAGTCGGATTCGGGTGAATGACTGAACCACATCAGTGTGCCCTTAGCTGGTGCATCAGGAAGGCTAACTGACGGTTAAACACTGTAAACTTCAATGTAAGTTTTCTGTAGGGAAAACACTTTTAATAATCTATTGTGTGTGTTATACTTATAACATTTTACCATACGGGGAACCTGCTCATTTTGTGAGTACATGAATAAGTGGGTCCATACTTTGCTGGACTGGTTCTAAAGCAGCTCTGCTAAATAAAGAACGAGGAAGTGCATGGACATATAACCAAGTAAATGGATTGCAGCTGTGTGCACCTCTCAGTTTGGACAATGATGTGGGAATCAATACTACACACATGTGTGGGGTAAGAATCACGTGAAACAGCATGTAGAATAATACTCACCTTCCTTACTACTCATAATGTTGTTATTGCTGATCACCTCCAAATATCACTGATAATATCCTGTAATACTGTTCCACAAACCCGCACTAGCACAGTATCAATGCAGCAAGGACCCAGAGTACGACCTGGTCATTTGCATGTGCAAAACACCTCACAAAATGTATAGCTAAACTCCTAAATATCAATTTATTTCTATAGTGTGCACTGTCTATTGGTTCTGAGAAAAATATTACCACTGGTTTCTTTTCCTTTGCTTTATTTTATAAACCCAATATACCTTTCCTGTAAGGCAAAAAGTTAGACAGCTAAAATGTGTTGAAGCGCTCTTAAAGTCTGGACAAAGACTTATGGGAAGTGTAGTTTTATTGTGTTAGATACCGGAAGCAATAAGCAGCTGTTTGAATGTGATTGGTGCATTTTGTGTCAATGTAAATGTGGTTGGTGCATTCTGTGTCAGGCCTTATGGCAGTAGACGAAGCCAAAGTAACATTGCTTAGTAATTTATATTAGCATTGTGCATTTATTTGAATTTATGGACAAGGGATAAACATTTTTGGAATATGTAGTACTGTATGTATTTCTTTCCTTAAAAATGTATTTTGCTTTAATAATTTGTGCATAATTATTATGTTGGGACTGATTATGGAATCTTGATAAAACTTTATTTAAAAAGGACTATTGTTGCAAAGGTGTCAGTGGTTTTCTAAGAACTGTGTAATAAATTCATCATTATTATTTGAAATACATATAATAACGCCGAAATTAAAAGGACTCACTATTATTTCATATATATCTCGTTATGGATCGCTACCTTGTCTCGGTGAAAGGGCTGTGAGCTATACCATGTAGGGTCACTGAAGATGGTGATAGCAGAGAGGTCAGGTAAATCACAGTGCACTGAAGAAGGAATTGGCAACCCAGTCCAGTATCTTTGCCAAGAAAACCATATGGATAAGCACAACCAAAAACACAGGCAGATGTCCCTGGCGTACTGCATCTATATGGTCACGAGAGTCACCACATGCAACTGAAGGACTCAACAACAAGGGGCCGCATTTGTGGGGGGGGGGGGGGAGCATCTCAACGTCCCCGCAAATGCGGATCTTCGCGAAGTGAGGGTCCGCATTTGCGGAGGTGGAGGCTCAACGTCGGCTGTGTTAACACAAACACAACACACACACGACTTTTTAACAAAAAAACCCCAACCTCCCAGCCCAAAAAAAAACATTGTAACGTCCCTGCAAATGCGGATCCTTGCGAAATGAGGGTCCCCATTTGCGGAGGTGGAGGCTCCAACGTCGGCTGTGTAAACACACACACACACACGACTTTAAAAAAAAATAAAATCTCAAAGGCGCCTCACACCGGGGAATGAGACAACCTTAACGTAATAGACACCGACACGCACTAAGAATCCCACTATAACGGCCGACCTGCGAGCCACTACAAACACAATATAACAAACACACCAAATACCCATAGCAAGGGAGGGCATTCAGGACCTCTGAAAGTGAAGTTACACCTCCATTTAAGTCCAAATTCCCGAGTTCAAACACACGAAAATCCCCTAAGCGACAGAAAAAATGGCAGCCGAAAAAAATGAAAACGAGGTTCAAAGACCCAGGACCGCTCAGCCACCTACAACTTACCCAAGAAGGGATCCGAGATAACATCGGAAACCCGGATTAACCGCAGGGGATCCGAGATAAGCTCCGAGCCCTGCATTAACCCCACATTAACCATCGCAATGGGGGTCCCGATTGCACGCAATCGGGGACCCCCGCTGCAAACAAAATTCAAAATTCCCGCGTTACAGGTCGCAATACAGACCCCCATAAGCCTCTATTTAACCCCATCAGTCACATAAGGGTATATTAACACCATTATGGGCCTGTTACAACACTACATTAACCACATAAGTGCCATGATGGTCCTCAAGGACCATCATGACACTAAGTATTAACACTATACTGCACTATACCACCACCAATAAAACATTAAAGATCAACTAAACACCCTCTACACTAACCTATTAACATCTACACTACCTACCCCCTATTAACCCCCACCACTCTAATTACAGAAAATAAAAAAGCCTAAAGTCACAAAAAAAAACTACATTACATGAAATACAAAACTAACTCACAAAAAAAATAAACTACATTACACAAAATAAAAAAACCTAAGTCACAAAAAATAAAAAAAGAACATTACAGAAAAAAAAAACATTACAACCCCCCCTCACTACAGAAAAAAAAAATACACACCTGAAAAGGAAATACATATAATAAAAATACAAACAATACAAATACATACAATACAAATACATACAATACAAATACATATAATTACAATACAATTACATACAATTACAATACAATACACCACTATCTAATATACATTACACAATCTATCTAAATAAATAGCATAATCTAATATACATACTATCTATATAATAATACATTCACAATCTATCTAAATAAATAGCATAATATAATATACATCCTATATATATAACAATACATACCCAATCTATCTAAATAAATACCATAATCTAATATACATCCTATCTATATAATAATACATACCCAATCTATCTAAATAAATAGCATCATCTAATATGCATCCTATCTATATAATAATATATTCCCAATCTATCTAAATAAATAACACAATTTAATATACAATCCATCCTATGATATCTATATAAAACCCCTAGCTAACATACAATAAATGCTATCTATATATTAACTAATCTAAGTCTAAGCTAAAATAAAAAAATTAAGACCACTAACCTTTGCAGATGTCCATTGCGATCAGCCACCTACGAAAAAAAAATTACAAAAAATTAGTGCAACACGTTTACACTTATAAAATAAACATTATAGATATTCTATAAATTACAGACATTCTATACATTATATACATTCTATAAATTTTTCTACTCACTTTTTCCGGCATGTCCCGTCCTTATTCTTTTAATCCTTCTCCGGCGCGGCACCTGTTAAGAAAAACACAACATTAATACACATACATCAAAATAAAATAAACATAATCTACATTATACTTACCTCCCCGCGGTGTCTCCGGCCTCCTCCGGATCCTCTTCTGCCACGCCCTGTAAAAAAAAAAAAAAATACTTACATCCGCACTCACGGACATCCCCGACGCTAATGAGGCTCCAGGAGAATTTTCTGGAAGAAAATAAGCAATGGCGCCTCCTGATTGGGTGAATTTGATAGACAGCGTTTTCAACCAATCAGAAGGCGCCAATGTGTGAGTCAATCAGAAAGGGATACACCCTAAAATCCCACTCTGATTGTATAATGCACCTATCAATCTTTATTTAAACCAATCACAAGGCGCAGATGCCTTCAGCCAATCACAATGGAATACACCCCCACAGGGTGATTGGTTGGAGCCTCTGCGCATTCGGATTGGTTGCACTGACAATAGCCAATCACAATGGAATACACCCTCACGTACTGATTGGTGAAGGATTTGCACATTCTCATTGGCTACTGTTAAAATCAATCAATATTACAGCCAGTGGGAAGGCGCAAATGTCCTCACCAATCAGTACGTGGGGGTATATTCCATTGTGATTGGCTGATGGCAAGAAAGCCTTAGGATTGGTTCAAATAAAGATTGAAAGGTGTGTTATCCAATCAGCGTTGTATTTTGGGGTGTATTCTTTTTTCATTGGTTCACAAATGGGGTCTTCTAATTGGCTTAATTTGATAGACAGCCTTTTCAGCCAATCAGAAGCCGCCATTGCCAATTTTACTCTGGAACACTCCATAGGAAGGTCATTAGCGTAGAAAACATCAGCAAGGGCGGATGTGTATCGCTTTTTTTTTTTTTTTTAAAGGCACGGATGCTTCCGGAGAAGACGTGGAGGCATCGTGGAAAGGTAAGTATAATGTAGATTGTGTTTATTTTACTTTGCTTTATGTTTTGTAATGTAATGTAATGGTTTTCTTTTACAGGAGTACCGCCGGACAACACGCAAACATGGCCGACGGAACATAGAGGACGTGACATGCTGGAACGGGACATGCTGGAAAGGTGAGTATAATATTTACAATATTTAGAATATTTACAATGTTTAGAATGTTTACAATGTTTAGAATGGTTAGGTATTTCATGCAAACGTGTTGAATTAATTTTTGGAATCTTTTTTACCGTAGGTTGCTGATCTGAAGAAACATCTCAAAGGTAAGTGGTCTTAATTATTTTATTGTACCTTACAATTAGGGTAGCTATATATATATATATATATATATATATATAGCATGTATTGTATATTACATAGATAGGGGGATGTATTATTAGATAGTATTGTATATTACATAGTGGGATGTATATTACATAGTGGGATGTATATTACATTATATAGTGGCATGTATATTACATAGTGGCATTTATATTACATAGTGGCATGTATAGTAGATAGTGGCATGTATATTACATAGGGTTGTATTGTATTTTATTTAATTGTATGGTATTTTATTTTATTTCATTGCGTTGTATTGTATTATATGTATGTATTATATGTATTTCATTTTCAGGTGTGTAATTTAAAAAAAAAAATTGTAGTGACGGGAGGTTGTAATGTCTTTTTTTATTTTCTGTAATGTTCCTTTTTTTATTTTTGGTCACTTAGGTTTCTTTTTTTATTTCTGTAATGTACATTTTTTATTTTTGGTCATTTTACTTTTTCTTATTTTATGTCATGTACATTTCTGCTTTTTGAGGAATTTAGTTACTTGAGGCACACAGTACACTAACATTGTGTGACAGACAGCATTTCAACACTTTCTTTTATTGACCGTAATTTTTTGACAGGCAAGTCGCTAGTATATATATATATATATATATGTATATACAGTATCTCACAAAAGTGAGTTCACCCCTCACATTTTTGTAAATATTTTATTATATCTTTTCATGTGACAACACAGAAGAAATGACACTCTACTACAATGTATAGTAAGGGCCTCATTCTATTATCGGCCGTAGGAGATGCGGGGCCGCAAGGACCGGCCGCAAGCTATTTGCCTATTCTATTCCCTTCCGGCCGGGGACTCCAGCAGGCTTGCGGCCGGCGCCTTGTTATCCCTTGCGGCCGCACGCGCCGGAGGCAAGCCTTTGATCTTAAACAGCCGCAAGAGTTTCGGCCTCAAGCAAATCCCGGTTGCTATTCAATTGCTCCGGGAACCCTCTCTGCAAGGCTAAAACCGAGCCGCAGCTTACTTGCAGCAAAAAGGTCCCGCAGGCACACAAATAAGCACATAATAAAGCCATCCTGCACTCTGAGGAGACTATAAAGTGATTGTAGGTGTTAGCATTCATAGCACAGCATTCCCCTACACTCAAATCCGTAAATACATTTTTGTTTTATTTATGTCAAACATCCATGGAAAAAGTCCAGAGGGCTTGGAGCACCTCAGACCCGCCCACGCTGCGGCCGGAAAATAAACAGTTAATGAAATCTCGGATTTGGGCTGATGTGCAAGCTTGAGAGGGGGTTGCTATTAATCCTCATATCCCCCATTATGATCCCTAGCATTTACAGAGCTTTACAGTGCCGTCTTGAATATATATTTGCTTTTAAAGATTTCTGAGCTTACGGCCGGTTGCAAGATATACGGCCGGCCGTAAGGGGATATCCTTGCGGGGCTGTCTATTTGAATTGCAAGGTAACGGGAGCCCCGCAAGGAATCGCAGCTTTGCAGCCGATTTACGGCCGATAATAGAATGAGGCCCTAAGTGTACAGCCTGTATAACAGGGTAAATTTGCTGTCTCCTCCAAATAACTCAATACTTGGCACTCATTACAAGGTCCGCAATAGGCCGACAAGTTAGAGGAGGGGAGAGGCCCGCAATGAGCACCGAAGGCACTCATTGTGAGGCCCGTAATGGCCGCAGAAGAAAGATCGGAAATGAGGGAGAGTCCTGCAAAGTTGCAGGTTTGCGCATAGCGCATGCGGAGGCCCAAAGACGCTCTTTGCAAGGCCCACAAGGTGGGGGGGGGTGCACCCACAATAAGCGGCAAAGGCACTCATTGTGAGGGCTGCAATGGGCGAAGAGGGAGAAGGAGAGAGAGTCCTGCAAAGTTTGCGAATAGTGCATGCCGAGGCCTGCGATGAGCGCCAAAGGCACTTATTGCAAGGTCCGCAAAAGGCCAACAATGGCCACAGAAGGGAGAGGCGGAAGGATTGAGAGTCTTGCAAAGTTGCGGGTTTGCTCATAGCACATGCTGAGGCCCGTAGGAACTCATTTCGAGGCCTGCAATAGTCCCACAAGATGGAGGCGCTCATTGTGAGTGCCGCAATGGGCGCAGGGGGAGAGGCCAAGAGGAGGGAAAGGGGGCAAAGACACACAGGGGAGGAAGGAATGGGAGAGACACAGGAGAGTGAGAGGGGGACAGAGAGACACAGGGGAGAGACACAGGGGAGGGGGAGAAGAGACACAGGGGAGAGGGAGGGAATAGACACAGGGGAGGGAGAGGGGGGAAAGAGACACAGGGGGGGCGGAAGAGACACAGGGGAAAGGTAGGAAGGGTTTGTGCATGCGCGTAGCCCATGATGAGAGCCCTAATTAGCAGGATAGCCACTCATTGCTCTACGGCGCCTCTCTCGCGGTTACAAACAACCCAGAGAAGCAAAATATGGCAGCAGAAAAAAATGAAAATGAGGCTACACAACCTAAAACCTGCCAGGCACGTTGACTTTTGACAAGGACGTACAAGGTACAAAAATGCAAAATTACGAAGTTGTAAAAATACAAACTGAACGGCCGAACCGTGCAGAGCGAAAAACATGAAAAAAACACAAAATACAAACACAAATAAAAAAAAAACATTACACACAGCAAGGGGGGGGGGGGGCAGCCTGGGAGTCAGGTTGCACACAAATTTAAGCCCAATTTACAGAATTTAGCCACTCGAAAATCCCCTAAGCGAGAGAAAAAATGGCCACCGAAACAAACAAAAACGAGGCTACACGACCCCTAAACCCGCAAAACACCGCCAGGCACATACGACTTGTACACAAACCTCTATGAGCTACAAAATACTCTATTAGCAAGGACGCAGAATCATACACACCCGCGTACCACATACACAATCGCCGCCATTTTACATTTTAACTTAAAAAAGGGAGAATTACACAGCTAAATAAGCGGTTTGCCCTTGCGCACGCAGCCTATTTACACTACACACATTGCTGACACTTACACCTCAGCTCAACCACAGTGCAAATCTACATTGTATGCTGCAGGAACATCAAAACAGATTGTTAGCTCTTCAGCACATTGCTTGCTGCATATATTAATTACAATTACGTAAAGTATATTCATTTATAATTTTTATAATTAATTAATTATCATTAACAAATGTCTCTTCCCCCTCCTCTCCCTCACCTGTATCTCTCCCCCCTCCTCTCCCTCCCCTGTGTGTCTACCCTCTCCTCTCCCACCCCTGTGTGTCTCCCCCTCCCCTGTGTCTCTCCCCCCTCCTCTCCCTCCCGTGTGTCTCCCCCCTCCTCCCCTGTGTCTCTTCCACCTCCTCTCACTCCCCCTTTTCTCTCCCCCTCCTCTCACTCCCCTGTGTCTCTCCCCCCCTCACTCCTTTGTCTCTCCCCCTCACTCCTTTGTCTCTCCCCCCTCACTCCTTTGTCTCCCCTTCACTCCTTTGTCTCTCCCCCCCTCTCACTCCCCTGTGTCTCTCACTCCTGCTCTCACTCCCCTGTGTCTCTAGCCCCCTTCTCTCACTCCCCTGTGTCTCCCCGATCCCCTGTGTCTCTTCCCCCCTCCTATCCCTCCCCTGTGTCTCTCTCCCGCTCCTCTCACTCCTTTGTGTCTCCCACCCCTCCACTCACTCCCATGTGTCTCTCCCCCCCTCCTCTCCCACCCCTGTGTTTCTCCCCCCTCCCCTGTGTCTCTTACCCCCTCCTCTCCCTCCCCTGTCTCTATCCCTCCTCTCCCTGCCCTGTGTCTCTCCCCCCCTCCTCTGTGTATCCCCCCCTCCTGTGTCTTCCCCCTCCTCCTCTCTCTCTCTCTCTCCTGCATGCCACAATGCGCATGCGCCGCTTACGCCGTGCAATGCGCCTGCGTGCCCCGCCGCAATTCGCAGGCGTGGCACATTGCTCAATGGTCAGACGTAGCCCATTGCGCAATGCGCAGGCGTGGCCCATTGCCCCATGTGTGCCCATTTACGGCAATCGTAGTTGTCAAACAGCGATTTGCCGCAAGCATGACGACAAATAGCAGTTTGACAACTATGATATGTGATCATATTTTGTTGAATACTTATGAAAAATATTAACCAGAATAAAGCTTAAGCCAGTTATGTAACATTTAACTTTTATTTTAATAACAACCATTTGCAAATGTCTCTACTTGTAGTTAGAGTTTTATTTTCTGCGCTAATTGGGACCTTTAAATAATTATATACATTTGGCAGATGTTTTTATTTTTATTATCTGTAAAAGAGGTCTGACAATTAGCACTTATGATTATTCTCTGTGAGTTTCAAAGCAACATGGGCACAAGTCAAAGCTCAACAAAAGGGATGGATGTAAACTTCAAGGGACAATTGCTAAAAACAAAAAAAGTACAGCCGCAAAAACAACCACAGAATTGAATCAGCACCTGTAACTTTGGTAGGGCTGCTATTCAGAAATCACTTGTATCCAAGGCCAACGCACAAAGACACAACATTTGTTGTAAGGAGCACAAAATCTGAACTCCTGAGCAATAGCAAAAAGTAGTATGGTCTGATAAACAATATTTCACCCTTTTTCTTACAGTTGGATGGGTTTACATTTTGAGAAAGCTACACATGCCTCTGTTGTCAGCTGTTTAGCATGTTGGAGTAGCCATCTCTTGGGAGTCATTAGATCCTATGCTTGCTCTGCATGGTCATATAATGGCCTAAGAATACAAAGCCATTTGACAGAAACAGGTGCATATTCCATATTCTAAGATGACCATGCTCCCAATACACACTGCTAAACAAATTCAAGAGTGGTTTCATGAACACCAGGATGAAGCAGACACCTTCCATGGCCTCCCTATTCACCAGGTCTAAACATTTGTGAGAAGTTCTGAAGCACAGAGGGCACAGTTGATTTCCAGCACCTTCATCCTTCAAAGAACTGGAGTGTTTTCTTTTTGGTGCAATATCCCACTTAACACAGTTCAGGACTCGTATATCAGCATTCCAAGAAGGATTGAAGCTGCTGTGAAGGCAAGGGATGACCCTACTCCTTATCAAGCTCCTAAGTTTCACATATTTTGTCCACCCCCCACCCGCCTCTCAGGTGAGTTTCATCTTATTTACGTTCTTGAGCAAGTACTTCATTCTCTTGAAGAAGTAAATTAACCCATTGTGGCTTTTAGAGTGAAAAGTATTTGTCAGCCCTTGTGAGGAGTAAGAATTTGGTGCATGTTACAACCAAGCACATCCGGGAATGTTTGAGCTAAGCTTCCATCTAACTCTATTCTGTCTCTTGTAGTTCTTCACATAAATGTTTTATTTCTTGTTCCTCTACTTTCAGGATAACCTTCAAATTGTTCTTGTCCATTTATATTTCTTGCTCCTGTTCATGTCTCCATCCTTGATCCCCAGTTCAAATGGCTCTGTCATTAAAAATAGGTACTTGTGGTGTCACATGCCAATACATTTTCCATATTATGGCCATATATTCTCCAGGGATAGGTAATGAAACTTACAGCAATTCAATTGTTTTGTGAAAATAGACAGCTTAGGTGGAATATGAAGCTCAGAAAGTTTTTTATGATGAAAAAGAAAATGGAGAAACTGCTATCCCAGGAATTACAGCTAGTAAAACTAAGAAGAAGCAAGGAGAATGTATTGTTTTGAAGCTGATGATATATTCAAAGAGGTATCTTCAGAAACCTGACCTTAGCCATATAGTTATTCCAGCTGTGTTTGCAAAGCTTGAACAAGAGACTCATAGTCCTGGGTATCTGTGTTCAACAGGACTTCAGAAATTGGCTTTTTCCACGTGCAACAGCCACAGGAGACAAGCATCTCTAGTAGCACGCAGACCATTGTGCCTTCAGCTTCACAATTTAAATCCATCTTCACAAGATGTTTTAAAGTATGTTCAGACACTGCCTTTGACATTAGTTTTTAAAACAGTTGTTGCCATGACCTTGTTTAAGACATGCCACTCACTCTCAGAGGATTATCTGATTCACATGTTTTAGGGTGAGCTCAGTTTGAACATTCCCAAGTATGAACTTTAGTATAAAAATGGTCTTCTTAAAAAAAGCATAGAAAATGTTTAATGAAAAAAATTAATAGTACAGTTCTTAAAACAAACTTTCAGTACTGAATAAAGAAGGAAAATAATTGTAGTTGACAACTTACTTTTTCTATAGCATTTTAGCAAAATGTATCAAGTAGTTCCATCCCTTTGAAAGATTTTCAATCTCTTCAGGGGGTTAGATAACTGTTGGAAAATACATATAAATATTTTATACAAATATATTTGTGATTGTGTACAACCATCTTACATATGTACAAACAATTTGTATACATTAGGTCTTATTCAATTGCAAGCCCGCAGATTGTGTTATACAGGCCTAAGTCTGCAGGCTTGAAATTTGCTATAATTACAGAGCAATTTAATTGAACAAGCCCGCAACTTACGGGATGAAAGTCAAAACCGTAAACCATGCAATCGTATGTAGCATTTCAGAACGTGATCATAATCAATTAAGCAAGGACGTAACTACCAATTTAGAAACAGCCAATAGTAAATGAGACCGTCATCATGACGTCATTAAAACATTGAGGTTACACATCAATCAATTAGCGTATAGAGGTCCGATAAGCGATCAGAGTCTTAATCCAGCAATGTACAAAATATAAAAAATACTAAAATAAAGATACTGTTTTAGTCTATGTGTGTGGCCTGATATTTATTACCTCATTGATTCCCGAGATTGATATAACACCGAAATGACACATAAAAGAAAAATAATAATTCTATTGCAGATTTGCGAGCTTGAGACTGTTGGATTTTCTTCTACATTTACCATTTACGGGTGTGAAAACATTTGCGTCCTTGGGGAATTGTAGCAATTGAATAGTGATATGCGATTTTAGCGATTGTAACTTTTGCGGCCTTGAAAGATCAAAGGCTTAGATGGGTTGTAAGTTACGATTTTGACAACCGCAGGGATTTTCAGCCTGTAACCTGTACATTGTTTGCGGCTCACTAAAAGACGCCAATTGAATAGCAAATTAGTTCACGGGCTACATTATTGCTCAATTGAATGGGGGTCTATGTGCTTATTTTTGAGTTTGAGTGAACTACTTCTACATGTAGAATGATCAATGTTTTGATGGTAAAGGTTACACATGGACACATTCCACTCACACTGTATAGGCCCTAAAATAAAAGTTAGTAGAATATGATCATTAACATATATCATTTATATATGCATATAAAGAGAGAGAAGAAAGCGGAACCTTGCAGCAAAAAATAATTATCCATAAAAGTTAAAAATGTAAAAGTTGTGTTTACTTTTTATTTACATTCAAAATCAATCTTGCCTACTATCAAGCTTAGCTATGTGAAAAAGTTACCACAGTGGTCCTTTAAACCCCTTCAATGCTGAGCCCAATTTTGATTTTTTGGGTATTTTTGTATAAACAAGTCATATATTTTTTCCGCCAGATTCTGCACTTTCCATATATAGCTTTTGTTTGTTGATAGACCATGATATATGAAAGAATTGCAGCCTAGAATGGAGAAAGAATATATATATGTTTTAATTTAAATAATGTGCATTGAATATAATAATGTGTTAATGGTTATTTACTAAAATACATAACGATAAAAATATGGTTCTGTGCTTAGTGTTAATTCACCTTACACAACAAATGTAAAATTTTTACCTACATTTAATTGATTTTTCAGTTACAAGATAATATTATTTCATGTATGCATAAAAGAGAGAGGGACAGCTGGTCAACAGTACAAATGTGTCTCAGGATCTGTTACTAAGTTAAATAATAAATTGTATGACAACAATAATTTAACAAATGAACCATCTATTTTAAGCATCTTTCTGTTTTCCTTTCTTATTTTTTTATCTTTTCTTCACAACAAAAAATAAAACAAAAAAGGGATAGGAAGGGTGGAGGGAGTATTTTTTTATGGTCAAATAATCAGGTGGTTGCATATTCCTATCTCTAGTTACCCATCTTAAGAGTCTATATGTCTCAGCAAGATGCCCATTTATGATAGGTTTGATCTAAATCTGCTGACATCATACACATTGTGTATATGTAATGGACATTACGTTTCACATGACCTAATGTACGGATTGTTGGCTTCCATGCTTTAGCCAAGACACATCTTGCTGCTAAAAAAATGGATTTACTAGGATTTGTGATTGTTTTGATATATTTGATATTGGAAGTCCCAATACAGTCTCTTCCATTTTTAGGTATGTAAGTATCCAATAGATTTTCTATCAAAATGCATACTTCATTCCATATCTGTGATATCGTTGGACAATCCCAGCGTTTGTGTTTTAATGTTCCAACTTCACAACATATTCTAAAGCATAAGCCGTAATCTCATTGGTGTGAGATACCAGCTAATCTTTGAATAGTATGCATTTTCACAGAGAGCTACATTAAGAGAAGAGGAAGCTGCATTTTTAATGATTTTATCCCATTGTTTATCATCTAGAGTAATATTTTCCCATGCTATTTTGTATGATAATTTAGGTACTGTATTTTGATCTAACAGATATGTATATAAAGTGGAGATATTTTTCTAACCATTATGGTTATATATAGTGTTTTTATTAGCATTTTAGTTAACCCTTACAAGATCAGCCATTTTAAACCATTCTTTATTTGGGACCTGAAAAGTTATTTCAATATATTTAATGACCATTTGTTAGTTTTTGTGAATATATCTGCTGCTTTATCTAGTTGTTGTTGAGTCCACCAGTTAGATTGGGTAGCAATTGGCCTTGGTGGTCTTTTGATTGAGTTCCATAATGGGGTTAGCTATGAGCCTTCTGAAAGAAGAGGTATCTTCCTGTCAATCTGCCTCCACATTGACAGAGAATGTAATATACTGCTAGGCAGGTGAGCCATTTGACTTTACATTTTATATTGTTCCACAAAACATGTTGGATTAAAGTACTGTATTCTGTTCTTCAAATATTTCTGTTTGAATTTCCCATCCAGCATGGGCATTCTTTTGTATCGTTTAGTTAATTGTGCTATTCCAATCTGGTATTGCTAGACCACTTCTTTGTTTAGTGACCAGGATAGTAGCTTTGTTTCTCTTGGTCTCTTATGATGCCAAATAAAACAAAGGACCATCCTTTGCAGTTTTAATATGTCAGATGTTCTGATCACGGGTGAAGGAAATGGGGGGATGTAGGGGAGGGGGACGAATACCCCCCAGATTTTTCTATGTTTGTATGTATGTATATATAAGCTATTTTATGGCCTGTGTATACAATGAGCTGTATCCCCCAGAATTATTCTGGCTCCTACACCCCTTCTAATTGATGTTGGAAGTGTATAAAGCAAATGCATATGTTTTGGAAGGGTATTCATCTTTGCAGCATATATTCTCTCCAACTAGGAGATTTTATAGGAAGACCAAATGTTAATATCTTTAAGTAAGTTTCGTAAAATAATTGGATAATTTGCGTTATAGATAAGTTAGGTTGTTTGCAAGATTACAATGCCTAAATAGTTAATGTTATGTTGTGCCTATTTTAAGGAAAAATGTATTGCTAAGAATTTCTCTACATGCTTTGGTAATTAAATATTTAGTGCTTCACTTTCCTGAGATTGCAACATTTTTCTAACAGGGCTAGTCATTGGTTTGTGACCATGATTAAGATATTATCTGCAAACAGGCTTAATTCATATTCTTTATTTGCTGTTGCAATCTAAGACGTGCTGGGGCAGTTTCTTATTGCCCTGGCTAAGGGCTCTATATGAGTTATATTAAAACTTGGTGAATGAAATCCCTAGTAATTTATGTACTCTTTAGAAGTTACATATAAAGGTATAATGCTACCTAAAAAATGATTGCAGAAGCCCAAAACACGTAATCTTTCAGCCATGTATATCCAATCCTCCTAACCAAAGGCCTTTTCGGCATCCAGGAATAAAAGCATGAGAGGAATTTTTTTTTTTTTTGCTTTCAAATATTTATTTAAATTTCACATATATAAAAACACAAGGAAAAAGCAAGCACATTTTTTTTTTTTTAATTGACACAATCATACCCTCCAATTCGTTACATGTAAAAAAAGGAGAATTTTTAACAAATTTCCAAAACAATTTGGGATTGGGTTGGCATATATGGCCATTAGAGTAATACCTTTTCCATCCAATATAGAGATAGTACTTTTTGGCATTCATGATGTTTTAATAAGTACAACAAGACACCTAAATATAACAATTTATATGTAGAGTATATTATAATACCATTTTATCACAAATTCTAGGTGGTCCGTTGGACCTACCTGCCAATAGAGTTTACTCCTTTTATTACGCTTTTCCCTTTTCCTTTCCTTTTTTCTCCTTTCTTTTTCCCCCTTCCTTCCGCAAGTTTTGTTGTATATTATAAATTTACAGCCTAGCATGTGACAGGTACCATTACAAATATCTTCATTGCTAGAAAGACCATTTTTAATAGCGGTGACACCTGCATCCATAAGCGGGCCTTCCAGAGGATTTATACTTGATTCTCTAGATGTTACCACAATCTAACTTATATTCATAAATGAACATTCAAAAACAAACAAAAACACACAAACAGACAAACCACCAAAAGAAAAAAAAATATTCCTAATCTCTGTTCGCGAGGCGAGGGAGCGGGGGGAGCCGGGGGGGAGGGAAGAGGCGGAACAATGCTAATTTTGGTCACACTCACAGAGGAATTTTGTTTTGAGATGCTATGTGGGCAAGAATTGCCTCAAAAACCTTAGGGGACCTAGCGGTAACAAATGATTTGTGCAGCAATGCTTTTCTTTTGGTAAAAATGTGCAGTATTCCTCTAGTGCATATTGAATTTAACTGCTGTAGGTTGATCATTTAACAGAGCTGGATTAAGGGACAAACTAGATGTATGTCCCTTGGGAAGTATGTAATTTAAAGCAACACTAACCAGATTGTGAGCAGGCCATGAAACCACTCTAAGATGGGCAAGCCAAGCCCACGTTTTTCTCTGCCTCCTGACTGGCTTCCCCGGGACCAATCAGCAACATTCCCCCGGAAGCATATATGTTATTGGTTAGTTCTAATGTGGGTGTGTAATTTGAGTTTGTTCAGCTCATTAACATATACAGTAAATCCTTTGTTCTGAAACTGCATAAATACTATGCCTGCAACCAAAATAAATCAATGCTCTTCTGGGACACATAGACCATAGTGTGTTTCATTTAGAGGGAAGACTACTGAGCTAAAATCACTTTGCTACACTTAGCCTCTGCTGCTCCCCTGGAGGAACTAGATTGGAATCTGTTAGGTAGGATTGGTCACCTTGGTCTTTTCAAGTCCACTGAAGAAGCAGATGATATCGGTTTAGGCCCTGTGCTCCTGAGCTGATGCTGATAAACCTGATATGAGCACCAGGCATCGGGAGGCTCATACCTTCTAGAAGCTACCTGAGGGAGAATGCCTGTAGCTAAAGGCAGGACTTTCTGGAGCTGACTAGACCCCTCTCCCTTAGATCTTCACAAACTGGTAGCAAGGGAGAACCGGCAGCAAGGATGGCATATGGTGACCTATGCAAGATGGAAGTCCAGTTATTTCGGCGGCTTGATGAAGATACAGAGACCTACAGATGATTTGCCCAATACAAACAGACCAGCTCCCTGATTGCCTGCAGAGCAGAGGTGATTCAGGAGAAAAGGAGCTTGCTCACCAGTATGATGAGGCGGCGATTGCAACAAATTCCCACAGAAAAGTATAGGTGGACAGCTCATCTAAATCAGCGAATGGCTTCCCTGGTGCTCCAGCAAGGTGAGGAGCTAGCAGAATGCCTCTCTTCACACCATATCAATGGGAAGGTGTGGCATCAACAACAGAAGCTTATCTCAACAAAAATGTAGTGGGAGAAATGTCAACATGAGCAGCATAGGGCCTTAAAGAGAGGAGAGGTTGACACTGATACTAACTACATGGGTATATTGCTACATAAAACAGACCAGGCATTGCGTTGTCCCAAGGGAGCAGGAAAGGAACAAGCTGTTAGAGGCACAGGGACATGGGAATTCAGGGACAAATCATGACAAGGGGGATTGCACTAATTTGTTCAAGTTATTGAGGAATGTCCACAAACACACAAGCTGTGGAGAGGCACATGGAGCAACAGCAAACTCACCTCCATCAAGGCAAATCTTGAGTACACTCATCCTGCAATTTCCCATGCCATTGCTGCTTAGCATGTGGTAAGATGTATATCAATAATATTTATGTGAAATTATAGCAAGTTTATTAATAACTAGTAACTTGTCCTTCAAAATGACTGGATAATATTTGACGTGTCTTGTCCTCCCCCTTTCGTGTGTCTATTCTCGCCCCATCCCTCAACTGTGTGTCTCTCCCCCCCATCCCTCCCCTGTGTGTCTTTCCCCTCCTATCCCTCCTCTGTGCGTCTTTCCCCTCACTCCCTCAACTGTGTCTCTTTCCCTCCTCCCCTGTGTCTCTTTCCTCCCTCCCTTTTTTCGCTTTCCCCCTTCTCCATCCCCTGTGTCTCTTTCCCCTCCTCCCTCCCTTCCTCCCTCTCTTGTGTCTAACTCCCCTCCCCAGTGCGCAATGCGTGGCGGGCGCTGCACATTGACACGCAATACACATGCACAGTTAACAATGCGAGTGCACGGCAGGGCGCGTGCAGCTAACACTACACGCTGAGCATCACCTACAATAGTTTCCGTAGTGCGCATGCAACCGGCCTGGAGAATTACACACTACGGAAACAATTTTAGGTGATACCTGTCATTTGGTTAACCAACCTTCAGGGGAATGGTGATATTGAACAGTTCTACAATGTCTACTTTTTCTGAGTATTAACTCACAAACATACCAAATAATGTTGTTCAAATTCTGTAAAAAATCTATATAATAATGCCAAAATGGTGCTTGAATGCATTTTGGAAATATTAATACATATCATCACTTGGAAATCATGCCTGTGACAACACTTTTGACGAATAGATATTCAGTGAGGAGTATTGATGACAAAGTGAAAATATTTGATGCAGCACCAATTTCCTCCTCTTTCTAAGCACAGTGCCCCATCCTCTGTGCCCACTTGCCTTCTCCCTCTACCACGCCAAGTCGGTGTTAGGGTTAGTGGTATTACCTTCAGTCGTGGCTGCATCTCATCTGGAGTTGGAGGGAATGGTATGTCCTCCAGCCATGCCAACATATCAGCTGGAGTTGAACATTTATGGTGAGATGGTGTAGGATGAGGTTCAGATGGTGGTGGCAGGGGGATCAATAGTTGAAGAGCTATGAGTGTGTGATGGAACATTTAAATTTGCACTTCCATAAATGCTCTCTGGGCCTCCATGTCATAATTATTTTTTGGCTTTGTACTTCTCCATCTTTAAATTGTGTCTCCTAATCTCACCATATATCATCACGTTGCAGTTATACAGTGTTGTGAGATTATCTTAATGCCTGTCTATCCTTTCAGTAAGTAAAGAGTTTTGGTCAGACAGATCACCCAGTATATTTCAAAATTATCTTTCTTCTTGCTGCATAAATTATAACAAGTCATCCAAATTCACTTGCAGGGGTTGGAGGTCTGTCATGGTCGAAGCGGTGGAGGTGGTGGTAAAGCAGTGGGGAGGTCCTGATGAGTCAGTGTTGTGAGTGGCATAGGTGGCAATGGGCCTGGTTGTTCCTAACTCAAGTAGATGGTTGGTGGTGGCGGTGGAGCAGTAGCCCGGGTGGAGATTCATAATGTCCGAAGAGTGGCTGACTGCTTTCATACTGAACCTCGCTATAACCTGATGAAGTCCCAGGCCCTCTGATACAGTTAGTCGTTCCTCTCTAAACCCTTGCCAAGGATCATCTGGGACATCCCTGTAATCAGGATCCACCTCAGGTGGAGGCGACGCCACCATCTGTGACTGTGGCCTGGTCCTCATGGGTACTGAAAAGAATGACAAATGCTCTGGTGAATTTGCAGTGCATGTATGTGAGACTGATCGATCTGTGACCATTTCGCAGCAATAGTTATTAACATGCTGATGAGATGTGGTCCAGCATATGCTAGTACATGACACTGCACATGCAGTCCTACAGAGTCTGTATCTGCAAATGGCGCAGAGGGCACACCCATACATGTACTCTCTATTGGATGTTAAAGCACTCTGAATCTATTTGGTGACTGCAGGTATTGTAGACACATTTTATTCATCAAACTAATGACAAAGATATGTTTAGTTCCTGGAATTGCATATTGATGGTGTATACAACTATCCCTAGTCCAAACCAGGGAGCTTATATATCTCTCATATTTGTACAGCATTTATATATTATATGTGCTATTCATGCGTGTGTGATGTGCGTGTGAGTGCATGCAAGGGTATGATGGTGTATATGATACTCACATTTCATGATGTGGTCCCTGTGGGAGTCCACCAGGCCTGGAAGTCACATAACTGCTGCTGGTTGAATCGAGTCCTTCAATGTCCTCTGCCACTCAGTATAATTGATGTTAGCTGGAGGGCCACCACCTGTTGCTCCGGCTGCTCTGACCTCCTCTGCCATCTTCTTCTTGACTTTGGCTCGGCTGTCATCATACCTGTGCTTGACAGACCTCACATCCCTGTTTGCAAAGCCCCATGCAGTTATAATTGTAGCAAACTCACTCCAAGCCTGTGCCTTTCGGGTAGGCCTCATTCCCCCCCCCCCCCCCCCCCCCATGAATTATACTGTAGCAGGCACAGATTCAAATGCTCTCTTCACTCATCTCCTCTGGGGTATAATTAGGGGCCCTGTGCCTCGCCACAGCCTCTTGCCCTCCTGAGTAGGCCTGGGAATTCTGTCCTCCATCATCGCGTCCTGGGGCCTGTCGATCTCCACCACTACAACCCCCCACCCCAGGATCAGGCCCCTAATCCTCAGCCCCTGCTCTTTGTGTACCTCCATCACAGGGCACATCCCTCCCCCATCCTGCTCTCCTACTCCTCTCCCTCTCTCTTCACTACTCCCTCTGCATATTCCTCTCACTCTCCTCCTCTCCACCACAGATGTTACTCTCCTCTCCTCCTGTCCCCCTCTCCTCCTCCAACAATGTTGTTCCCCTCACTCTTCCATCCTCATTTCCTCCTCTCCCCTCCTACAGATGTGAAAAACAATATAAGGATAACTGAATATAAAATGTATATGTATTTGAGGTAAAACAAGAATGTGTGTATTATGTGTATTATAACATGTGTAGGAGTAGGGGGAGGGGGGTGTGTGTGTATATGTGCTGTGGCCTAATTCTATATATATCTATGTGTAGATATTAATTTATGTGTGTGGGTTATGTGGTATCAGTAATTATGTGTGGTGTAAAGTAAGTGTTTATAATTATTATAAGTGACATCAGCAAAAAAACTTACCGTACAGCTCCTTCTCTCTCTCTCTGATTATCTCCAACCCACCAAGTCCTAGACCTACCTGTGAACTTGCTCAGCTACAACACAGTCAAACTGTTACTAGTTTCAGAGGTTTTTAAAGGCCTTTCCCACCGAGTTGATTAGTGTTTTAGGCTTCCTATTGGTTCCTAGGGCTATCAAGCGGTCAGAAATTACCTGCTTGTTAAAAGTTTGCGAGCGTCATATAATCAGCCCCTTAAAAGCTTGAGAGTGCAGGCAGGGTTTATGCATTTAGGCTTAAGGATGTAAATTTGCGGGCTTGCAGCAATAGAAAACATCTAAACATTTAGAGAAAAAAACACCTGCAGCCAAAATTAAGGTTTAGAGTCACTTACGGCTTCTAATAAAATAGGGCCCATAGTTTCTTGGATGGTTTCAGAAGTCTTCTATTATATGAGGTAGTAGGTGATAGATCAGCAAAGATAGCAGGTTGACAACCATATACAGTTGTGATCAAAAGTTTGCATACCCTGGCAAAAATTGTGAAATTTCAGCATTTATTTTTAAAATATCATTATTATTATTTAGAAAGAAACCAAACATCTATGTGTTAATAAATGGCTTCATATGATCACTATCCTTCAATAAAATAAAAAATGTTTGCATGACCAGTCATATTTTCAAAATAAATGCCCAAATTTCACAATTTCTGCCAGGGTATGCAAACTTTTGAGCATAGCTGTATTTCTGGGATTCCTTGTCTGGCCGCTTCCATAAGGAGATCTTTAGTGGAAAATAGTGGAATTGTGCAATCACATCCTTTGGTTTCATATTTGGAGGTGGTAAGGCTCCGAGGGCTCTATGGGTCTTATCTAAGCTGCACTCCTCTTCACTTATGTACAGTAAGAAATGTTCACACAGATCTTTGATACACACCTATAGGTTTAATAACGATTCTGGCAGGTTGTTTACGCATATTTTGTCACCTTGACCTATTTTCCTGGTCTTCTTGCATCATATTTACTTGTATTGGTTCATCTCTCAAAGTCTCCAGTTCTTATTCCAGGTCTGTATGTGAGTTAAACATTTTAATATACAGTATTTGATTTCTAAATCTAAAACTGTGATATCCACTCCTTTTATTTTCGCTGTCAGTTCTACGGAGATGTTTTGCACTTCGACTTGATCTCCGTTCTTAAAGGTATATGAAAGTGAGCTGGGTTATTAATGCATCTGATGCAGAATGCATGTAAAAATTACAAAGTAAACCCTTAAACCATTAGCCTGAAGTTTGCTGAATTTCTTGCATTTACAAAGAGTTTTCCCTCAATGTTGACACCTCCTGAAATTCCAAGGGATAATTAGCATAACTTATACAATGTTTCTTTTCTGCCTAGGGATTGTGCAGATATGCTGAGTTAGCACCTGTAGTCTGCCCTACTGTGGCAAGTCACATGATTTCAGACACTTTCCTTTCCTTTAGCCAATCAGCATGTGCTGCATATTTGATATCTCATTAAAAATGAGATATTCAATATGCCAATCTCAGTTGCTGGAGGTGTCTACATCACCCCCAGCAATTTTTTTTATTTTCTGCAATTTTTTTTTTCATGCAAACATTTTTTGCTAGGTGGGTTATGATGCATTCTACAGGATGCATTCATAACCCACCACACTTTTATATACCTTTAAGGAAGAGATTAGTTCTTTCAGATCTTGAACATCGGCGTTAGTGCTAGGTGATGATGATTTTTAGACAGTCTTCATTATTTGTTTAACTGGAGTAGAAAGAGATTGTGAGGAAGGCATGACTGTTTCGTAGCATAGAAAGCTTGTATATCTTTGGATGTGCATCTTAGGGAGACGCCCACTATCACCTTTAGAACTTTTTATATTTTAGATGCAGTATCTCTTTTGTACTTGACACTTGTTTCTCTGGTAACCCCTTGTGGGGGTGAGGTGTTCTTACATATTAGACAGGTTTTAAATAATCTTTAGAAGTGGAGTGAATTGCCAGCAAATTGATTTTTCTGGTTTCTTTTGTTTTCCTTTTTTTCTCCCTTCTCTTTGTTTATTTATTTTTCTTCTTCTTCATTTTGGGTCTTGTTTGACAAATAGTTTCGTTCTTCTTCCAGTATAGCCAGGTTGTACTGGGTACACAAGGTGGTATTATATTATAGGTGGGGCAAGGCATTTGCAGGTTTAAGTCCAATGACATCAAAGTGTGTAGAAATTGTAAATGGATTTGTAGGGCAGGTTGGTAGACATGAACGCCCGGGGTCAATGCTTCATAGTGTAAGCAGGTATTTATTATTGAAAGTGTGATTCAGTTAAATGTTCTTTACTATTGTTGTATTGGGCTGGGTTGACCATTTGATCCTTAGGATATGTGCTTTATGCTTAATTTTTATTTTATTAGAGTCCTGAGAATGCTTTGTTAACATCTTTTTTCTTTTACGTGGACATTTGTAGCTCCTTAAGTGTCTCCTAGGTGTTCCTGTATGGGATTTTTCTCCTCTTGCAATCGCTTGTCATACAGTGAGCATTCACAGAGCTTTTTAAGGACACATAGGATGTTCAGTAGCTCTTGTGAGAGCCACGTAATAATATAAATACTAATATCCCCTCTAGGAGCAAGGAATAGCTCAGATTTAGTGATAGCTTGTAAGATTTTAATAGTAAGGATTTGCTGTGGGAGGAATGTAATGGCTACACAGCTCTCTACATGGATTGGTTGCTCTTAAAATTGCAACCACCAAATATGCCCAAATCAAAACTTTCAGAAATAATATGCCAAAATCAAATTGGAAACATTCCGAAAAAAATAATTTGCGTTAAAATTATTTATAAAACTAAATAGTTTTTTCATTCCCAGACATAATAATAATATCATTTAAACTCAAAGGACCATTGCAGTGCACATATAATAGGGTTTTATTATTGCGTATTTAGTCACTTGTATCAATGATTGTTTCAATATTCTTGCTAATACAAATATGCATGGTCGTGTTATGTATATATAGATCACTATTATTGCCTAATCAGAAAGATGGTATTTTATAATGTATTTTTATAATGTATTTAAGTGTATTTTCTTTATTCAAATGAAGGTCTTAGAGCACAATATCGTATTCAGATTGTTAACTTCTTTTGATGGCTTGCCCTCTGTCAACCAATGAGATCTACATACTAAAGTATGCTCTCTACATTTCCTGTTAGCTTTAATCAAGGTTAAACAGATTTTTCGTAATATTTTTTCATGCAACAAACTACTTGTGTGATGTTTTAAATGCATGAAAGAAATAGTTGTGTTCCATCTCTCTTAAAGTCTTTTTACTTATGTGTGACTGGAGAAGGGGAAACACAATAAATCCACGTTTGCAATAATTGAAACACTTTTCCCTCTGCAGATTGTGACAGCAGATTTTAATAGATAACTATGAAAAGGGGCTGGATATTGAAAAGGATATACAAGGTAATGCAGGATAACCAGAATAGATTAGACTATTACCAGTTTTTGGAATCAGGATGAGAATTTATCTTAAGAGATAACTGGCAGTGGACGTCAACTGGATCAATAATGCAAAGATTTGAGGAGATCTAAAAGTTTGAACTTAATAGATTTAAAGTATTTTTTCAATCTCAAATACCATATTACTATGAAATGATATAACCTAGCTCTACGTCACAAATAACCTGCACTGGTCTCTCTTCCAATGCTATCTCCAATCTCGCCTTCCCCTATATACCTGTTTGTTTCTTGCATTGCTCTCAGGAATGTCACCTTCACACCTTTTTCACTGTTTCCCGCTGGAATGCACTAGCAGAGAATGTTAGACAAGTTGCTTCTGTCACCACCTTCAAGGCTCTTTTCTACTGTCAAGGACATATTCCAATACTTACTTTAGCGAATGCATTTATAAAAAGTTAGAAAACCCCTATTTTGTATTAGCAATATTGCCCTTTTATGTGTGCACGTCTTTCATTCATGTACATAAGTTGTAAGATCCTAAGAGCAGAGACTGTATACCCACTGATCATTTCTAATCCAGTGATACCACAAGTAATATGAAACATGCAAGTCAAATAACATTTCCTAGGCTCCAATGTATTTTTTGGAAAATATTACCCCACCATAGGTCTAATGGAACCATATAAGCTTGGGATATGCACAAAACTGACACCCCATGACTTTCAAATGCCCAGGCACCCACAATTCCTGCAAAGGCCTCATATTATCACTCCATAATTGTCATTCTCATCACAAAACTTTCAACTTTGAAAAAATGTTCATGTGGAAGCCCAGGATAAACACAAAATGGAGAAGAGGCGAAAGCAGTCCTTAGTAACAGAGATGCATATCTTAATAGATCAGACTCCTTTTCATGAAGATAACCAAATCCTTAAAGTGGGGAATTAAATACAGGTACACCCTGCTTAATGCTACCCCGGAGTACTGATTCGCTATAGACCATTGGTCTAGATAATTTAACTGTTATTATAATGAAAGAATAAATGTGCTGTCGAATTAGTAAAAAGTCAACTACAAATGTAAATAATTAAATGATACAATAATTAAATGTGTATGTGTGTTTATTTCTATTTTATTTCTAGTATGCAGCAAAGCTGTCTATTTGATCCAGCTCTTTGTAGGTGGAGGTGCCCTGACTGAACATTTGTACTTAGCCACACAATTCCAAATAGTGGTCTTACTTAACATAGGGATAAGAGGTAAGCAAAAATCTTGAACAAGGTGAAAATATCTTCTTGTGTATTTACTATGTAAAAGCTTTCAATAGTGTGTTACAGAGCAGTAGAACATCAGTAGTCAGAAATAATATTTTGTAACAAATATAATGTATCTGCTCTATATACGGTATAAAGCTAAGTAATAAATGAACATAATACAGTATATAGCAAACCTCATAGTAAAAATGTACTATCTTAATCATAAATACAGATACTGTTATCTAAATATCTGTGTGTCAGTGTGGCCAATGTACAGATATCAAAATATGTATATGTTGTATACTAGGGCTAAATTTAAATGGCCACTATGGTTGGTTTCCTGGTGGTCCATTGGTTAGGGTTTGGTGCGTTCACAGGGTTTGATTCCAGTCAGGGAACCAATAGGTCACACCACCATGCAGCCATGCAGTGTTGGGCCTGGTCAGTACTTGAATGAGAGACTCCTAGGAATACCAGGAGCTGTATGTTGTGGCCCACTGGAGAAGGAACTGGCACCCCACTCCAGTATCAGCATGGTGTGCTGCGGTTCATGAGGTCACTGAGGGTGGGACTGAGCTGCACAAAAACAAAACATAGTTTGGGAACCAATTCATATACTTCTAAAATATTTAACAAGCTAACAACATTAACCATGTAAGCAAGGAGTATAAAGAAGCATTTTTATCGAATATCTTATATTTAACTGACTTTGCTTAAGTCTTGATGGCTTCTACCTTGGACCACTACTCAGCCTACAACATGGAGGGTCATATTGTCGATTACTCTTCTACTGCGTTCTACTGTCGAATGTCTATGTGAAGTGGCAGTCTTTAAAAGAACTGAATATGTTTTGTATTTGAATCCACCTTTTCTCTCATTTTCCTCCTATGGTTCTAATCCTGTTGGTAACTAAGACAAAATGTCTGGTGCCTTTTAAAGTGAAATTGAATACAATAATTAACAATTAAAGGCAACTATTTTGCACAATATCAAGTTAAGCTCTTCAAAAGATTATATTATAAATATGGCACTTCAGTTGTCCTTTAAAAATACTAGTATCTAAAGACATCGTGTTCCATATTTTTTCTGTGCACACATACTCACATATCTAGGTAAATCAACAATTTTCACAGTATCTTTCTTGTTAAATGCATGCTTATCTGATGAGACCCAAGTACCCTTTCCTGTTTCTGTTCAGGTTTGAATCAAGAATGTCTAAACAATTTCTATTTACTTTTTTCTTGCAAAAAAACACCAGTTTTTGTAATGACAATTGTATTCCATGTCCTTTTAACTTTTTATTATTAATTTTATTAATAGAACATAAAGCTGTGATATAAATATTGCATATTGTTATCTGTTTAGTAGTTAAAAGGACATGGAAATAATTGTTTTCTTTGTTGCATCAGAAAGAGCATATTTGATAATGTGACATAGTATGTTTCCCTTTTCTCAAATAAAGGTCTCAGTGTACAAAGATATATTAGATTAGTTAGATGCTGGACATTCTCTAGACCTAATCTAAACCACCCCCTCCCTCTATCTGACCACCACTTTCTTACCTTCAACCTCGCCACATCTTCCTCTCACCACCCTTCTTCAACCCCTGCCACCATCACCCACAGAAACCTGCTAGCACTTGACCCTACACAGATATCGACTGTTCTCCAACCCCTTCTCAGCCCCCTCGCTACCTCAATTGCCCTGACACTGCCACCTCACACTTCAACTCCACTCTCTCTTCCACCCTTGACAACCTTGTCCTCATAACCACATGCAGATGCCCTCACTCTCATCCACTACCATGGCACACTACACAAACACGATACGCTCCTATTTCTCTGCCCTCAACCTTGCCAAACAACACTACTTCGCATCACTAATATCAACTCTGTCCTCTAACCCCAAGCGTCTGTTTGCCACTTTCAATACTCTCCTCCGCCCACCACCTCCTCCCATCCCTTCCTCTCTCACAGCTGAAAACTTTGCCAACCATTTTTTTCATAAAATTCAAAATATTCGCAATGAACTCTCATCTTATATACACACTCCACCCTCTAAACTAACCAACAACACCCAGTCTTCTCCCTTCTCCAATCCCACAGCCGCTTTGAACTGCTTTGATCCGGCTACAGAGGACGAAGTCTTCAAACTGCTATAATCCACTTGCCTCAATACCTGTCTTCAGGATTATATTCCATCACAGCTCATCCATCCCCTCTCTACCACACAAATCCCAGCTCTCACACATATTTTCAACCTGTCCCTAAATACTGGCACGTTTCTGTCTTCTCTAAAACATGCCATAATTACACCCACCCTCTAAAAACCCTCATCTGACTCTGACGTCACATCTAACTTCCGCCCTATCTCTCTACTTGGCTTCCAAACTGATGGAGCGGCTCGTCTATAACCGCCTTACCAGCTTTATTTCCTCTAACTCCCTTTTCGACACCTTCCAATTCGGCTTCCGGCCCCAACACTCCACTGAGACAGCTCTCACTAAAGTCACCAATGATATGCTTACCACCAAGTCAAAAGGTCACTTTTCAATTCTTCTTATTCTAGATCTCTCTGCTGCCTTTGACACTGTCGACTATCCACTTCTACTCCATATCCTATTCTCCCTCGGTATTCAAGACACTGCTCTCTCGTGGTTGTCATCATACCTATAAATTTATGTTATGCTCCTACTCCTCTGCCCTCAACCTCACCAAACAACACTACTTCACTACACTAATATCAACCCTGTCCTCCAATCCAAAGCATCTGTTCGCCACTTTCTAAACTCTCCTCCACCCACCACCTCCTCCCATCCCTTCCTCTCTCACAGCTGAAGACTTTGCCCACCATTTTATTCATAAAATCGAAAATATAAGCAATGAACTCTCATCTCACAGTGGCTCACTCACTCTACCGTCTCAGCTAACCAACCACACCCACTCTTCTCCCTCCCCCAATCCAACAGCCACTTTGAACTGCTTTGCCCCAGCTACAGAGGATGAAGTCGCTAGCCTGCTATCATCCACTCGCCTCACTACATGTCCTCAGGATCCTATTCCATCTCAGCTCATCCCTCCCCTCTCTACCACACTAATCCCAGCTCTCACACACATTTTCAACCTTACCCTAACTACCGGCAGGTTTCCATCTTGTCTAAAACACGCCATAATTACACCCATCCTTAAAAAGTACTCACCTGACTCTGACATTGCTTCTAACTACCGCCCTATCTCTCTACTTCCCCTGGCTTCCATACTGCTGTAGCGGCTCGTCTATACCCGCCTTACCAGCTTTATTTCCTCTAACTCCCTTCTTGACACCTTCCAATCCGGCTTTTGGGCCCCAACACTCCACTGAGACAGCTCTCACTAAAGTCGCCAATGACCTGCTTACTGCCAAGTCAAAAGGTCACTTTTCTATTCTCCTTCTTCTCGATCTCTCTGCTGCTTTTGACACAGTTGACCATCCACTTCTACTCCATATCCTCTCCTCCCTTGGTATTCGAGACAATGCCCTCTTGTTGTTCTCATCATACCTACAAAATGGATCATTCACTATCTCCTTCTCTGACACCTCTTCTTCTCCTTACCACCTGTCTGTTGGCGTACCCCACGGATCAGTCCTAGGCCCGCTCCTCTTCTCCATCTACACTTCCTCACTTGGTACCCTTATAAACTCTTTTGGGCTGCAGTATCATCTCTATGCAGATGACACCCAAATCTACCTCTCCGCACCAGATCTATCCCCCTCTCTTCTAACTCATGTCTCCAACTGCCTCTCTAGTATATCCTCTTGGATGTCCACCCACCATCTCAAACTCAACATGTCTAAAACTAAACTCATGATCTTCCCTCCCTCTCCCACTGTGTCAATTCCTCACATCTCTCTCACTGTCAATAATGACATCATCACACCCACCTCACAAGCCCGTTGTCTTGGGATTCTACTGGACCCCGCTCTGTCTTTCATCCCTCACATACAATCACTAACTAAATCTTGTCTTCTCCACCTAAAAAACATCTCCAGAATTCGCCACTTTCTTACACAAGACACAACTAAAATCCTTATACACTCTCTCATCATTTCTCGACTGGACTACTGCAACTCACTTCTTGCTGGCCTACCCACCACCCGACTATCTCCACTTCAATCCATTATGAATGCCTCTGCTAGACTCATCTTGCGTACACAACGTTCAGTGTTGTCATCACCTCTCTGTCAATCTCTCCACTGGCTTCCCATAGCCTCCAGAATAAAATTTAAAATCCTGACCCTAAATTTCAAAGCCGTCAACACTAGCGCTCCCCCATACATCTCTGCTCTCATCTCCAAATACTCCCCCACCCGCCCTCTTCGTTCTGCTAATGACCTTCTTCTTTCCACAACTCTTGTCACCTCCTCTTACTCTCGCCTTCAGGACTTTTCTCGTGCTGCCCCTTTTCTCTGGAACTCCTTGCCTCGCTCCACCAGATTATCCTCCTGCCTCAAAACATTCAACACCTCTCTAAAAACACATCTCTTTAAAGAAGCGTATCACCTTCCACCTTAACACACTCTCACCTCTCTCTCCCTCCTTTTCCTCACACAATACCTTTAGGTTGTAAGTCTGCAAGTTTCAATCCCACAAGGTGCTTTAGGGAAAGCACTATGGGCACTATGGATTTGAGGCTCAAAGACAGGGCCCTCCTTGCCTTGCTATTTGTTAATTTGTATGTATCTTTATCTTGAACGTATCTTATGTACAGCGCTACAGAATATGTTGGCGCTTTATAAATAAACAATAATAATAATAATAATCTCTCTCACTGTCAACAATGACATCACCACCCCCTCCTCCCAAGCCTGTTGTCTTGTGGTTCTACTGGACCCCGCCCTGTCTTTCATCCCTCACATACAGTCACTAACTAAATCTTGTCTTCTCCATCTAAAAAACATCTCCAGAATTCGCCACTATCTTACACAAGACACAACTAAAATCCTTATACACTCTCTCATCATCTCTCAACTAGACTACTGCAACTCGCTTCTTGTTGGCCTACCCACCACCCGACTATCTCAACTTCAATCCATTATGAATGCCTCTGCTAGACTCATCTTCCGTACACAACGTTCAGTGTCGGAAACGCCTCTCTGTCAATCACTCCACTGGCTTCCCTTAGCCTCTAGGATAACATTTAAAATTGTGACCCTGACTTACAAAGCCCTCAACAAAAGCGCTCCCCTGTACATCTCTGCTCTGATCTCCAAATACTCCCCCACCCACCCTCTTCGTTCTGCTAATGACCTTCTTTTTTCTACAACTCTAGTCACCTCCTCTCACTCTTGCCTTCAGGACTTTTCTTGTGCTGCCCCTATTCTCTGGAACTCCTTGCCTCGCTCCATCAGATTATTCTCTTGCCTCAAAACATTCAAAACCTCACTTAAAATGCATCTTTTTAAAGAAGCGTATCACCTTCCACCCTAACACGCTCATCACCTCTCTCTTCCTCTTTTAGCATTCAGAATACCTTTAGGTTGTAAGTCTGCAAGTTTGAATCCTGCAATGTACTTTGAGAATGCATCATGTACATTGGATTCCGAGCTCAAAGACAGGGCTCTCCTTTCTTTGCTATATGTTAATTTTTATTTATCTTTGTCTGAACTTAACTTACAGTGCCTTGCAAAAGTATTCACCCCCCTTGGCATTTTTCGTATTTTATTGCCTCACAACCAGGAATTAACATGGATTGTTTGAGGATTCGCATCATTTAATTTACAGAACATGCCCACAACTTTGAAGATGCTTTTTTTTTATTGTGAAGCAAACAACAAATAGGACAAAATAACAGAAAAAGTCTAATGTGCATAACTATTCACCCCCTAAAGTTAATACTTTGTAGAGCCACCTTTTGCGGCAATCACAGCTCCAAGTCGCTTTGGATAAGTCTCTATGAGCTTGCCACATCTTACCACTGGGACTTTTGCCCATTCCTCCTTGCAAAACTGCTCCAGCTCCTTCAAGTTGGATGGTTTGCGCTTGTGAACAGCAATCTGTAAGTCTGACCACAGATTTTCTATTGTATTGAGGTCTGGGCTGTGACCAGGCCATTCCAACACATTCACATGTTTCCCCTTAAACCACTCAAGTGTTGCTTTAGCAGTGTGTTTGGGGTCATTTTCCTGCTGGAAGGTGAACCCCCGTCCTAGCCTCAAATCACGCACAGAGTAGTACAGGTTTTGCTCAAGAATATCCCTGTATTTAGCACCATCCATCTTTCCCTCAACTCTGACCAGTTTCCCAGTCCCGGCTACTGAAAAACATCCCCACAGCATGATGCTGCCACCACCATGTTTCACTGATGGTTTTCTTTGGGTGATGCAATGTGTTGGGTTTGCGCCAGACATAGCGTTTTCTTTGATGGACGAAAAGTTCTTTTTTAGTCTCATCAGACCAGAGCACCTTCCTCCATACATTTTGGGAGTCTCCCACATGCCTTTTCACAAACTGAAAACGGGCCATTTTGTTTTTTGCTGAAAGTAATGGCTTTCTTCTGGCCACTCTGCCATAAAGCCCAACTCTATGAAGCGTACAGCTTATTGTTGTCCTATGTACAGATACTCCAGTCTCTGCTGTGGCACTCTGCAGCTCCTCCAGGGTTACCTTTTTTGATGATGCCCACGGGCGTCTGTCTCTTGGCAGGTTTGCTGTTGTGCCATGTTCTTCATGGCAGTTTTTGGTTAGTGGTGCCTCATACTTAGATGTTGCGGCCTCTGGGGCCTTTCAAAAAAGGTGTGTATATGTAATGACAGATCATGTGACACTTAGATTGCACACAGGTGGACATCATTTCACTATTTGTGTGACTTCTGAAGGTAATTGGTTGCAACAGAGCTTTTTATGGGCTTCATACATACGCACATGCCAATTTTCTGTTTTCTATTTCAAAAAAATAGTTTTATGTATATATTTTCTTATTTCACTTAATCAACTTAGACTATTGTGTTCTGATCCATCACATAAAATTCAGATTAACAAAACATTGAACTTAAGGCTGTAATGTAACAAAATAGGTAAAAAGTCAAGGGGGGTGAATACATTTGCAAGGCACTGTATGTGCAGCGCTGCGGAATATGTTGGCACAATATAAATAAACAATAATAATAACATTAATTGGAATCTTGTTAGGTGCTTTAGGGAAAGCACTACGTATGTTTGATTTTAAGCCTAAAGACAGGGACCCCCAATGTTTGTTTTGTTTTTTTTTGCATTGTGCTAACTTATCCCTGTATTGTGCTACGGCATATGAGATAATAATAATAATAAGCTCTTGGGAGGAACTACCATCTGCCAGCCAATGAGATCTGCATACACAGCATTCTTAATCCACTAGCAACTTGCCCATCAAAAAATGACGGCAATAAGATTGTAAGGCAGGTAATGTTGTTTGTGTGCGAAATTAATTTTGTTGGTGTTTTAAGATACTTGGTCATTGATTGCAAGCCTCGCGCTGAGCGCCTTTGGCTCTCATTGTGAGGCTCTTGTTTGTTTGTGTCCTATGAGCAGCGTTGGTATTTTTTTTTGGTATGGCAATGAATAATTAATAAAATAAGACATTAATATACTTTACCTATTGTGAAGTAATATATGCAGCATTGTGTTGAAGAGCTGGCAATCTGTTTTCATGTTGCTGCATCATCAGTGCTGTGGAGCTGCTGTGTAAGCGTCATGAATGTGTGCAGTGTGTAGTGTAATAGTGTGCGTGCGCGAGTAAAATCTGTTAGGGTAGCTGTGTACTTCCGGATTGTATAAGTTAGTGTTCTAAAATGGCGCCTTATGTGTGGTATGCGGCTGTGGCTGATTTTGCGTCCTTGTTTTCGGATGTCATCCGACTTTTTCGGAAAATCCGTAGGTGTTTGGTGTTTTGCGTGTTTAGGGTCCTTTAGCCTCATTTTCGTTTTGTTCAGCTGCCATTTTTTCTCTTGCTTAGGTGATTTTCGGGTGTCTAAACTCAGAAATTTGGACTTAAATCGAGGTGTAACTTCACTTGCAGAGGTCCTGGGTGCCCCCCTTGCTGTGGGTAAGCTTTTGATGTGTTTGTTGTGTGTATTTATTGTGTTTGTAATGTTTTTCGGGTAGCGCAGGTTGGGTCCTTGTTTTCGGATCTCGTACGTCTTTTTCGGAAAATCCGTAGGGGTTTGGTGGTGTTTTGCGTCTTTAGAGTCCTGTAGCCTCGTTTTGTTTTTTTTCAGCAGCCATTTTTTCTCTCCCTTAGGGGATTTTCGGGTGTGTAAACTCTTTTATTTTGAGTTAAATTGAGGTGTAACTTCAGTTTTCGAGGACCTGGGTGCCCCCCCCCCTTGCTGTAGGTAAGCTTTTTATATATTTGTTGTGTGTATTTATTGTGTTTTTCATGTGCGCGGATTTCGGGCGTTTTTTGCGAGGTCGTAATGGGTTGTAACGTGTCTCGTATTTTTGTGTCGTAAGTCCGTTAATTTTGCGAGGTCCGCAGTTGCTGGCAAGGAGCGGCTTTGGCGCTCCATGCCAGCAACTGCGGCTCTCACTTTGCGAGGGCCGCAGGCTCGCTATGCCAGCCCGCATCGTTAGCAACAACCCGCATGTTCACAACTATATATGTGATTTCTTGTTAGTTCCAGGTTTAAACAGGTTTTACGTAATATTATTTTTTCATTAAAAAAATATTGGTTTAAATTAACTGAAAAACAATTGTGTTCCATGTCCCTTTAGCTTCTTTTGAATTAATTTTATATATGTATATATATACACACCAGCTAATATCCTGAATAACCACCATGTGCAGCACGGAAAGCAGCAAGACAGAGTGATAGAGTGATAGTGAGTTAATAAGATGCGAAGGTTGGCAAGGGTATCTAGAGCCATGCAGACTGCAGTGCATCAGACAGCTGCTGAAGAGTGCATGGTGGAGGATCCATACGGTGAAAATGGTGATCAAGGTGGTCCCACAGGTGCTCGATGGGGTTCAAGTCCAGGGAATTTGGAGGCCAGGGAAATACTTGGAAGTCTTCATAATGCTCCTCCAACAACTCCCGAACAATTCTGGACGTATGACATGTTGCATTGTCCTGCTGGAAGATCCCATCCACTCAAGAGAAGACAGTCATCATGTATCGGTGTAGTTGATCTGCATGAATGGATAAATAACCCAATCCGTTGAGAGTGCCTTCCAGGGGTATGAGTGGATCTAGAAAATGGCAAGAAAACATTTCGCCGGACCATAATGCTGCTGCCACCAACTTGTTTTTTTATCCAACTATGGTTGCAGAGTGTTTGTTCTCAGAGGTTTCGCGCTTGACACACCAACGGCCGTCCAGTCAATGGAGCAGAATACGTGATTCATCAGAAAAGGCAACCCTTTGCCAATCAGAGAAAGTTCAATTTAGTGCAAATTGAAGCTGTTTCTGACAATAAACCCTCGTCAGCATGGGTGCAGTGACCAGCCATTTGGAGTCCCATACTCCCCTACTTATATATATCCACCTGCCATATTTAATTGTCTAGGCGCTGCTGACTAAAAAGTAGGTGGTGGTCATAATAATGTGACTCGACCCTGTATATCTATAAAATATAATAATACTATTATATATTTTTTTAATAAATACTACATGCTGATAACTATACAGTAGATATATGCAAAAATAGTCATCAAGACATAAAATCGGTCCTAATCCTCCTTAAGTGATCCAATTGAGAGAGAAAGGGGTGGAGATCAGAGCTGAGTGCTGGTGCATGAGAGGGATACAGGAACTGCCGGGATACTGAGTCTGTCACAGCACCGGCCTAGCCCGGGGGCTCATACTGTACTGGGGGGCATGGCCGGCGGAGGTGGAGGGGGCTGCGAGGGCAGCAGTCACAGTGCCTGTGACCATCAGTACTGTGAGCTGTGCGGGAAGATGGAGAACCTCCTGCGGTGTGGCCGCTGCCGGAGCTCCTTCTACTGCAGTAAAGAGCACCAGAGGCAGGACTGGAAGAAGCACAAGCTGGTGTGTAAGGGAAGCCCCGGAGCCCACAGTACACAACAAGCCCCTCAGCACAGCCCTCCCTCACACACCCCGGACAGGGCCCCCAGCGAGGCCGCTGGAGACACACCGGACAGGGCCATACCGAGGCAGACAGAAGTGGTGGTCGGTGGGGCCACACTGAGGGCTATCAATGAGGAGGATTATACACAGACATCTGGGGAGGCCGCGGGGAGCAGTGCAGCCAGGAGAGGGGCAGAGGGCACAGGGAGGCCCAACGGCCAGACAAAACCTCTGTCCCAGAGGCTGGCCCTGGGCTACATCATCCCCTGCATGAACAAACATGGCATCTGCGTGCTGGACGACTTCTTGGGCCAGGAGGTCGGGGACAAGATAGTCCGGGAGGTAAAGGCTCTGCACAGCACAGGGCGCTTTACAGATGGGCAACTGGTGAGCCAAAAGGGCGACTCCACTCGTGACATTCGTGGGGACCAGATCACCTGGGTAGAGGGCAAGGAAGCCGGGTGTAAGACTATTGGGGAGCTCATGAACAGCATGGATGATCTGATCAGGCACTGCAATGGGAAGCTGGGCAACTTCAGGATTAATGGCAGGACTAAGGTGAGGCTCCTGACATCTGGTGACTCCATGCCACCATACCATATGTCATCGTCACTACCTAGTTCCTTATGGCTCTTTTTGATACTAATAGTTGTTGTGGTATCCATCTGCCCATGACCCTATATACTGCAGCGCCCAGGCACATCTATCTTTATCTCTCGAATTGTGCGTATCCATAAGCTTTTATTGGAAAAGATACTGGAGTGGGTCGTGTTTTCCTTCTCACAATTTGTCTGACCTCTCTGCTATGACCTGCCCATCTTGAGTGACCCTACATGGCATAGCTCCAGTACACAAGCCTCTTCACCATGACAAGGTGGCGATCCAGATAGGGGTACTAATAGTATTTTCCGATAACTATGATTTGTAGTATTTTGTTATTCTTAATATTACGCATTTCCGATCCTACCATAGCTGTTGCCACTGAAGTATGAAAGGTGCTCTTCCTCCTACACATATTTGTATTCAGACATTTAGTAGCAGGATTTTACAGTACTTCAGATCACATACTTTGGGAGCAGAGGAAGCCGAGGAAGAGGAAATATTTTTTTTCCTCTAAACTTTAAGGAAAAGGCAGATAACAGGAGCCAATATCCTGAAGCAGGCTGAGCACGTTTTGTTGCTTTGAGAGCCACTGGCATATAAGAAAACATTACTGGGGCCATAAATTATAGTTTTTATGATGTTGTTTGACTTTTATGGCACCTAACGCAGTGTTGTTTGGCCATAAAGCTTAGATGTTGTCATCATACACTGGTGGATAGGGATAGGAAAGGCAGAGATGCCTTTGACAATATATGTCCTGTCCACAGGTAATCAGGCAAAGGGTCACATTTGTCTCTTAGGCCACAGATTCCCCATCCTATACTTAAGTATGAGAATGGGGTCTGGTACATGAAAACATACCTTTTACAATATGAAGAATAATTCCAATTGAGTGGCATGTAAAATATTAAAACAAAAGGCTGACTACCATCTAAAACCTCTTTAAGATACATACCACTATTAACAGACCAGTTCTTCAATTAGTCTAGTTACTACTGTGTCTATGGCACTTTTACTGGGGGGTCAATCGGTCCTTTTCGATTTGGAATCTCATTTTAATTTCAAGACTGGGGTGTGCGGATGCGCCACAGCACCACCTGGTGGTGTAAAAAATTTACTGCAGCCAAAGAACTATTCCATCCTCCGATCTGGCTCATAAGGCGCGCCGACAGAAAAGGCCTTGGGCTATGAGAGGTGCGCCCGAGGCCCTGGGGGGTCCTAGTGCCTGCGCCGAACATAGCGATGGCCTCGCTGTCGACTTAGCGCCGTTCGAGTTGCGCCACCAGACCTCAACCCCAGTCTTGAAATGAAAACGGGATTCAAAAAAATCCGGTCAATCTCTCCTCCATCAGAATTTCTCACCCTATCCTTGCCTTTCTCTCATTTCAACCCTTATTTACTTTTTTTTTATTTGAGGTCTAGCGGATTAAGCTTCAAGGATCTCTACCAGTGCCTGGACAGGCTATTAAGAAACACTGATCTATAATGCCTTGAGCGAACCAGTTGTGGACATATCAGTCTTGTCTTACCTGACAGGTCTGTACATAAACAAAAATGATTTTAAGTGAAGGAGGCCTCTGTACTGTACTTGGAGTTCAGTATTAATAGGTTTTTATTAAATGCTGGATGAAAATATAAATAAGATGCTCAGGTCTGCCTTTTAAGGTAATTGTACTGTTGTCTGGGTCCTGTGTGTACATAATACAAGCCAGGCAGATAGTAGCTAAATCTGGGTATATCTCCTTGTTATTAGAGTATAGAACACTCATTTCTCCATATAGTAAAGTGCTCTCTTGAACTAGAGTTATCCATGTCTGGGAATATGATTCCAGTTATACATTAGATAAGTGGTGGGCAACAGTCCTACAAAGCCCAGGATTTCTGTATTGCTCTACTTTGTTTTATAGTTCTCTCTGATTTAGTATACCTGAGTTTCTTGGTTTCATCCATCATGTTTGAGCGCAGCGCTTTTGAAATCCAGTTGACAGCCCTCTGCATCAGATAGATGTACAACTCAGAGTATCTAACAGCACCATGCATCCCTGAGGTGGCAACTATAAGAGTGATGACTAATTGCCACATGTACAGTTCCACCGATGTAGATAGACATTAAGCCCCCCATCTGGATTGTTACCTTGGTGAAGGGGCTAGTGTACTTTTAATGGAGCTGCAAGCTATATTATCTAAGGTCACCCAAGATGGGCAGGGCATAGCAGAGAGATCAGACAAATCGTGGTCTACTGGAGAAGGAACTGGCAACCCACTGAAGTATCTTTGCCATGAAATTTTTTATGGATGAGCACAACGAGACACAAGATATGCTGGCGCGGTGTGATCCATAGGGTCACGGACAGTTGGACACAACTTAACGACATTAAAACACAATACGTTGTTCCTGTAACTTGTTATGTGTATAACACTGTGTATTTTTAATTTCATAAAGGCATATACCATATCTGGCCAACTTTCACTATTATCGCATTCAGCGAGGCCAATGTCTTTACTATTCTGTTCTGTTTTAACTTAGTCAGACCAGTTTGCCTCTGTTCAGGTATCTCAAGTCCACTGCGTGGCACCACTCAGTTTAAGATAAAACAAGATTTGTGCATACAAAGTTACATGAGGAGATGAGGGCCCAGCTCTCGAGAGCTTATAATGTAAGAGGTAATAGGACAGGAGGTTAGGGGACTGCTGGATGGATTACTAATGAGGGAGAGGTATGCAAACCAGACCAGGTAACCTAGTATAAAGTTGTGGATGACTTTGTTAAGGATTGATGTTGTAATCTTCTATGAACTGGGGAGTTTTCAAAGAATGTTTGAAGCAAAGAATGGGGACTGATCTTGAGAAGCCTGCCTGTGAGGAGAAAATGGTAGAGGATGAAAGGTGCAAATCCTTGGAATAGCGGGAGGGGGAATGGAGTCGATCTCGAGACAAGATCGAGATGTAAAGTCCTCATCAACACCACACCAATCTACAAGCGAGGCTATGGATTCTGAAAGTTATTTTTGTGGAAATGGTTTCCTAGTGTATGTGTGGCAGAGGGGGCAGCAGATGATGAGTGCTTGGTGAGAAGGATAAGTCTGGCAGAAACGATCATGATGGACAGTAGTGGAAATTGTTGGTTTAGTGGAAGGCCAGTTAGAATAGAGTACAGGCGTTCAATTTACAGTTACTACCCCTTTTTTTGGTATAAGAAGATTTCTCTGCTTAGCTGTGTAAACATCTCATAATACTGTTCCAGTTGGCTCTTCCTCATCTCCTCTCTTTTTATTGGTGTTATTGTAATTGCATGTGTCCTGGAATCATTAACCAAACTGTACTGATATCCTATCTCAAACACAGGTAACAGCCTTGGATCTGCACTTACTGCTGGTTGGGCAAAGTTCACAGACTCGAACAGTGATACCATATGCTATTCCTTCAATATTTTCTATTTTTATGCACGTTGGTGGTGGGGGTGGTGTAGGGAAAGTGATAACAGCATTGTATAATGATCAATATATGATCTCAGAGTAGTATAGTTTGGGTAAGGAAGTAAATTGAGCAGTTGAGAATCCCTGAAACCAGTACAGATACACCGTTATTAACAAGACGCTGTACCCACAATCCACAAAAAATATTATGAACAATATTGTGATAACCTCCAAAATCTGTTTCTGTGCATAATTTTTTGTATAAATCCACCAGTTCTCCAGTATTAATAGATGGACTTTTCTTCCGTCAAACCTCAAGCATTATGCCTCACAAAAGCACATGCAAGGATAATGTCACACACTTAAAGATGGATTTCCACAGGTCCCAGAAGATGACAGGAAGTGCTGAAGCTCCACTCAACAGGCATCAACATACAGGGGTCTTCAGGACTTGTGAAGAGAAGTCCATCCATTACAGCTCCATGAAATGATAGAAATGAGTCTTGAAATACATTGTATATGTAAGAGTCCGTTTTTACATTTTATTTCAAATGTAAAAAGTACTATATCACTAGACCATTGGTGCTACATTTTTTGCGACCTATTTCTCTTTGTTTGGTGGAGTTCTGTTGGAAATTTGACCCGGAATATAGAAAATCTTCACCCAATGTGCGTATTCAGTGTTCTACTTCAAGCTGCTCTTGAACATGTGAGAACTTTCTCAAGTATTTCTTGTGCATATTTACCTATGTGCATAATTTAGAGGAACTCTTGTAAGTTTTCCAGTTTTGACTTAATTGTGAAATATACATGGGTAAGGTATATACTTTACTGCTTTATGAAATGTATTTGTATAACCATATAGATTTTTTTGTAAATGCTATATGTAATTTTTACTACTTACTAAATTGACATAAGGATGTTTTGTTGACCATTATCGTTATTATGTATTGGATATTAGTGAAAATGTCATGTTACACCTCTTAATATTTTCACTATAATGCCGTTCTAGGGTCTGCTTTGCATTCTGGTACACTTTGGTGGATTTTTGCAAAATGTGTGGATTTCATTGTTTTGGAGGTTATCAATGTATTTTATTTCTGTTGCTCATATTGTTTTATGTTTATATTTTAGGGATGTTTTGTGTAGACTAATGAATACTAGCAGCTTACAGCAGAAAGCATCTAGTGCCATTGTTTAAATAATATATTGGCTCTATATATGGCACCATAGCTCCATAAAATGTTTCCCAGTTCATGGTGTTCTTAAACGGCAACTTAATTTAGCATAATTTGGCCCACATCATAGTAAAGATCTCCTAAAAAAACATGTTGAAATACTTTTAGAATTTTTGAAATTCCTACATTTTTCGTGGAGAAATCAAATCTATGTTTACATGTATAAGAGACTGGCCAAAGTAATGCAAAAGCATGTGGGCAATAAGGTTGCAGGGTTGTCCGCCATTCAAGTCAATGGTAAGACTGCTTATATTTCCAGGTTGAAGGGACCAGATATTGTTTGTTTTTCTTCTGCGCTCTTTTCCTTCTGGAATTTTGAGCGGTGCAGACCAGTGCTCGCTCCTGCAGCTCTGTATAGTGATGAAAACAACAACAAAGTAAACTTTTACCACATCTGTCTGTGCAGGTATGGTATGCTGGACTTACCTGAAACAGGACAGCAATGGGTTAACTAGTCAGTGCAGTGTAACCCGAGTCCAGGGAAAAGCTGCCATCAACACTGCTTTCTCTATCACCCCAGCCGGTCTCCAACAGCCAGCAGTTAGGACAGACTTGTGTGTAAACAGAGACTAAACTTTTGATTTTTTTCAGATGCCATAATTTTAACATATTTTGCGCTTTCACAGCATGAAGAACACTTTCAGTGAAAAATGCCCTTTAAGGATTTTAAAGTAACACTCTCTAGTTAAATAAAAACTGAATTTGTTAGTGAAGTACGTAATAAAAAAAAAAACATCAGCACCACCATAAATATAAAAACATTGCTAGGTAATTGGATCTCATTGAATTTGAAGCCTATCCATTTTACCACACATGCCTATAAGCTTGTATCAATAAATGCAAGCTCTGAGCTCCAGAAATGTATATTTAAAAGCCTTCTTTCACAGACACAATCTTCATCACAGTGTCATGGATGCTTCCAGGGTCCAGCAGAGGAAAATAACATGTACTTTCAACTAAACACTGTCTTTCTTTGTATAATTATGCATTTTTCATGTGCAGCTTTTTAAAACGCATATATTTTTTATACAGCTGCCCTTCAATGTAAAGAGTGCCTACATGAAAAAGGACACTGCATTAAGCAGCCCAGGCATTTCTGTACCATGTGAGCAGGCATTGCTTCATCTGTTTCCATTCTCAGAATTTGTTTAGAAAGAAGCTGGACTGTTCCAATACCATTGCCAATGGTGCACTTAATACCTCCATGCATGGCTATAAACACTGGACAGTATGGCACCAGTTTGTCAAACAGATGAAGCTAGATGTGCATTGTCAGTGTTGTATGAGTCACAGGGGAGGGAGAGGGGGGAAAAAGACACGTGTCATATTATACCGTCATTTATGACGGGTAAATGACTAGTAACTTATAAACTTGGCTAATCACGTCAGCTCTTTAGCTCACTGCATGGTATTGCTTATCAGGAGATATTGCGGCCGACTGAATGTGTAAATTTGAAACTCAAGGAGTTTGGGGAGACTCGTGAATGTAAAGTTTCCCTTCATTAAGAGCAATTATTTTTGTAAGTTTAGTATCTGCAATAATATATGTATACCGGTTAAGTAAATTTAACATTAAACAAATTATTTATACATTTTCTTTTATCTGCAATAACATAAAATCCAAAATTTTCGTAGCACACCAAGTGAAGTGCTTAGACATATGTTGAACTTTACATAAATTGTAATTATAAGGAAAACGTTAATTTATTTTTATGTATTTTTTTCCATTATAAACCTGTAAATAATTATTTTTCTTTATAAATTAATAAAAAATAGCAGAAGGGGCAGGAGATGTGTGTGTAAATATTTGGTCAATAATAAATATGCTGAAGGATATAAAAAATACATTTTTTTAAAATAACTATTGTATTTCATTCCAGGCAATGGTGGCTTGTTATCCAGGCAAGGGAACCGGATACGTGCGACATGTTGACAACCCAAATGGAGATGGCAGATGTATCACTTGTATATACTATCTAAATAAAGACTGGGATGCAAAGGTACATCAAAATATTGAATTTAAATTTAGGCTATTGTAACTTTTACGATTTTCTAGAATTTATCATGTTTCATTGAAGGCAGCTAAAACCCACCATATTTTGGGAGAATATTTAGGAGCCAGATTCCTGTGCTTTTCCCATTTGCGACTCTTGTAATATGTATTTTTGGATATATATTTGTACTTCTATTTAGAATGTATCTGTGTGAGAAACATGTGGATTCAAATGTGAACACAGATGTACTATTTATTTACTGTACAGTGGAGGGCTTCTATCGCTGTTTTGCCCACCATATTATAAATGATTGTTGTGGTGAACTACCTACTAATAAAGTCCACAACACAGGCTGAGATCCCGCTCCATGCTGATGATAGACAGTAAACTTGTACATGGATAGGATACTCAGCTTGTGTAAAATCCAGCCTTAACTTTGCATTAAAGCTGTGTAATACAGCATGCATAAGCTTAAAGGAAGCTGTTTGATAATGGCTATGGATTGAAGAGTGAGGCATTTGTGGGCATATTTGCATGTCCCAGCTCAGCTTCCCAGAATTCCCTGTTTTTTCTTGGAATTCTGAGCTGGAAGCCGATTTTCTTAACTTGTTTTAGACATTCAAATGTGAACACAGATGTACTATATATATATATATATATATATATATATATATATATATATATATATATATATATATATATATATATATATACACATATATATATTACTAGCGACTTGCTAGTCAAAAAATTACGGCAATAAGATTGTAAGGCAGGTAATGGTGTTTGGTTGAGAGATTAATTTTGTTGGTGTTCCAAGATGCTTCGGTGCTCATTGCAAGGCTGTTGGTTGTTTGTGTACTATGAGCATTGTTTTTGTTTTTTTTGCTAATGAAATAATTAATAAAATAATACATGAATATACTTTACCTATTTTGAAGTAATATCTGCGGGGAAGCATTGGGCAAAAGAGCTGGTTTTGATGTTGCTGCAGCATACAATGTGTGTTTTGAGTGCTGTGGAGCTGCTGTGTAAGTGTCAGTAATGTGTGCAGTGTAAATAGGCTGCGTGCGCGAGGAAAATCCGTTAGGGTAGCTGTGTACTTCCGCATTGTGTAAGTTAGTGTTGTATAATGGCGCCTAATGTGTGGTACATGTCTGTGGCTGATTTGGCGTCCTTGCTCTTGGACCGCGTCCGTCTTTTTTGGAAAATCCGTAGGTGTTTGACGTTTTGCGTCTTTAGAGTCCTGTAGCCTCAATTTTGTCGGCGGACATTTTTTCTCTCGCTTAGGGGATTTTCGGGTGTCTAAACTCTTCTATTTCGAGTGAAATTGAGGTGTCACTTCAGTTTTCGAGGTCCTAGGTGCCCCCGCTTGTTGTAGGTAATCTTTTTATGTATTTGTTGTGTGTATTTATTGTGTTTTTAATGTTTGTGCTCAGGTTTCGGGCGGTAAGGTCATATTTTTGCGAGGTCGTAATGTTTTTTTTCCTAAGTTTCTAAATTGTGCGAGGTCCGCGAGCCCACAGCATTAGCAACAACCCGCATGCTCACAACTATATATGTGTGATATATATATATATATATATATATATATATATATATATATATATATATATATATATATATATATATATATAATTATTATTATATCCATTCAAACAGAATCACTAATGTTCTATTCATTGTTTGTACTACTGAACTTAGTACGGTGGAGGGCTTCTATCACTCTTAGCCCACCATATGTGAAACGGTATGTATATATATATATATAATTATTGCATTTGTGTTCACATTTAAACATCTAAAATAAGCTAATACAGTTATTGCACTGCACTTTGGGAAACTGGGCAGAGACATGCAGATGCGTTTTAAATGCCACATTCCTTCTGTACAGATGAAAACTTCTGCAATCAAAATCTCCTCCAATCTCTGGAAGTTCTTTTGAGGCTGTATTATTTTCTATTCTAAAACACATTTAATTTTTCAAAATAGTATATTTTAAATATGACCATTCTGGTTCTTTTTTAAATATGACCATTCTGGACCTTTTTTAAATATGACCATTCTGGTCCTTTTTTTAAATATGACCATTCTGGTCCTTTTTTTAAATATGACCATTCTGGTCCTTTTTTTAAATATGACCATTCTGGTCCTTTTTTTAAATATCACCATTCTGGTCCTTTTTTTAAATATGACCATTCTGGTCCTTTTTTTAAATATGACCATTCTGGTCCTTTATGAACATTTTTTATTTGATGTTAAGAATTCTTTATTCCTCGTTGATAACTACCTGCTGTATTTTTTCCATTAAATTATGTTTTTATTTTTGCAGGTAAATGGTGGTGTACTTAGAATTTTTCCAGAAGGCAAAGCACAGTTTGCCGATATTGAACCAAAATTTGATAGACTCCTACTTTTCTGGTCAGATCGACGTAACCCTCATGAAGTTCAGCCAGCATTTGCTACAAGGTAAATATGTTGCTTTTATTGATGTTCTTTATTTATTATAGATTTTAATGTTAAAACAGGGAAAACATTTTAGATCGTATTAACGGTCCTTTTTGATTATTTTAAACCTGTCTTGTTTCAGTGCAGGTTAATCAGCTCCTCGATCATTTTTTTATTTATTTACCGGTACTTACACATCATTATTGTAAAAATGTTGTTGTAATTGGACAACAATGCTTAAAATACTACTTATGTTGATATAGTCATATGAAGTTTAATGTGAAAATACATAGGCAGAGTAACTGGAAGTTTAGACTGTTTAATTTGATAGGTTGCTTTTGATGTCACGCCTTAGTTTCATATGGGTAAGCATAGCTAGTATATTTTAGGTTCAGCAAGCAGAGATATTTTGGTCTGCTGATCATAAATCTAAAGCTATACATACAGTATTTGTCTGCATGCCTAAAACACCCAGGCCTTTTATTAGGTTGTATTTAGTATCCATAGTCTGATCTGCTAAAAGAATGATTCCCTCTGTTATGGCACAAATTGCAAAAACTCTGAAGATTGCGCCTTTGGTCACCATTTTTTTCTTTGTTGTTAAAAAAGGAATTCGGTAGTGTTTCAAAGTGTGGAAAATTGCTTTTAAATATATAATTGCCCTGTGATAAGGGGAGATGGGTACTTGTCCTTATTGGTGAATGTGCTGGAATTTAGTTGTATGAGTTATACTTGTTCGCCAATGAAACCTGCAGACATTCATACTCTTTGCCTAGAGGGGCATTTCAAACAAGTTTAAGTTTCCTGAAAAAATGGAAATTTTAAAATAGGCTCTTTTAAATAAGAAATCGTTGTGTTCCATGTTGCTACACCTTGTGTACATACTTTCTCAAGTATGTATCTCTCTTGCTTTTGTCTATGCGGATCCTTGAGGGATAGAGGGTAACTGTGACTTGGGCCCCTTGCTCAATGTACCTAGAGAGGGGAAATAAGTTATGGCTAAAATGTACATCTGGGAGTTGCTTGTGCTCTTTTGCAGAATCCATTTACCTGACACTTCAGTTCAACATATTCCCTATGGCCGAGAACAGTTGATGTGCTTCACAACACTTCCCTTCTGTAATGGCCCAAGTGGCCAATCTCAGGAAACTGTATTCTAAATGGACCGTATCCCATTGGGCATGCTATAAAAGGACCCCTGCAAAATGAAAAAATGTATGTTTGTTTCAAAATTATGAGTAACAGAGAATAATTAAGCAGAAAAAAGACATATAGTTGTTTTTTTAATTGGGGGAAAAATAATTTTGTGGCCGCCTTAGGCACCTGTGGAATACATGATATAGGTGGAAGTCTGGAAATAGATGGTTGCATTTCCTGAAGCAAGGTGTCTGCTTGTGGGTCAGTTAGGGGAAGGATGTAGCGGCCATTTCAATCAATATTTTTAGTCTTTATTTAGGATAAATACAGCAAAGCATTTAACAATTTGAATGTAATGAAAGCAAGTTGTGCAAAACATCTTTCTGAAGTAACGAATAATTGCTATAGGTTGTTTAGCTAATTATAATTAAAAGAGAGCAGGAAGAAAGGTTATGAGGGGATAGGAACTCACCTTTCTAGTGTTAATGTCCCGCAGAGTGCCAGGGTATCTATCTATTGAAGGTGAGCAAGCTCATGGATTGTTGATGTATTTTTTCATTTTAATATAGGAATGCTCTTGAAAGCTGATAGTCCTCCCAGTCACTCCGATTCTCCTAAAGCTTTTGTCAGTGTGATTAAGGGTGGAGGTTAATTTTCCATAACCCACATATCATCCAGTCTGTCCAATACTGAGTGTACAGATGGGACTTGTGTTTTTTCCAGGCAGTTGAGATTGAGTATCTTCCTGCGGTTAGTATATGTTTGATCATTTTTTGTTTTGATCTGGGTATTTTGTCTATTGGTAGGGAAAAAAGAAAATGTCACGGGTGTTTTCATGTTGCTGAGTGATGTGTATAGCTTTCCACTTGCCAATAGAAACCTGCTGACCGTAATGGTACCTAAGGATTCATAGCAAAATGCTAAAAAAATTTCCGGCGTCTCGGGTCATAAATGTCCTCAAACATCAAGCAGTTAAAGGCGTAATTTATATTGTCATATGCCTTATATTTTATTAAGGAAAGATATTCTGAAGACCGGAGTAGCCAATGCCCAGTAATACTAATGTATAATAAGATTATTGCTATATCGAGTGATTCCTCTGTTACTGGACAAATACTGTGGATATAAAAAGTCTACACACCCCTGTTAAAATGTCAGGTTTCTGTGCTGTAAAAAAATGAGACAAAGATAAATAATTTCAGATTTTTTTCCATCTTTAATGTGACCTATAAACTGTACAACTCAATTGAAAAACAAACTAAAATCTTTTAGGTGGAGGGAAGAAAAATAAAAAAGAAAAATAATGTGGTTGCATAAGTCTGCACACCCTCTTATAACTGGGGATGTAGCTGTGTTCAGAATTAAGCAATCACATTCCAAATTGTGTTAAATAGGAGTCAGCAGACACCTGCCATCATTTAAAGTGCCTCTGATTAACCCCAAATAAAGGTCAGCTGCTCTAGTTGGTCTTTCCTGAAATTTTCTTAGTCACATCCCAGAGCAAAAGCCATGGTCCACAGAGAGCTTCCAAAGCATCAGAGGGATCTCATTGTTAAAAGGTATCAGTCGGGAGAAGGGTACAAAATAATTTCCAAGGCATTAGATATACCATGGAACACAGTGAAGACAGTCATCATCAAGGGGAGAAAATATGGCACAACAGTGACATTACCAAGAACTGGAGTTGCCTCCAAAATTGATGAAAAGACGAGAAGAAAACTGGTCTGGGAGGCTACCAAGAGGCCTACAGCAACATTAATGGAGCTGCAGGAATATCTGGCAAGTACTGACTGTGTGGTACATGTGATAACAATCTCCCGTATTCTTCATATGTCTGGGCTATGGGGTAGAGTGGCAAGACGAAAGCCCTTTCTTACAAAGAAAAACATCCAAGCCAGGCTACATTTTGCAATGTGGGAAAAGGTGTTATGGTCTGATGAAACCAAGGTTGAACTTTTTGGCCATAATTCCAAAAGATATGTTTGGCGCAAAAACTTCACTGCACATCACCAAAAGAACACTATACCCACAGTGAAGCATGGTGGTGGCAGCATCATGCTTTGGGACTGTTTGTTTTTCTTTAGGTGGAACCGGGGCCTTAGTTAAGATAGAGGGAATTATGAACAGTTCCAAATACCAGTCAATATTGGCACAAAACCTTCAGGCTTCTGCTAGAAAGCTGAACATAAAGAGGAACTTCATATTTCAGCATGACAACGACCCAAAGCATACATCCAAATCAACAAAGGAATGGCTTCACCAGAAGAAGATTAGAGTTTTGGAATGGCCCAGCCAGAGCCGAGACGATTGAAAATCTGTGGGGTGATCTGAAGAGGGCTAAGCACAGGAGATGCCCTCGCAATCTGACAGATTTGGAGTGTTTTTGCAAAGGAGAGTGGGCAAATCTTGCAAAGTCAAAATGTGCCATGCTGATAGACTCATACCCAAAAAGACTGAGTGCTGTAATAAAATCAAAAGTTTCTTCAACAGAGTATTATTTTAAGGGTGTGCATACTTATGCAAGCATATTATTTTATTTTTATATTTTTTCTTCCCTCAACCTAAAAGATTTCAGTTTGTTTTTCAATTGAGTTGTACAGTTTATAGGTCCCATTAAAGGTGGAAAAACATCTGAAATGATTTATCCTTGTCTCATTTTTTTTTTACAGCACAGAAACCTGACATTTTAACAGGGGTGTGTAGACTTTTTATATCCACTGTATATATATTTGGAGTGACAAGCTTTTAATTTAACGCTCTCTCTTTTTCAGGTAAAAAGACATAGAAATGTTCACAAGTGAGGTTAAAAAAAACATAACAAATAAAGGAACATTGTGTTCCAAAACATTCATTTGTGTGTGTATAAATGAGCATGCCTTAAACGTATTTTTGGGTAGAAAATTTAATTATACTAATTTAAGCAAATTGACATTAAAATACAGAAACAGATCTGTTTGACCCGCCTTTTAGGTTACCAGTAAATTTAAAGGAAATGTAAATAAGCACTCTTGGAAAGCATGTTAAATGGATATGGAAGTTTCCCTGTTTTGAATATTTCAAAAACTGCTGTTGAGAAACGGTCTTCTGTAAGTGGCTAGTATATCTCTTGCATGCGCTGTGGGACAGACCTTTGCAGGGACTGTTTGGAAGATTTGAGTGAGTAAAAACAGAGCTTTTAAGCACGTCATCATTTAATACAATGATGTTTAAATATGCAAATTAAAATTTAGGTAGTTTTATTTTCATATTAAAAACAGAAACCGAAAACAGAAACCTTCCATATCCCTTTTTATGTGTTTTCTTGTTTAATTTACATTCAAATGAATAGAAGCAGAGGCATAAAGCTGTTGCTGTCCAGTGTACATTACATTATGTTTCCTGTAACATGTCCGGTCGGAGGAAGAGAAAATAATCTGTCTCTCATTCTAATAACTTCTTACACTTTTTATAAAAATAAATGTAATGTTTCAAAATTATCTTTTAAAGTAACTTTTTTGGATTACAGTGGCAATTCTAATTTTGTATATTAATCACTGGTTGTTTTCTGTTAATTCTGGTCTTCAGCTTTACCTCACTTCTCTGTGATCTAATATTATCTGTAGCTCAGGTTTGTAATAATTGTAAATAACTGTCACTTTTTGTGTTTTTCAGGTACGCAATAACAGTGTGGTATTTTGATGCAGATGAAAGGGCTAAAGCGAAAGAAAAATATTTAACAGCAGGTAAGTTCTACATAATAACATAGTGGTATTCTCCCCAGTAATCTTAATCCGCTGAGCAACACGATGGAGCAGCTCTGTGGGCACACAACCCCACAATGCATGCATGCCCAGCATCTGCCCATGAAGCTGGATAATGCTCTAAAGCGGGCAGTGGAGCACACGCCCAAAACGTCCCGGGGGGGCGGGGGGGGGGGGGGGGTTGGGTTACTGCCTAGTACAGTAGACTCTCAGATATCCAGAACTCAAGCTGAGTTGTTCATCAGACAGGCATGAGTGACTGAGCCAGTGCAGTGTTGGCGTTACATTCCCCGGGCATGAGTGACTGAGCCAGCGCACTATTAGCGTCACATTCCTCGGGATCCGCACCGTACCCTCCAGCTGAATGTACCTGTGTGTAAGTGAGGAGTGAAAGCTGCTGCTGCTAGAACAGCCCTCACTGACAAATATACTTACCAGATTATCCTATGTGCAGCTAATCTAGGCGTCTTTTAATAGTGACTCTCAAGCAAATAGAAACTACATTTATTTGGCGTCTACCAATCCCTGTGGGTGCCGGATAAACTGAAAGTCTACTGTAATTAATTAAAGTTGAAAAAAAGACCATTGGTCAATCAACCGTTTTAGTTGTCATCTAACGCTTGTAGTATGTAATCCAGAGGAAGACAAACGCAGACCCCACTGAAACACTGCCAGTTGTATCATTATGGAGAAATACATTCTTACTGATGCCCAAAAATGAATTATTCCCTGGATCAATATGTTATCTATTCAAGTTAACCAACAGAATCATGTATGCCCATTTTTTATGCCAAAATATCCAACCCTTTATTAAAATTATTTATTCAATCAGTTGTCACTCCTTAGGACAGTAATTCAGCGGAACTCTCTTTCAAAGTGAAAAAAAAACATTTAATTTCTTTAAGGGGTGACCACTTGTCTATCTTGGCTAGAAAAGTTCACCAACAGCCTTTATGGACTTGTATGGGATATGTATTGCAAATCAGGACAATATAGTGGCAGAATTATACTTGCTCCCCTTTGCAGCTGCTGCCTGGCATTGAGCACTGTTAAATAGGTGGTTATCACACTACTAAATCCTCTTGTATATCTTATACCACTAGATTTATTCCATTTAGAGTATAAATTACATGTTTATTTCTAAATCTATATATACTGTTTCTACTGACTGTATTAGGAATGTGCTAAGAGGACAACTAAAAGAATCATAAAAAAGCTTTACTTTAGAAGATCTTCACATAGAACACATTTTACTGAAGACCTGCCTTAAGGTGACACAGCAGATGTTCCAAATATTGTATAGTTTAACACTATAGGTAACAACAAGCAAACCATACACCATTTGGAGCAGATACTCAGCCTTTATCATCCACCTACAAACCAAGATCCATATCTTGATTACTGAGAGTGGATCAGAATAACTGACAGCTCAGAATGGTAGACTTTAATGTTAGTTTACTGTATGAAAATTAGTTTAAAAAAAATAAAATAATATTCAATAGGGGTTGTTAAAAATAGTTTTACATTTATACCATATTTGGAACCGGTGCTGTGTCACTTTTAAAGGGACACTGTCACCCTTACAGAAAGTTGATTTAATTTTAAAGTACATTAAAAACTGGCAATGCATTGTCCTAGGTGTTTTTCTCTATAGTAATTAATTTCTGAAATGTTTAAAATTGATTTACAGCTCCTGTATGCTAATGTGTGGCTCAGAGTGCTTGATAAGGGTGGAAGATAGGTCTAAATGCCAAATAACATTTTAGTTTTTTTGGTCACACAAGTAGACTGTAATCCTAATTAGCACATTAAAGCAGTTAATACTTGTGAGCCACTGAATTGCATATAAATGCAGCAAAAACATGGAATTTACCATGATCACTTTAAAAAGACATGATCAACACAATATATAGCCCGTTTTTTCATGCTCTTTAAGAATTGCCTATAATAAACAACTTTATTCTGGGTGACGTCATTTAACAAATGAAGTTTTTATTTTGTAGGTGAAAAGGGAGTCCGAATTGAACTTAATAAATCATCGGTTCCAGTCATAAAAGAAGTCTTCTAAAACTGGGCATCCACTAGACGTGTGGCCGTTTGCGGCAAAGACCTTCTCTTGCCATTTGTAACCCAAGCATGTATTTGCTGAGAGCCAGCATTAAAAGTGGACTCATCTTTGAGATGTTTTATCTTGTGAATGTAAATAAGAAAGAAGAATCAAAATCATCTGCAAATATATTAACTTTGCAATGGGGTTTTTATGAGATATACTTAAATATAGAAAACTACTGACTTGATGGAGTGACTCCAAACCTGCCAATGTTTTTGTGAATAATGAGCAGACAACAAATGTGTATATTTAAGATTCAAGAGTTTTTATCATAGTATTTTTCTTTTCCTCCTTTCATTTTTAAAGTGAAGAATGTAACCCCTTTTTATGTAAAGCAAACAAATAGGTACATATTTTTATTGCAAGGTACCACATAGCGGAGACAGTAATTGTGCTTAAAATATCCAATTGATCTGTTTTTCTGAATCCCTTGCTGTAAGTTACCTAGGTTAACAGGTAGCATGTACCGAGCAACTGTTTGACTACTCAAGATTGTATCCTTCATTTAAAGGTTATTGAGGAAATGAAAAGTACACATAAAAATAAACAAAATTGCAAGTGGTTGTAATTGAAAAATTGAAGCCTTCTACTTCTTCCTGTTTGTTCTCACGAAGGCTGCCATCTTTTATAGTCTTCAGGGGAGGGCCTTCATACTACCAGTGTCATGCTGCTGCATGTAGACACACAGCAAGTGCCTGCTAACAGCATGACACTGGTAATATGAAGTCCCTTCACTGGAGTGTGGCCTCAGGTCACACCAGTGAAAGACGGCAGTGAGGATTAAAAAGAGGTGCATTCCCTTTAGAAATAAACTGTAATTATCAATTAAGTTTGTTTCATTGTTTAATGTCTTGATGATATCAATAGTAATAGGCACAGAGATGAACAATGAAGCAAATGAATGTAAGTGTAAAATTGTTATAATGGTATTGGGACAGTTACCAACAGGGCATGTTCTTCTTTATTATCCTCACTGATGAGAAAGTGGATATTTCACTAAATTTATACATAAAATAAATCTTACATTTATATCTGTTTTAAAGGGATATCTAAAAATCCCTCTAATGATTATGTTGACACCCCCAGTGGGTGTCTACACATGCATCTGACCCCCCCCCCCCCCCCAATCAGCATGCAGCATCAGGGGAGCAATATTACCCACTATTTACTTACTGTTGCTTGCTCAGCCAATCTCCCTGCAGCTTACTGTCTGTATGTCAGCTGCAATATCGGTGATGCACTACATATCCCAGGCTGCTTTACAGCACAAACAGGAACCCCAGAGATCATTCAAAATGTTTTGCTAACCTGATTGGCCAAAACAAATCATTTTAAATGTAATGCTAATTTTAGCCTGGGTTTGGAGGGTGTTCACCCTAAGTTTCAACTGCCAGAAATTACAAGACATTTTGCTGACTTAAATGTAAGTGTTTAAATGTTTATTTTGGCATTTTTTTTGCATAGATGACTAATTCTCCTCTATCATCAGATGCATTCATAATCCAGCAAACTTAGATGTCCCTTTAAGGCACTTCCACTTAAAGGTTTTAACTACAACCAGTTGCAGTTAGGTTTATTTTTATTTATTTAAGGATGGAGCACTTAAATCACAGTTTTACAAGTAAATCACTATTACATGAAATTCAGAAACTAGCGCCGCATTGTGCATCCAATCTATCCGAAGCTTGGATACTCTTACATACACACATATTATTTATTACTTTCTTTGTGTAGTTTGTGGTAAATGACTACAAACCTTATTACATTGTGAAGGATTTTAAATTATTATTATCCAATGATTTCCATTCTGCTGTTTTATGAAATGTATAAATATGTGCCTGTATTCTACTCTCAGCTATTAAAGGACCACTGTAATGCGCTAGTGGTCCAGTGGTTAGGATTCAGTGTCAGGGAACCAAGAGGTCACACCGCCCGGAAGTGCACGGTTGGGCCTGGTGAGTACTTGGATGGGAGACCACCTAGGAATACCGGGAGATGTATGCTGTGGCCCACTGGAGAAGGAACTGACAACCCACTCCAGTATCTCTGCCATTAATACCAAGTGGATCAGCATGACCATGGGCATAAAGATGTGCCTGGTGTGTTTGGGTCCATCAGGGGACGTAGAGTCGGACACGACTGAATGACGCAAACACACATAATGCCCTAACACATAGAGCTAGGTTTTATAATTATGTTCTGATCATTAATGCAATTCCTAATTCATGATTTATAAGAGCAATATTCAAAATTAAGTTAACTTTCAAAGATCGGTCTTTAATTGAGCTGTGTGATCCTTATAAGATCATCAAAGGGGAGAAGGAGGTGTTTAGCTGAAGGACAGGTCTAAATGGCTTTAATGATAATCTGATTAGAAAAGAAGGCAAACAATCATTCATAGGCTGTCCCAACAGCAAAAGCTCATCACCAAGGTAAACCAGTTTAGCACAAGTCTCCAGTCAATGAGGACCATTATGTTACTGCATTGTGCCTGAAAATTTGGCACTATAAAAAGCCACCTCCACCCATGGACCTCATTGTGGGCTGAGACTAGCATAAATTAAGTAAGGTTGAAATCTGTTTATTTTATTTTTTTTTAAACTGAATTGTATTAATGGTTAATACCTAATTAAAACATCTAGCTCATGTTTTAGAGCACCACAGTGGTCATTTAAAATATGATTAATACCTCTGTTAAAAGCTACAGGACGAATAATTATTGAGTTCAGTTTTAGATTAAATACAATAACTTTGCTGCTTAAAACCTCTGCTGCTGAAGGAAATTACAAAGCATTGGTCCATTAATGTGAGACATTTGATTTTCCGTTAAAATATTATTTTAAGCTAATCATTTCTGAGCATTTGTTAATTGTGAAGAATGTAACATACAAAGTTTAGGATCTTTAACAAAGTGCCTACAATGAATGTTTTATTTGCTGTTGCAGATTAGTTAAACCTTAATTTTCTAGTTTTTTAACGAATTGTCACTAAAATGGTCAGCTATTAATTTAAATGCTATTTCAATTATGAATGTATTAACATAAGCTGTTTATATACATTTTTAGTTTAATACTTTTGAATGTATCAAGCCGCATTTACCTAAATGTCAAAATCCACGTAAACTTAAGTTTCTTTTATGTTAAAGAGCACTCTCACATAGATCTTTTCTAAAAGTTGTGAAATTTGCCAAGTTTACTAGTTACTTCTCCATGTTTGTGGAAAATAGAAGCAGTCATTTTTTTTTTTTTGTCAATGACACCTAGAATGCTGAGCTGATTGGATCAAATTTTCGAGAGCAAGATGTAGCTGAGTCCAGTTATATTATTCTTTCTTGATTTATCATCAGCTCACACCTACTATACAGAGGGCTTGTAACAATAAAAGGGAAGAGCTAATACTTTTACTTCTATAAATGAACATAAGGGCAACATTTTTAAGTAAAATATCCCCTTTAAATGAGAAATTCCACCAGTTACTCTTAGATGAAATAATATAATAATGTACAAAGTTATCAAACTAGCGATATATTGGTACTAGAAGTTAGTATCTAAGAAAAGTAGGTAGCTGGCATATAACACAACAAGTATTATATATATATATATATATATATATATATATATATATATATATATATATATATATATATATTAGTCTATAATTGTAGCTGTGGTTTGATTATTTCCTGATCTTTGGAGCAATTGGATTACAAATCCTAAAATTCTAGGTGACTATGGCACAAATGGAACTAATATTTTGCATTGCGATGCTTCTTGTGTTCTCAATCATGGAGCAATAACTGGTAAACTAGACAAGTTCCAACTTTAAATGCCTTATTACATTTTTTTTAAGTATGATCACTTACGATTAGATGGAACTTTTCTTTTTAATCTGTTTTTTTTACATACCACTGAGTGGCCATCCACATGCTGTTGTCTTATCCATTTAAATGACTGTTGTAGATTGGGAAAAGCTTCATATATTTGTGAAGTTTGTAACAAATCAACATTAGTAGTTGTGTATAATAACATATTTAGGAAGAATGTTTATTTTAGTAGAAAATGCTTGTGCCTAACGGGTTCAATGTGTGTGTCTTCCACAGTGGTCTCTGGCTTGGAATCTAAATTAAATTAAATTAAAAATATATCTGAACATGTTTTTTATGCTCATGGCATACACAGCTGCTAATGTTAGTTTGTTGTATACTTTTTCTTAAACTACAATACTCTTAATTCAGAAAGTTGTGTAATGTAAACCTTCCTGTCTCTGATGCACTATATATATATATATATATATATATATATATATATATATATATATATATATATATATATATCTATCAGAGGAGTCCAGGGTTGTAGATCCTGCCCATAAGCACTTGCTATTTAGCTGAAACGATATATTCCTTGGCCCCAGGCTCCATATGGATGCGCCCATATGAATGTGGAAATGTTTATTACGTGTAACAAACAAAATCAAACTAAGTGTCAAACAAGCACAGTCATAATGCAGGTTATATTTTTGTATGGTTGTGATTCTGTTCTGATGAATGTAGTCAGAGATCAGTATTAAATTCTTTATATGACCTACATACTATGTCTGTATGCATTTCTTTACACTTTATTTTTTTTAACGCTGTGAGTGAAGGAGAAATGGGGAAACAAAGGAAATCATAATAGAGCAACAGTTTCTCAGCTTCTGATGCCTCATTTCTTTCTTATCTCACCTTTTCAAGGAAGCCTGTAGCCCTTATGCCTGCTGCTTATTGATAGTCCTGTCTATAGGGCGTGCTGCAATTACACGCCCTCAAAATCATGCTGAAAACCCCCCACAAACCGACAACTGCGCGCACGCTCACCAGGGGGTGAGAGAGAACCCACATTGCCTATTAATCCTACAATCAAAACCTTAAGATACTGGATGCTCTGGCTCCCATCCAGAAGCTGCTGTCCTGGCTGTGTCACTGCTTCACACAAAACTAGCACTACTACAGTTGCTCCTACCGAGAGACAGGGTGTGCGTATGGAGAGGAAAGGGAGAGCGTAAGGTGAGAGGAATGCGAGATACAGAGAGAGAGAGTAGGGTTAGAGAAGAGGGAATGGATGGGAGATACGGCAAGAGGAGGGTTGTAAGAAGAAGATAGAAAGACAGAAGCAGTGACACAGCCGGGACAGCAGCTTCTGGATCGGAGGCAGCGCTCAATTGACGGTGCGCAAAAGTCAGCTCAATTACGTTGGCGCGCAATTCACAAGCGCCCTATAAACGGGGTGCGTTAATGGTCATATACGCTCTTTATATAATGTATTCTCCCATTGTATATAACGTTGGATAAAATATTGGTGCTTTATAAATAAAGATTGATAATAATAATCTCATGTATGCTGCTATTTTTCACAGCTTTAACGAAGTTACTTCCAGATAATATACTGGATAATTAATCTACAGTGACTTGCAAAGGTATTCAGCCCCTTGACCTTTTACCTATTTTGTTACATTGCAGCCTTAAGTTCAATGTTTTGTTAATCTGAATTTTATGATGGATAAGAACACAATAGTCTAAGTTGGTGAAGTGAAATGAGAAAAATATATACATAAAACTTTTTTTCAGAAATAGAAAACAGAAGATTGGCATGTGCGTATGTATTCACCCCCTTTGTTATGAAGCCAATAAAAAGCTCTGGTGCAACCAATTACCTTCAGAAGTCACATAATTATTGAAATGATATCCTCCTGTGTGCAATCTAAGTGTCACATGATCTGTCATTACATATACACACTCATTTTTGAAAGACCCCAGAGGCTGCAACACATAAGCAAGAGGCACCACTAACCAAACATTGCCATGAAGACCAAGGAACTCGCTAAACAAGTAAGGGACAATGTTGTTGAGAAGAACAAGTCAGGGTTAGGTTATAAAAAAATATCCAAATATTTGATGATCCCCAGGAGCACCATCAAATCTATCATAACCAAATGGAAAGAACATGGCACAACAGCAAACCTGCCAAGAGACGGCCGCCCACCAAAACTCCACGGACCGGGCAAGGAGGGCATTAATCATAGAGGCAGCACAGAGACCTAAGGTAACCCTGGAGGAGCTGCAGAGACTGGAGTATCTGTATATAGGATAAGCCGTACGCTCCATAGAGTTGGGCTTTATGGCACAGTGGCCAGAAGAAAGCCATTACTTTCAGCAAAAAAACAAAATGGCCCATTTAGAGTTTGAAAAGGCATGTGGGAGAATCCCAAAATGTATGGAGGAAGGTGCTCTGGTCTGATGAGACTAAAATTTTCGGCCATCAAAGAAAACGCTATGTCTGGCGCAAACTCAACACATCACATGCCCTAAAGAACACCATCCGCACAGTGAAACATGGTGGTGGCAGCATCATGCTGTGGGGATGTTTTTCAGCAGCCGGGACTGAGAAACTGGTCAGAGTTGAGGGAAAGATGGATGGTGCTAAATACAAGGATATTCTTGAGCAAAACCTGTACCACTCTGAGCGTGATTTGAGGCTAGGACGGAGGTTCACCTTCCAGCAGGACAATGACCCCAAACACACTGCTAAAGCAACACTTGAGTGGTTTAAGGTGAAACATGTAAATGTGGATGGCCTAGTCAAAGCCTAGACCTCAATCCAATAGAAAATCTGTGGTCAGACTTAAAGGTTGCTGTTCACAAGCGCAAACCATCCAACTTGAAGCAGCTGGAGCAGTTTTGCAAGTAGGAATGGGCAAAAATCCCAGTGGTAAGATGTGGCAAGCTCATAGAGACTTATCAGCTCATAGAGACTTATCCAAAGCGACTTGGAGCTGTGATTGCCACAAAAGGTGGCCCTCCACTTTAGGGGGTGAATAGTTATGCACATTGACTTTTTCTGTTATTTTGTCCTATTTGTTGTTTGCTTCACAATAAAAAAAAACATCTTCAGAGTTGTGGGCATGTTCTGTAAATTAAATTATGCAAATCATCAAACAATCCATGTTAATTCCAGGTTGTGAGGCAACAAAACATGAAAAATGCCAAGGGGGGTGAATACTTTTGCAAGGCACTTTATCTCATACATAGCTTACCTGAGGATTTATAGGATCTTTTTATATTGAGTGTTGTAGGGAACTGTCACTTATAGGAGAGTTTAATTAAACAGAAAGCGAAGTAGAGGATGAAAAGCCAAAAAGAAGTCCAAAACACTGTGAGACCCTTTTAAGGACTCGGGGGACAAATATAAGACTCGTCTTGTAAAATGTGTTCCCCTTCACTGCTTTATACAAAGTGGACAAGACTATGATCACACACTGCACCCATACAAAGGGGCCTATGCCAATGCATACTTATTTTCTCATTATCCACTACCAAAATTTGCCGTACTGAGGTGTGGGCAAGTGACAGGTTGCCGTAAAATAGTTGGATTTTTTTTGCAGAAACATACTCCATATTGTTATATACAAAAAGCTTTGTGTGGGTTTCCTGCACAAGAAACCATTTTATGGTCCAACCCAGAGCCCTTAGCTGCAGTCAAAGCATAATTCACAAAATTGGTGAGAAAATGGTTTATTTTCATAGTAAATATAATTATGGCTTAGAGTGCCATCTACTGGTAAGCATTATTTCAAACCCTTACTTTCTGTCATTTACTCTTCCAAAGCCTGAGCATGTGTGTGGTTCACAGTTCAATTTATATATATATATATATATATATATATATATATATATATATATATATATATGGAAACTGCATATATAACACATTCAAAACTAGGATTAATACGATAAATCTATATTGTGATATTTCAGTGAGAAAGAGTGTTAGCCTATATATCACATATGTACTATAATTTAGTATAGTCTGTTACTGATGAGCTACTTTCTTTTTATTGTAGTTTTAAAAGCTGGATAGGAGGAAAGAACATATTTTATTTAAAGTTTTCCCTTATGCAGATGTTAATGGGGCAAGGCAATAGAAGATCCTTTCATTCTGAATGTATATTGGAGAAATTATAGTAAATAATGAAAGCCATGCCCCTAGCCCTGCACTCCCACTTCTCTCATACTGGTCTACTTCCCTCCCTCACCTCAGCTCTGCTTTCCCACACAGGTCCCTCAAATCTGCTGCCCCCTTTTCCCCCAAGCTCAGCTTTTCCCATATCTACCCTATCCCTCAGCTTATAGCCTATGCAGATGACAGACAAACTATTTCATTGAAGGGCCATGTTGTGGAACAGTAGGACGGACCATGATATACTGTCTCCCTCACTTCTTCCATTAAAAAGCTGTTAATTACTTATTTTATGCAAGCTAGTGGTAATCATACAGTGTGAACTTACGCTTGTGATTGACTTCTTATGGGTCAGAGCTTTTTCTATTACATAAAGCACAAAAGGTTAGATCACTATGGGAGAGATGTAGAAGTGGATCAATTGGTAACCGGGTCCTTTCCCTCGTCACCAACGCAAAATCTGACAGCTGCAGTTCCGCCGCCTGCCGACAGATGGCGATGCAGATTTTAGCACATAAGGCGCGTAGACAGATGAGGCCTTGAGCTATGAGAGGCGCGCCCGAGACCCTGGGGGGCCAAATGTCTGCGCCGAACATAGCGCTGGCCTCGCTGTCGATTCAGCGCCGTCGAGTTGCACCATGACGGAAGGGAGAATAGTTCTTTGCCTTCCCTGGAACTTGATGGTGCCCGAAAACTCACAGCGCCCTCTGGCGGATGGCACCTGTAACTGCTGCTGTCAGTGCTGCAGAAGAAATGTGCAGGCAAAGAGGGATATAACCGGTAACAGACATATAAATTAAGAGGGTATGTGTTTTGGAGTGCACAACAGTATGATTGGCTAGTTGTGGAGATAGGCTGGGGGAGCATGGGAAGTGTCTGCGGGTCTCTTGCTGCCCACCACTGGTTTATGCCATGCTGTATTACACTGCAGTTGCAACACACTGCCATCTGCTTGCTTTTAATAATTACTAGTGAGCAAAAACATCACATTGGATATACCAAATGTATTTGTATGGTAGAGTTTCTAAGTATATAGTTGAAACAAAAAAGAGAAAAGGAAAAGATACCCTTTCTATAGCAATATACTTTGGGAATAATATGTATTAAATAACATACAATGAGTTAATTTACCATATTTTATTTAGACAAAGTTAAAACAAAAAACTACGACAAATAAAAAGATTTATTTTAAGAACATAAAATATTTATATATATATATATATATACAGCCTCCACAAAACTGATTGTAATTTGCTAATATACACATATCACATTGTTCAATATAATTTGAACACTGTCCATAAATGCAAACTTCAAATAAACAAAAATTCTAGTAATTTGATTATACCATCATATTAATTAATTGTAGTTTTTATAAATATAGATATGGGTCCAGCATATTTTTATAAGTGCACAAATATGTGATGTAAAGATGCTGTATGAAAAAGTGCTAGGTAGAATGAATATTAAAGTGCTTTAAATGCATAAATGTGCTAATTTATCATGAGTACTGAAAAATATTTAATGGGTCAGTCCTGGAGCTGTCTAGAGTGACGGGGCTGGGGACCCTTTACTTATCCCCTGCTACCTTCTACCTGCACTATACTAGTGAAAAAATACTATATGCGTGTGGTGGAACTGGGGGCCTGCCACTTACCCTGTATTCCAATCTGGGAGTGATTCTAACTAACTATACTAAAGATCTTCTGAATAGCTGACCGAAAATCCCATGCTATACTGTGATTTGGATAATGATAATATGTCCTAATTGCTGATATACCTTAGGTGTTAAAGTATTAAATAATTATTGTTGATCATAATTTTAGCATACAAATGTATTATTGTAATATCATATTCATACAAATTGTATCTTAATGCTTGGTACAATGAACAGTGTCAGATTCTTAAGTAAATATGGCACAATTCTAATTCTAAGTGTAAAACAGAGCTCACGTTCTTGACCAATGACAGCACAGATACCCCATTAGGCAGATACTTACTACTCCCTAGTGGCTAATCCAGGGCACATGGATATTCATGGATATTGATTTACATGAAAGATGAATTCACAGATTGTATTAGTGCATGTTTTTAAAATAAAGGGATAACATTATTTATTCATAGTTTTCCACTATGGGTGAAGCTATTTTGCTGTTAACAATCCTTTCATCATATCAAGACCACCAGCTTGCCAATGCTACAGGTGCATATTCCAAAGCAACACCAGCTGCATTTTCACCTGTGACATTGCACATGGATCCTTGTGTGCACCATCAGAAGGAGGGTGCAAAATTATGTTGAAAAGCTTTTTACATTTTTTAAATTGCTTACATAACCCCTGAAGCCCTGCAAACGAATATGCATAGATAATGAGGTTCAGAGCGTGGTTGTCACCATGGCCGGATAACCTATTAGGCAAACTAGGCAGCCATCTAGGGACACCTCCCTTTGAGGGGCGCCAATTTTTTTAGGTTAAAAACCCTTAAATAATAGGTTACTGGCTGAAAAAAGGAAATATTTCCATCCGCTAATAGGCCGCCTGGAACTAAAGTAACAAAAGGAAGAGAGGGCGTGCCATTGCAGTGCAGGAATGGTAAGTTGGAATATATACACACAAACATTACTGTACTAATCTGCATATTATCAGTCACATATAAGATTACAAAATGAGGTAAAGTTAGTAGATATTAAGCAGATATTTAGCTATTTAGGGAAGAAAGGGCAAGTCATGACATATTGTGCCCAGCAAAGACATTTGAAAAGGAATATGTTCCCTCAAGGTTTCCATAATGTACCACAATGTGAATTGAAATGTATTGTGTGTTAATCATTTTGTAGAAATATGTAGTGTATTAGTATGTTGTAACCAGAGATTAATAACATTATTGGCATAAAACTATTTGTTGTCAATGACCTATTCATTGTAAGATCTATCAAAATACGGTTTGCCTCCCTCTGAATTAATTAACAATTCACTAATTACTGGATTGCTACATTGTCATGGCAAAGGGGCTTTTGTACTTGTTTAGCTCTGAGCTATACCATGTACATGTCACCCAAGATAGGCAAGTCATAGCAGAGAGGTCAGACAAAGCACGGTTCACTGGAGAAGGAATTGGCAACCCACTCCAGTATCTTTGTGCCTGGCATGATGCGTCCATATGGTGATGGAGAGTCGAGACACTATTGAATGACCGAACAGCAATTACAAGGATCGGAGATCATCTAAATAAGTTGAATTTGATGGACTAAGTCTTTTTTCAATTTCAAATGCTATTTAGTCCAAGCCTCAAGGGAGGAAGAGACAGAGTGGAAAAGGAGAGAGAAGGGAGAGCAAAAACAGAAAGGAGAGAGGGAGAGGAGAGAAGAAAGGAGAGAGAGGAGAGAAGAAAGGAGAGAGAGGAGAGCAAATAACGAAAGGAGAGAGAGAGAAGGGGGGAGGAGAGAGGAAAGGAGAGAGAGGAGAGCAATTAACGAAAGGAGAGAGAAGGGAGAGGAGAGAGGAAAGGAGAGAGAGGAGAGCAAATAAAGAAAGGAGAGAGAGAGAGAAGGGAGGTGAGAGAGGACAGGAGAGAGAGGAGAGCAAATAAAGAAAGGAGAGAGAGAGAAGGGAGGTGAGAGAGGACAGGAGAGAGAGGAGAGCAAATAAAGAAAGGAGAGAGAGAGAAGGGAGGTGAGAGAGGACAGGAGAGAGAGGAGAGCAAATAAAGAAAGGAGAGAAAGAAGGGAGAGAAGAGAGGAAAGGAGGGAGAGGAGAGCAATTAACGAAAGGTGAGAGAGAGAAGGGAGAGGAGAGAGGAAAGGAGAGAGAGGAGAGCAAATAAAGAAAGGAGAGAGAGAGAGAAGGGAGAAGAGAGAGGAAAGGTGAGAGAGGAGAGCAAATAAAGAAAGGAGAGAGGAAAGGAGAGAGAAAAGGAGAGCAAATACAGAATGGAGAGAAAGAGAAGCAGAGCAAAGACAAAAAGGAGAGAGGAGAGGGCGAAGGAGGGCAAAGACAGAAGAGAGAGCCAAGACAGAAAAGAGAGAGAGAAGGGATAGGAGAGAGAGAATGAGGACACAAACTGTTGGAAGAGGATAGAGAAAAGTAAGAGGAGAGCAAAGGCAGAGAGGAGGAGAGAGGAGAGCAAAGGCAGAGAGGTGGAGAGCAAAGGCAGAGAGGAGGAGAGAGGAGAGCAAAGGCAGAGAGGCGGAGAGAGGAGAGCAAAGGCAGAGAGGAGGAGAGAGCAGAGTAAAGACAGACATGAGAGAGAGAAGGGAAAGGAGTGCGAAAAGGAGGGAGAAGGAGAGCAAAGAAAGAATGAGAGAATGGCGGGAGAGATATAAGGAGAGCAAAAAGGAGAGAGAGAGAGAAGAGAGAGGAGGGAGAAAAAGAGAGAGAGGAGGGAGAAAAGGAGAGAGAGAAGGGAGAAAAGGAGAGAGAGCAGGAGCACAAAGACAGAAAGGAGAGAGAGAAGGAAGAGAGAGGAGATAGAGGAGAGAGAGAAGGGAGAGGAGAGACGAAAAAGGAGAGAGAATGAGGGCAAAGACAGAAAGGGAGAGAGAGAGAAAAGAGAACAAAAGAGAGTTGTTAAGTTATTATCTTATGTTATAACTTTGTTATTTTAATGAAAGCAAAAATAGAAACCACCTAAAGTTTTTTTTTAAATTTCCTCTGAAGATGTAGAGGAAACAGTACAGTGTCATACAGGCCAAGTACAAGGATCATTATTGTGACACTGAGCTACATGCTGCAGCCTAATGATGCAATCGGGTCTCATACCAAAGCACTATACACACAGCCCTGCAAACTATATATGACTAGCGACTTGCACGTCAAAAATGACGGGACAAACATTTTATGGCTGGGAATGCTGTCCCTTCGGTGCTTATTGTGAGCCTCTCCCCCCATCTACATTACAGGCCCTGCGATGAGCTCCTTGGGCGCTCATTGCAAGCCTCCACCCACACTCTGACACCTGTGTCTGTTTCCCCCTCTCTCACTCCCCCTCCTCTCCCCCTGTGTCTCTTTTCAACCCCCTCCCTCCCCTGTGTCTTTCTCCTCTGTGTCTCTGCTGCACTTTCTGTGTCTTGCCGAGTGCTGTTGCTTGCTTGGTTCGGCTAAGTCTTACTGGCTTCAGGTTCATTTTTACTGGCATTGGTGCAGTACCCCGCAAAAACTTTTTATTTTATTTCTTTGTTCAAATTCTCAATGCCCCGCCCCCAATATAATTAACACACACATATACTTTTATATATATATATATATATATATATATATATATATATATATATATATTATAATGCTAAATATAATGTGCGTGTGTATATATATATATATATATATATATATATATATATATATATATATCACACATATATCACATATATAGTTGTCATAACTGCGGATTGTCAAATGTTGTTGCTAACGATGCAGCCCTTGTGGCACTCCTTGCCAGCAACTGCGGACCTCGCAACATTTACGGACTTACGACACGAAATATGAGACGCGTGACTTAGAAAAAAGAACATTACAACCTCGCAAAATTTACGACTTTAAAGGCCGACTCGCACAAACCTCAAAACATTCAAAACACAATAAATACACACAACAAAGACATAAAAAGCTTACCCACAGCAAGAGGGAGCACCCAGGACCTCTGCAAGTGAAGTTCCACCTCCATTTAAGTCCAAATTGAAGAGTTTAGACACCCGAAAATCACCTAAGCGAGAGAAAAAATGGCCGCCGAAAAAAACGAATACGAGGCTACAGGACCCTAAACACGCAAAACACCAAACACATACAGATTTTCCCAAAAAGCCGGACGAGCTCCAAGAACAAGAACGCTAAATCACCAACAGCCGCGTACCACACATTAGGCGCCATTTTACAACACTAACTTACACAATGCGGAAGTACACAGCTACCCTAACGGATTTGGCTCGCGCACGCACACTATTTACACTACACACTTCACACATTGCTCACACTTACACAGCAGCTCCACAGCACACAAAACACACATTGTATGCTGCAGCAACATGAAAACAGATTGTCAGCTCTTCAGCATAATGCTTCCTGCATATATTACTTCAAAATAGGTAAAGTATATTCCTTTATTCATGTATTATTTAGTTCATTACCATACACCAAACAGCATTAGATCACTTACCATTTGATTCCCGTCATTTTTTGACGGGCGATATTCTAGTATATATATAATGTATGTCTATATGCCAACGTATTATTATCTAAATATATTATAAACAAATGTGAGGGAATACAACCCGATTATTTCCAATAGAGTAAATTTTCCAATTCTAAACCACTTGTGCATAAATTTGCCAGATAGCATACCCAAACAGCACAAATACAAACACATAAGACTCTATTTTATAATTGTTGCTACTTAAAAAATAACTTTTATTAATACTCCTAAAAAAATAATAAATGGGGGAAATTTAAACTACCTGATAGAACGGAACCACGACCTCTAGAACAGAATGTAAGTATCGTCACTGATCAGCAGCTAAAGTAAGAAAGTCTTTATACTGTGCTTACATATTGGGGCAGTGTGAATTGGTATTTTTGCTATGCTGACTTATTATTATATTATGCCTATAGTTTAAATGGGACCTTGTTATGCTGGATTAATTCAATTGTCACCAAAGAAGCATTATGGCTATATGATATACTGCAACTTCCAACTGAATGTATCTTTTCAAATTGACACGTTCTTGTTACATTGCTACTAATCTTACAGCTACACTTACTGTAAAGTAGCAACGTGTACACGTGTTTAGCGCTAAACTCTAAATTATATAAGAGTGTTAAGCATTTCCATTATATTATGTTTTATTGGACAGTATTTTAACTTCTCCCATGTATTAATTTTTTGGAGTATTAATAAAATATATTTTTTAAGTTGTGACAATTATAAAATAGAGTCTTATGTGTTTGTATTTGTGCTGGTTGGGTACTCTATCGGACTATATATATATACTAGCGACTTGCCCGTCAAAAATGATGGCAATAAAAAGTAAAGCCTGGCAATGCTGTTTGCCACAAAATGGGAGCCTCTTCCCCTCTACTTTACTGTCCTTGCGATGAGCGCCTTTGACGCTCATCACAGGTCTTGCAATGAGCCCCTTTGGAGCTCATTGCGAGTCTCTCCCCTGTCTACTTCCTCCCTCGTGTCTTATTTCCCCCCTCCTCTCCCTCCCTTGTATCTCCTTCCGCCTCCTCTCCCTCCCTTGTATCTCCTGCCCCCCTGTGTTTTTACCTCCCTCCCGTGTCTCTAAACCCCTCCCTGTGTCCCTTTCCCTCCTGTGTCTCTTTCCCCCTTCTCCCTCCCATGCATCTCTTTCCCCCCCTGTGTCTCCCCCCCTCCCCTGTGTCTGTTCCCCCTGGCCTGTGTCTCTTTCCCCCTCCCCCTGTGTCTGTTCCCCCCTTCCTCGTGTCTCCATTTCCCTCCCTTGTGTATCTTCCCCCCTGCACTCTCTCCCCTGTGTCTCTTCCCCCCCCCCCCTCCTCTCCCTCCCCTGGGTCTCTCCCCCTCCCTCCCCTATGTCTCTTCCCAGCCCCTCTTTCTGTGCCTCTTCCTCCCTTTCTCTCTTTCCCCCTCTCCCTCTGTGTCTCTTCCCCCCTCACCCTCTGTGTCTCTCCCCACTTTGTGTCTTCCACCCCTCTCCCTCTGTGCCTCTTCCCCCGCCTCTCTCTGTGTCTCTCCCCCCTTCCTCTGTGTCTCACCCCTCTGGGCCTCTTTCCCCCCTCTCTCTGTACCTCTTAACCCCTTTCCCAGTGTCTCTTCCCCCCTCACCCTCTGTATCTCTCCCCCCTCTGTGTCTCTTCCCCTCTCACCCTCTGTGCCTCTTCCCCCCCTCTCCCTCTGTGCCTCTTCCCCCCCTCTCCCTCTGTGCCTATTCCCCCCTGGCCTGTGTCTCTTTCCCCCTTCCTCGTGTCTCTTCCCCCCACCATTTCCCTCCCATGTGTATCTTCCCCCTGTTCTGCCTCCCCTGTGTTTCTTCCCCCTTCTCTTCCCCTCTCTCCCTCTTCCCCCCCCTCTCCCTCTGTGCCTCTTCCCCCCCCTCTCCCTCTGTGCCTGTTCCCCCCTGGCCTGTGTCTCTTTCCCCCTTCCTCGTGTCTCCCCCCCCATTTCCCTCCCATGTGTATCTTCCCCCTGTTCTGCCTCCCCTGTGTTTCTTCCCCCTTCTCTCACTCCAGTGTATCTTTTCACCCTCCTCTCACTCCCCTGTGTCTCTTCCCCCCCTCCTCTACCTCCCCTGTGTCTCTTCCCCCCTCCTCTCCCTCCCCTGTGTCTCTTTCCCACCTCTCCCTCCCATGTCTCTCTTTCCCACCTCTCCCTCCCATGTCTCTTTCCCCCCCTCCCGTGTCTCTTCCCCCATGTCTCTTTCCCCCCTCCCACTGTGTCTCCCCCCTCCTCCCTCTCTCCCTCTTCCCCCCCTCTCCCTCTGTGCCTCTTCCCCCCCCCTCTCCCTCTGTGCCTGTTCCCCCCTGGCCTGTGTCTCTTTCCCCCTTCCTCGTGTCTCTTCCCCCCCATTTCCCTACCATGTGTATATTCCACCTGTTCTGCCTCCCCTGTGTTTCTTCCCCCTTCTCTCACTCCAGTGTGTCTTTTCACCCTCCTCTCACTCCCCTGTGTCTCTTCCCCCCTCATCAACCTCCCCTGTGTCTCCCCCCCCTCTCCCTCCCCTGTGTCTCTTCCCCCCTCCTCTACCTCCCACTGTGTCTCTCCCCCCCTCCTCTCCCTCCCCTGTGTCTCTCCCCCCCTCCTCTCCCTCCCCTGTGTCTCTTTCCCACCTCTCCCTCCCATGTCTGTTTCCACCTCCCCTGTGTCTCTTTCCCCCCTCCCCTCCTGTGTCTCTTTCCCCCCCTCCCCTCCTGTGTCTCTTCCGCCCATGTCTCTTTCCCCCCTTCCTCTGTGTCTCCCCCTCCTCCCTCTGTGTGTCTGCCCCCCTGTGTCTCTTCCCCCTCACCCTCTGTGTCTCTTCCCCCTCACCCTCTGTGTCTCTTCCCTCTCACCCTCTGTGTCTCTTCCCCCCTCTCCCTCTGTCTCTCTCACCCCCCTGTGTCTCCCCCCCTGTGCCTCTTCCCCCCTCCCTCTGTGTCTCCCCCCCTCTGTGTCTCTTCCACCCTCTCCCTCTGTGTCTCTTCCCCACTCTCCCTCTGTGCCTCTTCCCCACTCTCCCTCTGTGCCTCTTCCCCACTCTCCCTCTGTGCATCTTCTCACCCTCCCTCTGTGCCTCTTCCCCACTCTCCCTCTGTGTCTCTTCCCCCCTCTCCCTCTGTGTCTCTCCCCCCCTCTGTGCCTCTACCCCACTCTCCCTCTGTGCATCTTCTCCACTCTCCCTCTGTGTATCTTCCCCCCTCCCTCTGTGCCTCTTCCCCCTCTCTCTGTGTCTCTTCCCCTCACCCTCTGTGTCTCTTCCCCTCACCCTCTGTGTCTCTTCCCCCTCACCCTCTGTGTCTCTTGCCCCTCACCCTCTGTGTCTCTTGCCCCTCACCCTCTGTGTCTCTTCCCCCTTACCCTCTCTGTCTTTCCCCCCTGTGTCTCTTCCCCCTCTCTGTGTCTCTTCCCCCTCACCCTCTGTGTCTCTTCCCCCTCACCCTCTGTGTCTCTTCCCCCTCACCCTCTCTGTCTTTCCACCCCTGTGTCTCTTCCCCCTCTCCCTCTTCCCCCCTCTCCCTCTGTACCTCTTCCCCCTCTCTCTGTGTCTCTCCCCCCGTGTCTCTTCCCCCTTCTCCCTCTGTGTCTCCCCCCCCCTCTGTGCCTCTTCCCCACTCTACCTCTGTGCATCTTCTCACCCTCTCTCTTTGCCTCTTCCCCACGCTCCCTCTGTGCATCTTCTCACCCTCCCTCTGTGTCTCTTCCCTTTCCTGCTCTTCTGCGGGTCACGGCGCGCATTGAGGATAACAGTTATTACACTGCATTCTGGGAAGCCAAGCTGGGACATGCAAATGTGCCCACAAATGCCTCGCTCTTCATTCCATAGCCATTATCAAACATGGCTTCCTTTAATATTATGCATGCTGTATTACACAGCTTTAATGCAAAGCCAAGGTTGGATTTTACACAAGCTGAGAATCCTATCCATGTACAGCTGTTTCAAGTTTACTGGCTATCATCAGCATGGAACGGGATCTCAGCTTGCGTTGTGGACTCTATGAGTAGGTTGTTCACCAATAATGATTTAATATATGGTGTATATATATATATATATATATATATATATATATATATATATATATATATATATACAGTACACCCCTCACATTTTTGTAAATATGTTATAATATATTTTCATGCAACAACAATGAAGCAATGACACTCTGCTAAAATGTAAAGTAGTAAGTGTACAGTCTGTATAACAGTGTAAATTTGCCGTCCCCTCAAAATAACTCAAGTCACAGCCATTAATGCCTAAACCGTTGGCAACAAAAGTGAGTACACCCCTAAGTGGAAATGTCCAAAGTGGGCCCAAAGTGTCAATATTTTGTGTGGCCAGCATTATTTTCCAGCACTACCTTAACCCTCATGGGCATGGAGTTCACCAGAGCGTCACAGGTTGCCACTGGAGTCCTCTTCCACTCCTCCATGATGACATCACGGAGCTGATGGATGTTAGAGACCTTGCACTCCCCCACCTTCCATTTGAGGATGCCCCACAGATGCTCAATAGGGTTTAGGTCTGGTGACATGCTTGGTCAGTCCATCACCTTTACCTTCAGCTTCTTTAGCAAGGCAGTGGTCATCTTGGAGGTGTGTTTGGGGTCGTTATCATGTTGGTATACTGCCAGTCTCCGAAGGGAGGGGATCATGCTCTGCTCCAGTATGTCACAGTACATGTTGGCATTCATGGTTCCCTCAATGATTTTACAAATAAAAAAGGTTGACTGAAAATTTAATTATCCTTGGGGCTTGATACTTAATTAAGATGTAAAACTAAATTTTAATTGGACATTTAAAAAGGTCTGGAAAAAATGCAGATGGTAGTTTAAATCTTGTGCTGAAATCAATAAGAGCAATATCCTAGATTATGCCCAAAATTGTGAGGATAGAGAATTAAGAACAATCAAGGTTGTTGTTTATATACATCTCCAAAGTCCTAGCATAGCTTAGGAGTGAGTCATTTGCATGTAGGCAATCCTCATATGCAAAATTCAGCTGCTAATCATAGGATTGCACAGGAAATAAATAGCAGGGGTTGATTAGGGGGGTTGAGGAGGGAGGATGAGGAGGGGGGTTGAGGAAAGGGGGGTTGAGGAAAGGGGGGTTGAGGAGGGGGGTTGAGGAAAGGGGGGTTGAGGATGAGGAGGGAGGTTGAGGATGAGGAGGGAAGCTGAGGATGAGAAGGGGGGTTGAGGATGAGGAGAGGAGTTGAGGATGAGGAGGGAGGATGAGGCGGTTTGAGAATGGGGGGTTGAGGAGGGAGGTTGAGGATGTGGGGGTTGAGGAGGGAGGATGAGGAGGGAGGTTGAGGAGGGGGTTGAGGATGAGGAGGGGGTTGAGGATGAGGAGGGGGTTGAGGAGGGAGGATGAGGGGGGTTGAGGAGGGGGTTGAGGATGGGGGGTTGAGGAGGGAGGTTGAGGATGGGGGGGTTGAGGAGGGAGGATGAGGGGGGTTGAGGATAGGGGGGTTGAGGATGGGGGGGATGAGGGGGGTTGAGGAGGGAGGATGAGGGGGGTTGAGGATAGGGGGGTTGAGGAGGGGGTTGAGGATGGGGGGGATGAGGATGAGGAGGGGAGTTGAGGATGAGGAGGGGAGTTGAGGATGAGGAGGGGAGTTGAGGATGAGGAGGGGAGTTGAGGATGAGGAGGGGAGTTGAGGATGAGGAGGGGAGTTGAGGATGAGGAGGGAGATTGAGATTGAGGAGGGAGGTTGAGATTGAGGAGGGAGGTTGAGGAAGGAGGATGAGGATGGGGGGTGGAGGAGGGGGTTGAGGATGAGGAAGGAGGTTGAGGATTTTGCTTCAAAGTTCTTAATTTGAATTTTTTATTTTTCCCTGAAATTCCCTTCTTAAAATGAGGTGCGTGTTATACGCCGGTGCGCGTTATATGTTGATAAATATAGTACTTGCTACAGCGCCTTGCAAAAGTATTCACCCTCAAGTGGAGGAGGGGGGGGGGGGGGATACATTTGCAAGGCTCTGTATTTCAGGTGCTGGTGATAGGATCAGATTAGTGAGTAAACATGTATTCTGATGTGTGTGTGTCAATTATATCTGGGCACCTAGATATAATGAGAGAAAAATAATGCACAGAAATCAGAGTGTCATCAGGATAATCTCTGAATGTATTTAGGCGGCAGAATCTTATATAGCATAAAAACACGTCACAACTAGTTGAAAATACTGTTAAATACATTTTTGCAAGCAAGTGACTTTTTGTTTCTGTCTAACATAGCAAAATCCGGTTTCCTATAGATATCTCATCTCAGTTTCTGAAACAAAGACAGGATACAGGAAACAGATGTTTTTAAAGAACATTAACGTAAACATTCTACAGATGACGCACTTAAACATTCTAGTGAGATAAGAAAAATGCTAACATACGTTTTATAATATTCTTAGCTAATTAATTTCTAAATGAAGAAATTAAAATACCTAACATATCCCTCCTCTTATAAATGTATTAGACCAAGGTCTTAAGGCAAGGTTCAGGTCATAGTCCTTTCTTTAGTGAAGAGTTGGGGTCTGGACCATCATGGTGCTTCTCTTAATCCACTTGTTTTTATACATCATCAATGTGATGATCAAGATAAGAATCAGATTCTCCTTGAGTGAGGGGTATCGTCTCTATTAGGTATTGTTGAGTTACTGCTTGGTCAACAACCTTATTCACCAATCCACGGATGCATGGTATCAATAGTCTGTCTGGGCTCCTCTTTTTGCAGTACCTGAATATGCAAATATTCCATGTTGTTACCTCTGCCTGAGGTGTAAATTCCAAAAGTATATCTCCCCTCATCACACTTTTGTGGGTCCTGGAGGGTGATCCGGATGGGGTTGCATAGCTGATTTTGGCTGCAAGAGGATGGCTCCACACCCCGTGTCAGCTTTAAGCGTCTCTTTGTACTTTTGCACTTCTTGTGATTAGGTGGGGAGTAACCCCAGTCAACTCCTGTATTCCATAAGGCCAGTTTCCAGCTAGGACATCTCTCATTTCCATACAGAGAGGCTATACACAAATATACTGGCGCTTTTCTCACCCCTCCACTACGTCCTCCTCCAGAAAGTCCACATCTTAGTACTTGACATAGGTCTATTTGGTTGGTTCCTATCTGCCCTTCCTTGAACACTAGGGTCACTTGGCCAGTTAAATTGACTTCCATCATGTCTCTTTTCATTCTGTGCATCCACATCTCTCCGATAGATTGCGCCTGGTTGCCTCTGGGTCTTGTTACTTCTTCCCATATGATTATGGGTGCTACTATGCAAAGAGTTATCAAGATGAGGCATGTCAGTGAGATTCTTAGGCCACACCAGTTAGGTCTTTCGAACAGGTGCCAGGACATTTTCTTGGGCCAGTTGAGAACCCCAAAAACCCGCACCATTCGGTTCTTCACTGGGTTTGAGACGAGTTTCCCCCCCTTTGTAGCCCAGCCTGACTCGCAATGAGTCAGCTAGCAGGTTTTAGGAATCAACTGGCTCAAGCTCTGGCACTTTTACTCTCTTGCAGTGAGTCAGGTGTATCCAGGTGGCTCGTTCGGCAACTTTCAAGGCAGTGGGTGTTGACAGCAGAACTTGGTACGGTCCTTCCCACCTGGCCGATGCCCAATTTTTACGCTTGATTACTTTAATTAGGACCCACTGGCCTGGTTGTACCAAGCAGGGTCCCTGCTGTTGCTGTGGATGAGAGAGAGAGATGGAGGTAATATCTTTCTTACTTAACATTTTTCTCATATAGTCTGCTAAGTTTTCACTCATGTTCTCATCTTCTGAGATAAATGGTCTAAATTCTGGTAGTAGGAATGGTCTCCCATACAATATTTCAAACGGGGTTAACTTCTTCCTGCCTGGAAGCATGTGCATGTTTAGCATGACTAATGGTAAACAGTAAAGCCAATTTTTCCCTGTCGCTGCCATCGTTTTCCTCAATTTATTTTTAATGGTACCATTAGTTCTCTCCACTAATCCAGCTGACTGTGGGTGGTACGCACAGTGGTTTTTCAACTCTATGTGTAATGCTTTACTCAAGTGGTTGATAATTCTGTTCACAAAATGTGTGCCGTTATCGCTATATATTTTCTCTGGTATTCCAAACTTAGGAATTATTTGTGTCACTAAGGTTTTAGCCACTGTGATTGCGTCAGGGTGTGCACATGGTTTTGTTTCCACCCACCTAGAGTATACATCAATTATCACTAGGCAATATTTCTTCCCTTCACACTTTGTTAGTTCAATGAAATCCATACATATTGTCTGGAAGGGGTATGTTGGTTCTGGGAATGTGCCCCTTATGGGGTGATAGTTACCCTGAGGGTTATGTTGTGCACAAACAAGGCACCCTGCACAAAAAAATTTAAAATAGGTGTTTAATCCATAGGCTGAAAATATTCTGCTGACCATGTCTACCATACTCCCTCTTGAGACATGACTAATGCCATGGCTCAACATAGCTGCATATCTGAATAGTGATTTTGGTAAAATTGGTTTCCCTTCAAGTAACTGCAAAAGGAGTTGTTTATGAGTGACTTGCCTGCCAGTAGATGTGACCATACCTCTATTTTTCCACAATTGTGCAAATATGTGCACAGTTGAGAATGCATATTGGCTGTCGGTGTATATATTTACTATTTGTCCCTTTCCTATTTTACAGGCTTCAGTAAGGGCCACGATCTCAGCTGCCTGTGCTGAAAAATGTGATGGAAGTTTTCCTGCTCTTATAGTTTCTTCTTGTGTTACTACTGCATATCCCGTTGCATTTGTACCATCTTTGTTTCTACTTGATGACCCATCTACAAACAGAGTTAGTGTAGCCTCGGTGTATGCAACATCTCTAAGGCCGTCTCTTGGTGAGACTTCTTTTTCTATGATTTCAGTACATGCATGTGGTGTGCCATCTTCCTGGATGGGAACTAACGTTGATGGGTTCAGTGTTGTGCACCTTTCTATGTGCAAGTGTGGTTGTGACAGAAGTATAGTCATGCATGATAAGTGTCTTGAAGGGGAAAGGTATGAAACCTTATTTTGTAGTAGAATGACAGATACAGCATATGGTACTCTTAGAGTCAAAGGGTGGAACAGGACTAAGGCTGCTGACGCCAGAACTGCCATGGAAGCCGCCACTACAGCCTGTACACAAACCGGAAGTCCCCTGGCTACAGGGTCCAACCTGGTTGAGTAAAAAACCAAGGGTCGGTCTCGCAGGCCATGTTTCTGAGTCACAACAGAAGTCATATAGCCTCCCCTTGAGTCAACAGTTTGTACAAATGGCTTGCTGTAATCTGGCAATCCCAATACAGATGTTCCCACTACTGTGTTCTTAAGCTGAATGAATGCTGCTTCAGCTTCATGTGTCCACGCTACCTTTTCATTAGCTGACATTGATTGTGCATAAATAAGGTGTTGTATGGGCCCTGTAAGTTCTGCATAGTTGGGAATCCAACTCCTGCAGAAATTTACCATCCCTAAGAAAGACATAACTTGTCTCTTTGTGACCGGCTTAGGGGCTTCTAGTATGGCCCTTTTCCTAACTGGGTCTAGTGATCGTCCCTTTCTGCTCACTAGGTATCCCAGGTACTTCACTTCTGCTTTCCAGAGCTGTAATTTATCCCGACTAACCTTATGTCCCTCTTCTGCCAGGAAATTGTGTTATCTGGCTGCATGTCATTTAGGAGTGTATGTGGATCTGGCACCGTGGGTACTCGGGAAATTACAGCTTTATTTACTGCTTGCAAATCCTGCACTAATCTCCAAGCTCCGGTTGTCTTCCTGACTGGGTAAAGTGGGGTGTTACATGGGGATCCTGGGCATTCTATTATAATCCCTTTCTCAATCAAAACTTTTATAATAGGTTCTATGCCCTTCTCTGCTTCAGGTTTTAGAGGATACTGTCTCTGATGTGGCTGAAAAGTACTTTTTGGGGTGATTTTTACTGGCTCTACCCCCTTTATAAGGCCTACATCAGCGGGCCCTGTGGACCATAAGGTGTCCGGAAGGCTCTCTAATGCTGCCTCCTGTTCCTGAGTGAACAGTATCTGTGTGTTGTGTCATGGTTCCTCTAACAGAAGAACTTTCTCCCACCTGGATGACTGTAAGTGTATTCCTTTCTTTGTCTCAGTTACCCAGTTCAGGCTTTTCCGATATATTTTTGTGCTCGGTGAGTACTGCACTCCGAGGTCATAGGGCAAGTACTCCCATGGTGTTTTATCTGTCTGAGCCTCTTCTACCATCCCTCCTACCTGTACCCACCTTCCACCAGCCGGCATAGCCAGTGATATGTGTGGCACTGTGTGTCCTGCATAGAGTAACTGGTCTTGATCATTCAATTTTACTCCCACCCCTGTATACCCATTTTCTGTCCAGTATATGTAATCCAAGGTTATTCTGGTATTGGTGTGTTTGAAAAATGTTTTTCATAGTCCACATCCCTCCCCGGTGTACTTTCAAATTTCATAGTGCAGTGTAATGACTCTGTGCTTTGTTTTACACTGGAAGATGGAGCTAGGTCATTAGCCATGGCTACCAAAGTGCTGGATACTTGTGCCGGCCCTTTCGACACCATGTCTAATGTGTAAAAGTAATGTGGTTCACCCATCCCCTGCACTACATTTACATTGACAGGTATGTCCCCCATGTATGCATTCATGCCTTTCTCTGTGGGAACCACTCTAATGTTGCATTTCAGCATCAGATCTCTACCCAAGAGATTTATCGGGCATCTAGGGGAGAGTATAAAAGGATGCTCAAATGTTTAGCCATTGAACAATCTCACTGTAAGTGGGCATGATACAGGTTCACTATTTGTCTGTCCTGCTGCTGACCTAACCAGTATGTTTTGTGATGACGTATAAATACTCCATGTGCCATCATCGCTCAATACTGACCTACAGGCTCCTGTATCGCATAAAAATGTTATCATTACCCCCTCTACATCTAGTTTAATGACTGGTTGTTCTGCTAGAGCCATTAAGTCTATACATGATTCTAAATTCAACACATCATTTATTTCTGGCAAATTTGCATCATTATTACCATACTCATACAATTCAGATTCATGCAATTCTTGTTCAGCAAATATTAGTAAAGGAAGGGTACAACCTGCTTCTAGTCATTTGTCAGTCTGGTCATAGTCGTCCGCTCCCTCTTCCTACTGGTACTTTCTGTTTCTGCAGTGACGTGCTAAGTGGCCGGCCTTGCCACATACGTAACAATTTCCATAAAATTTGTCCTCTGCTTCCACCTCGACCACGTCCACCTCCTCTCCCTCCACGTTTTTGGTTATTTCCACCATCACCAGAAAAGAAAGCAAAAAGTTATAGGTTGCGCTTTCCCATCAACAGAAGTCATCAAATACACCTCCTTTGGTTTACTATCTTGCTTTATCTGTTTCTTTTCATTTGCTCTCTTACACTGCTCTTCTGCATGTCTAGCATATTCTATGGTTTCCCTAAGGGGACATGTTTTGTAAGTAATTTGGTGTTGTATCACAAAGTCATTTATTTGTTTAGCTGCTGAGCATATGGTCCAGCATCATCATATGGGTTAGGTCTGGCTACCCCGCTATGGCTGTCAAATACTACCCGCAACCTCCCTATATATTGTTCCACACTTTCATCATCTTTCTGTACACACTCGTTTATCTAAGTCCAGTCTGCGTCTGTCAGCTATTCTGCCTATTAGAGTGTCTACTCTTTGGGTCAGTTCTTGTGATCCATATTGCAATGGCTCCCCCGTTTGGTCCAGTGGATTCCAGTCACCTTCACTAAGGATCCAATCGGACCCTAATATCTGCCTCAGACACCGTACAACCTCAACACCATTTAATTTAAAACTTTGCTGCAATCGCTGGAAATTAAGTCTGAAAATTCCCATATTGTCATTTGGGTGGGGGACTCCTTCTACAGCTCTCCTCACATCTGCATCTGTCCATGCTCGGTATACTAGCATTGTGGGTGGCAACACATTTCCCCCCTCTAGGATTGGGAACCTCAATTAAGGGATAAAATGGCACAGATGTTATTCCCTTACCTCCGTATTGACGATCTGGTGCCCGCCTGGTTCTGGCGGGCCGTCCCTAAGGTGGTGGTGTTGGAGGAGGTGGATTTGGAGCGGTGGCGGCAAGCAGGTATTTGCGGGCATCATCAAATTCGTCCTCTACATCATCACTATAAGTGACCATATTCCCAGGAGTTGGAGGGGCGGTCAGTCGTGGAAGTCTTTTCTGTGTACACATAAACATATCCTCTTCCGAAGGAGAGAGGTGGTTAACATTACATGTCCCTCCCCCCGTAGGCACCGTCATTGTGATACACATTTGGCTTTTTGTTTTCATCTTCAACAATTTTTTATTTTTAGTATAGAAAATGTATTTACTTTTTTATTTTATTTCTATTTCCTTAATTAAGTAACATTGCGTTTACTTTTCCTCTCCTATACTTCTTTGTATATAGTAAAGCTCAATAAAGTTTGAACGTCTCCTATACCTTCCTTGTAATAAGGATTAATATTGCCAAGAAGTAGTGGATACAGGGCACTGATTTCCAGCAGAGGTAGTATAGTAGATGCTGTGTATCCAGTGGGTGCGGTGAGCATTGTCATCACTTAAAAGGGGTTATAATAACATGCCTTTGTCTCTCTTTACAGCAACCACACTTCCTCCCTTCTGCTATGTTCCCTTAAGGTTACAGACAGACATATTTTACATAAAAAAACTAACACACACACACAGAGAAAATTGGAGTAGAAAGGGGACTGGTCTGCTATGCTGACTGTGGGGGGTGGACCAGACCCTGCACATCGTCACATAATACAGATCAATCACCTCCCTGCCCAAAGGTAAAGCATCGAGTAAAGTTACAAAGACACAGAAACTTTATATATATACACAAATACACATAAGAAAACAATTCTAGAATACAGTGTTCACAATTCCCACACATAAGTGTGTTTCTACCAGACATAAGTTACAGATGCACACCAGAAACCCTTTGCATAATAAACATGTCTTTAGAGATTACCTTGAAAACTGCAGGGTCTAGAAACCACACTCCTGGCAGTGACATTTATGCCCTTGAGAGCCTATCCACCTATACATATACATATATATACACATATACATATGTATATACCCACATATATATATATATATCTTGAACTCCTATAGTATCAATTAAAGTTAATAGATATACACAACAAATAATATCACAGGTACATGGAAATATACATAGCATTACATATACATACAACACCCAACAGACCTTTTATACATTTTCCAGAAATAATCTGTATATCTCCCACCCAGTGCTTCATACACACAATCTTACAGAGTATTTTAGTAAGAAGTTATGAATACACAGAAACTGCAGTCAAAATATTTCAACATTGTATAACCAAGTAAAGAATGAGAAAGAATACATGTATATATATACATACACTCACAAGTACACAGAAATATACAGAATGTTTACAGGTATATATAATAGCCAAGAAACTGTTATCCGTGTTACACCCCTCACAAACATACATACACCCGGTACCGGTATTTAAATCATACAAAATGGTAACATGCACACACATACATATTTTCTTGCAAGAGCTCATGTGAAAGTCAGACTCATTTACCCCTTTTTCATGGTAAGCTTTCTCAATATTGTTACGTACGGAGAACTTATTTTATAGTCTTTTCCTCAGGATAATGACTCTTTTACCTCCCTATGGGTAAGTTTCAACCCTTCTACCTATTACTAGGCTAGAAACCTAGTTGTACAACTCTTTTACCTAATATCACTGTTAGGCAAGGACCTGGGACATACACACATATGCAAAATGCAGCAGAAATTCATATACTCACTGTCAGTTCGTTGTAAGCTGTGCCTTGTCATCCCTCGGAAAAACACCTTGCCTCTGTGGTCCAACTGATCGTATATATCAGGCCTGAGGTCTTTCTCAAGGTAAGGGAGTCCTCAGTGACTTACCCCCCCGTGCACGGTAAAAGGAGTTTTGCTTCGTCCGAGGAATGATAAGGGAAACAACTTCCGGCTCGAAGGACCAAAATGATAGGATCAGATTAGTGAGTAAACATGTATTCTGATGTGTGTGTCAATTATATCTGGGCACCTAGATATAATGAGAGAAAAATAATGCACAGAAATCAGAGTGTCATCAGGATAATCTCTGAATGTATTTAGGCGGCAGAATCTTATATAGCATAAAAACACGTCACAACTAGTTGAAAATACTGTTAAATACATTTTTGCAAGCAAGTGACTTTTTGTTTCTGTCTAACATAGCAAAATCCGGTTTCCTATAGATATCTCATCTCAGTTTCTGAAACAAAGACAGGATACAGGAAACAGAGGTTTTTAAAGAACATTAACGTAAACATTCTACAGATGACGCACTTAAACATTCTAGTGAGATAAGAAAAATGCTAACATACGTTTTATAATATTCTTAGCTAATTAATTTCTAAATGAAGAAATTAAAATACCTAACAGCTGGCTAGGCAAATCCAGTGTTAGTCCTAATAACTCCTTTAATTTACCTTCATAGCTTGATTAATACTACCCATTTGTTCAGGATACTCTGCTCCAGTAGAAAAACAAGAATGCCAACGGGCCATTTTGTCCGCTATACAGACTTTCTCTGAGAGAGCCTTTTTAAATGTCCTATTAAAATTCAGTTTTATGTTCACTCAATGAACAGTAGCTCCCTAGTGCCTGCAGCACCCATGCAGGCCCAGACCATGACACTCCCACCACCATGCTTGACTGTAAGCAAAACACACTTGTCTTTGTACTCCTCAGCTGGTTGCCGCCACACACACTTGACACCATCTAAACCAAATAAGTTCATCTACGTCTCATCGGACCACAGGACATGGTTCCAGTAATCCATGTCCTTAGTCTGCTTGTCTTCAGCAAACTGTTTGTGGGATTTCTTGTGCATCATCTTTAGAAGGATGACAGCCATGCAGACCAATTTGATGCAGTGTGCAGGGTATGGTCTGGGCCTCCACGAGTGCTACCGGCACTGGGGAGCTAGTTCTTTAAAGGAACCATGAATGCCAACATGTACTGTGACATACTGAAACAGAGCATGATCCCCTCTCTTCGGAGACTGGGCCGCAGTTAGCAGACCTCTATCTGTGTCTGTAGTTTTGGTTATATACATTCAATTGTAAAAAAAAACACTTATCTGGGCATTAACCCCTACACTCAAAAGTAATAAAATAGTATCCTTTAAGTTAATATACCAGGGTTCTTATCTCTCCACATCTACTTTTGTTTATTTGTATATTGTAGCGTAAGCATTAAGCAAGGAGGAACCCGGATCTTCAAAACAGCTGATACTGTCTGGCTACTTTTGGGAAACCCGAGAAAGTTGAAGAATGCTTGATTTACATGTATAACGTATCATAAAATAACATTTACAAGTTCTCCACATTTTGACTGAAATTATAGCGGGAGAGAAGAGTAAAGTGTGAATATCACTAAAAATCGTATTAGGGGATCGTCATTTTAGTTACATTTTGAAATATCAGCAAATAAATATTTTGATGCAATTTATGGTGAATCTCCTAATGTAGTTTTAGTGCCATATGTTTTAAAAGTAATCTAACAATTTTTATAATTGCCTTATTTTCTGTAAGATCAAAAAAAGAAAAAACATCTACAAATGGGCTGGTAAGATATATACAACAATTTATTTTTTATTTTATAACTTTGACATATAAAAGTGCTGTGAAAAAAATCACTTTAAAATACAAATTGTTACAAATAACATAACAATCCTGCAATGAAATCAGTTGTCTGCACGTATTGTATCAACATAGCAAACAACAAAGCAATTAAAATAGCACTGTCACCTTAACATATTTGTTTCTTCTTAAAAGCATTAAAACTGCTTATACATTGTATTATTTATTCTCTCCAGTTCCTCCCTCCTAAGATATTTGCATTGCTTGTGTTGCATTATAATGCTTATGTGCATCTCAATATCCTAATTTAGGACACATTGTGCCTGAGAAGGGTCGGATCTAAGTGCAAAATAACTCCGAGCAAAGATTACCGTATATTTGTGTGCAAAAACGGTTTCACCAATTATTAAAAGCAGATAGTTATAATTCACAAGCCAATGTTTTGCATAACGCAGAACAACACGGAGTATCTCAGGAATAACTTACGGTGAAAGACTTTAGACTAGCTTTAGATCTTTAAAACGTATAATATTTAAAGGCACACTGACAGATCAATATAAATTAGCAGCAAATATCATATCTGTTGTTAAGCCTTCTATAACAGGACCAATTGGAAATATTACAAGTCTAATTGAATGCACTTTCAGCATAAATAGTATTAGGCAATCCCTCCTATGGTATCAGAACAAGCTGCATACAATGTGCGGTTTTCAATTAAAATATCAAAGTGTTATCTGTTTATGTGCTACAGTTAACTTGCATTGTAGTCATTTTAAAATACTGAGAAAACATTTGTATTATTTGTATCGTATTACAACTGTGACTGCGAGATTGGTTTTAGATCTTGGGAGCTTTGAATTCCTCCTATTTTTACAGACACATGGCCAATGCTATATAAATGGAGTTATTAAACTTTCTATGTAAAAAACATTAAAACTATCCTTGCCCGCTCTTTCAACAAATGAATATGTCATGAATCTTTGTGTATGCTATTCCTGCCTCTTTTGTACTGATAAACTATTCATGTTACCATATAAAAATATTTGAAATTAAGTAGATGAAGGTGTCTGTATTCATTATATTACGGCAATGGTTACAAGACAAAATACTTGTTTAGATTCAGAGATCTCTGAGGTCTTCATATAAAGGCACAGTGAAAATTCAGTGTAATTTATTGCAAATATATAATGGCTTACTATACCATAATGATGTCTAAAAGCAGTCTTACAACGAACTTTCAATAAAAAAAGATATTAAAAGGGACATTGTGCAAATCACAAGAATTGCTTAATTTTGATCTATAGGTAATAAGCATATTATCAACTGAACATTAAAAAAGGAAACTTTCTTACAGAAAAATGGCATTGAAGTTTGTAATTTTCATGTGTCAATCAGTCTTTCCCGAGCATGCATACACCCCAAGGTTTAATCAGCCTATTTAATCTAGATATTTCCCTAGGGACTGAACATGCTCATTTTTTTTTTATTTCACATTGTTTTATAATAAGAAAAATTCTAAGCACCAGAGGATAATTAGTACTTGTTATAAAAATCCCTGCATTACATATCAGTCCAAGCTTAGTGGGTGGATCTGAAAGACTGGTATAAATGGCAAATGTCACTATGTTTTCTGTAAGAAATGCATTTTGTTTGCATTTGATTGGTAATTATACCAATGGTGGAACCTCTACTGTATTCCTTTATATAATTGTTCTCATGGTCATAGACCAAGATACCTATAGTTTTCTGTTTTTAATTAAAAATACCAAAAGAAGATCTCGTGTATACTGAAATTGGCTTGTGGTATCAATAATGCCACATTCAAACTAACAGAAGAATGATGTGCAAAGATGTTCATTGGAGGCTTTCAAATGTTGGCAAAACATGCTCTGATCAACATACTTAACTACATTTCTATATACACATACATACATAAATAAATAATATTACAATTTACTAGTCACTTTTTAGCATTTTGCTAGACACGCGTCTAGATGGTCATTGATTTTAGACGCATAAACCTGACTTTGACACGCAGGACAATTTACTTTTGCGCTTTGGCTAATAGCGATTGAGCTATTCGATCCTGTATCCCTGTTAAATATATTTGGCAGTGGTCCTTTAGTTGTACTATTACTCCCTGACTTTTTTACAAAAAAGTTCTCAGGCTTTTTATCATCCATTCGAGGTTTTTTATAAGGCTGACCATAATCCTGTCCACTGCTTGATCCCTGAGAACTGGAAGAAATTGTTTGTGATGAACTTGGTCTTCCAAATTGTCCAGTGCTTGATCCCTGAGAACTGGAAGAAATGGACTGTGATGAACTTGGCCTTTTAAATTGCCCACTGCTTGATCCCTGAGAACTGGAAGAAATGGACTGTGATGAACATGGTCTTCCAAATTGCCCACTGCTTGATCCCTGAGAACTGGAAGAAATTGTTTGTGATGAACTTGGTCTTCCAAATTGCCCACTGCTTGATCCCTGAGAACTGGAAGAAATGGACTGTGATGAACTTGGCCTTTTAAATTGCCCACTGCTTGATCCCTGAGAACTGGAAGAAATGGACTGTGATGAACTTGACCTTTTAAATTGCCCACTGCTTGATCCCTGAGAAATTGTTGGAAACAAATTTGATCTTCCATATAGTCCAGCGCCTAATCCCCGAGAGGTGGAAGATTTTGTCTGTGATGAACTTGGTCTTCCAAATTGTCCATTAATTGATCCCTGAGAAGTGGAAGAAATGGACTGTGATGAACTGGGCTTCTTAAATTCCCCAATGCTTGAGCCCTGAGAAATGGAAGAAATTGTCGCAGATGAACTTGGTCTTCCAAATTGTCCAGTGCTTGATCCCTGAGAACTGGAAGAAATGGACTGTGATGAACTGGGCCTCTCAAATTCCTCAATGCTTGAGCCCTGAGAAATGGAAGAAATTGGCAGAGATGAACATGGCCTTTTAAATTGCCCACTGCTTGATCCCGGAGAAATTGTTGGAAACAAATGTGATCTTCCATATAGTCCAGCGCCTAATCCCCGAGAGTTGGAAGATTTTGTCTGTGATGAACTTGGTGCTCCAAATGATATTTTCTTCTGTATCATATTAACTGAAGGGAACTCACGCTTACTACCCTTGGATGGGCTCTTGCTTGTAGATGCATTATTGCGGTTAACTGGAAGCTTTATTGGTGATCCATCAATATTTATGAACATTTTGGTGTTAGCAACAGATATTTTAGGCACATTATGCTTTTTTGAATCCAAACTGTTGTTGCCAAATGTTCTGATGGGAAAAATCTTTTTAGGGTCCTGGATCACATTGTTTGGAGGACTGTGTTGGACAGGCTTGGCTGTTTCAGATAAAGGAGATGAAGTTATGGGTGATTTGGATTCAACAAGTTTATAGCCCACCCCACTAAAGGGGACAATGGTATGGATGTCTAGTCCTTGACTTTTACCTGCATGAGATGAAAAAATGAATTATAGTTAAAACTTTCAATTTTAAAATACGTAATCACTTGCTAAGTACTTATCTCATTTCTATCTTTTAAAGTAAATGTTATTTGGATAGATGAGCACAAGAGTTATTATTGATAAAGAAAATATTTAATGCCATTAAGGCCTTCCAATTTTTTCTGTTGTTATTATTGGATTCTTCCTCGTTCTTATCCCCTGTACAGCGCTATGGAATATGTTGGCAAATAGGAGTTAATAATAATAATTTAACATGTATGAAAAAAAAGGAACAAAATGAGAAATGTATATGCCTTTTCATAATAAAATTTGCTATAATAAAATAATCCTAAATATTACTACTAATATTATAAAGGTAACTAATACATATGATCAATAGTGGTTGAGTTGAGAAAACAAACAAATCAAAGTCACTCATATTATATCCCTTAGAGACCATTAGATATATTTTTTGAGTACAGATGAGTGGTTCAATAAATGTAATATACTTACTGTACAAGCACACAAATAATATATACAGTGTTTTGTAATCGATTTCCTAGGACTAAAGTATATATGTATATCTGATAATAGACTTTACATAGTAACAGAGGTTGACAAAAGACTTCTCATTCAATCTTTTTAGATATCCTCTGATCTTTTATGAAAATAAAAATCCCACAGAAACCTTGCTGACGGAATCAATATAGAAAATAAGAATCTTCTTGAATCCAAACATTGATTTTATCTGACATAACCTCCCAGGCACTTTTTATTCAAAAATATATCCAACACATTTTTAGAGTACTCTATTGAATCTGCTGTCACAACCTCCTTTGGTAGTAAATTCCACAATCTTACTGCCCTTAATGTGAAGGATCCTTATCTTTTAAATGATTTTTTTCCTCTAATTCCAACGTTAATTTGAGAAAGTCTAATATTGACCCTGGATTTACTGATAAGTATATCCATTACTACCTTATATATTAGGTAGGCATTCATCAAGCTCAATCACTCCACTTATGACTTCTTTTGTCTTTCCCAAAACTTTTTCCATCTATACAATGCCCTATTTGTTGTGATGTCCAAAAACGTACTCCAAATTAATTTTTACCAGGGATTTATTTACTGTCAGAATTGTATTTGCTTCCCCTCCCTTCAGTATCACTTCTAATGTATGCTAATATTTTACTTGCCTTTGCAGCTGCTGCCTGACATAGAGTACTGTTGTCCACAAGCACTCCTAAATAACTTTCTATTTCTGATAAACCTGGATTTTTTCAAAATGCTTATTTTTTGTTTCCAGATTACATAATTTTACATTTATCTCCTTAAATCTCACCTGCCATTTAGCTGCCAATTATTCTAGTCTATACAAATCCCTTTGCAGGGAAAGTACATCTTGGCCTTTATTATGGCATGTTATTGCGTATACCATCTATATATAAAGTGACTGCTTTAACATATTATACAAGTTTATTAAAACACAATAATTTCCAAGATAATACAGAGAAATTTCACTACCTTTCATTTCAGGCTCTTTGTTAACTTGAGGCTTGACAGATGCACCCTTTCTTTTTCCTTTCTTAGAATAGTTTTCTGGCTCCTTGACCTTTACAAAAGTGCCTCCACATGTCCGCTGATGTTCAGACCACCAAGGGTCAAGAGATGATGGTGCCCGGTTCATTGCACGTTTCACATACCCAAAATATGGTTTTCTCTTTTGACAGGGTCCATTACAAAGCCACCAGTGCTTTCTGTACTCATCTACTTCACCATGGAAGCTGTGATATACCTAAAAGAATCAGAAAAACATGCCCATCAGCCAATAAGCAGTAACATACCTGTCTGACGACAAGACCTATATACTACAATATGCTCTGTTCACTTGCTGCTAGTTTTAAAAAGCTTTTAGATTAAATTAAGTTTTAAAAATGTTGAAAACAGCATACAACATCATGTCTCTCCCTGATCAGCGCTCTCTACCACCGCCTCCTCTTTTCCAACTTTCGATGATAATTCCTCAGAAAAGCAAACTGCTAATTAGTGACTGCAGTAAAAGAGTTGATTTATGATGTGTTTCTGTGCTAAAGACTCAAGTGGGACTGGTAGCTAGTTCTCAGCCCCTCACATCACTCTTTCCAAACCCCCCCCCTCTTTCTTATGCCCTTCTCTTGTACTCCCTACCTGTGATTTCCCACCTCTCTCCCCCTGTGAGTAAAACAGGTGGTACTACAAGGGTTGAAAAGTTATTTTCTTTACTTCCTATACAAAGTGATTTTGGAACTAAAGCAGGATCTCCTTCTGACTAATTAATGGGGATATATCAGGCAAAGCACCAGTCAAGTTACTGTATGGACATCTATTAGAAACATCTGCAACATCTGTGTCTCCCTCTACTGGCTAAACATGATATAGCTACAAAAATTCACAAGGAATTCTGGATTTTTATAAAAATGTAAATTGATTTTTTCCCACACCAGTAAATTTCCAGCATAACAAAACCATTTGTTATTTATTTAAAGCTGTTCTATTAAATGCATCATAGCCAACTCTTAACCTCAGTGTTATTTTAAAGGGCCAATGTAGGGCTCATACAATAGTTTTTTTTAAACTAATTATCAATAAAATCAGCACATCAAGAAAAAAAAAAATGCAGCTTTTAAAGTCTGTTTACAGGACAACTAATAAGGAGTCATATTGGATAGTCCTCTTGGGCATATATTCTCCAACCCCATCAACATCTGATAAAAAGGTGGAGAAAAACAGATCTAATGAATTACAACACTAAACTTTCCATTTAAATGTAAAAAACAACATTCAACTTTTTTTTCTTCAAATGTGAATACTATTGCTAGCCAGTTTTTAATGTATTGTACGAGCACTCATGTGTTCTGTACTTGGGAATTTGAATAAAGAAGCAAATTCAGCTGTACGGCACTTCCTAGGAGTGCCCGGCACACTTGATTCTTGCTTAATATACAATATACTAGGCCAGTGGTTCCCAAACCTATCTTCAAGACCTACCAGACAGGCCATGATTTTGGTTTAACACAGTCTGAATTGAGATAAGATAATTAGAGTCTGTTGAATATTAATTGTTCCTTCTGTGTTCACAAAGTGCCAAAATCATGGCCTGTCTGTTGGGTCTTGAGGAGAGGTTTGGGAACCGCTGCACTAGAGGAAATGTGAATCCAAAGGAAAAAAACAGAAAGAGAGAGGCACATCTGGGGATAGACATCACTTAATACTGTTTCATACCGATTAATGCCCACACAGGTTGCAGTCTCTTTTTGCCCATCAGAGGACATTTTCCTGAAGCATATCAGTCTGTACCCCACCCAAACATTAGGCCAGAAATGCAATGACAGGTCTCAGGAACACTGAAAAGGTGGTCTGTGGTTGCCGTTTCTCTTTTGCGGAGAAGACTTTCCTGGCATTTTTGGTTCTACGCCTGCCTTTCAGGAACAGACTGATGTGTCATTACAGAGTAGAAACTTTCTGAAGCAGAAGTGAGCAAAAAGAGAGACTACAACTTGAATGGCTAGGAGCATCAGGAATACATGTAAAAATGCGTGTATATATATATATATATATATATATATATATATATATATATATATATATATATATATATATATATAATAAAAGACATGAGACACCTTTGCATAAAAAAGGAGTGACCTCATGTTTAGGTATAGAAAAAGCTGCAGGGGTAACAAGTCTGCTCCAGGCACAGTGACTTGTGAGCTCTGTTTTATCACTATCATTTGTGTGTAGGAAAGAAGTAAAAGAAAGACCGGTTATGTGATTTTTGACTTTTTTTTTAAAGAAACATGAAACTACAATACTTAGAAGAACACGTTATAAAAAATTACATTATTTTACCACAATTAACTGAAAAGCTGTTTATAGCTACATGCACTATTTAATATGAATACAAATTGGACAATTACATTTACTCTAAAAAGGTAAGTTGTGGTATAAAGACTAATAGATACTATGACATATTTACAAGCAGGGCTGGAAATTTTTCAGGGGCCTGGGCTCCTAAAATGTATACTTCTGGCTCTCAAATATTCCCCCCCACCCCCAAAAAAAATATCTCTATGAAGGGCTTCCTTTCAGGCTCCTAGAAAAAAGACCAGTCTAGCTTCTATAAAATCCCTGGATCCCAAGACAGCTAAATCAATTCTGTAAAGTATTACTAATAGTTTATATCCATTATTAATAATAAAAAAAAAAAAAAAACTCTACATGAATAGGAGTAAAATACAAACCACTTACTGAAATCTTCGCACCAGTCAAGCCATTGATACGATTCATGTGTTTGCAAAATTCTGGGCCATGAGAGTCATGATCTTTATTGTTGTGTGTCACAAACAGAAGTGCGTGAATCATCTCATGAAGCAGAGTCTGTGAATATAAAATAATGGGTTACCTACTACACAGTTAATAGGGAAGCGTTTTATTTAATTTTGAACATTTGGACAAACAGCAGCATGGGTTAAATAATATTTTGAAAATTACATGGGCTCTTTTTGCAATTTATCACTAATATAGCTGTCATACTGTGAGTTTGTGTGTAACGCTCGGAAAGTTGTGGGTTGCACATGCGCAATGGGCGTCAAATGTTGCGAGTTGTGCATGCGCATAGCAAGGCTCGCAATGAGCACCTGAGAGAGGAGAGAACAGGGAGAGGACACAGGAGGGAAGGTGAGGGAGATATTGCGTGCTGGGGAGGAGAGACAAAAGAGGGGAGAGACAAAAGAGGGGAGAGACAAAAGAGGGGAGAGACAAAAGAGGGGAGAGACAAAAGAGGGGAGAGACAAAAGAGGGGAGAGACAAAAGAGGGGAGAGACAAAAAAAAAACTTACATGCTTATTTACAACTGTAAACATTTTATTAATAAGTGCTTAAAAGGTATAAGTAATGTTTCCTAATAAACAGCTACTGTTTAGTAGAATAATATGTAGTATATTAAAAATTTGAATGTACTTACATACTTATATGTTAGATACTGATATGTGGATGTGAACACCCCTAGGAAGCTTACATAAAGTGTACCCTGCAGGGTACAGTGTGTGACCTCTAAAGGAAATGATGGTTGCTGGGGTCACAGCTGAAATTGCCCATAAGGAGACAGGCAGAGAGAAAAAATAACAGCAACTGCCAGATTGTGATACAAATGTTTCAGTCTTTACTTCCTCCTGTGTAGACAGCCCCTGGAGGTGTCAACATAATCATTAGAGGTATTTTTAGATATTAATAAAAATTAAATGTTTTATGTGATATGCTGCATACATATAGGCTGCTTTTTGCCTATAGAGTGCAGAAATGTATTCATCCATGAAACTTTCATGTCCCTTTAAGGACTGCTCATATTAATTCCCTTGTACATGTAATCATGAAATAGAACATACGGAAATCCCCTAAGTGCAGATGCCAATCTGCAAAGAAAAATCCGATGAATTGGTAAAGCTTAACACCTACAACATAAAATAAAAAACATGTGCCCGTGCCTGAAATCACCATGTCAAACTAAATTAGACACTGGTTCCAAACAAGGAAAGGAATATGGAAAAGCTGAGCAGTATTGAGAACAATGCACTCATCTAAATGTGTTATGAGTTTAGTTCTCAACAACAAATTATTTAGTTAATTGTGGGTAAAAAAGAGTGAGAGAAGCCCTCCATTGTACAGGGTACAGCAAAGCAAGTTGTATTATGTATGTGTATATTTGTATGCCTAAAAATAATTTAATATACTTTTCTCAGAATTCTGAGAAATATTTATTGCACTGCACCCTGGGAAACTGTGCAGAGACATGCAAATGAGTACACACTGCATGTACACCTCTTAGTTCAATACCATTTTAGACGTGGCTTCTTTAGTACTATTATTATTTTCTTTAGTCTGTACAGTTTCTCTCACTTTTGCCCACCATAAACTAAATGAAAACAGTTCTCACAAAATCTACATGAGTTAGGAGCCAGTCTCAAACAGATGAGATCCAAAATATCCAACCGGCACTATCGGTGGGTATTTATCATAAATCGTACAAATCCATCCTGAGATCTATCCTATTATGGTGGATGTTTTGGTCAGCCACTGCAGTGTGGCCACCAACCTCTAGATGGCGCTGCTGATATTTTGCAGCGTTGCCGATATGCATGAAAAGTTCTAAGCTTATAATGTTAAGCTAACCCTCACCCCAACCTAACAGTTTATCTAAGCCTTGACTCTATGATATGGCACTGGAATATCGGCGCCGCCATCTAGCGGATGCTCACCTTAAGAGGATAGGTCCCCATCCTGTGCTGTACTCAAAAGCTGTGTTATAACAGCAGACATAAAGGACATTTTTAAAACATATTGGATTAAAGAGTAAAAATGCATTGAAGGTTCATTTGCATTACCCGCCCAGTCTCCCAGAGTGCAGTGCAAACTCCATTTCTTGAGATTCTGAACAAGAAATAAGTGTATTAACTTTTTGTTAGGAAAGCACATGTACACAAACATGTGCTTTTTTTTGTTGTAAATTACGTACACTTTCATTGAGATTTTGTAGATATGTAGCTAGTTCTTAAACTCTCTCTGTTAACTATGTAAAAACATGTTACCTCAACAAGATCTTTTCTTGGTCTTAATTTAAGGAGTGGTTCACTAAGACGTACAGAACATAAGCCACCTCTTCCTTCGTAACTGCACACTCCAGCACATCTAAGAAAAAGAAAAAAACAATTTATTATATAATATCACTGTATAGGGTTATTGTAGGGTTTCCAAAAAGTTGATCAAAACAAGTAAAAACAAAAATACATAATAAATACACACATAAAAAACATATAACAGCTGCCTTGTGTTCACTTAGAGAATGATAAAATGGACCGTCTTCATAACTTAAGTATTAAAGAAGCATAAAACAACCATTCAAAGTTATTCTAAATGTTAAAAAAATGATGACAAAACTGTATAGTGTTTTATTTATTCAAAATAAAAAAACTTTAATCTACAAAAGAAAAATCACAAAATTAAAAAAACAGCATTCAACTCTCTTCCTACTATATCCCCTACGCTGACGTGGGAATCGCTGTTTTTAGTCCTGCTTCTACAGGTTGGAGGAAACTTGAATGCAGTCAACTGCTACAGTGTAAATGTGGCAATTCAAAACGCCAGTGCTGACAAATAGGACTAATGGGAATATCAGTTTACAAGAAAACACTTAGTCAGGAAAGCTCCAAGTAGCTAAAAAATGCCAAGTAAAACTAGAAAAGATAACGCAAGGGGCTAGTTTTTTTTTTATAACTGTCCCTAATTCCCCTTGTAAGTGAGGTAGATGACTATACCCGGTATTTAGAGGAAGGAAGCAGATCACAGAGTACATAAAGTCTTCTCCCTCACCCTACAACCCAGGCTGTCAGGGCTCCTCTGGTTATATCACATGACCTCCCATTAGACACTAGGGATAGGGTTACCAACCAAATGTACAAGGTAGGTGAAGTGGGTGCCATGCTAAAAAATAGAAATAAAAGCCTACAATAAAAGCGGATACCCCTCTCCTCCATCTTCATAAAGACTTATTAGTGTCACTTTCAGTCACCCGTGTAAATAATATTGCACTAGGTGGCGAGGCCAAGACTTTAGTCAATTTCGAACAAAATTTTTGTAAATTTCCTGGGTTTAGGGTAGTGGCAGATGATAAGCTTTACACTAATACATTGACTAAAACCTACTGATGGCCAGGAAACAGGAAAGATCCCTAAAGATAACAAAACAAGCGCTTTGTCAGTTGAGTATTATTAAACAATTTAACTTTCTTACAGTAAACAAGGCTATTTTGAGCTGTGATTCAGCCTTTTTGATCCACCCAAATTCTAAGATTCATATATTTTGTTAACGAGAGATCATTACCATAAATTACCCATCAGTCTGAGGCTCTGGCTAAATCATCTTCTATGCAGTTAACTGCACAAAAAAAGCAACTAGGTTTGCTCAATGTGCATGTGACTGCACTGAAGACAGTGGACCCAATGATACTTTATTAGTAATTAATGGCATACAGGTATTAATAATGGTTTAGGAGGTCTGACAGCTCAAAATGGCAAACTTCAGTAGCTTGCTTCAGAAAATGGCATTTTGTACATGAGTGCTTGTTAATGCCTATAGATGTAAATGACACCACATATATATATATATATATATATATATATATAACCTCTCAGTGTCATATAATGAGGACACTGCTGTCTGTATAAGGAAGTGGATAATAACAATAACAAAACACAATGGTGGTGTGTAGTGGGGATGATATAGGAGTGACTCTGTCCTACTAATAAGTAGTGTATAGTGTCTCCTCACACACACATTCCTGTCACATAACTCACAGGGTCATCCTCGGGCTCCACTTCACCTCCACACCCGACAGCTTCCCCCAGAAGAACATATCATTGAACTGCAGGAACAGAGCCCTGATGTCCGGAATGGGGTCTAGGAGCTCCCAGGACGGATCCACCACCGACATCTCCGTGGGCCTGGCTGGCAGGGCCTGGCACACGTTAGCGGGGGTCGGCACCGGCCAGGGTGTGTCATCCTCCTGGCGGTCATACTGCTCCTGTAACTGGAGAGCCAGCAGATAGTCCGAGTCCATCGTAACCGCCAGCTCCCGTCTAGTCTGACTGAGGAACTGCGCATGCGCTGAACGCTCTAACCAGAGCACAGAACGACAAGACTTCCTTGTGACGTCAGCAGCTTAGTGACGGAACCGGAATTGAATGTAAACACTCGGGTTGTGTAAGGAAACAGAACATAACAGAACACATGGCCGTTATAAAGTGACAGATTTCATATATTGAGTAGTATAAGAATAATAAACAACCTGTCAAAGGTATTCTAAATGTACAAAATATACTCAATATCCTGTGTATCCCTGTAGTTTATATTCACGTCACATATAACCATGCAATTTATATACCCAATACAGTGTATATAGCCAGTCACTTACTAGCCGTACAGTATATATAGCCAGTCACTTACTACCCATACAGTATATATAGCCAATCACTTACTACCCATACAGTATATATAGCCAATCACTTACTACCCATACAGTATATATAGCCAGTCACTTACTGCCCATACAGTATATATAGCCAATCACTTACTACCCATACAGTATATATAGCCAGTCACTTACTAGCCGTACAGTGTATATAGCCAATCACTTACTACCCAACACAGTATATATAGCCAGTCACTTACTACCCATACAGTATAAAGAAGCCAGTCACTTACTACCCATACAGTATATATAGCCAATCACTTACTACCCATAAAGTATATATAGCCAATCACTTACTACCCAACACAGTATATATAGCCAATCACTTACTACCCCATACAGTATATATAGCCAGTCACTTACTACCCATACAGTATATATAGCCAGTCAGTTACTACCCGTACAGTATATATAGCCAGTCAGTTACTACCCGTACAGTATATATAGCCAGTCACTTACTACCCGTACAGTATATATAGCCAATCACTTACTACTCATACAGTATATATAGCCAATCACTTACTACCCATACAGTATATATAGCCAATCACTTACTACCCATACAGTATATATAGCCAATCACTTACTACCCATACAGTGTATATAGCCAGTCACTTACTACCCATACAGTATAAAGAAGCCAGTCACTTACTACCCATACAGTATATATAGCCAATCACTTACTACCCATAAAGTATATATAGCCAATCACTTACTACCCAACACAGTATATATAGCCAATCACTTACTACCCCATACAGTATATATAGCCAATCACTTACTACCCATAAAGTATATATAGCCAACCACTTACTACCCATACAGTATATATAGCCAATCACTTACTACCCATACAGTATATATAGCCAATCACTTACTGCCCATACAGTATATATAGCCAGTCAGTTACTACCCGTACAGTATATATAGCCAGTCAGTTACTACCCGTACAGTATATATAGCCAATCACTTACTACCCAATACAGTATATATAGCCAGTCACTTACTACCCATACAGTATATATAGCCAGTCACTTACTACCCATACAGTATATATAGCCAATCACTTACTACCCATACAGTATATATAGCCAGTCACTTACTACCCATACAGTATATATAGCCAATCACTTACTACCCATACAGTATATATAGACAATCACTTACTATCCATACAGTATATATAGCCAATCACTTACTACCCATACAGTATATATAGCCAATCACTTACTACCCGTACAGTATATATAGCCAGTCACTTACTACCCGTACAGTATATATAGCCTGTCACTTACTACCCGTACAGTATATATAGCCAGTCACTTACTACCCGTACAGTGTATATAGCCAATCACTTACTACCCATACAGTATATATAGCCAGTCACTTACTACCCATACAGTATATATAGCCAATCACTTACTACCCAACACAGTATATATAGCCAATCACTTACTACCCCATACAGTATATATAGCCAGTCACTTACTACCCAATACAGTATATATAGCCAGTCACTTACTACCCATACAGTATATATAGCCAGTCACTTACTACCCATACAGTATATATAGCCAGTCACTTACTACCCATACAGTGTATATAGCCAATCACTTACTACCCATACAGTATATATAGCCAGTCACTTACTACCCATACAGTATATATAGCCAGTCACTTACTACCCATACAGTATATATAGCCAATCACTTACTACCCATACAGTATATATAGCCAGTCACTTACTACCCATACAGTATATATAGCCAGTCATTTACTACCCAATACAGTATATATAGCCAGTCACTTACTACCCATACAGTGTATATAGCCAATCGCTTACTACCCATACAGTATATATAGCCAATCAGTTACTATCCATACAGTATATATAGCCAATCACTTACTACCCATATAGTGAATATAGCCAGTCACTTACTATCCATACAGTATATATAGCCAATCACTTACTACCCATACAGTGTATATAGCCAAATACTTACTACCCATACAGTATATATAGCCAAATACTTACTAACCATACAGTATATATAGCCAATCACTTACTACCCATACAGTATATATAGCCAGTCACTTACTACCCATACAGTATATATAGCCAGTCAGTTACTACCCATACAGTATATATAGCCAGTCACTTACTACCCATACAGTATATATAGCCAGTCAGTTACTACCCATACAGTATATATAGCCAAATACTTACTACCCATACAGTATATATAGCCAGTCACTTACTACCCATACAGTATATATAGCCAATCACTTACTACCCATACAGTATATATAGCCAGTCACTTACTACCCATACAGTATATATAGCCAGTCACTTACTACCCATACAGTATATATAGCCAATCACTTACTACCCATACAGTATATATAGCCAGTCAGTTACTACCCATACAGTATATATAGCCAATCATTTACTACCCATACAGTATATATAGCCAATCACTTACTACCCATACAGTATATATAGCCAGTCACTTACTACCCATACAGTATATATAGCCAATCACTTACTACCCATACAGTATATATAGCCAGTCATTTACTACCCAATACAGTATATATAGCCAGTCACTTACTACCCATAAAGTGTATATAGCCAATCACTTACTACCCATACAGTATATATAGCCAGTCACTTACTACCCATACAGTATATATAGCCAATCACTTACTACCCATACAGTGTATATAGCCAATCACTTACTACCCATACAGTATATATAGCCAGTCACTTACTACCCATACAGTATATATAGCCAATCACTTACTACCCATACAGTATATATAGCCAATCAATTACTACCCATACAGTATGTATAGCCAATCACTTACTACCCATACAGTATGTATAGCCAGTCACTTACTACCCATACAGTGTATATAGCCAGTCACTTACTACCCATACAGTATGTATAGCCAATCACTTACTACCCATACAGTATGTATAGCCAGTCACTTACTACCCATACAGTGTATATAGCCAGTCACTTACTACCCATACAGTATATATAGCCAATCACTTACTACCCATACAGTGTATATAGCCAATCACTTACTACCCATACAGTGTATATAGCCAGTCACTTACTACTTATACAGTATATATAGCCAATCACTTACTACCCATACAGTGTATATAGCCAGTCACTTACTACTTATACAGTATATATAGCCAATCACTTACTACCCATACAGTGTATATAGCCAGTCACTTACTACTTATACAGTATATATAGCCAATCACTTACTACCCATACAGTATGTATAGCCAGTCACTTACTACCCATACAGTGTATATAGCCAGTCACTTACTACCCATACAGTATATATAGCCAATCACTTACTACCCATACAGTGTATATAGCCAATCACTTACTACCCATACAGTGTATATAGCCAATCACTTACTACCCATACAGTGTATATAGCCAGTCACTTACTACCCATACAGTATATATAGCCAATCACTTACTACCCATACAGTGTATATAGCCAGTCACTTACTACCCATACAGTATATATAGCCAATCACTTACTACCCATACAGTATGTATAGTCAATCAATTACTACCCATACAATATGTATAGTCAATCACTTACTACCCATACAGTATATATAGCCAGTCACTTACTACCCATACAGTATATATAGCCAATCACTTACTACCCATACAGTATATATAGCCAGTCAATTAATATACCCATACAGTATATATAGCCAATCAATTACTACCCATACAGTATGTATAGCCAATCACTTACTACCCATACAGTATATATAGCCAATCACTTACTACCCATACAGTATGTATAGCCAATCACTTACTACCCATACAGTATATATAGCCAATCACTTAATACAACCATACAGTATGTATAGCCAGTCAGTTAATATACCCATACAGTATATATAGCCAATCACTTACTACCCATACAGTATATATAGCCAGTCAATTAATATACCCATACAGTATATATAGCCAATCAATTACTACCCATACAGTATGCATAGCCAATCACTTACTACCCGTACAGTATATATAGCCAATCACTTACTACCCATACAGTGTATATAGCCAATCACTTACTACCCATACAGTGTATATAGCCACTTACTACCCATACAGTATATATAGCCAATCACTTACTACCCATACAGTGTATATAGCCAGTCACTTACTACCCATACAGTGTATATAGCCAGTCACTTACTACCCATACAGTATGTATAGCCAGTCACTTACTACCCATACAGTATATATAGCCAGTCAGTTAATATACCCATACAGTATATATAGCCAATCAATTACTACCCATACAGTATGTATAGCCAATCACTTACTACCCATACAGTATGTATAGCCAGTCACTTACTACCCATAACGTGTATATAGCCAGTCACTTACTACCCATACAGTATGTATAGCCAATCACTTACTACCCATACAGTATGTATAGCCAGTCACTTACTACCCATACAGTGTATATAGCCAGTCACTTACTACCCATACAGTATATATAGCCAATCACTTACTACCCATACAGTGTATATAGCCAGTCACTTACTACCCGTACAGTATATATAGCCAATCACTTACTACCCATACAGTGTATATAGCCAGTCACTTACTACCCATACAGTGTATATAGCCAATCACTTACTACCCATACAGTGTATATAGCCAGTCACTTACTACCCATACAGTATATATAGCCAATCACTTACTACCCATACAGTGTATATAGCCAGTCACTTACTACCCATACAGTATGTATAGCCAGTCACTTACTACCCATACAGTATATATAGCCAGTCAGTTAATATACCCATACAGTATATATAGCCAATCACTTACTACCCATACAGTATGTATAGCCAATCAATTACTACCCATACAATATGTATAGCCAATCACTTACTACCCATACAGTATATATAGGCAGTCACTTACTACCCATACAGTATATATAGCCAATCACTTACTACCCATACAGTATATATAGCCAGTCAATTAATATACCCATACAGTATATATAGCCAGTCAATTAATATACCCAATACAGTATATATAGCCAGTCAAATAATATACCCATACAGTATATATAGCCAATCAATTAATATACCCATACAGTATGTATAGCCAATCAATTAATATACCCATACAGTATATATAGCCAATCAATTACTACCCATACAGTATGTATAGCCAATCACTTACTACCCATACAGTATGTATAGCCAGTCACTTACTACCCATACAGTGTATATAGCCAGTCACTTACTACCCATACAGTGTATATAGCCAATCACTTACTACCCATACAGTGTATATAGCCAATCACTTACTACCCATACAGTGTATATAGCCAATCACTTACTACCCATACAGTGTATATAGCCAGTCACTTACTACCCATACAGTATATATAGCCAATCACTTACTACCCATACAGTGTATATAGCCAGTCACTTACTACCCATACAGTATATATAGCCAATCACTTACTACCCATACAGTATGTATAGTCAATCAATTACTACCCATACAATATGTATAGTCAATCACTTACTACCCATACAGTATATATAGCCAGTCACTTACTACCCATACAGTATATATAGCCAATCACTTACTACCCATACAGTATATATAGCCAGTCAATTAATATACCCATACAGTATATATAGCCAATCAATTACTACCCATACAGTATGCATAGCCAATCACTTACTACCCATACAGTATATATAGCCAATCACTTACTACCCATACAGTATGTATAGCCAATCACTTACTACCCATACAGTATATATAGCCAATCACTTAATACAACCATACAGTATGTATAGCCAGTCAGTTAATATACCCATACAGTATATATAGCCAATCACTTACTACCCATACAGTATATATAGCCAGTCAATTAATATACCCATACAGTATATATAGCCAATCAATTACTACCCATACAGTATGCATAGCCAATCACTTACTACCCGTACAGTATATATAGCCAATCACTTACTACCCATACAGTGTATATAGCCAATCACTTACTACCCATACAGTGTATATAGCCAGTCACTTGC